>JAGDQO010000538.1:0-1200000 GCA_018342035.1 Solanum appendiculatum
TCAAAATCGACCATGTTCAACTCAACAAGATCACAAGGCAATATTTTATGCAAGATGCAAATAGGACAATTTCTATAGACCTTCCTAGAAACAATATATGCACCAATAGGAGTAGACACCTTATATGACTCACGCAACAAGTCGGGCTCGTCTTCCTCTTGTATTAGACATGATCTAGCATAGCAAAGAACAACCGCTAGGGAAGAACTTAATTCAACTCTACGGCACGACTTAGAACATGGAGAAGGGAAACATTTCCTAAAACGTCTCATAGCCTCCTACTCATAGTTGTGGTGCACAACACAACCATGAATCGGACTCTAATCAACGCGGTGTGTTGGACTCCGAGGCTCATTCAACCTAGGGCTCTGATACCAAGTTTGTCACGACCCAAGCCTAGGGCTAGATGTGACCGGCGAATGGGGAACCCGAAGGAACCCCAAACAAGCCTCATAGCGTATCATTACACATCCTTGGTCGCGGAAGCAATTAAATGACCATAAGCGATAAGCATAAACAAGGGGGAAATCGGGACTAAGGGAGCAAGAAAAAAAGAAATGATACATAAATACCATAGATGAGTCAAGCTCAAGCATAATACACAACTTGTCCAACAACAAAACATGAGTACTTAGCGGGGGCCAAGACAAACTACCGGGCTCACCCTCATAGTCAAAACATAACTAGAAAGGAAAAGTTTTATACATAGCAAAAGATCATGAGCAACGTCCCCGAAATGGAGGACTCACCAATAACCACTATAGAAAATCGTACTAGCCACGCGGAGGAGGATGGTCAAGCGGTGCTCCGGTCCCTACATGGTGACATCATGTAGGCATAGAGTATGCGTTAGTACATTTGAATGTACTAAGTATATGGGATGCAATGCAAGGCTACATTAGATGGACATCATAGGAAAAATGCGTAATCATACCCAATAGATAGCATATTAATAAAATATATGTATAATGATGCTTACATAAAAATCATATTTAATGGGACGTAGTACATGTGTGGCGAGTGACCATCAATATAGTATTTCCAAGGCCTACCACCCCCTTGGAGAGGCGAAAGAGGTACAAACCCCTCAATATGGTTACACGGGCCTACCACCCCCCGTGCTAGGGACCAAGGTAGATATGGTTACACGGGCCTACCACCCCCCGTGCTAGGGACCAAGGTACAAACCCCTCGATATGGTTACACGGGCCTACCACCCCCCGTGCTAGGGACCAAGGTACAAACCCCTCGATATGGTTATACGGGCCTACTACCCCCCGTACTAGGCAACCAAGGTACAAACCCCTCGATATGGTTATACGGGCCTACTACCCCCCGTACTAGGCTTGGTCGACTCACAACATTTATATAGAGAAAATCATATACATGTGTCCATTTCATCATTTCAGTAATTACATAACCATCCGACTCATAGGACGTACCTTGGACCTTCCCTTTCTTAAGATTCTATACATGGGCATTTTATCAAACACAAGGTGGGCAATTGTTCATGTAAATGAAATCATGTATTTCAAGAATACTAAGTCCAACCAATTCCAAAATCCATATAAATCAGCCCACCAACAACATACATATATATATCAACCTTCATAATTTGATCATGGAAGCATGTAAACCATAAACATCACATAATAATTCCATTTCATGATAATATGCAAAATGGACCATAATAGGGTGTGTAGTAGTAATTCCATAATTCAAGAATTCATAAATAATCATAAGGACCCATAAACTTGAAGTAGAAATAGAGGATAAATGGTTGGACTTGTGGAAAGGAAGATTTCCACAATCAAACCCACATACCTCAACTTTGGAGAATCCTTGATGAAGATTGGAATGGAGAATCGAAGCTTGAGATTGAGTCTTGAATCCGGAATTAGAGCTTGAGATGTTTGAATTTGGTTGAAGATCTTGGTGGAATTTTTGGAGAGGGCTTAGAGAGTGTTTTTGGAGTTTAGAAAATGACTAAGTATGGGACATATCCCCTTTTTATAAAAAATGACTCCAACCCGCCTAAAAAAAAACTGCTCTCTGGAATTTGCAAATCTGCACAGACAGGTTTTACGAAAATGGTCATAACTCCCTCATCCTAACTCGGACTAAGGTGAAACCAAGTGCGTTGGAAAGCTAACTCAAAGAGCTTTAATTTAATAGGTTACAGCCCTTCCAGTTACTTGTGTGCTAAGAGATATTCCCCTTTAAAGTTGACCCTCCAAATCGCAATTTTTGCGATTTTCGAATTTTGATACGGTTGCTCTAAAATTCGGGTTAGACCCATTTCCCACTCAATTTGACCCCACAAATAAGAATATGAAGTCGAATTTCCGAAATCATGCACGGATTTTGAGATATATGGAAATTACAATTATAGGTGTTTCCGAAGCACATTTTCGGGCATTTTTGGGGTCGTTTCACTGATCATAGATGAATTTGGTCTAATTAGCATGGGGTTAATTTATGGATTAAGTTTGCAAACTTAATTCCTACTTCCAATCTTCGGTTGATCTCAAAAGATATTAATTGGAGTGGGAAATTAGTCCGATATTAGCAATTTAGGTTTGATGTCTGTAATTTGATTGAAAATAGAGGTTATGGGTGGGATCTATTTGCTCTATTCTTGAAAGAGAGAATAGAGTAAGGTATTGGATTGTTTAGATTGGCATTTAGATGAGACCAAAAGGAGATTCTATGCATAGATGTTTTGAGATCGAAAGATGATTAGCGTCAATAAAGATGACCTAGCCTATTTATGTGTGTTCATCACAATATTGTAGCACAACTACCCCTATGTGATACTGATTTCCAATCCCCGCACCCCTAGATTGCTTGTTAACTCTTGAATTCTTCAATACTTTAGTTTAAGTGTTATAATTGAAAACCAAAGCTTTATATTAAATTGGTGGAATTATCCACCCAATTGTTCTTACTATTGAAAATGAGAGATTTTAAAATTCAAATTTCTTGATAGGAATTCTCCACGATATACTATTCTCTGTGTGATTTGACCCCGACTCTTCGTTGGGTTTTTATTGACTATGACCACTGTCCCTTTTAATTGGTTTTAAGGAAGACATTTGAGCGTCATCACATTTTGTAGCCCTTCAACCCAAATTTCAAAATTAAACTAATTAGTCAATGAACAATCAATATCAAACTTAATTAGCTTATTTTATAGGTTACCCGAAACACCCAATCACCCGGGGTACTCAGACTTCCCCTCAATTTCAACAATAGAAAACAAAATGTCGAGTTGCCCTTAAGAATGACATCACCCAATCTATCCATAGGTAAATTCAAATCATTTCGTTGAATTCGAGCTATTCAGACTTCACCCACATAATATATAAACAAGATTTACATATATTCATCTATAATACCCCAAGCTTCCAAAGGATTTTAATGGCAGAACTCACCTGAAGACAGTGACCTACGGAGGCCACCTATGGGCCGTAGATGGATTGACGGGCCGTAGGTGGGGACCGTCAATGGCACTGTGAACTTTCAGGATTTCCAAGTTTCTGAACTTTGATCTACGGGGTAGCAGGACGGTTCGTAGTTCAGCTGACAGGCCGTAGGTGGGTCCCGTAGATGCCTTCCAAACTTAACCAAATTTTCAGCCCTCAATGAACTTTCGGAATCAATTGACGGAAGAGCAGGACGGTCCGTCAATTGATGTACGGACCGTAGATCATGTCCGTCGATTGGCCCCGACAGTTTTTAATTAAGGGCTTTTTGGTCTTTTCCCTAATTGTATCCTATTAAGCTAAGTCGGTTAAGCCCTTAATCTAAGACCTATAAATACATTCTAAGCCTAATTCCTTTCATTCTATTCCATTCCAAAACTCTCCTCTCTCAAATATTTCTCTCTCTAAAAAGAAACTCTCTCAACTCTCAAGGAAGAAGGAAAGTTTGAATCCTCCATTGAAGACCTTCAATTCCCATTAATTTCTTGTGGATTCCATTGAGGTATGATAGTATTCACCATTAGGAGTCCTTTCCTCCAATGGTTCCTTCCTCTTCTTCACGATTTTCAAAGGTTTACTCTAACCCAATTGAATTAGGGTTTGTGATCAATCATTATGGGTTCTTCAATTATGATTCCAATTATTGATTTTATGATTCCTATTGCATGATTTAGTGTGACAAAGTAACTTAGTGCACGAATTAGCGTGAATTACATGATTCGATGTAGAGATTGCATGAACCCCCATGATCCCAAGCTAATTCTCCCCAATTTGATAATCTAAGCTTTGATTGTTGGGTTGAGCTATTAATTGATGAAGTTTATGAATTCTCTATGAAATCAAGCATGAATTATGAATGAATTGAGGATAATCTTATGAATTTAGCATGATTTTCCTCTATTATGTGAGTTCCTTCAAGTATCGGTAAATTGTCCTAATTATGGCTTTCTAAGCATGAGCTTGCATTCAATTGCATGATTGAGTTGAACTTGCATCAACCCATATGAACTCTATGATCTATGAACTATGAGCATGATGAACTAAGTAAAGATAAGGCTAACGAACTTATGCATGTCTCATACGGAGTAAAAGATGAGTTACGGGTGCTTTGAGAGTGAAGTGCCAAAGTTATCACATGATGATGCTATGGTTGAGTTGTGAAAGGCTCTCTCACGTAATTCTCCCAATATGACTTAAAAGAACAAGAGGCGATTACCCATGTTCTTAAGGAGCTGTTCTAATGAATGAAGGGACAAGAGGCGATTACCCATGTACCCTAATGTAGACGAAGCGACAATTACCCAAGTCTACCAATAATGAGCTTATGACTAATGTAGACAAGAGGCGATTACCCATGTCTACCTAGGATAAAATGAACTATGATTAATCCGTGGGAAGTATACTTAGTATCTAGTGGACAAGTGGCGATTACCCATGTCCCATAATCTATGTGCCCCCATAGGGTGATGGTGTATGATAGACACTAGCTAGTGGATCCACATAAGCTAAGAAGTTCATGGTCTTACCCTGGTAAGTAGCACACCCCTTTATGGTGTGGGGTAGACACCGAATTCCATGTTGATAGCTCACATGGTCTTATATGTCGGTTCAGGCTATTCCCCACAAGTTAATGAATAAGTGTTCTCATGATGAAGTAAAGAAAAGAAGGAAAGATGATTTAGCTTGCTTTGGCCTTGATATATGCTTTATGTTTCATGTGTCTCATGTTTATCATGTTTTTTACTTGGCCATTGCATGTCATGATTATGTCTCTCTCTAGCATGATTTATGTGGTTATGTACATTGCTATCATACTTAGTACTTAATGGTGCTAACGCATACTCTTGCCTGCATCAACTTCTTTGGTGTAGGACGTGGCAGTTCTCCTACTCATGGCTAGAGCATTGACTTAGAGTCGAGAAGAAGACTTGGTGAGTCCTCATCCACCCGAGGACATAGCCTTGTTGGATTTTACCTTGATGTCTTTCCTTATGTTGGATATTGTATTGGGCTACGTCCCTATCACTTTTATTCGTATTCTATGATGTTAGAAAGCTTTGAGACATGAGATGTAGACTTCCGCTGTTTTGATTAAAGCTTTGCTATAAAATGCTCTTTTGAACTCTTACTTCTCTATTATCTTGTATGTTATGTATGCTAAGGGCTTGTATGAGGCCTCTTGGGGTCTTGTACGCCGTGTTACATCTAGGGGCTACCCTGGGTTGTGACAAACTTGGTGTTCAGAGCACAATATTTTAGAAAGATCCTAGGATGTGTCATAAGCCGCGTCAAGTAAAGTCTTGTTCATGAGTGTGAAGTGCGCCACATTTATGAATAAGAGGCTATAAGATGTTAAAGAAATTTCACGTCTTTCATTACTCTTGAGTCATGCCATAGAGTTTAACTCTATATATCTCTCTCCTAATCCGTATCCTATGTGTTTCAGGATATGGCGACCCGAAGAGCTTATGCTAGAAGAAACATGGGAGAGAATGTGGAACAAGAAGCTCCTCCTCAAGCCCTTCAAGTTCCGGCCGACCCTTTGGCAGAACAAGTTACTAATGCGGAGTTTAGGGCTGCTTTCCAAGTGTCGACTCAAGCCGTCACTGCTCAAGCCAATAGAGAGGTGGTGGCTCCCGTGAACCCAAACGTGGTTACAGCGGCATCAAGAGTGAGGGACTTTACGAGGATGAATCCTCCAGAATTCCATGGCTCTAAGGTTGAGGAAGATCCTCAAGAGTTCATCGATGAAGTGTACAAGGTGTTGATGATCATGAGAGTGACGCCGGAAGAAAAGGTGGAGTTGGCCGCTTATCAATTCAGGGTGTTTCCCAAATTTGGTTGAACCAATGGAAGAGTGAGAGGGCAGTTAATGAAGGTCCTCTTGATTGGGAGAAATTCAAGGTCTCTTTCCTTGATAGGTTCTTCCCTCTTGAGAAGAGAGAAGCTAAGGTGCTTGAGTTTATCAACCTTCGACAAGGAAATATGAGTGTGAAGGAGTATGCATTGAAGTTCACACAATTATCTAGATATGCTCCGTCCATAGTTGTCGACCCAAGGGCAAGAATGAGCAAATTTGTTGGGAGTGTCCGATATGCTGGTGAAAGACTGCCGCACCACCATGCTTGTGCATGACATGGATATTTCTTGCCTTATGGTTTATGCCGAACAGATTGAAGAAGAAAAGCTTAAGGAAAGGTCTAGGGAGACCAAGAGGGCTAGGATCGGAGATGGTAACTTTTCGCATGCAAGGTCCGATGGACGTGGTCGTCCTAGATTTCGACAAAGGTTCTCCAGCCAAGGCTCATCCAATGTTCCTCCTAAGTCCAACAATGATAGGGTGTCTAACCCCAAGTCTCAAGGAGGAAATGGTGGTGGTTCTTCATTGTCTACTTGTCCTAAGGGTGGGAGAAAGCATGAGGGCAAATGTCTAGCCGGTTCTAATGCATGCTTTCATTGTGGTAAGATGGATCACAAGATAAGGGATTGTCCCTTAGCGGCTAAGAATGAAGAAGATAACTGTCGACGCGTCCAATCCAAGAATCCATCGAGTTCTAGTAGGAATCAGAAGCAAAACCGATTTTATGCACTTCAGGCTCGTCATGATCAAGAGAGCTCTCCCGATGTGGTTACCGGAATGTTAAGATTTTTCCATTTTGATGTTTATGCTTTGTTTGATCCTGGTGCTACCTTGTCTTTTGTGACGCCATATGTGGCTATGAGGTTTGATGTTGTTCCTAATGTGTTGCTAGATCCTTTTCGTGTCTCTACTCTAATTGGAGAATCTATCATGGCTAAGAGAGTTTATAGAGATTGTCCCGTCTCCTTATCCCATAGATTCACTCATGTTGATCTTGTAGAGCTTGATATGCTAGATTTTGACGTTATTCTTGGTATGGATTGGTTGCATGGTTCTTATGCCTCTATTGATTATAGGACCCGAATGGTCAAATTTCAGTTTCCAAATGAGCCTATCCTAGAGTGGAAGGGGAGAAATTCTATGTTTCAGGTCAATTTGTTTCTTATCTAAAAGCTATAAAGATGATCTCTAAGGGGTGCATTTATCATCTTGTTAAGGTAAGGGATATAGATTTTGAAACCCCTACTCTTGAGTCGGTCCCCGTTGTTGATGAGTTTCCGAAAGAGTTTCCCGATGACTTGCCCGGTATTCCTCTCGAAAGGGAAATAGACATCGGTATTGACCTTCTCCCAGATACGCAATCTATTTCTATTCCTCCTTATAGAATGGCTCAGGCGAAACTTAAGGAACTAAACGAGCAGTTGAAAGACTTGTTGGATAAGGGTTTCATCCGGCCCAGTATTTCTCCATGGGGTGCTCCGATCTTGTTTGTAAGGAAGAAAGATGGTTCACTCCGTATGTGTATCGACTATCGCCAATTGAACAAGGTTACCATTAAGAATAAGTATCCTCTACCAAGGATAGATGACTTGTTTGATCAACTTCAAGGAGCTAGTTATTTCTCTAAGATCGACCTTCATTCGGGCTATCACCAATTAAGGGTAAAAGAAGATGATATTCTGAAAACGGCTTTCCAGACTAGGTATGGTCACTATGAGTTCTTGGCAATGTCATTTGGGTTGACAAATGCTCCGGCCGCATTTATGGACTTGATGAATAGATTGTTTAAGCAATACGTTGACATGTTTGTGATTATGTTCATTGACGACATTTTGATCTACTCAAGGAATGAGGGTGAACATGTTAATCATTTGAGGATTGTGTTGCAAGTCCTCAAGGACCAACAACTCTTTGCAAAGTTTAGTAAATGTGAGTTTTGGCTAAGGTCAGTGGCTTTTCTTGGTCACATTGTTTCCGGTAAGGGCATTGAGGTAGATCCTAAGAAGACGGAAGCGGTTAAGAATTGGCCTAGACCTTTATCACCTTCGGATATCCGTAGTTTCTAGGTCTTAGCCGATTATTATAGGCGATTTGTTGAGGGGTTTTCTTCAATTGATTCTCCGTTGACGGCTTTGACTCAAAAGAAAGCTAAGTTTGCGTGGTCCGAGGCTTGTGAAAGGAGTTTTCAAGAATTGAAAGACAGACTTACTTCGGCTCCGATATTGACTCTAACGGAAGGAACCGATGGTTTTGTAGTGTATTGTGATGCCTCAAGGATTGGGTTAGGGTGTGTTCTTATGCAAAACGAAAAGGTGATTGCCTATGCTTCGAGGTAACTAAAGGTGTATGAGAAGAACTATCCCACTCATGACTTGGAATTGGCAGTGGTGGTGTTTGCTTTGAAATTATGGCAACATTACTTGTATGGAGTACATGTAGATGTCTTCACCGATCATAAGAGTTTGCAATATGTGTTTAAGCAGAAAAATCTAAATCTTCGCCAAAGAAGGTGGCTTGAATTGTTAAAAGACTATGATATGAGTGTTCTCTATCACCCCGGGAAGGCTAATGTGGTGGCGGATGCTCTTAGTAGATTGTCTATGGGCAGTGTTACGCATGTGGAGGATGGCAAGAAAAAGTTGGTTTGTGATGTTCATAGTTTAGCCCGATTGGGTGTTTGGTTGATTGATTCCGCTAAGGGTGGAGTTATCGTTCACAATGGTTCCGAATCCTCTTTTGTGCATATTGTGAAAGCTAAGCAAGATCTTGATCCAAACATGGTTGAACTATACGAAGCGGTACTCAAGAAGTCCATAGAGGTTTTCTCCCAATGGGGAGATGGTGTGCTTCGCTATCAAGGTCGTTTGTGTGTTCCCAATGTAGAGGGCTTAAGAGAGCAAATTTTAACGAAAGCCCATAGTTCTCGATATTCCATCCACCCAGGAGCTACCAAAATGTACCGTGATTTGCAGGAAATTTATTGGTGGAATGGAATGAAGAAAGATATTGCAGAGTTTATGGCTAAGTGCCCAATTGTCAACAAGTGAAAGTTGAGCATCAAAGACCGGGAGGTTTGACCCAAGATATTAGTATTCCTACTTGGAAGTGGGAAGATGTGAATATGGATTTTATTGTGCGTTTGCCTCGCACGAGGCGACAATACGATTCGATTTGGGTTGTTGTTGATAGAATGACGAAGTCAGCCCACATCATTCCCATCAAAACTTCGTATTCGACAGAGGATTATGCTAAGTTATATTTGAGGGAGATGGTTAGGCTGCATGGAGTGCCTTATCCATCATCTCCGATCGTGGTGCACAATTTACTTCTCAATTTTGGAAGTCGTTCCAAAAAGGCCTTGGTACTCGTGTTAAGCTTAGTACGGCCTTTCATCCCCAAACCGATGGGCAAGCGGAGCGTCCTATTCAGACCTTGGAAGATATGTTGAGAGCTTGTGTAATTGATTTCAAGGGTATTTGGGATGATCATTTGCCTTTGATTGAGTTTGCTTATAATAATAACTACTATTCTAGCATTGGTATGGCTCCGTTTGAGGCTCTCTATGGTAGGAGGTGTAGATCTCCTATAGGTTGGTTTGATATTGGGGAAGTTTCTTTGATAGGCCCGGAGTTGGTGCATGAGGCTATGGAGAAAGTTTGACTTATTAGGGAAAGGTTGAAAATGGCTCAAAGTCGACAAAAGTCCTATGACGATGTTAGAAGAAGAGAATTAGAATTCGATGTAGATGATTGGGTTTACTTGAAAATCTCACCCATGAATGGTGTAATGAGATTTGGGAAGAAAGGGAAGCTTAGTCCCAGTTATGTAGACCCATATCAGATTTTGAGACGTGTTGGTAAGGTTGCTTATGAGCTTGACTTGCCTAGTGATTTGGCATCAGTGCATCCGGTTTTCCATGTCTCATTATTGAAGAGGTATGTTGGTGATCTGACCTCTACTGTGCCATTAGAGAATCTTGGCATAAAGGATAGTCTTTCCTATGAAGAAGTTCCGATTGAGATTTTAGACCGGCAAGTCCGGAAGTTAAGAAATAAAGAAGTTGCTTCCGTGAAAGTTCTATGGAGGAATCAATTAGTTGAGGGTGCTACTTGGGAGGCCGAGGCCAATATGATGTCCCGATATCCTCATCTCTTTCCTTCCGATCCTACTCTAGCTTGAGGTATCTAGCTCCTCATGGTTTATTCTTTTGGTCTCATGTGTCATAGTTGATTTCCATGATTCCTTGATTATGCATGTTCATGTAGAGTCTTATATGATTATGTGCATTTGAGTATGAGTTGCATAAAGTCTTCATGATATTATGTGTTGATCATGCTTTAGCTTGGAGTTGATGTTTCCTCCTCGGATATGTGCACTTATGTGATTGCATGTTAGGTTGGGTTGTTAGTCCGAGTCTTTCACCCTTCTCATGATGTCCAGGTTCTCATTCGAGGACGAATGTTCCCAAGGGGGAAATATTGTAATATCCCAAGATTCCAAAGGATTTTAATAGCAGAACTCACCTGAAGACAGTGACCTACGGAGGCCACCTAAGGGCCGTAGATGGATTGACGGGCCGTAGGTGGGGACCGTCAATGGCACTGTGAACTTTCAGGATTTCCAAGTTTTTGAACTTTGATGTACGGGGTAGCAGGACGGTTCGTAGTTCAGTTGACGGGCCGTAGATGGGTCCCGTAGATGCCTTCCAGACTTAACCAAATTTTCAGCCCTCAATGAACTTTTTGAATCAATTGACGGAAGAGCAGGACGGTCCGTCAATTGATGTGCGAACCATAGATCCTGTCCGTCGATTGGCCCCGACAGTTTTTAATTAAGGATTTTTTTGTCTTTTCCCTAATTTTTTACCTATTAAGCTAAGTCGGTTATGCCCTTAATCTAAGACCTATAAATACTTTCTAAGCCTAATTCCTTTCATTCTAATTCATTCCAAAACTCTCCTCTCTCAAATATTTATCTCTCTAAAAAGAAACTCTCTCAACTCTCATTGAATCCTCCATTGAAGACCTTCAATTCCCATTAATTTCTTGTGGATTCCATTGAGGTATGATAGTATTCACCATTAGGAGTCCTTTCCTCCAATGGGTCCTTCCTCTTTTTCATGATTTTCAAAGGTTTACTCCAACCCAATTGAATTAGGGTTTGTGATCAATCATTGTGGGTTCTTCAATTATGATTCCAATTATTGATTTTATGATTCCTAGTACACGATTTAGCATGATAAATTAACTTAGTGCACGAATTAGCGTGAATTATTCGATGTAGAGATTGCATGAACCCCCATGATCCCAAGCTAATTCTCCCAAATTTGATAATCTATGCTTTGATTGTTGGGTTGAGCTATGAATTGATGAAGTTTATGAATTCCTAATGAAATCAAGCATGAATTATGAATGAATTGAGGATAATCTTATGAATTTAGCATGATCAAGTCAAAAGCATGCTTTTCCTCTATTATGTGAGTTCCTTCAAGTATGGGTAAATTGTCCTAATTATGGCTTTCTAAGCATGAGCTTGCATTCAATTGCATGGTATGAGTTGAACTTGCATCAACCCATATGAACTCTATGATCTATGAACTATGAGCATGATGAACTAAGTAAAGATAAGGCTAATGAACGTATACATGTCTCATATGAAGTAAAAGATGAGTTACGGATGCTTTGAGAGTGAAGTGCCAAAGTTATCACATGATGATGCTATGGTTGAGTTGTGAAAGGTTTTCTCACGTAATTCTCCCAATATGACTTAAAAGAACAAGAGGCGATCACCCATGTTCTTAAGGAGCTATTCTAATGAATGAAGGGAGAAGAGGCGATTACCCATGTACCCTAATGTAGACAAAGCGGCGATGCGATTACCCAAGTCTACCAATAATGAGCTTATGACTAATGTAGACAAGAGGCGATTACCCATGTCTACCTAGGATAAAATGAACTATGATTAATCCGTGGGAAGTATGCTTAGTACCGAGTGGACAAGTGGCGATTACCCATGTCCCATAACCTATGTGCCCCCATAGGGTGATGGTCTATGATAGACACTAGCTAGTGGATCCACAAAAGCTAAGAAGTTCATGAATTAATTAATTGATTAATTAGTCTTAATAAGAGTGAAAGAAAAATAATCTCTTTTCAAATCAACTCTTTTCAAAAAGTGTTAGTAGGTGTACTCAAGTACTATTAGTGAAGATGAAGAACCAATAATCCAGTTCCGTCGATTTTGATTCGTTTTTTTTGCATAAAAAGTTTTAATAGCTAAGATTATACGCTTCATTAATTAAACAATTAACGTTGAGTAATTATTTATTTATTTATTTATTAAAGTTTCATTTAATTTAATTTATTTCTCAACAGGTTTAAATAATACAAATATAAAATAACCTTAAATTAATTAATTAATCTTAAAAAGAGTGAAAGAAAAATAAACTATTTTCAAATAGTGTTAGTACGTGTACTCAAGTACTATTAGTGAAGATGAAGAACCAATAATACTGTTTCATCAGTTTTGGTTCATTTTTTACTTATCAAGTTTTAAGAATTATCACGAAAAATTACATTTTATATTAAATAAATAATTAATAATGAGCAATAATCAATTAATTAATTAATTAATTTTCATTTAATTACAAATATATTATACACATCACCTCACATTAATTAACTAATTTCTTTTAAAAAGAGTGAAAGAAAAAATCAACTCTTTTCAAATAGTATTAATAGTTGTACTCAAGTACTATAGTGTTAGTATGTGTACTGAAGTACTATATGAATATGAAGAGTCAATAATCCAGTTCCGTCGGTTTGGTTCATTTTTTTCCGTAAAATTTTTTAACAGTTGTTACATAAGATTATATTTTCCTTTAAATAAAACAATTAATATTGAGTAATAATTAATTAATTTATTAATTAAAGTTCCATTTAAATAATTTTATTTTTCAACAGGTTTAGAAATTACAAATATAAAATACACATCACCTCACATTAATTAATTAACTTGTCTTAAAAACTCTTTCCAAATCAACTCCTTTCAAATAGTGTTAGTAGGTGTACACAAGGAACATTAGTGAAGATGAGGAACCAATAATGCAGTTCCGTAGATTTGGTCCTTTTTTTGCGTAACAAGTTTTAATAGTTGTCACGTAAGATTATATTTTTTCATTAAATAAATAATTAATGTTGATTAACTATTAAAGTTCCATTTAATTTAGTTTCTTCTTGATAAAATTTCTTTCAAAACTTAAAAAATCATACACTAGATTCGAACATGCAACCCAGCGTTCGTAAACATAGCACATTACCATTATACTAGAATAACTACATTTACTACTAATTTAAAACTCTTTTTTATACATTTATTTACCGTGAAATTTTATTCATTTTATTTGTCTATAAATACGAATAGAGCATCAATTCTCTTCCTCAACATTCACTACATCTTTCTTCTATTTCATAAATACTAAAAGATAAGAGTATGGATAAACCATCACCTAGCAACAAACCAAGGACTCTAAGCCCCACCACCTCTCCAGAGGTGGTGAAGAGATTTTACTTTCTAAAAAAAAAATTTACGAGATGATGGAACAAGAAATGAGCGAGTTGCTTCGAAGGTTGATCTCTTGGAAAGGTAACCATGGTGTAGAAATGATGCTTCTCAAGGAAGAACCTTCCCTAACAAAAATTTTGACCTATATGAGAAGGTTGTCGCGGTACCCCCCCGGGGTTACAGTGCCATTCTTGATGGAGTTGTTGATTCAACTTAGGGGTAAAGGAAGGGGACTCGACCGATTGACGGTCGAACAAAAAGCAATGTCAAAGAGTTGTGCAGTTGTAGGTGGATGCAAGAGAGTCTTTGGTTCAAGGCACATGGGTGCAAAGGACGCTGGGTGAGGTCCTTTTATTTAAACTTATTTTGGTTCAATTTTTTTAAGTGTTTTATTTATCACCTATTGCGTAGTGCATGGGTGTCTTATGTATATGTATTTTTGTTAATCAAAATCAGATTGATGATATTTATGTCTCTATTATTTTTTTATCTAATTACATTTTATGATTTATAGGATGGTGAACATTGATTTGAAAGAAAAATAGGGTCACACCAACTCAAGTCACCAAACAAATGCATATCACTACTTTTTAATGTTTTTTTATATGGATCTAACCCCCATAATTTTAAAATAAAAAACAATGAAAAATTGACCAAATAACCCCCATGAGTCATCGTCATCTTCGTAAAATATTAATAATAACAGGATATTAGTAACAAAATAATTATTAATAAAATCAAGTTGACCAACTTTCTCAAATAATTTCACATACTTAGTGAACTTTTGAGATATTTACAAATTTCACAAACCAAGACGCATTAACAACGACGCGTTTCATAGATGTTATATTTACAATAGCTCTCTTTACAATATAGTTTGTGCATGTATCCACGGGAGAGTTATCTATGAGAAAACTACCTATCATAGGCTATGTTAGCCATCAAAACAGATATTGTCACCACCAGAAAAAGAGAGCAAATGAGTCAGATCTTCAGTCTTGTGCATGCATCCAATAATGAGATCTCGAAGAAGGAGTTTTGGAGCAACTTGTTTATCTCCACTGCCACTTCAACTGCGAAAGAAGGGAAGTACTAGAAAATTAGGATTAAAAGAAAAAGGGGCAAGGGGAAGCTTACCTAGTTCTTCAATGCAGGAATACATGACTCAAGCTCTCAAGTAAATGAACCTTTATTGCAAAACATCTTACCATGGACGGGTGAAGAATCTTGTTCACCCACATGAGGAGGAGGGTAAGACCAGAGTTTGGGGTGACAAAACAAAACATACTCAGCTGCATCAAGAAGAAGAGAAATAGGAAGAGCTTGCTGAGAAATAAATTTGGAAGAAGACTCTATTTTTTAGGGTTAAGTTTGGAATTTTAAGGGTTTATAGAAAATTTAGATGAATAATCGTACTTTGGGACACGCCACCACAATGACACGTGTATGTGAATTCACTAACCATAATGACACGTCTATGTGAAATCACTAAGCACAATGACACGTGTATATGAAATAATGTATATATTGAGATTAACTAGTTAAAATTACACTATCAGTTTTATCTTTAGAAATATTATAAAGTATCTTCATATATTATTAGTATTTAAATAAGAAAACAAAAATAGTAATAATAAGGTAAATTGGACTCTAAATTAATTATACGGAATTTCTTTAGAATTCTTACTTGATTTACTAAGACAATTTGCCCTACCATAATTTAACTTCATCTTCAATACCGTTGAAGCAACATACATACACCATTGAACTTCTTTTAAGACAATTAGGCCGAACATAATTTAATTCATTTTATTTTTCCGTCCATCCAAACATAATTAGTCTGATTGACTAAGTTAAATGCCTAATATATTTTAGACTACCTCGACAAAGAAATTTCGTGAATTTTAACGTCCAACTCAATTTCATATAACTAATTAACTTGCACATGAGAAACTAATGTGTCATTGCACTACTTCAAAATGTTCCTTGTATATATCCTAAACTTTCGTGTGTTTTTTTTAAATTAAAATTTTGATGAGTTCTTCTAATGAGACTAGTGTTGTCGTTTTACTCGTGTAGCATTACTTTCAAATAACAAGGATGGTGATTGTCTCATATTGCTCCAATTGCTTTATATCTTGGTCCAAACTATACTTGATACTTAGTTTAAAAATTCTATTACTTTGTACCTTGAACTTAAGAATATAAAATTTCAATTATTGTTATCTCTATATAATTAAGCATCAATGAACAATATCGAATCAATATAGAATAAAAATGGAAAAGATTTATATAATAGATATAGGATTACTAGCTACATCAATATTCGAATCACTTCTACCACCTCGACTGCCTCTACCATCCCTTCTACCTCCTCCCCGTCTCCCCCACCCCTCTTACCTTGACTACTCTCACCCTCTTGAGATGCATCATAATAAGATGTATTCCAGCATCCACCACCTCTCCTAAATATGTTGTCATGAGTTTATCTTTGCTGTTCATCTGAGGCCTTCCACGTTAATGGACTTCCCTCGAATTTCTGATGAATGTTACATCATCGTCCGAGTTAGGATCAACAACGCTAGGGACGGTCATGTCATCATTCCAATCTGAATATGCATTGAAATGACCTTTCAAAATACTTTTGAAGTCTACATATTTAGCGTTGTTATCCAATACAACATCACAATTCCTATCAAACCATTTCTTCAAGGAATTGTACTTCTTGTACTCATCTGTCATTGTTGGATAACCTCTTGGAAAGAATTTGCACAAGTGTGGATGAATTACATATCTTCTCCACCGGCGTAAAATATACCTGACGTGAAGATTTTTAATCCTTCGGTGAGATATAGTCTTCAAAATATGGCAATAAAAAATACCTTCGCTTTCTAAGTTCTTGCAATTACATTCAAGATATTGGTTGTCTGGTCGATAATCCACAGTGTAAGCAAATAGATTTCCATGAAAATCACTCTTTATTGAATAATCTGTTACACTGTACTTCTCAACTCCATCCATTGCATCGAAATCAACATGTTTTTTTTTTCGCAGTGGTACAACCTCTTTAAATGCTCCGCTACGAATGCATTGTAAATATTTCTAGTGTAGTGACTTTGAATGTACATATCCCAATCAAACCAACTATCTGGTGGTAATGTGTCTTTCATGAGTCATCTTCTGTATGCAGTTCCTTCTCATATTTATATCGCAAAGATATCTCATATTGCTTAACAAACTGCTTTAGAGTGCGTCGTCTGTTGATATAGCCATCAAAGAATGCATGCATTGACTCACATCTTTGGGTGGACATCATGCCAGCCCAAAAATAGTGCTTGAGAAAATTGGAGACGCATTTTTCCTTTTCTGAATATAGATTATGGAACCACAGTCTTTCTTCAAGCTCATATTTTTGGATGAAAGCAACCCATTTTCCCTCGAATTCATCAATAGTGATGCTGTTAAAAATTGTTGATTTGAATTAGGCCTTGGCAACCTTAAAATCCAACATACCCTTTAGGCGTACGGGCAGCTTTGTCATGATGTGCCAAATGCAATACCTATGGATTGTGTCTAGGAGCACCTCTCTAATTGCTGCATTGATACTCTCACATTAGTTTGTGAGGATAGCAGTTGGAGATGCATTGCCCATTGCGGCCAGCCAAGTCTAAAATACAAATTTGTATGTCTCGATATCCTCACTTGTGATCAAAGCGCAGCCCAAAAGAATGGGTTGTTTGTGCTGATTCACACCAATGAATGATGCAAATGGCATGCGCCATTAATTCACAAGGTAGGTGGTATCAAAACAAATAACATCACCAAACTCCGATATGCATACTTGCAATGTGTGTGAATCCACACTACATTGCGAAGTCTTGTAATATTATCTGTGTTGATTACATAAAAAATTCATTGTCCTTCATCTGCATATCAGAACAGAACTTATGTATTATTGCAGCATCACTGGACAATGCCCTCATCCTCCATTATTGAAAAATGTAATTTTGACAGTCTTTGGGAGTGCACCGCATTCTATCATGACCACCGACTTCGACTTCTAACAATCTTATGCTTTTTGATGGTATTATTCCCGCGAGGTCATGAACTTCTAGACTTCTCTTCAATGTCCTTCTTAGCTGCTTGTGATAGCTAAGAAATGTGACAAAGAACGTTCAAATTGATGATTGTGCTCAGACACAACTGTTGTAACCCGACATGAACCATCAGGCATCACTGAGGAATTAATTCTGGCTTTGCAATTAACCCTTTTACTTGATTTCCTAGGGGTTGATTTTCTAAAGCAAATGATAAATACATAGCGTATTCACCTCCTTTTTTGTGTGAACTCAATTTAACAACACTAAAATCATTCAGACGACTATGTTCTTTATAAAATGCAAAAAGAGATTCAGCACTGCCAAAGACCATACCTACAACGGGGCCTTCAATATATTGTTGGTCTGAAAAATTATCATCATACATTGCATCTTCATCTTTAATCCATTCATCCTCAAATTCATATTCCTCTCCGGCCGAAATACGTAGAGATTCATCTTGCTCCGGTTGATTCATCTCTTGATGAAGCAAGTTTGGAAAATCCTCATCCTCACTATTCAAATGTGCATCAGGGCCATCACCATAGCCACCATCTGAATGTTCATCATGTTCATTTTGGGACATCAAACTATCATCGTCACTTAACTCCAAAATATTATTCAATATTTGGGTTAATTGGCTATTCTCATTATTGCGATTCATTTTAATATAATTATATAACTTCTATTTATAAATGGACCAACAAATGGATCAAAGACTTAAAATCAGAATGAGAGATAAAATGGGTAAATGAGGCTAAAATCAGAATGAGAGATGTAGTGGTAAAGAAGGCTAAAATCAGAATGAGAGTTAAAATGGGTAAAGGAGAAAGTAAAGATATTGGAAGAAAGTAAAAAATAAAACTCAAAGGTGGTTTTATTTTTTGGGGGGAAAGGTCAGATGGTTTTGAAGCCAAAAGGGCATTGTTGTCTTTAGACACAGTCGTGCCAATGTGTGCCAAAATGGGTCATGCCAAATAGCACTTCTCATAAAGAAAAGAGTAGTATGAGGAAATATATATAACGACAAGAAATTAATCAAATTTCAGTCTGTATTAGAGACACGTACACAACTACACTTCTTTTGTTGTGTTAAAAGAAGTTAAAAGTTACTTTTCTGAATATTCATCCAAATTTTGATAATTTCCTACTATTTTTATTTCATTTAGAACAAGAATATCACTCAATTATCACTATTGTTTTTCAAAAAATAAATACTTTCTCTGTTCACTTTTATTTGTGTACTATGATACGCTTTAGGGAGTAGTACGTAGTGCTTATGGGAAGGTACAAAGGTGGTTGAGTTAGTTACGATTAACATCATTACGATTGCTACTTAGTCCTTACAATTATGTTATTTACTTTATTGATTTACAATTTAGTCTCTGGTTCTCCTCAGACTATATCAATGTATTCACTTGTCAAGGAAGACATGAATGAAAGTGTTAGCTGATTCCTTCTTCTTGTTAATTACTTTTCCTTATTGTTGTTCTTCTTTGTATCATCTATAATTATACATCAGTACTGGTATCAAAGCTCTTTCTTGGATCTGCGGTGGGTCATACATGATGGAACTGACAAAGACTCTTTGTAAACTTGATCGAATAGCTACTGATGTTGCGAGCTGCAAGCTGCGTCAAATCTCGAATCAACACATGAGCAGCCTTATTCGATCAAAGTTTGAAAACACCTAGATAGAGGCAAATCAGTGGACACCAGAGTTGGGGCAAGTGGTGAATTGTACTCACCTACAAAGGGTCCAACTCAACTTTCACGTTCACATCCTTCCTAGTTACCCACCTTTAGTTTCTTCCTTGTAACTCCTTATTGAATTCCTCTATTCTCAACTCCTGGAACCCCTTTCCTTCTTTATCTGCACCCTTACTTGTTTCTCAACCTCTCTTCACAACTATACCATTAAGTACAAGTTCAATTCCACATACAAAAACCTGACCCCAGTTCTCTTCCCAAATTATCAGTCTTTTTTTTTACCTTAGGAACATTGCAAACTCCAAACCTATACCTTACCTTCCTTACTCTAGGTTTTAATCCTCATATCCCATATCAGCAACCGTACCCAGCCCTAAATCCTGCTACTGTTCCTTTTCCTCACCAATTCCACAACCCCACAAATAACTCGCATTACCACCAAAATGGCCATCCTCCCCAGTTATTGACTCGTTTTCCAAGTTGGAATTTCCCAGGTTTAATGGTAAAGGATTTGCATATTGGTGGTATAAGGTGGACCAATTTTTTTCCCTTGAAGAGGTACCAGATTGGTAGAAGGTAGCTTTGACAACAATTCATTTGGACAACATTGCTCTTCAATGGCATCCGGCATATATGAAAAGTAGATCCTATTTACCACCTCCTACCTGGGATGAGTTTTTATTTGCTCATGCAGATCGATTTGGAGCTGAGTATGATGAGCACATGGTGAAGTTGCTAAAAGTAAAACAAACTGGTAGTGTGGTGGAATTTCAAGAAGCTTTTGATAGGAGGATGACAATGTTGAACCTGGATCCTGGTCATATTATTAGCATGTTTTTGGAAGGTTTGAAACTTGAATTGGGGGATGATGTGCGGCTTCACATGCCCTATTCACTTCCACATTCTTACAATTTGGCTAGACTATATGAATTTGTATTTCAGAAACAAGCTAAGGCTATGAAGTGGCCTTCTGGCCCTGCCTCTCATGTTCAACCAGTGACCAATCCTACCACACATTGGCCTAAGGTTGCACCTCCGATAATGGATGATAGATCTCATAGAAGGAGGTTGAAACCCACCGAATTGAGTGAGGAGAGGGCCAAGGGTCTGTATTATATGTGTGAAGAGAAATACCTCCCAGGTCATGTATGTAAATCTAAGGCGCAAGTTTTCTTGTTGGAAGTAGGTGATGATGAGGTCATTGAAGATGAGGTGGTGCTTATAACCCAAGATCATTTGGGCCTAGCCCAAGATGGCATTGAACAATGTCTAATTTCCTTAGAAGCCTTGAATGGTACAAATGGGTACCACACATTGAGGGTCACTGGTTGTTACCAACAGAGAGGTCTTAACATGCTTGTTGATAGTGGGTTGACCCATAATTTTATTGAAAATTATTTAGCCACCAGGATAGGTAAGAAAATTGAGTTGTTAGATCCTCCCTTTTGGTGGGAGTAGCGGATGATAATTCTATTCAAGTGACTAGTTGTTGTATGGGGGCTACAATGGTTGTTGAATGGAATTGTCTTTAAGGCCAACTTCTTATGCTGCCCTTAGGGGTCGTTTGGTGTGATGGATAAGGGGAGTTAATCCCAAGATAAATTTTAAGTATCCTTTATTTCCTTGTTTGGTTGCAAAGCATGGGATAACTTATCCCAGGATTATGAATTAGTACCGGGATAAGTTATCCCTCACATTGGGTGGTACAGAAATCCCGGGATAACTTATCCCGGGATAAAATAGGTAAATGACAAATATATCCCTTTAAACACTTTTTATACATCATTTTTCACATTTATGTATATTTACATTATTTTTAATATCATGTATAATAATATTCATTACTCCTTATTTTTATGATAATTATTCTTATGTTTATTTATATTTTGATTTCTCATAAATCTTCTTCTTTTTAACAAACTTAAGAGAGAAATTCTATTTTTAAGCTAAATAGGAAAAAAAAATTAAATACATATTGTACTTATCATGGGAATACATAAACAAAAATATTTAAGCTAAATAAAATAAAAGTTTTATTTTTAAAAATGAATAACAAAAGTTTGCAAAGAAAATATTAAAAAACTAAATAAAGTGAAGGGTAATTTTGTAAACAAACTTCATCTTAAAATTTAAAAATGTATATTATTTTAAATACAACAAACCAAACACTCAATAAGAAATAATCTCAGCATAATTTATCTCATCCTAACTAATCCCAACATAACTTATCTCAACATAAATTATCTCATCATAAGTCATATTCAAACCAAACGACCCCTTAGGATCTAATGACATAGTTCTTGGTGTCCAATGGTTATGTACCCTAGGTGGTGAGAAGGGGGAAATCTTATTTAATTTTAGGGCTTTGACCATGAAGTTTGAGTATGAGGGCAAGGTACATACCTTACAAGGGGTGGAACCCAAGTTTAAAGTAGTGGATGCTATTGCCTTAGCCAAGTCCGGTGGTAACAATGGCCAATTTTTTTTATGATTAAGGTATAGTTCTACAAATCACCTTGGAAAGGAGGTAAATGAGGATTCTCCTACTGTGATCGCTAATGTCTTAGAGGAGTGTCAAGACCTTTTAAATGAACCTCAAGGATTGTCTCCCTTCAAGGCTACTTTTGATCATCACATTCCCCTTATAGAAGGTGTCAAATCATTCAATGATAAACCTTATAGGTATTCACCTATCCAAAATGATCCTTTGCTTCACAAGAGGTACTAGTGGGCAAGAAAGATGGTACATGGAGGATATGTGTTGATTACAGAGCCTCAAACCAGGTTACTATTAAAGACAAGTTCCCTATTCCACTCATTGAGGAGCTATTGGATGAGTTGGGTGAGTCTCAGATATATTGTAAGATAGACTTACGAGCAGGGTATCACCAAATCAGAATGTCCTTGCCTGATATCCATAAAACTGCATTTAGGACTCACTTGGAACATTTTGAGTACCTTTCCATGCCTTTTGGATTGACAAAAGCTCAATCTACCTTCGAAGGGCTGATGAACCAGATCTTCCCAAAACATTTAAGAAAGTTCATCTTGGTCTTATTTTATAACATCATGGTCTTCAGTAAGAACTTGGCTTAGCATCAGGTTCATCTCAGAAGCTCAATTGAATTATTGTTGCAAAACAAGATATACATTAGGAGATCCAAATATGTGTTTGTTGTCATCACTATTGAATATTTGGGTCATTACATATCTGCTTTGGGGGTGGTTACTGACCCCAAGAAGATCCAAGCATCCAGAAGTAGTGGCCTACTCCTACTACTCTCAAGCAATTACGAGGGTTTTTGGGTCTAGCAATATAATATATGAGGTTTATTAGCCGATATAGTATTCTAAGTAAACCACTTACTTATTTGGTCAAGAAGGATGGGTTTCACCAGACGAAATTGGCTACCACAACTTTTCTTAAGCTGGAAGATATGCTCAATTTGCTCATGTCCTAGCTTTACCCAATTATGACATCACTTTTGTAGTTGAGACAGATGCTTGTGATATGGGCATAAGGGAAATTTTGATGCAACTTGGGCAACCTATTGCTTACCTTAGTATAGGTTTGTCTCTAAGACATCAAGACCTCTCTGTTTATGACAAAGACCCCTTGGCTTTGGTGATGGCTATCACGAAGTGGACTCAATATTTGACGGGTAGTCACTTTGTGGTGAAAACTTACCAGAAGGCACTCAAGTTCCTAATTGAACAACACTTACACAATGATTCCCAACTAAAGTGGATCACAAAGATCATGCAATTTGACTTTGTGATTGAATATAAGAAAGGGAAAAAGAATAAGGCAGCTAATGCCTTATAACTAGAGTCTCTACAATTGAGTTAGCTACCTTGACCTTGTCTACTATTAGGACCAACTTGATGCAGTCAATAATTGATAGTTGGGAGGCTGATCCTATGCTCAAATCAGTGATTAACTACCTCAGACGCATCGAGGAGAGCTCAAGGGTTACAATTACATCAACCAACAACTTAGATGGCCTGGGAGGTTTTGGTAGGTTCGGATGCACCTTTGAGGGCTGAAATACTTCAATTGTGGCATGGTTCTACCCAGGGAGGTCACTTTGTTATGGACAACACCTATAGAAGGGTTATTGCACTTTTCTACTGGAAGGGTCTCAAGAATGATGTTGTCAACTTTGTGAAACAGTGTGTCATTTGTCATATGAGTAAATATGATAATGCATCATATTATGACTTAATTCAACCAATACATATTCCTACTACAATGTGGAGTAGCATCAGTATGGGTGAATTGGGTGGTGGTGGACAGGTTAACAAAATATGTCTATTTTGTTTCTCTCAGCCATCCTTACACTGTTGCTGACATAGCCAAACTATTCATGAAGAATGTATACAGGTTGCATGGTATGCCTGCAAATATCGTGAGTGATAGGGATCTTATCTTCACCAGAAATCTTTGGCAAGAATTGTTCTCCATTCAAGGGGTCACCTTGAGCACTCTAACTGCTTACCATCCTCAGCCTAATGGTCAAGCTGAGGTGGTTTACGAATGTCTAGAGACTTATCTAAGGTGTTTTTGTTCAGACACTCCTACTGATTGGTCTCACTTCCTCATTTTTGTGGAGTGATGGTATAATACTTTCTTTCATTCCTCTATCCAATGCACCCCATATAAGTGAAAATGCTCAAATTACTCTAAAATAATTAGAAGAGTAAGCGGTCGTTAGAAATAAAATTATCCAACAAGAAAGTCGGGGTCGAATCCCACAAGGAGTGATATAATGTAATGAATTCAATTAGGAAATTTAAAATGCAAACCGATTCATTGTAGTAATTAGAACAAGTGGGTGGATGATTCCACCAAATTTACTAAAGGAATTTTGGTATCAGTTATCACAATTAAATTAAAAACAAGGATTCAAATGAGTAAGAGACGATCGAGGGGCGTAGGGATTAGTATTGATGTCAAATAGAGCAAGAGACGATCTAGGGGTGTAGGGATTAGTATTGATGTCAAATAGGGGTACAAGTGCTTGCTCAATAATTCTAGACAAACATGGATAAGTTGGGAAATCATCAATGATACAAATCTTCTTTCAATCTCGAAGCATCATATCATAGAATCTCCTTTCGGTCTCATCTATGTAAATCACAAATCAACCTATTACCTTGTTAAAATCTTTGAGCAGATTTGACAAGTAGAATTGAACCACAATTTCTCTTTCGAGCAAACTATAGAAATTAAACCTAAATTGCATGCATCAAGTAATTTACTCACTTCAATTGATCTCTTTCGAGTATTAATATAAGATCTAGACTAGGATCAAGTTTGCAATCTTATCCCATAAATTAACCCCATGCTAAATAACTCAAATCCATGGATGAACAACAATAAAACAGAGTAAGACACAAGACCCACCAAATTAAATTAATACCCCTAGATTTGGGGTTTTAGCAGAGCATCATAAAAAGGGAAAAACTATACCAATGATGTTTTCAGCCATTAATGTGTTGGTGTAACACCCCAAAAGTTGGAAAGTAGGAAAAGGAAAGAAAATGCATAAATTAACTTAAGCAAGTTTAGACGAGTCCAACCTACGGACCGTAGAAAGTCCTACGGGCCTTAGGAAGGGAGTCGTAAACTTGGAGATGAGTGTTTGGAAAATTAAGTTTCTGAAGTTTGACCTACAGATGAACAGGACGAGCCGTAGGATGTTTGATGAGTCGTAGGACTAACCCATAGGATTGATTCAGAGATTTGATTTAAGACCTCAGTCCTAAGGAAGGATTTGACGAGTCGTTGACTGTTCTACGGACCTTAGGAAGGTCCCGTAGAAAGGTTTCAGGCATAGTAAAATTTTGGAGAGATAGTTGAGTCCTACGGATGAGGCCTACAGACCGTAGAGTGTTCGAATGACCGTAGAAAGGTCTCGTAGGAAATGATTGAACATTTGGATTTCTGAAGTTGGTTCTACGGTTCACCAGGATGGACCATAGAAATTTCTATGGAGCATAGGTTGGACCCGTAGTCCTATCCGACAGTTATTTTTTAAAGGGAATTTTGGTCTTTTTCCCTCTGTGCTTAAAGCCTAAGCTACGTCGTTTTACCACTAAATCTAAGCCCTATAAATACCCTTCACCCTTATAAATTTCCCCAACTTAATCATTCCCTCAATTTCCAAATTTCTCTCCAAAACTCTTTTCTCTAGATCAAGGAAGAAACAGCTAGGGTTATTCAAGGTCAAGTCTCCTTGTTCACCATTGATTCTAGGGCTTCAAGATTAAGGTATGTAGGTATTTCATCAGTGGGTTCCATTCATCCATTGAGTCCTTAAAGATTCTTCAATTCTCCAATACAATTTTAATTCAATTGGTTAGGCTTTCATTTAATGCTTCATGGGTTCTATTTGTATGGATTTCAATGGTTTGATTTTGATTATACTATGATTATTTAGACTCAATTACATGTTTTCCAATCAATTCCATGTGAAGCCATGCATTGATCATGCTTTTGACTATGAACCCTAATTTGCATGAATTTGAGGAAAGCTATGAATCTATGAATATGTTTTCATGAACTTATGCATGATTTATGAATGGAAAGAATTTATGATCTAGGTTGCTTTAAGATGAGCATCAATGAATTGTGAAAGGTTTTTTCACATGTTAAGGGATCATGGCTTGGTGAAAGATTTTTCTCACTTAGACTTGATTCAAGATTTAATGAGCTATTCTATGATATTTCTAGCTTGGATTAGTATCTTAATTGTGCCTTTCCATGGATGGTGATGATTCAATGTTTATGACTATTCCATTGGAATTTAACTTAGCACCGAGAGAACTTTGAGGTGGAGGCTCAAATAGGGTAGTCTCTAGTAGCAACCTCTAGTTCCTAACTACGTGCCCCCGTAGGTTTGCCTTAGCCTAGCTAGTGGATCCGCATAAAGCATATGACATGATACGGAGTTCTTCCTTCGCAAGTAGACCTCTCTTCTCTATGTGGGAGATACATCGGATTCCACGTAATAGCTCGCATGGTCTATTGTCAGTTAAAGCTAATATCCCACAAATGAACTAATTTTCTTTGAAATGTTTTATGAAGCTTTCCTTATGATTTTAAGATGCATTGACCATGTTCATGATTTACGATTCTTCTTCTTAAATGATTTTACTATTTTAGCTTGGTCATACATATCATGATTTCGATTATATCCCTCTTACGATCATGATTCATGTTTTATTGCATCCCCCTCATACTTAGTATATTTCATGTACTAATGCATACTTGTGCCTACATTGTTGCACTAATGTAGGGCTTGACGACTCTTCTCCCTCCATTTGTGGCTAGTAAGCACTTAGAGATTTTGAAGACTTAGTGAGTCCTCATACTTTGAGGACAATGTCATATATATTAATTTTCCTTATGTTTTAGTTTCAGACTTTGTACGTGGTGTACGGGTTACGTCCTGACCACTCCTTTGATGTAATAGATGGCTTGTCTAGGCTTTGATGTACTTCTGCTTATATGTCAAACTCTTCACTTCTTATGAAATTTCTTATTTTTCACTATTATGTTGTGTACATGTATGTCAAGTGGCTTGTGTAGGGCCTCTAGGGGTCTTAAGCATCATGTCACGCCTAGAGTGTACTTTGGGTCTTGACAAACTTGATATTCAAAGCACAAGGTTTTAGAAAAAGGTCCTAGTATGTTTGACAAGCCGCGTTGAGTAGAGTCTTGTTCATGAATGTGAAGAGCGCCACATTTATGAATAGGAGGCTACAAAGTGTTTAGGAAACTTCACTTCTTTCATTACTCTAAAGTCGTGCAATAGAGTCTATCTCTATAAAGACCTTTCTCCTAAATCGTGTTCGATCCTTTTCAGGATATGGCCCCTCGAAGAGCTTATGTGAAAAGGAATGAGCATGAGGATGTGGTGTCCGAGGTTCATCAAGGTCTGATTGATCCTTTGGCCGAGCAAGTGACTCATGCTGAATTTTGAGCGGCTTTCCAAGTGTTGGCTCAAGCCATGATGGCCCAAGCTAATAGAGAGGCTAATACTCCCGTGAACCCAAATGTGGGTACGACGGCGACAAGGATAAGGGACTTCACTAGGATGAATCCTCTGAAATTCCATGGTTCTAAAGTTGATGAGGATCCTCAAGAGTTCCTTGATGAGGTGTTTAAGATAGTAGGAATTATGGGACTGTCTACTGTTGAAAAGGCGGATTTGGCCGCTTATCAACTTAAGGGTGTTGCCCAAGTGTGGTTTGAACAATGGAAAGGTGAGAGCGCAGTTGATGCGGGTCCTCTTGATTGGGAGAAATTAAGGGAGCATTTCTTAATCGTTTCTTTCCCTCGGAGATGAGAGAAGCGAAAGTGCTTGAGTTCATTAATCTTCTTCAAGGCAATATGAGTGTGAAGGAGTATACTTTGAAGTTCACTCAATTGTCTAAGTATGCTCCAACTATGGTTGCCAACTCTAAGGCAAGGATGAGTAGGTTTGTGTCAGGTGTGTCTGACTTGGTGGTCAAAGAATGTCGTACCACCATGTTGATCAAAGAAATGGGCATTTCTTGTTTGATGATACATGCCCAACAAATTGAGGAAAAACCTAAGGAAAGGGAAAAAGAGTCCAAGAGGGCAAGGACTGGTGATGGTGACTTCTCACATTCTACGTCCGATAGACATGGGCTTCCTCAATTCCAATAAAAAATTTTGGGTTAAGGTTCTTCTAATGCTCTGACCCCCAAGTTCTACAAAGATAGGGTGTCTAACCCTAAGCATCATGAAGGTGGTGGTAATGGATCTTCTATCCCCACTTGCTCTAGGTGTGGTAAGAAACATGATGGCAAGTACTGAACTAGCACAGATGGTTGCTTTAGTTGTGGTAAAAGTGTTCATAAGGTGAAGGATTCCCCATTGCAAGCTAACAAGGGTAAAGATGGCATGCAAGCTCAGCCTAGTGGTTCCGGTTTGGGTGCTCTGAAGCAAAATATATTCTATGCTCTTCAGACTCGATAGGATCATGACGGTTCTCCGGATGTGGTGATCGGTATGTTGAAAGTCTTTCACCTTGATGTTTATGCCTTACTTGATCCGGGTGCTACCTTATCTTTTGTTACTCCATATGTTGCCATGAGATTTGATGTTGGTCCCGAAATCCTTTCTAATCTCTTTCATGTCTCTACTCCCGTGGGTGATGCTATTGTGGATAAGAGAGTCTACAAAAATTGTTCTATTTTCGTTTCTCATAGAGTCACTCATGTTGATCTTGTAGAGCTTGATATGCTAGATTTTGATGTTATTCTTGGGATGGTTTGGCTTCATGCATGTTATACTTCCATAGATTGTAGGACCCGAATAGTCTCTTTCAAGGTTTTGAATAAACCCATCAAGTCATGGAAAGGCGGAAATTTTATGCCTAAGGGCCAGTTTGTTTCTTGTCTAAAGGCTAGGGAAATGATTTCTAAGGGTTGCATTTATCATCTTGTTTGGGTTAGGGATATCAGTTTCAATTGTAAATGAGTTTTCGAAAGTGTTTCCTGATGATATTTCCGATATTCCTCCCAAAAGGGATATAGACTTCGGTATTGACCTTCTCCTAGATACGCAGCCTATCTCTATTCCTCCTTATCTATAGCCCCGGTAGAACTTAAGGAGTTAAAGGATCAATTGAAAGATTTGTTAGATAAGGGTTTCATTAGACCAAGTATCTCTCCATGGGGTGCTTAGGTGTTGTTTGTTCGAAAGAATGATGGTTCTCTCCGAATGTGTATTGACTATCGGCAATTGAATAAGGTTACCATTAAGAATAAGTATCCTCTTCCAAGGATTGATGATTTGTTTGATCAACTCCAAGGAGTAAGTTACTTCTCTAAGATCGACCTCTGGTCGGGTTATCACCAATTGAGGGTGAAAGAAACTGACATTGTGAAGATGGCTTTTCAAACTTGATAAGGCCATTATGAGTTTTTGGTGATGTCGTTTGGTTTGAATAATGCCTTGGCGGTGTTTATGGATTTGATGAATAGGGTCTTTAAGCAATATCTTGATATGTTTGTGCTTGTGTTTATTGATGATATTTTGATCCCCCCGCGGAGTGAGGATGAGCATGTTGAGCATTTGAGGATTGTGTTGCAAATTTTCAAGGATTGTGAGTTGTCTGTTATGTTTAACAAATGTGAGTTTTGATTGAGGTCCATTTCTTTCCTTGGCCATATTGTCTCTGGTGAAGGTATTCAAGTCGATCCTAAGAAAACTGAGGCGGTTAAGAATTGGCCTAGGCCTTTGTTCACTTCGGATATATGGAGTTTCTTCGGTTTGGCCAGTTATTATAGAAGGTTTGTGGAAGGGTTTTCCTCTATTGTTTCGCCTTTGACATCATTGATTCAAAAGAAGGTGAAATTCCTATGGTCAGAAGCTTGTGAGAAGAGTTTTCAAGAGTTAAAAGATAGACTCACTTCAGCCCCTATTTTGTCACTACCGAAAGGATCGGATGGCTTTGTGCTTTATTGTGATGTTTCACGGGTTGGTCTTGGTTGTGTTTTGGTGCAACATGGAAAAGTCATTACTTATGCTTTAAGACAATTGAAAGTGCATGAAAAGAATTATCTGACTCATGATTTGGAATTAGCGGCAGTGGTGTTTTCTCTAAAGATTTGGAGACATTACTTATATGGAGTGCATGTAGATGTTTTCGCAAACCACAAGAGTTTGAAGTATGTGTTCACTCAAAAGGATTTGAATCTTCGCCAAAGGAGGTGGCTTGAGATGCTAAAGGATGATGACATGAGTGCCCTCTATCATCCCAGTAAGGCGAATATGGTGGCGTATGCTCTTAGTCAATTATCAATGGGTAGTGTTGCTCATGTTGAGGATGATAAGAAGGAGTTAGTTTGTGATGTTCATAGATTAGCCCAATTGGGTGTTCGGTTGGTTAATTCTAATGAAGGTAGTGTAGTTGTTCATAATGGTTCAAAATCGTCTTTTGTATCGGATGTAAAAGCTAAGGAAGATCTTGATTCGGTATTAGTTGACTTGAAAAGTCAATTTTCAAAAAAAGCCAATGAGCCTTTCTCCCAAGGGGGAGATGGTGTCTTTCGATATCAAGGTCAGTTTGTGTTTCGAATGTTAATGAGTTGAGAAATTAGATTCTAACAGAAGCTCACAGTTCTCGATATTCTATTCATCCAGGAGTCACCAAGATGTACCGTGATTTGTGGGAAGTCTATCAGTGGAATGGGATGAAGAAGGATATTGTGAAATTTGCGGCTAAATGTCCCAATTGTCAACAAGTAAAAGTTGAGCATCAGGAACCGAGCGGTTTAGCTCAAGACATTAGTATTCCTACATGGAAGTGGAAAGGTCTGAATATGGACTTTATTATAGATTTACCTTGCACTCGTAAATAGTTTGACTCGATTTGGGTTATCGTGGACCAAATGATGAAATCGGCTCACTTTCTTCCCGTTAAGACCTCATTCTAATTGGAGGATTACGCGAAGCTTTATAATAGGGAAATGGTAAGGATGCATGGAGTGCCTTCGTCCATTATCTCTGATTGTGGTACGTAGTTTACATTCCAGTTTTGGAAGTTATTTTAGAAAGGTGTTGGTACTCAAGTGAAACTTAGCACGGCTTTTCATCCTCAGACCAATGGATAAGCCTAGCGTACTATTCAAACCTTAGAAGATATGTTGAGAGCTTGTGTAATTGACTTCAAAGGAAATTGGGATGATCACTTGCCTTTGATTGAGTTTTCTTATAACAATAGCTATCATTTTTGGGATGGAACCATTTGAGGCTCTTTATGGTAGGAGGTGTAGGTCTCCTATTGGTTGGTTTGAAGTTGGTGAGGTCGCTTTGATAGGGCTCGAGTTGGTGCATGAGGCTATGGAAATGGTTCAACTTATTCGTGAGAGGTTGAAAATGGTCAAAGTTGACAAAAGTCTTATTACGATGTTAGAAGAAAAGAACTAGAATTTGATGTTAATGATTGTGTCTACTTGAAAATTTCACCCTTGAAGGGTGTAATGAGGCTTGAAAAGAAAGGGAAGCTTAGTCCCCAGTATGTGGGTCTACATCATATTTTGAAGCGTATTGGCAAGGTTGCTTATGAACTTAAGTTGACTAATGACTTAGTATCGGTACATCCGATATTCCATGTCTCTTTGTTGAAGAAGTGTGTTGGAGGTCAGACATCTATTGCTCCTTTGGAAGGGTTGGGATTTAAAGAGAATCCTTTTAAGAAGAGGTTCCGATTGAGATTTTAGACCGGCAAGTCCGAAAGTTGAAAAACAAAGAAGTTACTTCCGTGAAGGTTCTTTGGAGGAATCAATTAGTTGAGGGTTCTACTTGGGAGGCCGAAGCCGATATGATATCCCAGTATCCTCATCTCTTTCCCTCCACTCCTACTCTAGCTTGAGGTATTAGTTCCTCATGGTTCATTCTTTCGGATTCATGTGTTTTAGTCATTCTCATGTTTCCATAAGTATGTGTGTTCATGAAAAATTAATTTTTATATGATATGATATAGCTAGGAGTGATTCTCCATGTTTTATGTGCATTGTGATGAAAATTGCATTCATGTTGGGTTGTTAGTTTCTCTTCTAATATATTCATGCTAGCTTGAGTCCCATTCGAGGACAAATGTTCCCAATGGGGAGATATTGTAACACCCCAAAAGTTGGAAAGTTAAAAAAGGAAAGAAAATGTAGAAACTGACTGAAGCAAGTTTCTTGAGTCCAACCTACAAACCGTAGGAAGGGAGTCATACACTTGGAGATGTGTTTTTGAAAAATTAAGTTTCTGAAGTTTGACATACGGATGAACAGGACGAGTTGTAGGATGTTTGACAAGTTGTAGGACTGACCCGTAGGATTGATTCAGAGATTTATTTTAGGACCTCAGTCCTAAGGAAGGATTTGACGAGTCGTCAACTGTTCTACGGACCGAAAGAAGGTCCTGTAGAAATGTTCTAGACTTAGTAAAATTTTGGGGTGAAAGTTGAATCCTACAGATGAGGTCTACGGACCGTAGAAAGTTCGATGGACCGTAGAAAGGTCTCGTAGGAAATGATTGAATATGCGGGTTTTTGAAGTTGGTTCTATGGTTCACCAGGACGGACCGTAGAAATTCCTACGAACCGTAGGTCGGACTCGTAGTCATGTCCAGCAGTTATTTTTTTAAAAGGGGTATTTGGGTCTTTTTCCCTATGTTCTTAAATCATAAGCTATGTCATTTTACCCCTAAATCTAAGCCTTATAAATACCCTTCACCCTTAGAAATTTCCCCAACTTATTCATTCCCTCAATTTCAAATTTCTCTCCAAGGTTCTCTCCAAAAATCTTCTCTCTAGATCAAGGAAGAAGAAGCTAGGTTATTCAAGGTTAAGTCTCCTTGTTCACCATTGATTCTAGGGCTTCAAGATCAAGGTATGTTGGGAGTTCATCAATGGATTCCATTCACCCATTGAGTCTCTAAAGTTTCTTCAATTCTCCAATACAATTTCAATTCAATTGGTTAGGTTCTCATCCAATTCCTCATGGGTTCTATTTGTATGGATTTCAATGTTTGATTTTGATCATATTATGATTATTTAGACTCAATTACATGTTTCCAATCAATTCCATGTGAATTCATGCATTGATCATGATTTTGACAATGAACCCTAATTTTCATGAATTTGAGAAAAGCTATGAATCTATGAATATGTTTATGCATGATTTATGAAAGGAAAGGATTTGTGATCTAGGTTGCTTTAAGATGAGCATCAATGAATTGTGAAAGGTTTTCTCACATGTTAAGGGATCATGTGGTGAAAGATTTTTCTGTGAAAGGTTTTCTCACATGTTAATGGATCATGTGGTGAAAGATTTTTCTCACTTAGACTTGATTCAAGATTTAGTGAGCTATTCTATGATATTTCTAGCTTGGATTAGTATCTTCGTTGTGCTTTTCCAAGGATGATGATGATTTTATGTTTATGACTATTCCGTTGGGATTTAACTTAACACCGAAAGAACTTTGAGGTGGAGGCTCAAATAGGGTAGTCTCTAGTAGCAACCTCCAGTTCCTAACTATGTGCCCCCATAGGTTTGCCTTAAATGGCCTAGCTAATGGATCCACATATAGCATATGACATGACACAGAGTTCTACCTTGGCAAGTAGACTCTCCCTTCTCTATGTGTGAGTTACATTGGATTCTATATAATAGCTCGCATGATCTATTATCGGCCAAAGCTAATATCCAACAAAATGAACTAAGTTGCTTACAAATATTTTGATGAGGCTTTTCTTATGATTTTAAGATGCATTGACCATGTTCATGATTTACGATTCTTCTTCTTAAATGATTTTACTATGTTAGCGTGGTCATGCATATCATGTTTTCGATTATGTCCCTCTTATGATCATGATTCATGATTTATTGCATTTCCCTCATACTTGGTACATTCCATGTACTAATGCATACTTAGGCCTATATTGTTTCACTAATGTAGGATTTGACGACTCTTCTCTCTCCGTTCGTGGCTAGTAAACACTTAGAGATTTTAAGACTTGGTGAGTCCTCGTACTTCGAGGACAATGTCACATATACTGCTTTTCCTTATGTTTTAGTTTCAGACTTTGTATGTGGTGTACGGGTTATGTCCTGACCACTCCTTTGATGTAATAGATAGCTTGTCTAGACTTTGATGTACTTCCGCTTATATGTCAAACTCTTCACTTCTTATGAGATTTCTTTATTTTATCTATTATGATGTGTACATTTATGTCAAGTGGCTTGTGTAGGGCCTCTCAGGGTCTTGTACGCCATGTCACGTCTAGGGTATACTTTGGGTCGTGACAATTGGTGATAAGCAACAATCTTCAACACCCACTTCAATTTCAACCCTCAATTGTCAATTACAAGAGTGTTTTAAAACCCTAAAACTAAGTAAAGAGTCTATTTTTCAATATCCCAAAAAAGGGCAGTAGTCTAACAATGATGTATGGAAAAGATTTCTAGATACATTTTCTCTCTCCTTCGGGTAATTTATAGTTTCCCCAAAAATTAGTCCAAAATTCTATGCTTGACGCACTCGGCGACGTTAGTCGGGCTCTCTCTTCTGATTCGGCAGATCGTTGTTTGCTCTTTTGCTCGCCCTTCATTTGCTTTAGGCTTTAGGTGTTTGAACCTCAGTTGACGAACTCGATTGAGTCAACCTTTTCCATTTGGTGAATCATTGATTTATCACCTTGTTCACCCATTCATCCTTCATTTTAACTCAGGAGTTTATCACCTTCGGTGATATAACTTTTTGTTTGCCCAATGAGTTGGACAAATCGCCATTTCCACTTTGGTTCACCGACCTGCGTTGAATCTTTTCAACTAAATTGGGTGAGGTCTAGCCTATTGGGTGATCGGCCCTTTTATTTAGGCGACTACCAGTTGGGAGTTTATACTCCTTTCAATGTTTTTGGCCTCTTTTTCATGCATTCATTCTTGCCTTGTTCTTTATCCTTCATAGCTGCAAAACATCAAAATGTCATCAGAATAAGACATAAATAAGTATTGAGGACACTAATTGTTGAACTAAAAAGGCCTTAAATGAGTGAAAATCTACCATTCGTCAATAAGGCATTGTATGGTCATCCAGCATCTACACCTTCCTTACCTGGCTGGTGACTCTGAGTTGGAGGCTGTTGACAAGGATTTAACTACTTGAGAGTTCAAGTTTCACCTATTGAAGCAACACTTAACTAGAGCTCAACAAAGAATGACTGCCCAAGCTAACAAACACAGGTCTAATAGACAGTTTTAGGTAGTAGATTGGGTCTTTATAGAAATGCATCCCTACAGGTAGATTGCTATGCCTACACATCACTTCAACAAGCTCTCTTACAAGTACTATGATCCTTACTTTCTTACTGAGAGGATTGGCCCCGTTGCTTATAAGTTAGCTCTCCCTTTTGAGCTTTTGATTCACTCTACATTTTATGTATCTATCCTGAAGCCATGTCATGCTCTTCCAGATAAATTTCTTCATCCGCCAAATATGGATATCACTAATCCTTGCCCTGCACCCTTCAAGGTTCTACAACGTATGATGGTTCAAAAGAGCTGCAAGGCAGTGACTCAATGACTAATTCAATGGGAGCATATTCCAGAGGAAAATACCACTTGCAAGGATGCTAAAATCTTGCAATCCAGATTCCCTAAATTCCTTCCTTGAGGTCAAGATGTTTTTAAGGGGGAGTAATGATATGCTTTAGTAAGTAGTACGTAGTGCTTATGGGAAGTTACAAAGGTGATTGAGTTAGTTACGATTACCGTCATTACGATTGCTACTTAGTCCTTACAATTATGTTATTTACTTTATTATTTTACATTTTAGCCTCTGGTTCTCCTAACACTGTATCAGTGTATTCATTTGACAAGGAAGATATAAATGAAAGTGTTAGAAAAAAAAATTTCTCGTTAATTTATTTTTCCTTATTGTTGTTCTTCTTTGTATCATTTGCAATTCTGCATCACACTATTTCAAAAACAGATTTACACTTTTACTTGTCACTATTGACATATTAGAAAAAAAATATTTTTTTCCTGTTTTACCCTTAACATTAATTACTTTCTCAAATTATTTTCGAGAATTTAAAACTATACATCAGTTAATATGGACATTGTGATAAAACACTCATATTACAGATTATTTCTAATGACCATATAAAGTCAAAAGTGAATAAGTAAAAATAAAAAGAGGAAATACTCAACACTTCAAAAACCTCCTTCTCTCTTAATTGACATACAATGTCATTAAGATCTTGTTTTTAAAAATAATAAACTTATAACTCTTCAAACCCAGGTAACTAAAATTGTATCCTTATTATTTTTTTAAAAATCACACTTGATATGTAGGGTCAATTAACCATTGAAGAATAATTTAATTATGTTCTTTGAAATTCATACTTACTGAATCCTTCTTCGAAAAAATAAAATATATAGAAAATAAATAATATTTATATCTTCATTTTAACAAAATAAAATAGAAAGTAAATAATATGTATATCTTTATTTAATAATGTATGGTAAGTTAAAAGAGAAATTACTATACCACATCAATAAAAATGTTAGATAACCACACACAGTGATGGACCCAACATTTTACATGAGCGAGTTCAATTAGTAAATAAGGATCAATACTAACAGTCAATAATATAAACAACATCCAACACAACAAATGTTTTGACTTTTGCGCTTTTATTTGTTTATTTTTTGCTAATAATGTAACCATTTTTTTTTGCAACTCAACATTTTTTTATTTAATAAAATAGAGAAAAATTTTAAAAATTTACCATCACTATCTGAAAATCGGGGTAATGATGACACATACTAAATCCCACTAGCAGTAAGTCAAAATTAAGATGATAAAAACAACAGAAATAGGACAATATATATATAATACAATGATTCATCCCAAAACCTAATGGATGCTAGTGCAAAGCTACTACAAAAGATCGAGTATAGACTAGACATATAAAAGAAATATAGAGGCTATCTTGAAATAAAAAAGACTAGCCCAAAAGTACAGAACGAGACAAGTCAACCATAGACGCTAATAAGCTCACCCTCAATCTCCGAAAACACCAGTTGCAGGAGCACAAGAATCAACAGGGTCGACTAGAGCTCGGATCTGCATCAGAAGATAAAGAGTACAATATGAGTATCAAAACAACGGATACACAGGAGGCATCGTAGGTCGATCGAACTCGTGAGTGAAATAACATAATAACAAGAGAATATATAACAAAGTAATAAGGCAATAGTCAAGGCATATCTAGGCATGCATCGAAGTAAAGCTACTAAAGTAAATAACGAAAGCGATAAAGTTATCTAAACATAACTAAACCCCCCATAAGCCGAGAAGGCACATACAAAGGCATAACAACGATAATCACACAAGCAATAACCTAGTCGAACCCCCATAAGCTCGACGAGTACAAATAAAAGGTACACTACAAGGAACAACTCCATAATGAACACCAACATCCTCCTAGAATCTGACCTCGGGATAATACCATATAACCTAGTGATGTGCCATTGATTTATGGAACTTTTGATGCTTAAAACTTAGGATTTGTGTAAGTTCTCTAGCACTTTTTGGTAGATGTGATGTGTTTGTGATTGTAGAAAACAAGACTCGAAGGCTAAGGTCTTGAAAAGATAATGGTTGACAAATTTTTTAGGAAACCACGAGCCAATCTACGAGTCATGGTTTGAACCACGAGCCATAGGTGGTAGTCACAGAGAAGATTCAGAAACATGTAAAAGAAGCCTAAGTTATATGAAGAGACATCACAATCCATAAATAGTTCTACGAGCCATAGAAGGGAGTCGTGGTTAAGATTCAGAGAAGGGACCAAGAAGGCTGATTTCTACGAGGGAGTAGTACGAGCCGTAAAAGTTTCCACAGACCCTAGTTCTTTTCCATGGAAAAAGTCTTGAGACTATGAAGTATCTACCATCCACAAGAAGGGTCTACGACCCATGAAATGGACTACACCCATAGATCGGTTCTAAGAAGTTTTCGAGCCCAATTTTCCTAGTTTGTTTAGGATAGAGTTTTAACGTCTATAAATAATTTTTATAGGTTTTATTTTACACTTTATGTTCGTTGTAGTTCTGGGAATACAAGGAAAATAGTTATATCGAGTAGATTGTTTGAATTTTGAAGAAAATTACTATTGTTACACAACCCTCCCCCCTTTTCGGAAATAATAAGACTAAGAGCACAAATAATTGCAATTGAGCTAAGTCCAAACCATATTCCTCGTGGGATCGATCCTAACCTTGGTTAGGTTCTATACTTGAACAACGATCATTTTATACTTCTTTCGTAGGTGTAATTTAGGCATATCAAATTTTGACGCCATTGTCGAAGAGTACGACTTTTGGATTAAATTAATTGTGTTATTTGACTCTTAGTCATTATTTCTGTATTTACCTTTTTCTATTATTTTTGCTTTAGTAAGTTGAGCACTAGTGTATGTCAAATACACGGAGCTATCCAATATTATTAATATTATGCATTTTACTAATATAATTTAGTTGAGAGTATTACTTAGCATCGAGCGAACATAGGGATGAAGGTTCACTAGTCAGTCAGGTCTATGACCTTTAATAGCAATTTCTAAGTCCTAAAATTACGTATTACCGTAGGTTTTAAGGGCCACCCGTCAGATCAAGACCGGCACCTTAGTCTTTTTTGGACATCAGCTTAGTAGATCCATGTAAGACAGTGTTTGTATCTTGACAAGATTTAGAGTGTCCTCCTAGTTGGGGTACAAGTTAGAGTCTGTTTAGCTCAGATGGTATGTCAGTTAGATATTGCATGATCTTTTATTTCAGTTTAATCTGTTGAGTGTTGATTAGTTACATGTTTATTACTTGGCAACTATATCATCTTATTTATTTCAGTTTTATATTCAGTTCAGCATATCATATTTATCATATTCAGTTTATTAGATTATTGTGTCTATCTCACATATTCAGTACATTCAAAGAATCGATCACATACTCTGTTGCACTATATTGTTTCATAATGTAGGTTCAGACGCTTAGTACTCACCTCGTGACTAGTATGATTATCTATCCTCTCAGCAACAGAGGTTGATGAGTCATCATTTTTAGACGAGAAGAACTATTGTTATTTCTTTATTTTAGTCTTTCTGTTTCAGACAATTAGAGTTAGCTGGGGGCTTGTCCCAGCAACTTATTTTAGTAAAGCCTTTCAGGAAGTCAGACAGTAGTTTTCGCTTTGTGTTTTTGTTCAAATGAATTCTATTTTGAATATTCAGTTGTTTTTTATTTATTCAGCATTAGCTTTCACTCAGAAATCTTTTAGTTGTTATATAAATCTTAGTGTCATGCCAGACCAAAGGTTTGCTTGGAACCACTTGTGACTTTAAGCACTGTATTACGACTAGGGGATAGTCTCGGATCATGAAAATATTAATCACTATGTACGAAAATAATACTACATGTACAACTCAATTGAAGAATAGTACATCAAAAGAGACCAGGCAAAGCATATTTCATGAAAGTTCTTTTTCACACAAGATCTTCAACAAAATTGTGAGATAGAAATTCAACAGATCCGTTCAAATGACAATCTTGCAGACTCATTCAGTAAGACATTGCCAATATCAATATTTGAGAAGTTGAGATATAAGATTGGAATACATCAACTCCAAGATACCAAGTAAAGCTTTCATCAGGGGGAGTAAAATACGCGTTGTTCTCTTTTCCTTAATCATGGTTTGTCTAAATTGAATTTTCCTGATAAGGCTTTTAATGAGGCAACACACAAGACGTATTATGATATGTGTGTTCCTTCACTTAGATTCTTTTCCCATTGAATTTTTCCATTAAGGTTTTAACGAGACACATTATCTATGGACACCCAAGGGGGAATGTTATAAATTCATTGAATTTTGAATTTCCCATCTATTTAATAAATGAACTACGTACATTCATGTTTATATATTCCCTAGATTCTACGAATTATATTGGATAAGAATATACCTATTAATTATGACATCTAACTTGATAATTTTTGGGGTATTTTTTTAACCTATAAATAAAATTATTTTTCACCATTGTGTGACACACTTAAAAACATTCGAATAAGGAAATCTCTAATTCTACTCTCCATATCTTTGATCTGTATTTTTTTATATAGTATATTGCTTATATCTTACAACAATTTAAAATATTTTTATGAGATTGCTCTATAATATAATTATCTTTTATTTATTTATAAAGGGGGAAAGGGTTTGATATAATTCTCAACTTTGCCATTTAGAGTTGATATACCCCTCATTATTAAAGTGACACATATATACCTTACCGTTATACAAATGACTCACATATACCCCTACCATTACAAAAGGAGCACACATATACCCTTCATCTAACGGAAGTGAAAAATGAGTTTTAAATTTATATTTTTGACTTTTAATTTTAAAAAAATTCATGTAGAGGTATATATGATTCTTCTAGTAAAGTTCAAGGTATATTTTAATCGTTTTCCTACATAAATTGTAAACTATTTTTTCGGGTATATTGTAATTTAGTTTTTATATTTGTAGAAAAAAATTGGGGCATCTATAATAAATTTTATAAGAAAATTAGTGAAACATAAATAAATTTGACCATCAAAATAATAAATTTAAATTATTCATTGAAACAAAAAAGCAAAAAAAAAATACGCGTGAGAAGGATCAAATATACCCTATATGGATTATATTTTTATTAAAAAATAATTAAAAATTAAATTAAAATTATTTAGTTAGAGAAAAAAGATATATATATATATATATATGTCATTTGTATGACAACAGAGTATATATGATATCAACTTTAAATGAGAAAATTGAAAGGCATATTAGACCCATTTCCCTTTAAAAAAATAAGGGGAACAAGCATGCATAGTAAAGTCAGGCGATAAGTGAATAAGATAGTTTTCATCTTTACTTTGTGACGCTATTTCTGGTTTTTTTTTAATTTTGTTTTATTAGCTTTCAGCCGTGGTTTGAAGGATTGTTTTTCCGTAGTTATACTTTCTTCATTCAGTTTTACTTAGTTTATTAATTTTGAGAAAAAAATATTATTATAAATATTTTATAAGAATATTCATATTAATTAATATATAATTTTAAATCTTAAAAAAAATTAAAATTAAATATATGTCCTGTATATAAGATCATAGTATATTCATCATTAGTTTTTATTTATATAACGATAAAAAATAATTATAATAAAATAAGAAATAGTTTTATTTTTTATTTTTTCTGAATTGAAGCAGGATAAACATTTTTGCTAATTTTTTAAAAATATTATTAAAAAAATGTGTTAAAAAGAAAAATAAATAATATATTTATTTGAAAAATGAGCATTTTTGACCCCATTAAATAATCAAGACATTTTTGGATCAATATATTAATGATAAAAATATTTTTAGACCAAATCATAAACGGATGACATTTTTGTTTATTTCAAATTTCAAATAGTTTAAGCATTTTTTTATCTTTTTCCCTTTCAAGTGAGATAATCAATTAATATGGGAGAGAAGAAGTAAATTGAATGAGGGAATAACAAAAATAGGGCACAAAACACAAAGCATTTTACCTTGAGGTGGTGTGTAGGGTTAAAAAGTCTACTTCAACTTTAGAACTTTTATTTAATGAGTATATGGTGTGTGTGGCTGCTTTTTGACCTTTACTTAGAGATGGGAGAATCAGAATTAACAGTAAAAAGAAAAAACACTTTAATTAATTGTTTTGGTGTATACCTTGGAATATGCACCGTCTTAGAAAAGTGCAAATAAACTGTTGTGATAAAACTTTAATATTAATTATCCACTTTTTTCTTTATATGCTTTTTTTTTAAAATCATTCCCTTGTTCTTTAAAAAAGTCATAAATAAGATGAACAATTACTTTAATTTACTCTTTCACATTATTATTTATTTATGAACTTTATAAACTTGTTTATATTTTTTAAAAATAATAAAAATTATAAAAGTAAAATGAGAATATTTTAATTATTCTATACTAATTTTATAAATTGATAAATAATTTTAAATAACTATTTATAATAATAAAGACAACTAATATGAGAAGACAAAGTACTAAACATCAAGAAATTTACTCACGATTAGAAAATAAGAATTGTTTTTATTAACTTGTTCTTAACTAAATAGGATCTATTTAATATAATTTCTTGATTACATAAAAAATGACTTATTTAAATTGTGATAAGTTTGCAAAAATAAAATACGCTTATTTTAAACCAAAATAATAAAGTAAAAACACCAAATATAAATCGGAGGAAATGTGATGTATTTTAGCTGGATATCATTAAAAATGAAATGAGAATTTAAAATTAAATTACTTTTTAGACATTAAAAATAAGTGGATGAAATGAGCTAGTAGTAGGTAATAGAGTAAATAGGCGTTTGAACATGAACCTGGTAAAATGGGGGGGGGGGGGAATTGATTTGGAAAATAAAATAAATTTTGAAATATAATTATAATTGAACTTGTAAATTAGTTGTGTATACTTTGATCTTGAATTGGGGATGTCCAATACAATCTAGGAGCTGAGAAGGCACGGTGGCATGTTCTCTTACTCCGTTTGGATTGACTTTAAAAAAATAGTTTTTAAGTCAAAAAATAACTTTTATGTAAAAAGAAAAAGTTAGAAAAGATCTACATTTGATTTTTAACTTTATTTCATTTTAAGCTTATTTTAAGTTATTATTAACTTTGTCAAGCACTACCTAACTTATTTTAAATTATTTTTGACTTATTTTAAGTTATTTTAATATTTGTCAGACACTACCAAAAGTCAAAAATTGACTTAAAAGTAGATTTGACCAATTTTTAAGTCAATCAAAACACCCTCTTAATGTATTTTCTACTACAGGGTCTGCCGACTTATCCTTTTTAAATAAATAAATGAAAAAGTGACTAATGTACAATTAATGGAAAAATTATGTAATTAGGTAAATATGTGGTATGTATTTACAATACATCATTATAGTTTGAGAGAGTTACAATTTGTAGCTATAGTTAGGATGTTGTAGATATTTTCTCTCTCCTCTCTTCATCTCTTCCTCGCCTCTCTCCTCTCTCTTTCTATGCTCTCGCTCGCCTCTCTCCTATCTTCGTCATCTCTCCCTCGCCTCTATCTTATCCCTGCCCCCTCTCTCTCCCTCCCACTCTCTGCCTCCTCTCGATCTCTCAATACAAATACAAACGATAACAATCAATTATACAAATACAAATGTTAATCGTCAATTATACAAATACAAGTAATAACAATCAATTATATAAATACAAATGATGAGTGTCAACTGTACAGATCATTTTCAATGATACAAAATACAAATACGCATGTATTCGCTGATACAATATTAATACAAATGATAACAATCAATTACACAAATTCAAATGTTGAACTTGATACAACATTGATAAAATAGTATTCGTTGATATAATTTATTCATTAATATAAATTGTATTCATTAATACAATTGATACAACATTAATTGCCGACTTATCCTTTTTAAATAAATAAATGAAAAAGTGACTAATGTACAATTAATGGAAAAATGATGTAATTAGGTAAATATGTGGTATGTATTTACAATACATCATTATAGTTTGAGAGAGTTACAATTTGTAGCTATAGTTAGGATGTTGTAGATATTTTCTCTCTCCTCTCTTCATCTCTTCCTCACCTCTCTCCTCTCTCTTTCTATGCTCTCGCTCGTCTCTCTCCTATCTTCGTCATCTCTCCCTCGCCTCTATCTTATCCCTGCCCCCTCTCTCTCCCTCCCACTCTCTGCCTCCTCTCGATCTCTCAATACAAATACAAACGATAACAATCAATTATACAAATACAAATGTTAATCGTCAATTATACAAATACAAGTAATAACAATCAATTATATAAATACAAATGATGAGTGTCAACTGTACAGATCATTTTCAATGATACAAAATACAAATACGCATGTATTCGCTGATACAATATTAATACAAATGATAACAATCAATTACACAAATTCAAATGTTGAACTTGATACAACATTGATAAAATAGTATTCGTTGATATAATTTATTCATTAATATAAATTGTATTCATTAATACAATTGATACAACATTAATACAAATGATGACAATCAATTATAAAAATACAAATATTAAACTTTATACAACATTGATACTATTATATTCGTTGATATAGTTTATTCATTTTTCCAAATTATATTTGGATATACTCAACCAAGTCATGAGAAATTGGAATAGAATGAAGAGAAAGCCAGTTTCAATAGGTTATTTAACATCTTCATGCTACATATCAACATACCAATTATAGATGCATTGAGAGACATGTCAAAATATGCAAAGTATTTACAAGAGAAACCGACATGCAAAAGAGGTATTAGAAAAATTAAATTAATGTCACTTACTGATGAGAAGGAATGTTGGACATGCATTTTGTGATTTGGAGGGGGGAGAGCATAAATTTGACGTTGTTATCTATGTTTAAAGCACTTGGCTTGGAAGAATTACGCCCAACCGACATCACCTTATTATTAGAAGACAAATCTCATTGATCTGGGGTGTATTTATGCATTCAAATATCATATTTTAACTAAGTTTTGAGTTTAATCATGTAAATATCCTTTTATTTATTGAAGATATGATGTGATGAGCTAATAGACATGATTAGCTTGATTTCAAGCTAAAACAACTACAAAAGGCCCACTAATGGATTGGAAAGCACAACGGAGTAATCAGAGCTAAAATGAAGCAAAAATAGCTACAGAAAGGACCGTGACATGAGCCTCACGCCACACCTATTTAAAAAGTAAACTTCAAAGACTGAACAAAAGGAGTCCAAACTCAAGATGGGACCCGCACCGCAAGGTAGGGCTCCTCGTGATGCACCTCGCGTCGTGATTCTCTTGTCTATCAAGTTGGGTTTGATCTAGTCAAAGCATAGTCCAATCACGATTAGGATTTTGACCCAATTATTAATTATATGTCTTTTTGAAAATATTTTTAGGGTCACAAATTATTTCTAGGATTACAACTTAGTTTTGATTAGAATTCATTGTTTCTTAGTTACTAGGGTTTATTTTACCATTTTAGAAGGTTATTTCGGAACAAACAAGATTTGCTTGCAATGCTGTTTTAATCAAATATTTCTATCATGTTTTCTAGTAAGTTGAAATTATCAGAGTTGTTATTTTACGCTAGTTATAAGTAGTTAAATTCATAACTAGGGTTATGTAACTTAAATTAGAGATGATGATAATAAGTCCTTTACATTTAATATATTTTCATGGAGTGATCATTGTGTATTAAGTTCCTTTCATACTTAACATTATCCGTGAATGATTGACAATCATGCTACAGAAACTTGCTCGTATTCTGACATGCTTAACCCATAGAGGTACAGATTAGGAAAAATGTTCATTAACAAGGATTTGGTTCTACCAGCCATCATAACTTGAGCTAGAGCCTAGAGAGAGGATAGTTTACTTGAGACTTTTGATAGAGTAACAAATTAATTCAGTACTGCTTGAGAAGGACTTAGGGTGATATTCTCTTAATTGGATCGAGAGACTTTAGGAGACTTTAGATTCGTCAGTTTTGCACAATGAACACACCTTAATGAATGGATAAATAAAGTATTTGTTTGAATTTTGATATCCAAGAATTATAACCCTAGTTCATCTTTCTTATTGATAAAATCCAAATAGTTAAGTAGTTAGTAGATTATAATTTGAAAAAAAATATTCTTTCAATAATAGTTACTGATTTGAATCTCATTATCAAAGAACTCTAGTATGCCCTCTAGGAAATTCGACCTCAACCTAGTTGGGTTATTGTATTTTGAATTGACCGCTTTAATCCCATAAAAGAATGTAGTTTGGGCGATATAAAATAATTAGCATAAATTTTATAATTTATAGAAATTCATAAGTAGTTATTATTTTCTTTTTCAAATTACACTAATTATTGCATTTGTCTTTGCAAGATTTTTCACTGTTTATGCTCGATACTAGGAGTCAAGGATCTTCCTTGATTTCAATTGACCTAGAAATAAAATTAACACTAAGGCTATAAAGGCTGAATTTTGCAATGGATGACGAACACGATCATGGGTTGATAGTTGAGGTTGTGTTACAAGTGGGACATGTTGGGGCCATTAGACCTCCACTGCTGGTGAGAAATGGTACTTTCAACATTGCCCAGCACGATGTTGCATTTACTAGGTAGGAAGGATTTATTCAATAGTCTACTTCTTGAAGACCCGAATAAATACCTTAAAGACTTCATAGGGATATGTCTAGCTTACAACCTACCATGTATCTCTCAAGAAGGAATCAAACTAAGTTTTTCCCAATCTCTCTAACTGGTGAAGCAACTGCATGGCTTGGAGAGTTACCTGAAGCATCTATCACTACCTAGACCGAACTTACAGATGCATTATTGGAGAGGTTCTTTCCTCTAAGGAGACACATCCAACTTAGGAATGAGATTCACAACTTCAAACAAGTGTCAGGTGAGACACTACATGAAACTTGGCTATGGTTAAAAAGGAAGGTAGTTGAGTGTCTGAATCACAAGCTACCAAATGAGATATTGCTAGAAAGCTTCTACAGATCGCTAGATATAGTCAATAAGTCTGTCGCCAATAATGTTGAAGAGGATTCATCGATGGAACACACTTATGAGAAGGCAAGTGCTTTGCTTGAAAGAAAGAATAATACGAATAGGGATTGGCATATGATCTTAGGTATAATTATATGCCGATTTGTCAAATATTGTTCGCATTAGTCTTGTGTTTAAGAATAATCTTTAAGCTATTTGTTGTGTTTTGAGTAACTTGCATGATTGTGCACTAAGACATGTGATTAGATTATGCAGGAGTTCTCTAGGAAAAATGGAGTCTATGGAAGAAAGCGCGAAGAGGGAAGCATGAATGCAAGGCAAAGAAGCAAGTGCCGACGGAAAGAAAAGAAGAATTGGGCCTGGCAGCCTTGGCGTACTGGCAGCGTGCCACGCCAGGCCCTGAAGTGCTGAGGTAGGGGCAGTGGTGTAGTGGCAGCGTGCCACGCCAGGCCCAGAACTACTGAAGGGTTGTTCTGGCGCGATTCTGGCGCCCCACGCCATGTTATGCCCGACTTCTCCAGCAAAATTTGATCAAATTAGGACTCCTATTTGGGTCTAAACTTGGAAAACTATTTTGGAAACTTTATATATGAACATTATGAGTGGCTAAACGCCCTTGTCCTGGGACTGTAGCTACGGATTATTGTTGAACATCGAATTGCTTTTGAATTGATTATTGGTTATCACTTAAATTACTTTTGTATTCTTGTTTAAATATTTCATGATTGGCCACCATAGAGATAAATCTATTGTCTATTCTTGGACTCGAGAGATAAAGAGGTAGATAGACCAAAGAATATAAAAAGCTTGATCTAACTTGCATATCACTTGTTTAGATTCGTGTTTAGGAGTGACGCATGTACGAACACCAAGCTTGGTTACAAAACATGATGAAATATAAATGTTCACAAATTAGGACTGTCTATCCCCGCTCAATGATGTAGTTAGTGGCTAGTTGTCGTAGGCGATTAAAGGTCGAGAGATCATGATCATAATATTAACCCTGTAAATCAGTAATTTGATAACCATAATCGATTCATTGCATGAGATGTGATACATGACACACAAACCATGCTGCAGCCCGTGAATTGTCTCTTACTTGATTGAAACACCAAAATTACAGTTGTCCTTGTTAGTTAGTTTAATAATTGAATTGTTCTCATTAGTAGTAACCAAAACCATCTCATAAGGATAATACGTTCTTTAAGTTATAGATTTAATAGAATTGATATACATTGATTGTAAGTCTCTTAGGTACGACAACTCAGTTCTAAAAGAGCCACTTATTACTTCTGCGATCACATACACTTGCGTGTGCATTTGGGAGCAACAAGTTTTTTTGGCGCAACTGCCGGGGACTTTAGAATTAATTTATATTTAATTCTTTTAAGTCTACTAGTGATTGTTCAAGTGCTAATAACTTGATCTTAGATGTTCTGTATTGCATAAAATTGGGTTCTGAAGTCTGGCTCGAAAAGGAGATCTTGTTGAACCAAAAGACGAACCTGAAAGAGCTCTTCGATGACAAAGAAAGCTGGCAAATCTCGGACAACAGCAGGAACTAGGACTAGGTCCTCCTGAACATCGAGAAGAGAACCTAGCTGACGATCGCAAGGAACGCATAGAGGAAGAACAGGTAGAAGTACCTACAATGATAGCTCTAAGGCCAGTCCGCGACGTGGCAGTCCCACTCACCACCAATGTTACATCGAGCATTCAGAAACCACCACCGGGTGGTAGATTTGAGTTGAAACAATCCATGGTGCAACTCATTCATTCCAATGGGCATTTCACTGGCCTGCCCCATGAAGATCCCCAAGTGCACATCAGGAATTTTCTGGAGATAAGCAACACTTATATTCCACATGGGGTATCAAAGGATTATGTGCGATTGACTCTTTTCCCATTCTCACTATTGGGAGAAGCAAGGCGATGGTTAGACTCGGAGCCACCTAATTCCATCACAACATAGGACTATTTAGCAAAGAAGTTCCTCAATCAATTCTTCCCCTCGGGCAGAACCGCAAGGCTAAGAAGTGAAATATTGAGCATCAAGCAGAAAAGCATGGAGAACATGTACCAAGCCTGGGATCTATTTAAACAAACGTTGTTGTCTTGCCTGCATCATTATCAGGCGAATGAAGTACTAGTTCACACCTTTATTGAAGGTCTTGAATATAATGCAAGGGTACTATTAAATACTGCAGCAGGTGGGCAAGTTTTGGAGAAGACCTATGATGAATTGTTTGAACTCCTAGACAAACTAACAGAAGGCAACCCGGATTGGAACGGTGATACGCAAAGTAATAATGTGCAGAAGGCTACAGGTATGTTAGAGGTGGATCAGGCAACTGCACTGGATGCGAAGATCGATGCCCTAACAAACCACATTACCACTCAGTTCAAGCAATTATCAGCAGGGCAGCAACAACCACATGTAAATGTTGTGCACCAACCACAAGGATGGTGTGAAGTTTGCGAGAGCGGAGACCATGTGGCTGATTATTGTGGTTCAAACCCAGACTCTGTGAACTATCTGGGGAATGCCCAAAGAGATGGAGGCACGCAGAACTATGAGAACACCTATAACTTGAGTTGGAGGAACCACCATCAGAATCAACACCAAAATCAGGCACAGGAACAAAACCAATACCGAGCACAAGGGAATGGACCACAGTTTCAACAGCAAAATAATCAAAGTGCGAAGCAAGAGGGCATGACTAATGAGGAGCTGTTCCAAAAGCTAAGTGCAAAAATCAACACCAAAAATGAAGAACAATATAGAAAATTGGGAGAAGAGTTGAGAAGCACCCAGTTGTCACAGAAAAATCTAGAAAGACAGTTCGCACAATTAGCTAATGCCGTAAATGTGCGCCCACCTGGAGGTCTTCTGGGTGACACGGATCCTAACCCAAAGCAACTGAATGCGGTAAGCACAAGGAGTGGGTTACAACTGGAGGAGCTAGCTCCAAAGAAGAGAAGTCCTGAGGTGGTGAGAGAAGAAAAGAAATCGAAAGAGGTGGTTCAAAATTCGAATGTTGAGAAGGTTGTACCTCAAGTGAAAACCACCCCCTCCGTTCCCACAGAAGTTTAGAAAACAGAATGAAGATGAATGCTTCGGTAAGTTTTTGTCTCTCCTTAAGTAAGTTCACATTAATCTACCTTTGGTTGATGTTTTGCAGGGAATTCCTAAATACGCCAAATATGTGAAGGAGATAGTGGCGAACAAGAGGAGATTGACCGAGTACGAAACAGTGGCACTCACTGAAGAGTGTAGTTCCAGAATTCAGAATAGACTACCCATAAAGTTAAAGGATCCGGGTAGCTTCACGGTCCAAATCACCATTGGTCAAAGTGTTCATGCCCTGGGGTTATGTGATTTGGGTGCAAGTATAAACCTCATGCATGCATCATTGTACAAGAAACTTGGGTTGGGTAGTCCAAAACCAACCACAATCATCCTCCAACTTGCTGATAGATCTGTGGCGAGGCTTGAAGGAGTAGTTGAAGATGTGTTGGTACAAGTGGGTTCTATGATCTTTCTTGTGGACTTTGTTGTCCTAAATTTTGATCCCGATCCTGAAGTTCCAATTATTTTGGGACGACCATTCTTAGCCACGGGGCGAGCATTGATTGATGTAGCAGCTGGGCAGTTTACCATGCTAGCTCATGATAAGGTGGAGGTATTTGATGTCTATCGCACCTTGAAATTGTCTTCTGTTTATGAAGAGTTGTCTGCCATTACAGTTGTTGATCTAGCCGTAGAATCACATTATTTGACTTCCAATGATCCTTGGTGGGACATGACATAGATGGAGATCCAGAAGCTCAAGAACTAGCCACTTGTCTTAATGTGGCGCTAGTTGGTACACCAAAAGGTGTAGTGGAACCCTTAGAGCGAGTGTTGGGTCCTCCTTCGAAACCCTTGATTGAAGAACCACCAAAGCTGAAGTTAAAATCTCTTTCGACACACTTGAGGTATGCATATCTTGGCACTAATGAAACTTTACCCGTGATACTTTCTGTAGAATTGTCTGAAGCACAGGTTGATGCGGCTTTGGAGATTTTGAATAGAAGGAAGAAAGCAATAGGCTGGCAAATGTCAGATATTCGTTGAATTAGTCCGACATTTTGTATGCACCGAATCTACATGGAGGAAGGCCACAAACAAAGTGCACAACACCAACGTCGACTAAATCCATTGATGAAGGAAGTTGTGAGGAAAGAAGTGATCAAGTGGTTAGATGCAAGAATTGTGTATCCTATCTCTGACAGTAAATGGGTAAGTGTTGTGCAGTGTGTACCAAAGCAAGGCGGGATGACAGTAGTAAAGAATGGAAAGAATGAGTTGACTCCAACAAGAACTGTCACCGGATGGAGAATCTGCATGGATTACTAGAAATTGAACGATGCCACAAGGAAGGATCACTACCCTGTCCCTTCTATTCATCAAATGCTTGACCATTTAGTAGGGCAGGAGTATTATAGCTTCTTGGATGGGTATTCCGAAAGCAATTAGATCCTGATCACAAATGAGGATCAAGAGAAGACTACTTTCACATGTCCCTATGGCACATATGCATTCAAGCATATGCCATTTGGGCTTTGCAATGCTCCTGCCACGTTCCAGAGGTGCATGATGGCTATTTTCCATGATATGGTGGAGGACTTTGTAGAAGTATTCATGGATGACTTCTTCGTCTATGGGAAGTCGTTTGAGGTATGTCTTTGAAACCTTGACAAAGTACTTTCTCGTTGTGAAGATGCCAACTTAGTGCTTAACTGGGAGAAATGTCATTTCCTTGTTTGAGAAGGCATAGTGTTGGGTCATAAAGTATCTAAGCAAGGACTCGAGGTAGATAAAGCCAAGGTGGAAGTTATTGAAAAACTGCCCCCTCTTGTTTCTATCAAGGGGGTAAGAAGTTTCCTTGGACATGCTGGTTTTTACTGAAGATTCATCAAGGATTTTTCCAAAACTGCTAGGCCTTTGTGCAGTCCTTGGAAAAGGAGGTGAAATTCGATTTCGATGAGATGTGTTTAAAAGCTTTTGAGATGCTGAAGCTGAACTTAATTGAAGCTCCTATCTTGATTGCTTCAAATTGGGAGCTGCCATTTGAACTCATATGTGATGCAAGCGATGTAGAAGTGGGTGCGGTGTTGGGACAAAGACAAGGCAAAGTGTTCCATTCAATCTATTATGCAAGCAAGACCCTTGATGCTGCTCAAGCTAATTACACAGTGACTGAGAAAGAGATGTTTCTCTAGTGTTCGCCTTCGACAAGTTTAGATCATATTTGGTAGGTACCAAGGTTATTGTTTATATTAACCATGCAGCTATTAGGTACCTATTCAACAAGAAGGATGCCAAGCCCGGGCTGATTCGATGGATATTGCTTCTCCAAGAATTTGACCTTGAGATCAAATATCAGAAGGGTATTGAGAATCAGATCGCTGATCATCTGTCAAGGTTAGAAGATTTTTCTCATGTGCATAAAGGGGAACAAATATGCGAAGATTTTCCGGATGAGCAGTTGATAGCTCTGGATATCTCCCAAGTGCCTTGGTATGCAGACATCGTGAATTTCTTGGTGAGTGGAGTGTTTCCACCTAGCGCAACAACCCAACAGAGAAAGAAGTTAATGCATGATGCTAAATTTTATGTATGGGATGAACCATTCTTGTTCAAACAAGGAGTGGACCAAGTGGTGAGGCGATGCATTTCGGAGAATGGCGGCAAGCAAGTGCTCCAGAGTTGTCATGCAAGTCCTTATAGAGGGAATCATGGAAGAGAGCGCACGGCTCACAAGGTATTGCAATCCGACTTCTTTTGGCCCTCTCTTTTTAAAGATTCTATGGATTATGTGAAGGGGTGTGATCAATGCCAAAGGTTGGGCACTATATCAAGAAGACATGAAATGCCCCTAAATAATATTCTTGAGGTGGAAATCTTTGATGTGTGGGGTATTGACTTCATGGGTACCTTCCCACCATCGAGTGGAAACCAATATATTCTTGTGGCAGTTGATTACGTGTCTAAATGGGTTGAGGTTGTCGCTCTTCCCACAAATGACTCAAGAGTGGTGATTAAATTCATCAAGAAGCACATTTTCACGCGTTTTGGTACTCCAAGGGAAATTATAAGTGATGGAGGTAAGCACTTCATTAATCATCTAGTGAAGAATCTTCTTGCTAAGTATGGAGTATGGCATAAGGTAGCTACAACTTATCACCCCGAAACTAGTGTCCAAGTTGAAGAGTCGAATCGTGAGATGAAGCAAATACTTGTAGAAAACGGTGAATGCGCAGCGCAAAGATTGGTCGGAGAAGCTTGATGATGCATTATGGGCGTATAGGACTGCATACAAAAAACCTATAGGGAATTCTCCCTATCACATGGTGTTCGGTAAATCATGTCATCTTTCGGCATAGTTAGAGAACCAAGCATATTGGGCGATAAAAAAGTTGAATCTCGACCCTGAGCTAGCCGGTAGGAAGAGAATTGGTCAATTGCATGAACTTGAGGAGTTTACGCTCCACGCTTATGATAATGCGAAGACTTACAAAGAGTAGACCAAGAAATGGCATGACAAACACATAATCCCTCACACTTTTACTCTAGGGAAAAAGGTACTACTCTTTAACTCTGGACTTAGATTATTCCCCGAAAAACTAAGGTCGAAATGGAGTGGACCCTTTTAAGTGGTGAGGATGACTCAGCATGGAGTGGTAGAGCTTAAAGACAAAATTGGCCCATCGTTATTGGTGAACGGGCAAAGGGTCAAGCATTATTTTGGAGAGGATATGGATCGAGATCTTGAAGCTCTTGAGCTAAATGATGAATGATCCAAGCTGGGTCGAGCCGCAACGTTAAACAAGGCGCTCCACGGGAGGCAACCCGTGAAAACTTGTAATAATTAGCTCAGTTTTGCTTTAGTTTGATTTTTAACTTTGTAGTTAGTTTAATTTTTCTAGGACTTAGTTGCATTTTTTTTATTTTGGTAGGATTTTAGTTGATTTTATTTCATTGTAATAGCTAGGATTTATGAAAATTGAGAAAAATACAAAAAGATGAGTCGTGGCACGACCAAAACTAAGGCGCTGGGTGGGAGGCAACCCACCATTTTTCTCATATAGGGTGTTCATGATGCAGTCACATTGGATAAAATAGAGAAAACCAAGTTAGAATGGCTCATGCACGAAGTAGCAATAGAGAAATTTTGGCCTGGCAGGCAGGCTCGCTGTTGGCGCACCATGCCAAGCCTGAAACTGATGAGCGCCATGTTGGGAAAATCATGGCACGTCGTACCAAGGACACTACAAGTCGGCGGACTGTTGGCGCCCTGCGCCACCTACCAAACTACTGAACGTCGTCCCATGCGCCTCGGTGGCGCATCACACCAAGGACATCCCCAGGTGGGCGCACTGCTATCGCCTCGCGCCAGGGGGAGAACTTATGCGCACAAGTTCAGGCGGTTTCTTGGCGCCTCGCGCCACCCTCCCCAGCCCATAATTGTTTTTTGCAATTCAGGTACCTACCCGACCCACACCCCATTTTTCCTTTTTAATTTTTCCACCCACCTAATTTTCTCTTCCAATTTCTCTTTCTACAATCCCTACCCGATCCCTTCCCCAAATTCCCTTCATCTTCTTAAAAAAATTTCTCTTCTTCTCACTCACTTTCTCCCTCCAATATCCCAAATCCACCATTAATCTTCCACTCAAGCTTCTTCCATACACTATTCAACCATCCCCAACACACAAATCTCCAAGAAAATTCCAAACCCATAAAACCCCAACCCCTCCCCCCACTTCCCATACCCGACCCACCCCGACCCTCACCAAAAACAATTTCTTTCTTTTTCTTGGTCTATTCCAGTTCTAATGGCACCCAAGGGCAAACATTTAGAGGTTGGTGTGGGAAGCAAGCGTTCTAGGAAGGGAAACACCGCCGGGTCATCTAGTAACCGAACTCTGTCTAGGAGATTTGGTAAGCAGGCGGTTGAGCATCATGGTGAGGATTGATTTGAGAGTCATAAGGAAGCTAAATATCTCGGGGATGAGCATGTTAATGAGGTACGTTTGCAAGTCGAAATCCCTCGTATTCATGAAACTATCTATAATTTAGGGTTGCAATATATATTTGATGATCAAGGGGATTGTAAACTCACCCTTGTGAGGGAATTTTATGCCAATTGCATCACGAAACAACGATACAATCATTTGGTAGATATGAGGGGGAAAACGGTTCGGTTTACCTCGAGAGTGCTTAATGCATTTTTGGGTACTCCACATTGTGATGCCCCTGAATATAACCAATTGAAAGAAATGCCGCCATATAGAGGTATCAGACATACGTTGTGTGGTGTGGACTCCACAACAAGGTGGAAAAGAAGCAAGGATACTGGGAGGCATGCCACCCTTCACTATGCTCTTTTGAATTAGGAAGCAAGGGTGTGGCTCAAGATTGTATGTAGTGTGTTGCTGCCTTTCAAACACACTTCTGAGGTGACTCGGGACCGCGTTGTCTTAGTTTACATGCTTATGAAGGGGATGCCAATCAATGTAGGGTCTGTGCTCTGACAGAACATGATGAAATTCATGAGTAATAAGCGGTGGTGATACTGTTATGGTGGTCTGATGACTCGGTTTTTGAAAGCCGAGGGTATTGAAGAGGAAGCACTTGACATGGACCAAGCTAGGGCCCCATACCTAGTTAGCAACCTTGTCGATATGATGCACACAAAAGCTTTGGATGTGTCTCACGGGCCTGTATTATCTACAGCCGACCGGTAGGCTAGAGACGATAGTTGGATGGACATGATGTTCGGTATGGTGGAGTTACAACTTCGCAGTGGAGGTCGCCCCGTCACGGACGAGGAAATAGAAGACTTGGATGAGCGCTATCCACTGACAGATAGTGCCATGTACATGTGTAGGATGGGTCCGGCTTTTCAAGAGTCGCTTGATGATGATGAGGCCACAGTCGATGAGGATGATGATGATGATGGATATACGGCCGATACGGCATTGATGGTAATAGATAGTGCCACATCTGTGGTGGGTGGTCGTGCTGATGACGACGATGAGGCCTAGAGGCCTAAGGAAGTTTCTCTCTAACTCTATACTTTGTGTTTATTGCGCACTGGGGTCAGTGCTTTCTTTAATTGTGGGGTAGGAGATGAACTTCCTTGTGAATATTTTACTGTTTTATCGAGTGTTTTTGTATTTTTTGGTGGGTTCTTCGGCTTTTGATTTTGGTACTTTTCCTGAGGATAGTCCCTTTGAACCGACTAGGAGTAGTATTTTTGTTTTAGTATGATTAAGTCATAGAGTCGTAGAAGTGACCGTTCCCAATGATGGATGGATGACAACTGTCTTAAGGGAAAATTAGTCACAAGGAGTAGGTGAATAAGAAACCGACCTTTTGGTAATCTGAAACCTTGTCTTGAGACTTAGCCCAAAGTCATGGGTAGTCTTAATTATGTGCAATCTTGAAAGAACTTGACAACCTTGAAACAACCATAAGCTCTTTGGTTTGACTCTGAATTAATAAAGTTGGGCTTAATTGTCTGGAAACACCGTAATGTGATTTATATGAGCATGCTAAAAAGTGATTGTATCCTTACTTGTGTTGTGATGCCATGTGTGGAAAGTGATTGCTTAGTTCATGCATTGACTGACATCTAGAATTTTCCCCATGTGTGCTAAAATGAGTAACTTGTAGGACTTAAGGAACGTGATTGAGGCAATTCTTTGAATAGCCAACCCTGACTCTTTTGTGTGCCTCCAAATGAATCATCCCTAGTTTAGCCCCATTGAGCCTTTTTAGCCATTTTTTATTGAACTACATATTGAGCTGAATCCCTTTGATTGATACCATGACTTCTTTGATCCCAATAGTTGATCCTTAATGCACTATGTTATGAAGTGATTATGAGAGTAATGGTACAAGTGAATGAGGGTGAAAATGCTTGTTGGTGTGGTGAAGCTAAAGAAAAGAGGTGAAATGGCCCATGATCGCATAATGTAAAGGCACTTGAAAAAAAAGAATATATTGTGAAAAACATAAACAAATAATAATAAACAAGTGTTCAAATGAACAAAAGAGCAAAGCTTGAAAGTATTGAAATATGAATGATATTAGTGAGGTATACACCAAAAAGAAAAGAAGAGGTAAGAGAAGTTGTATGTCCGAAAATGGAAACATGTGCATTAGGGAGGAGTAGTCACTAATGAAACTCTAAAAATTTCCTCCCTTACCTTAAGCCGACATCACAATCAAATGAAAGTCATCTTGATTCCTTGTGTAATACTTTGTGAAAATTAAAGTACACTACAGGCAAACTTATGGCATGTTATGATATGCGTGAACTTCTTGTGGAGAGTGAGTGAAAAATTTTGAAAAAAGGGCCTTGTATTGAAATAAATGTGCGAACGTAATATTTGTAGAAGTGAAGGCTATACCCAAAATTGGTGAGGGCATTCATGATGCATTTTTGGGTATATTGTTATTTAGTGTGTTCTTATATGATTGCATTAGCCCGGAATTATAGAACAAAAAAAAGTCATTCATTGAGGTTATATGTTGATGATAGGTAGGCTAGCATAAAGCGTTAAAAAGGTTAGAGATTGCATAAAGTGTGTACTACAAAAGCATGATTAAATATGTTTGGTTGATTTTGAGGCCGGTAGATGAGTCCAAAGGTAGTGATGAAAAGGTGAGAGTGAAAAGTTTGTTCGAGGACGAACAAGAGTTTAAGTGTGGGTGGTGATCTTAGGCATATTTATATACCGATTTGTCAAATATTGCTCTCATTAGTCTTGTGTTTAAGAATAATCTTTAAGCTATTTGTTGTGTTTTGAGTAACTTGCAATGATTGTGCACTAAAACATGTGATTAGATTATGCAGAAGTTCTCTAAGAAAAATGGAGTCTATGGAAGAAAGCGCGAAAAGGGAAGCATGAATGCAAGGCAAGGAAGCAAGTGCCGATGGAAAGAAGAGAAGAATTGGGCCTGGCAGCCTTGGCGTACTGGCAGCGTGCCACTCCAGGCCCTGAACTACTGAGGCAGGGGCAGTGGCATACTGGAAGCATGCCACGCCAGGCCCAGAACTACTAAAGGGTTGTTCTGGCGTGATTCTGGCGCCCCACGCCATGTTATCCCCGACTTCTCCAGCGAAAATTGATTAAATTAGGACTCCTATTTGGGTCTAAACTTGAAAAACTATTTTGGGAACTCTATATATAGGACCCTAGGGTTATTTTGTAAGGGGTCGACTAATTTTTGGAGTGCAAGAGCAAGAGAATACAATTAATCTTAGGTTTCAATTCTCTACTTCTTCTTTATGTTTGAATTCTATGAAACTTATTGTTTTTGAGTTTATGAGCATTATGAGTGGCTAAAGGCCGTTGTTCTGGGGCTGTAGCTACGGGTTATTGTTGAACATCGAATTTCTTTTGAGTTGATTGTTGGTAATCCCTTAAATTACTTTTGTATTCGTGTTTAAGTATTTCATGATTGGCCACCATAGAGATAAATCTATTGTCTATTCTTGGTCTCGAGAGATAAAGAGGTAGATAGACCAAAGAATGCAAAAAGATTGATCTAACTGGCATATTACTTGTTTAGATTCGTGTTTAGGAGTGACGCCCAGAAGAACACCAAGCTTGGTTACAAAACAAGATGAAATATAAATGTTCACCAATTAGGATTGTCTATCCCCGCTCAACGATATAGTTAGATGGCTAGTTGGAGTAGGCGATTAGAGGTCGAGAGATTATGATCATAACATTAACCCTGTAAATCAGTAATTTGATAACCATAATCGATTCATTGCATGAGATGTGATACAAACCCAAAGCATGCTGCAGCTCTGAAATTGTCTCTTACTTGATTGAAACACCAAAATTACAGTTGTCCTTATTAGTTAGTTTAATAGTTGAAATGTTCTCATTAGTAGTAACCAAAACCATCTCGTATTGATAATACGTTCTTTAAGTTATAGATTTTATAGAATTGATATACATTGATCGTAAGTCCCTTGGTTAAGAGAACCTGGTTCTAAAAGAGCCACTTATTACTTCTGTGACCACGTACACTTGCGTGTGCATTTGGGAAAGTAGTACATCAGCCTGAAAGTTGTAAAGGGAAGAGATAATCAAGAGAAAGCTAAAGAAAAAAAGGTGGCACAATTGATGACACAGATGGAGTTATTGACTAAGAATGTGAAAGTATCCCCAACACAGAAGGTGAATGTTGTGGCTTCAATTAATCAAGGGTTCATGTATGAGGAAACTATCCAATATTATGAAGATGTTCACTATTGGAGATATCAATGAAAAGATTTCCAATTTTACTCTGAAGGTCCTGATCAAGGGTCCTGATAGCAAGGCTATGGGAACTGAGGTTGGAACAGGAGACAATATCGGCAAGGTATATATGCGAGGTGGAGAGAAGAATTTTTCACAAACAATGGTGTACACTCAAATAACTCCTTCTAAAACAAACCTCAAATCACCTCAACTAGCTCTAAAGTGGAGGATATATTGTCCCGTGTACTGACAAAGATGGACTCAACAGATAATAATATGCACAAGATGTGCGATAAGGTAGCAAGTATGGGACAAATGATGAATGCTCACTCCACAACCATAAATCATATAAAACTTTAAATAGACCTTATATCATCATCACTGGATAAAAGAATAAAGGATATACATCTTGGAGATCGCAATAAAAATAATACAAAATGCATGGCAGTGACCACAAGAGGTGGACAAATGAGTGGGAGCGATGTAATGATCGCAAGTGATGCAACCCAGAAAGTCCAACCATATGTTGACCTAGTTTCAAATGAAAAAATGAGTGGAAAAGAGGTCCAACATATTGATCTTGAATTTGGGGAGGAAAAAAATGAAAAATAGCAGAATGAAGCATCTACAGAGCAAGAAGAGAAGATATTACCAAGCAAGAACGCTCCAACAATCCTTATGTCATGGCCAAAATATCTCTCTCCATTCCCTCAAAAGCTAATAAAGAAGAAAGAAGATAAAAAGTTCAAGAAGTTTATAATCATGTTAAAGCAATTATCAATCAACATCTCGTTAGTGGAGGCTTTGAAGAAAATGTCAGGATATTCCAAGTTCATAAAAAACTTGGTTACAAAGAAAAGAGGAGTAAAGGAAAACACAATTAAGGTTGAAGTGGCTGAAAAGCTAGTGGTAGAAACCTTGGCTATAATAATCATAAACTTCGATGGAGATCATAGCGTATACTATGAGAGAATACTTAAAGCTTTGCAATGGATGGGATCATATGCCTTTGAACCAAAGAATCTTGATCTAGATTTGAAAAATAGATAGTCTCATCCATCAAAGTCTTCCATTAAAGAATTGTCAAAGGTGAAGTTTAAGCATCTTCCATTACACCTAAAGTATGAATATTTTGGGCAAAGCTAGTAGAACCATGAGTAGAATCACTTTTATTAGTTTTGAAAGCATATATAAAACTTTGGGGTGGTCTATCACAAATATTGTAATTGTACCACCAGGTATTTGCACTCACAAAATTAAACTAGAAAAAATTAAAATTCCATACCAAGTATAGAGCACCAACACAAATTAAATCTTCCTATGTAAGAAATAGTAAAGAAAGAAATTATAAAATGGATATATGAATGTGTTCTCTATCCAATCGCCAACAATAAGTGGGTTAGTGCAGTCCAAAGTGTACCAAAAAAGGGAGGCATAATAGTTAATATCTATGCACTCAGTTATAGGATGAAAAGTGTGAATGAAATACCAAAAGTTAAACAGATAGACAAAGAAAGATCACTTTTCAATGTTGTTTATTGATCAAATGCTGGATAGATTAGCCGAAAGAAGCTATTCTAGCTTTTTTATGGATATTCAGGGTTCAATTAGGTCACTATAACTTCTAAATACCAAGAATAGACCACTTTTACATGCTTCTATGAGACATTCGCCTTCAAAAAAATGTCATTTGGGTTGTGTAACGCTCCCACAACTATCCAAGGATATGCATGATGACAATCTTTTCAGATATGGTGGAAGAACCAATCAAAATTCTCATGAATAATTTCTCAATAGTGAAAATTTATTTGATGAATGTCTCTCCACTTAGCATAGGTATTGAAACATTGTAAAGAGACAAGTCTAATATAAATGAGAGAAGTGTCACTTCATGTTTAATGAAGGCATAATGTTGGTGCACAAAATATTACAGTCTTATATTAAATTGGGAGAAGTGTGACTTTATGTTTAATGAAGGCATTGAAGTAGATCAAGCAAAAGTAGAAGTGAGAGCCAAATTGTCCCCTCCCCTCTCTGTAAAGGTATTTGAAGCTTTCTTGTACATGCACATTTCTATAGGAGATTGTTTCAAGATTTCCAAAAAATTTCAAATCCTATGTACAAATTACTGGAAAAGGATACTAAGTTTGTGTTCGATAAAGTGTGTCTTAAGACATTTGAGCTTTTGAAGGAGAAGATTGTATCTGCCCCAATGATTGTAGAACCTAATTGGTCTAAGTCATTCGAGCTAATGTACGATGCAATAAGATTGTCTTTGGGAGTTGTACTAGTCAAGCACGTAAGAAGATGCTCCACCTAATTTACTATGTAGGCAAACACTTAACAAAGCACAAAAGAATTATATAGTGACGAAACATGAATTATTGACAATGGTATATGCTTTAAAAAAATTTAGATCATACTTGTTGGGTACAAATGTAGTTGTCCACACTGACATGTTGAACTGCAATATCTAATAACAAAGAAAGATGTTAAGCCACAATTAATTCAGTGTGTGTTACTGCTGCAAGAGTTTGACTTTGTGGTAAAAGACCAATGAGGGGGTGAAAAACAAGCAACAAATCACTTGTCCAGATTAGAAGATGGAGGAATACCACACAAGAGCTAATATAGATGACTCATTTCCAAATGAACATGTACTAACAGCTTCCCATGATATGATTTCTTGGTTTACAGACTTTGCTAACTTTCTTGATAATGAAAAAATGCTTTAGAACTTAAACTATCATTATAAAAGAAAGTTCTTATATGATGTAAAAAAAGAAGATATATTGAGAGATGGATGTTGATCTGATTTCAAATTTTATAAACAAGAAAGGTCTCTAAATTCTATTGGAATGAATCATATTTATTCAGAGTATGTACATATAATGTCATACAAAGATGCATATCAGATGTTGAAATGATACCAATTATAAAAACATGTCACTCCTCTCATGTGAAAAGAAATCATGGTAACATACGAACTGTGCACGAAGTGTTACAAAGTGGCTTCTATTGACCAACAATCTATCAAGATGCGTTTAACTTTGTGAAAACATGCAATCAATATAAAAAATTTGACGGAATATCAAGAAAACATAAATTACCCCATATACCTATCAAGAAAATAGAATTGTTTGATATATGAAGTATTGTCTTCATGGGCTCATATTTCAGTTTCTTTGGGAATGGATACGTTTTGATAGCCGTAGATTATATATCAAAATGGGTAGAGGTGATTATATTGCTCAATAATGAAGATAAATTTGTCACTACATTCTTAAAGAAAAATAATTTTTCTAGGTTTGAAATACCACAAGAAATCATTAGTGATGGGGGACCACACTTCTGCAATTGATTATTTAGTTCCTTGCTGTAAGAATATGGAGTAAAGTATAAAGTTGTTACGCCCTATCATCCTCAAATAATTGGACAAATGAAAGTTTCAAATAGGAAGATCAAGAGTATTCTAGCTAAGATGGTAAATGCAAGCATGATTGATTGGGCAAAACTGCATTTAAAACATTGATATGTATATCCTCTTATCAAATGATTTTTGGAAAGACATGACATTTATAATTTGAACTTGTAAAGCTCGTGTGGGCACTGAATAAGCTGAACATGAATTGGAGAGATGCATCAAACTTGAGATGAAACAGATCAACGAACTTAACGAATTTAGATTGAGAGCATATGAAAGTTCAGCATTATATAGAGCAAGAATGAAGCACTATCATGATAAACATAAACAAAAATGAGTTTAAACTTGGAGACTAGGTGTTGTTATTTAAATCAAGATAGATCATTTCCTATAAAGGTAAGGTCAAAGTGGTTAGATCATTTTCAAATGACACAAGTATTCTTTCATGGAGCCACTGAACAAGAACACGCAAGTGAATTCAAGTGTAAAGTAAATGGCCAGCAAGTAAAGCATTATTTGGGAGAATAGAAGATGCCAAATTGGTGGATGAAGTTTATGTTGATGAAAACTAATGAGTGAACCACTCCATCATGCTATAACATTAAATTACGCTCTTATTAGAAGGTAACACAATTCGTAATAGAATAATTTTTTTGTAGTGTCACTGTGTTATTTAAATTTTATCATGCAGATCTGGGAGAAGACTGAGTACCCGATATTAACAGTAGAGGAGCATATTCAAATTTAAGTGTGGGATTATGCAATTCTTAATGAAGATTTTGGACATACACAGCTAGCTACGGCCCAAATAGGCCTCAAAAAGTATCTCTAACCCTCGATTTCAATTGTGTTATAAGTTTGCTTGAGGATAAATCATGATTTTAAGTGTGGGGTGGAGAAATTATACTGTTGTATTATTTTTATATTTTCATTCATTTATTTGTATTTTAGGATCCTCGGCTTTTGTTTAGGTACCTTTTTTAGGATAGTCACTTTTAATCGATTAAGATTTATTTTTAGATTTTTAGGATTAATTTATTTTTTCCTGAGTTTTAGAAATTTTAGAATAATAAAGTCCATCACCAGTAATAAGATACTCTAAATAATGATTGTTGCTAGATTCATGGGAGTTTATTCTTCAGAAAAGCATAAAAAGATAGAAGTACTTAAGTGTAGACTCATATACTATCTAGAATAAGACTGTAAAAATAAAAATAGGACTTAATAAAGCATAACATTCAATGTCTTAGTTGTAAGAATTGAAGTTTTAGGTAACTAAGTTCGAAACTATTAATGTACCATGTGTGATGAGTATTTGTGCATTCACTTATGTTAAGACATCTAGAACTTTCCTTATGTGTGTGAAAAGTTAAACTTTGTGTTTGAATTTGCTTGATGTGATCAATGCATTTCCTGTTTAAATCAATATTTTTTTACTATATTGTGGTACCCACCTATACATTTTCTCTAGTTAACTCCTTTGAGCCGATAATCCTATTTCTTGGTTAGTCATATTATGTAGCCTAATTCCCTTTTGTTGATTAACCTCATACTTTGATCCAAATGTTTTTAATGTATTTTGAGTTGAAAGACTTAGAGATGACGAGGGAGATGATGAAGAAAGATGTGAATAAACTTAGAGAAGTAAGGTTATGTGGTAAAGAAGAGATAGAAATAAGTACCCAAATTATGAAAATATCTATGCTTGATGTAAACAAAGGATAAGAGTAGACAACAAAATTTTCTATATGACTTGACTATAACAAGTTGAGAAGTGTGAGAAAAATACAAATAAAAATAAAAATGTATATAGTGAGTAAATATCATTCTTGTAGAAACTAAATAGTGAAGAAATATGAAAATATCTCAAGGAGAGCGAAGGAAAAGAGAAAGTATTATAGAGAGTTGAAAGTAAGGTTAAATAAGAAAGAAGAGCTCTATTGATCTTGTCACTATCTTAAAATGCATAGGAAAGAATATTCACTATTTCAAATCAAATAATTACACTATATGTACCTTAGCCGACATTACGATTCAAAAAAGTCCCTGTGATCTTACAGTTCTATGCTTTGAGTGACTTAGTAACACACTCTTGGTAATCCTATGGCATGTTTTGATATGTCTTAAATTTCTTTACGAGAATAAGAGACTTGATATGCTCACGCCCTATTGATATTATACATATGATGAGTGAAAAATGAACAATTCTTTAATTGTGAGGGTACTTGATAGTTAAAACTATTAACTTCATGATATCAGTAATTACATCATATCATGTTGGCCCTATGTATGTGATAACGAGTCAATCTAATAGTTATGATGTTTGCATGATGAGTCTTAAGTTAAAGCTGTGAGTAAAATCCAGATCATAATTAAATCGTCTATGTGAATCGGAGTTTGTGAATAATCTTGTCTAACTAGCACTGATGTGAGATTGGGTCTATAGAGGATAGAATGAGTTGTTTGAGGATGAACAAAATCTCTAAGTGTGGGATGGTGATCTGGAATGTATTTACGCATTCAAACACCATATTTTAGCTAAGTTCTGAGTTTAATCATGCGAATATATTTGTGTTTATTGATGATATATGTGATGAGCTAATATACATTATTAGGTTGATTTTAAGACAAAAACATCTAGAAAAGAGCCACAAGATGGCATAGAGTAGCAATCCGGGCTAAAACAGACTAAAAATATCTCATGAAGGGACCAAGAGATAAGCCTTTCGCCACACCTGTCTAGAAACTAAACTTCAGAGACTCAACAAAAAAGGATAAAGCCTTGATAACGCTCAAACTATTCTTCAAAATCAATTAAAAGAGTAAGCGATCATTGTCAATATAAATACCCAACTAAGAGTCAGGATCGAATTCCACAGGGAATGATACAAGGTAAGGAATTCTATCAAGAAATTAAGATTATAAATTAATTCATTTGCAGCAATAAGAAAAATGGGAGGATGATTCCACCAAATTTATATGAAAAGATTTTGATGTCAAAATTCGCGATTAAAGTAAGATTTCGGAGATTCAATCAATTAACAAGTAATCTAAGGGTGCGGAGATTGAAAATCGATGTCACATAGGAGTAGTTGTGCTTCTCTATAGTGATGAACATTCATGGATAGGCTGGGTCATCTTCAATGACACTAATCTTCTTTCGATCTCATAGCATCAAATCATAGAATCTCTTTCCGGTCTCATCTATGTACATTACTAAATAACTCAATACCTTACACTATTTTAAATTTTGATGCAGAAATAGTGCAAATAGATCAAATCCATAACTTCTAATTTCAAGCAAGTTATACACTTCAAACCTAAATTACAAGTATCAGACTAATTACCCACTCTAATCAATCTCTTTCAAGTATCGATCGGAGATCGGAAGTAGAAATTAAGTTTGCAACCTTAACCCATAAATTAACTCCATGCTAATTAGCCTAAATCCATGTATGAACAGCAGTAAAACAAAGCATAACACAATACCCACTACATTAAATCAACACTCAACCCCATTATTGCACCTCTAGATTTTGGGATTTTAGCCACCCATCACAAAATGTAAAGAAATTATACCTTTCATGAAAGCAGCCATTGGTAACTTGAAATTAAGAAATTACAAGCAATACCCACTTAGATTCCAACTTCAATTTGTCAAATTCAAGAGCAAAGTTGAAAACCCCAAAAACTAAAAATGTTCTTCACAAAGTAATATGTTTCTCTCTCTAAGAAATTCATAAATCTCTAACTATTTTTAGACTCTCTTTTTCTCTCTCATTTGGGTCATTTATAGTTTTCCAAAATTTGGCCCAAAAATTCAATGCGTTACCATTAAGCGACATTAGTCGGGCTCGCCGAGCATATTCGGCGAATCGTCGTTTGCTCTTGTAGCTCGCCTTTGTTCTGCTTCAAGCTTCAGGTGTTTGAACCTCAGTCGGGGAGTCTGCCATTCACTTTCGGCGAAACACCGTATACCACCTTTGTTCGCCTTCTTAAGCTTTAAATGTTTCTCCAAGTCTGTCACCTTCGACGATGGTCAGCATGTTCGCTTTTCTCGTTCGGTGTGTCACTATTTCTCTATGAGTTCACCGACTTGCCTCAATTAATTCAAGTGTTGAGCACTGTCACATTGGGTGAAGTCGTTCCAAATGGACGAACCGCCCTTCTTGTTAGGCGATCAATAGTATGGAGTTTACACTTCTTTTCATATTTTTGGCCATTCTTTCAAACATTCATTCTTGCCTCATCCTTTAGCCTTCATAACTACAAATCATTAAAATATCATTAGAATAAGACATAATTAGGCATTGAGAACACAAATTGTTGAGCTAAAATAGGCCTCAAATGAGTGTAAATCGACCAGCAAGTAATCCAAATGCACTCCAAGAAACACACAACGAGGCACTCTTTCACTCAAAATATGGTATTGAAAGCTTAAAGGAAATAGAAGAGTTCAAAGATAGTACAGGGTTTCTTTTTGAAAATGAAAAGACCATTGGCCTTTTAGTAACAGGCATGCTCAGCGGAGACGACTAATGTCGCCGAGTAAATTCGGTGAATCACTGAAGGGAGCTAAAGCTCGCCGAAGAGGCCTGAACAGATACCAAACCTGAAGGCTAATTCGACAAACTCGATGGAGTCTGCATAATGTACTTCAGCAGATCACCATTTGAAACTCAGATCTCCTAAGTTGACAGTAAACTTTTTTACATTTTCAAGCTCAAAAGGCGGACAAGATTGAGTCCGCGCAATGCGTTAGGCGGATCACAATTATGGTTTGGTATCGCCTAGTATGTCCTTCGCAACACTTTGACTTCGTTTCAACCTGCACTCACAACACATGTTATTGAAATTAATAAAACAAAAGGTAAAAACTTGGGTTGCCTCCCAAGAAGCGTCTTATTGAACGTCGCGGCACGACATAGTTCTCAATTCCTCAACATACATTTTTGGGATTTGGGACGGTGACACTAGGCAACATTTCCTTTTGTCTCGGATTGAGATGGATGTATATCTGACACATCTGAGTCTCCAACTATTTGATAGACACCGAATGAGAAGTCACCATTTGAGATAAGGTGGAGAAGTCATTTTTTAATTTTTTCAACACCTTGTTGAAGATCCTTATGAACATTTCCTCAGTTCTATTTCCTTTCGGATCAGCTGGTTCTTTTGGTCGTGGACGACCACGGGGAGGAATGTATCTATCTTTTTCAACCTCTCTATCTCTCCAATTTCCACCTCTCCAATCTTTCCAACCACTATCTCGTTCCTTGTTCCAACTTTGGTTCCCACCTTGTCGTTGGTAGTTTGGGTGAAAACCCCCATTTGGTTTTCCAAATATTGTACTTCCTCATTGTACAATGCCTCAAAATTGGCATCCTCTGGGCACGGCCCACTACTTGTTCCAACCGCATTTACTGATTTAAGACCACCTCTCATGACATGTTTAGACAACAAATCGAGTTGGGTCATCATATTGGCCATATTTCATCTCGCTCATTGTCCTTCTCAATTTGTTCTTTGCTCATGCATAGTTATTGAGTACACACCTGGGGTATGTTTGGTTTGAAGCGAAAATATTTTTCTGGAAAACAAGTGGATTTTTGACTTATTTTCTCATTTTTGATTGATGAGTAGAAAATATTTTTTAGTGTTTGATTTATGAATGAAAAACATTTTAAAGAAAATTAACAAGTGGATGTTTGATTTAAAAAAATAAAATTTTAAAATTTTAAAATATTTTTCAAAAACAAACTTTTAAATTATTTTTTCTTTGAGGGGGGAGAGGGGCTTAGGGCTGGTAAGGGGGGTCGGGGTCGAGGTAGGGCGGGGTTAAAAAAATTTGAAAGTATTTTTCAAAAACAAACTTTTAAATTATTTCTTTTTTGAAGGGGAGGGGGCGGCTGGGGGTAGGGATGGGGTAAAAAAATAAAATTTGAAATTGAAAATATTTTTTAAAAATAAACTTAAATTTTTTTGGGGGGAGGGGGGCTGGTGGGGGGTCGGGGTAGGGGGTGGGCGGGTTGAAAAAATAAAAAATTGAAATTGAAAATATCATTTTAAAATGAATTTTTAATATTTTTTGGGGAGGGGGTGGGGGACTGGTGAGGGGGGGTTGGGGGTGGCGTAGGGGTGAAAACATAAAAATTTAAAATTTAAAATATTTTTTAAAAAATAAACTTTTAATTTTTTTTGGGGGGTGAGGGACTGGTGGGAGGGTTTGGGGTAAAAAAATCAAATTTTGAAATTGAAAATATTTTTTAGAAACAAATTTTAATTTATTTTTTTTGGGGGATGGGGGCTAGTGGGGGGTCGGGTAGGGGTAAGGTGGGGTAAGAAAAAAAATTGTAATTTGAGGCGAGAGGAAAGTTTTGGAAAATATTTTCCTTAATTTTTGAAGGGAAGTCATTTTTCTTAATTTTGAGGAAAATAAGTTGATTTGGAAAATATTTTCCAAAACATTTAAGCCAACCAAATATGAGAAAACTGAAAAACATTTTTTCAGAAAATATTTTCCTTCATACCAAAAACGCCCCTGGTCCTCTCTTATATGTAATACTCGGTTAATCTTGGTCGTATCATCTAGCAACAACGTTGCTACTTCATATAGTTGCCTCATTAAACCTCCTTGGACCAATTGATCAGCCACGCCTTTATTGACTGAATCAAGGTTGCAATAGAAGTATTGCAGCACCAAATTATCCGGAACACCATGTGTTGGACATTGCAGGAGTAATTTCTTGAACCTCAACCAAGTCTCATGTAGAAGTTCACCTCCAATTCTTTTGAAATTTTAGATTTGGATCCAAAGTTTAACCGTCTTCGAGGGGGGAAAGAATATCTCCAAGAAAGCTTCAGTCAACTCCTCCCAAGAAGTGATAGAGTCATTTGGCAATTTCGTCAACCATCTTGTAGCCTCTCTAGTCAAAGAGAACGACAATAACCTCAACCTTACGGACTCTTGTGAGATGTTCTTGAACACAAGCAGCCCACATACTTCCACAAAATTCTAAAGGTGTTCATGGGGATCCTCATGAGCAAATCCCCTGAACAGTCCTCTCAATTGAAGCAATTGTAGCATTGTTCCGGTCACATGAAAAACTGTCCTCCCTGTTGTGGGAGGTTTCCTGATGGCTCCCGTGGTTTGAATGATGTTTACATGCATATCATTCATATCACCCATGTTGTCGTTTTGCTTGTAGTGACTATCGTTGTCACTAATGTGGTCACTCATGTTCCAAATATGCAAATCAGCAAACCACAACACCAAGCAACAAATCTACTACAACTAAATAAATCTACAAACTAATTTCTCAAATGGAATTTCTAGCCATCATTCTCTGACAGCGGTGCCATTTTTTATAACACTCTAACTACTCTTCAAAACTAATTAAAAGAGTAAGCGATCGTTGTCAATATAAATACCTAACTAAGAGTCGGGGTCGAATCCCGCAAGGAATGATACAAGGCAAGGAATTTTATCAACAAATCTAGATTGTAAATTAACTTATTTGCAGCAATAAGAACAATGGGTGGATGATTCCACCAAATTTATATGAAAAGATTTTGATGTCAGAAGTCACAATTAAATTAAGGTTTCGGAGATTCAATCAATTAACAAGTAATCTAGAGGTGCGGGGATTGAAAATCAATGTCACATAGGGGTAGTTGTGATGCTCTATAGTAATGGACATTCATGGATAGGGTGGGTCATCTTCAATGACACTAATCTTCTTTCAATCTCATAGCATCAATTCATAGAATCTCTTTTTGGTCTCATCTATGTGCATTACTAAACAAACCAATACCTTACACTATTCTCTTTCGATGCAGAAATAGGGCAAATAGATCTGACCCATAACCTTTATTTTCAAGCAAGTTACAGATATCAAACCTAAATTGCAAGTATTCGACTAATTACCCATTCCAATCAATCTATTTCGAGCATCGATCGGAGATCGAAAGTAGAAATTAAGTTTGCAACCTTAACCCATAAGTTAACTCCATGCTAATTAGCCCAAATCCATGTATGAACAGTAGCAAAACAGAGCTTAACACAATACCCACTATATTAAATCAACACACAACCCCAATATTGTACCCCTAGATTTTGGGGTTTTAGCCACCCATCACAAAATGTAAAGAAATTATACTTTTCATGATGGCAGTCATGGGTAACATGAAATTAAGCAATTACAAGAAATACCCACTTAGATTCCAACTTCAATTTGTCGAATTCAAGAGCAAAGTTGAAAACGCAAAAACTAAAAGTGTTCTTCACAAAGTAAAGTGTTTCTCTCTCTAAGAAATTCTGAAATCTCTAACTATTTTCGGACTCTCTTTTTCTCTCTCATTTGGGTCATTTATAGTTTCTCAAAATTTAACTCAAAAACTCAATGCGTGACCATTAGCTGATATTAGTCGAGCTCGCCGAGCATATTCGGCAAATCGCCATTTGCTCTTGTAGCTTGCCTTTATTTTGCTTTAGGCTTCAGGTGTTTGAACCTCAGTCGACGAGTTCGTTCGAGTCTGCCTTTTACTTTCGGTGGATCACCGAGTACCACCTTTGTTCGCCTTCTTAAGCTTTCAATTTTTCTCCAAGTCTGTCACCTTCGATGATGGTCAGCATGTTCACCTTTCTCGTTCGACGTGTCGCCATTTCTATTTGATTTCGGTGATCTACCTCAATTAATTCAAGTGCTGAGCACTGTCACATTGAGCGAAGTCGTGCCAATTGGGCATTATGTCCTTCTTGTTAGGCAATCAATAGTGTGGAGTTTGCACTTCTTTTCATATTTTTGGCCATTCTTTCAAACATTCATCCTTGCCTCGTTCTTTAGCCTTCATAGCTGCAAATCATTAAAATATCATCAGAATAGGACATAATTAGGCATTGAAAACACAAATTGTTGAGCTAAATAAGCCTCAAATGAGTGTAAATTTACCACTCATCAGGCCTGCATCATGAGGTAGGTTTCCTTGTGATGCCCCTCACACTATGACCCCCTATTAACTAGACTAGGTTTGACCTAGTCAATGTAGAGTCCAATCAAGATTAAAAATTTGATCCTATTATTATATTATTTTTCTGATGAAATCTCTAGGGTCACGAACTATTCATAGGATTACAATATATATAGTTTAGATTATAATTCATTGTTTCTTAGTTTTTGGGGTTTACTCTACAATTTTAGAAGATTATTATTGAACGAACAAGATTCGATTGTAAGTGCTTCTTTAATCAAAGGTTTCTATTATTTTCTTCTACATTCATATTTTTTCAATAGTTTAAATTATTATTGTTTTTATTTTATGCTAGTTAGAAGTAGCTAGATTTATAACTCATCTAGCACCAGATGGAGTAATTGAGGGTGTGCTCATAAGAGTGTGGAAGTTCATCATTCCCAACAACTTTGTAATTTTAGACTTTGAAGCAAATGCTAGGATACCAATCATTCTAGGGCATCCTTGCTTGGCCACTTGAGGAGCACTGATTGATGTAAAAGTGGAAAAGATGACAATAAAAGTGTATGAAAAAGAGAAGACATTCACAGTCTATAAAACATCTTCTACACCATCACATTATGAAAATCTATGCAAGATCACAACAATATCATTTGAAGCTGAACAACCCTAAATACCATTGCTCTCACTACATGATTCAATTGAAAGAGATCTCATGAGACAAGGGCTATTATGTAACCCTTGGGACAGTGATCCTCTCTAACACTTGAGAAATTTTATGAGAATTCGTGCTGAGTATAGGAGTGCATTAATAACTAATGAAATGTTATAGCTTAATATGTTTGTGTACTCTCTTACTTCAAAGAACTCGAATCGGATGAGATTGACTCTTGGCTGAAATTAGTCCACATCTTCCTTTATGAGTGGAGCTTGATGGCTGGACGGACACAGATTGTCAAGATATAATAAGATAATTCTACATACTTGTCAAAATGCAACAAGATAATTCAATACGCTTGTCAAAATGCAACAAGTCAATTGAAATTCATATCTATCCTGGTCTTCCAGTTGCATAATCACTGCACCTATCAGGAATCACTAACATACCTCTCAGAATCATAAGTCTCACTCTCATCTATATACATATGCTAAAGGGTCTTAATATTACTCATCTAGACATTAGATGTAGGGGGCCCTAAGCGTCCATATACCGTATTGATATGGTATCCGATCTAACACAAATCATTCGTCCATAAGCTCATATCATACTCAAGCTACTCATTATCTGGATATATAGTGATTATATAATCACTATATATGCATATTTCAATATGCCAACATGTTAAATTACCTCGCAGGGCAACACATCAAGCTGGCATAACATAGCCACAATATCATCATTCATAATATCATCACATTATAGAGTAATTACAAGTTCATAATTCATATTATTAATGAATAATTAATTCAACAATTTGCATGCTAAATTTTACAAGTAACACTTAATTTCACCAAAACAACAACTACTATGTCCAAAGACCATTGAACATGCAATACAACTCACATTACATATTGATAACTAAGCAAAGTCTACCTCTAAGTAAATCGTATACTACGTCATAACATTCAATCCATTCACTATTTAACTAACTACTCCCCGATTAATCACTTTCTTACTTGGTTATGAACTACATGATTAGCGACGTCCCTCTTACCCCTATTGACGGGCCATCTCCCTTTTTAACTTAACCGATTATGACAATTCTTAATTTTACGACACTCTTATTTTTACCTAATTAAGCATCAAGATCAAATAAACAACCTTTTCATTATTATGATTACCATCAAACACAAATTACTAACATTACCACCGACTTCAATACGTATAGGGCAGTTCTTACTAACTCTTAATTGTTTTTAGTCTTTGAAAACCTATGAAATTTTCAAAATATCCCATTAAATACTATTGCTCCAGAGTTAATTCATAAAACCAGCAACACAATGTCAATAACAATCTACAATGATAAACTTAGATTAATTTTAAGGTCAACATTCGAATTTCCTTGTCTGTAGGCCTATATAAGTTATCCCATGCAACGTAGAAGATGTTACTAATTACTTATTTTTCAAATCATTTCTCAACATTAATTACTTATCCCTACATATTATTTTTCATGTTTACCACCAACATTAATTACTTATTTTTCAAATAATTTCTCAAGACGTAAGAGTATACATCAATTAATATTGATATTATAGTATATTCATATTAACCATTTTTTCTTAAAAGGCATATAAAATTCAAAGTGGCTACGAATAATAGATATCTAAACTATGATTATAATTTCTATAATTCTAAACTATAATTATTTATAAAATTCCTCTAATTTTATCCTTGATTTACAAAAATGGCTTTAGATGGGTGTGGTCTTAAGCTTTTAACCAGCTTTAATTTTTCACGAGAAAAGTTTGTGAATACGGCAGGGCGAACCACATTTATTAAGGTGGATTGAGCGTAATTGGGTACTCTTTCCGTTTACTTTTACTTGTCACAATTTAACTTGTGTAACCATTAAAAAATAATTATTGATATATGTATCTATCAAACTATCCCCTATTAAATGATATTTTAGAAAATGATTTAATTTGAAAAATAAATATTTAATGTTGAGGATAAAACATGGAAAAAATAATTGTCTTTTCTTAATATGTCAAAAGTGACAAGTAAAAATGAAAATATATTTTAGGAATAAGTGACAAATAAAAGTGAATGGATGGAGTATTAATCTCTCCGTCTCAATTTATATGGCTCACTTTTCTTTTTTTTAGTCCGTTCAAAAAAGAATGAAGCATTTCTATATTATGTAATAATTTAACTTTAAAATATTTAATTTACCTTAATAAAATAATTTATAATCACAGAAATATTTATCACTTATTTTATAACATAATATTTTTAAAAATATTCATGAATTTTACGTCAAATCAAACTAATTTAGGGGAGGAGAGAGTACTACCACTCGGTCCCTGTTGTCTATTTGTCACTAGGGGTGGGCATGGTATGGCACGGTATGGTATTTGAAAATTTCGATACCGTAATTTTGGTATTCGGTTTTTAAAACATTATACCATTACCATACCAATTTAGTTCGGTATGGTTTGATATTTTGAAGTTCGGTTTCGGTATTCTACGGTATGGTAAATCGGTAACCATAGTTTGTTCAACTTCGACTAATATATACTCGTATAATAGAGTCTTATGACTTCGACAATTAAAAAAATGTCTCAATTGTATCATACTAACATATTACACATGTAGAAATATATATTCGAAATAAAGTACAAACAACTATTTTTTTAATCAATTACATTTCAGTCAAACTAGAGTAGTCAAAGTTTCAACCTCTGCACATTTAGTTTATATTAATACTAGGTTGCATATTTGTTAGTATTTTAATAATATATATATGTTATTTATGTAATTATACACTTCAGTATGGTATTCGGTATGTTATTTCTAAATACCAAATACGAATACCAAAAAAATTAAAATGTATGCCATATGACATACCAAATACCATAATACCAAAATAACGGTATTAAAATTTTCGATATGATATGGCAGTGGCGGACCCAGGATTTTCACGAAGTAGGTTCAAGATATAAAAGTGTGTGGACGTTTTATATATTAAAAAGAAAAATTAAAGTTGATAATGTAGCAAGCAAGATTCGAACTCGGGTTGGCTGGGAAAATTGAACCTTGTTCACTGCTTGGCTAGGCATTACACTTATGCTAGTGGAGTCAAAATTTAATATATACCTATAAAATTTTAAAAACTTATTAAATATACATATATATACGATGTTATTTTTCAACGAAGTGGATCCACTTGACCCACGGTAGGTCCGCCCCTGTGGTATGATAGTTCGATATATATCATACCATGCTCACCCCTATTTGTCACAGTTTTTGGATACGTGGGCCTTTTGCTTTCTCTGTTGTCGCCTTTTTTCTTGTGTTCCTTTTCCTGTATTCTACAACTTCATATCCCAGTATCTCTTTGAATCCCTCACTACCCCACTTCCCTACACCCTACTCATTCTTTTACCTTTATAAACCCCACTGAAACAACGTCCCTTTTAATAGACCCTCCCCTTTTCATAAATTCATATAGTCCTCGTTGATTTAATAAACAGTAACTTTGAACTCTGAGGAGTCCATTGTGAGGTCAATCTCCAATATTCTACAGTGCCCAAAAATGGATGTAAGTAACCATGCACTCACGGTTAATTTGTTTTTTTGTTTTTGTTTTGGGTGACTACATTTTAGTTCTTAATTATTCTGATTTCTTCTGTTTTTTTGTTTTTGATAGGAGAGCAATTATTACTTCATGAATAGGAGCCACATTCCAGCATTTGGTAGCTGGGATTGTAACAATGATTTCCCAATTCCTTTCACACAGTGCTTTGAATCTGTTAGACAAGCTGGCTTGCTCAGATACAGCTACTCCGATGACCGTGATTTGTATGTCGCTGGAGATCTGTACCAGAATGATATCCTCACTCCAGCCATGATTGTCGTCCCTCGTCGTAAGGTAATCTCTAGTCCATATCAAGTGAATATCGACGATATGACAACATCCTCTATAAAATATTTAAACACAAAAAATCAAGGCAACTTTCATTCCTTCTTTTTAATTTTTCTTCTTCTTTTTTTACCACCTCTCTAGAGCTTCCACCTTTGATGTAAAATGTAAAATGTAGAATAGATAAGAATTTCATTTTTAAAAAAGGAAGAAGAAAAAAGTTCAATAATTCTTTTGGACTTTGAAAATGTTGTACTTATTTTAAATTTAAAATAAAGTCTCAATAATTTACTTTCAGCATAGGAGTACTAATATCAATAATTTACTGACTACTTGCATAATTATTAAAGAGGGGACTTTTTTTTATTTTATCAGTAAATAAATGGAGGGTTGAACATGTGAAAACATTAAATGGTTTTTGGTTTTGCTATTTCACACGCAAGTCTTCATTAAATACTCCATTAGTACAGTGCCAACTCTATGAATTTAATTAAGGCACAACCTTTTTTGTTCTATATTTAATCACTTTTATACAAACAATTAAATGACCTTTTTCTGCTGACATTTGTTTGTTACTGTTACTAGTAAAAGTAAAAAACTCAAGTGAGAAGCATGATATATTTTTTTTCTTTTACAGAGAAAATCAAGTACTACTAATGAAGCAGTTGGAAAAGCAGGAAAGGAAGGGTGGGTGGTGTGCAATTGTGAATATGATGAAGAGAAAAAAGATACAAGCACTGTTCCACCATCTCCATCGCTACCTAAAAGAGCACCCAAAGCAGTAGATGAAGATCTCTATAAGATTTCCCCTCAATTGCTCCACTCTAAGCCTATAAGGGTAACCCATTCTTCTCCTAGTGTTGTCTTTTTCATTATCCCTCTTCATATATTAAAAAGCGATTAAATTTGAGATCGCACCGAAAAGTGAAATATTAGAAGTAAAGTATTTTCTAATAAAGATAAACTTAAACTCAAAATTTTCAGCTACGGATAGAAGAAATATTTATCAATTCATTGCGATTCTTATGGTCCCTCATCCTATTATTAGAGGGCATGTCCTATGTCTACCTACAAAGGGAAAGTCATCGCCTTACTTTTTTGTATTTTGTTTTTTTCTAATTACTCTTTTCATTCTTTTTTATATGTGATCTCTTTCTATAAATAGTTGGTCCATAATACTTGTTATTTTATAAAATTAATGCATAAAATTTATATCCTTTGATAGAATAGTTATTAGTCTTGAAAATATATATTTTGACCAACCTAGAAAAACATTAAATAAGAGTAAAAAGGTAAAGTTATTTAATTTCTTAATACAAGTACAATCTAAAAATGTGACATATAAAAAGGAAAGGAGAGAGTATTTTTTTGTTTCTCTCGTATTCGAGATGTGGAAATGAAAAATCTTTGGGAAACACTTCTTTCTTCAGTGAAACCTGTCCCATTAATTATGAATACCAAGTTTTAAAAAAATCCAAAGAAGCTAGCAGATATTGTCATTTTACTGTATTAATGTTATACTTGGTTCAACATGTCAACTATTGACTTTGCATACTTCTTAAAAAATTATTCCCTTTGTCTTTAATTACTTGTCCATTTTTGAATTGACACACCTATTAAGAAAACAATGAATGTTATAGTGAGTTTACCATTTTATCCCTATTAATTATGAAGTGGGTGAATTAAAAATTTAAGATTTTCAAGTTCATTAATTAATTGAGGGTATAATAGGTAAAATTCGTTTTGTCTTTTCTTGATTTGTTAAAATGAACAAGTAAAAACGAAAAATTAAAAATGGAAAAGTGGACAAGTAATTAGAGACAGAGGGGGTATAAATAGAAGGTAATTTTATTATAGTACCCTTTGAATATAATAAATACAATATCTTGAAAATTTTAATAGAGAAATGACTATAATTAATGATAAGGGTAAATTAGGAACTAGATGCAAAATTATCTATTGATTTCATAAAGTGGACAAGTATTGTTGAACATTCAAAAATAGTATAGTGGACAACTATTATTGGACGGAGGGAGTACTTTTAGACTATACTATTTTGAGATGTTTAACCATTCTTGTCCATTTTATGAAATTAATAGATAATTTTACACTTAGTTCCTAATTTACCCTTATCATCAGTTATAGTCATTTTTGTATTATATTTTTCAAGATGTTATATTTATTATATTCAAATGGTGATATAGTAAAACTATCTTTTTATTTATAATTTTTTAAGAAATGTGTAAAGTCAATAGTAGACGAAGTATTAAATGGAGAGGGAGTAATAACTTTAGACTTTCTTGTGGCTAACTTTTTGGTTTTTGTACTTTTGCTCACTCTTTGCAGAAAGGCGTTAGCGGATTCTTTTCGAGCTGCTTGCTGCCAACTTGTGCGTCTTGATTTTCAAGGTTAACTAAATATATAGGACTAGTAGTGTCGTACTTAATAGTTGGTTTGTGTCTATATTAGTACTTATTAAATTAATGTTTGGAAGTATATTCTTGGGATTTTAGCAGTAAATTGGCATATAAACAGATAGATTGTGGCCAGCCCAAGAAAACAAATATCCATCATTAACTTATGATGATGAGAACTAAGAGAATTCTTCTCTACTCTACTGCTAGTATATGTTTCCTTTTGAAAGTATTTTGGTGTCATCTACTCTACTAGCTAGTGTACTTTTGTTTTGCTTCTATAGTTTAAAGAAAGTATCCCTCCGTCCTATTTTATGTAGCACTATTTGATTTCCTATTTTATGTAGCACTATTTGATTTGATATGGTGTTAAAAAAAAAAGTTGAATTTTTGAAATTTGAAAAAAGCTGCAAATAATTTTATTAAGAGGAAAAGAAAAAATTTAAAGTTAAAATTAATATTTTTAACTATAGTAATGTGATATTTTTTTTGAAATGGATCAAAGAGGAAAGAATGCCACATAAAGTGAACAAAGAGAGTATAATGGAAGGTTATTTACCAAAAAAAAAATTATAATGGAAGGTTACGTTGGTATTTAAGTACTATTTATTAAAAAACAAAAAAATACTTTAAGCGGAAAAAAGTGAAGGCTCCCTCGTGTCTTCATTATGCTGCTTGGCATGTGTCCTTTGCTTTTTCCTTCTTTAATTCTTTTACGTTTTTGTCTTATGCTGTGACTTTTATTAACTACACTAGTCAAGACTACCAATCTGCTAATTGTGCTTACCTTTGAAATGTCAACCACTAATTATATTTCCACAGGTAACAAGGTTATGACCATATATATATACTTGTAAATTGCACCAATTTAGTGTAGTTTGTTAATATGTGCTTCTTTATGGGAAATAAAGGGCTTGCATGCTTGGGTGAGTATGGTCAATTAAAAGTGTTGGTCAAGAAAAGAAAAACAAGTCTAAACCATCTCTTCTTTTGCTAAAGTTAGTTTCTTTTTCTAAAGGAAGAATAGAGGTGGAAACATCTACCGCTTTGAACAAATACAAGTGCAAAAATGTAAAGCAATGATAAATAAAAGGAGGAAAAAAGTGCAAGCAATAAATAATCTCTACAATGTTATCTATAGGAAATGGTCAAAATGAATGCGCCTTTTAGTTCTTAGGCGTACAATAGATCTTTGTAATCTGATCTTTTTTTAAACCCTACTCATAATGAAAATTTAGTGCTTTGGACTGACTTTTTTTTTTTTCTAGACGCCTCCATTCATGCCATGCCATAGTTATCTCTTACTAAATGAAAGTAAAAGTTAGGTATGAAGCAACTTAGTGCTGAATCTTTTGCTAAACAAATGGTGGACACTCTTAATATGGTATGAAAATGTTATATTTGTGGCAAATTGCACAATTATTTCTGAATGATCTCATGCCATTAAAAGTTATCGTTATATATACTATATATATCTTATAAACTCTTATGCAAGACTTTGTTGGTATATTCAACGGAATGAATTTACCAAACTTCTAAAATGATCAATAATTGCAAATGGTAGTCAAAATTTCTTATCTTATTGATTAGATCGTATCACTTCTTCTATAGATGATATACTCTATTTAATTATACTACACTAATTACAGGTCGTTTGGTAGCTGGATAGGGTTTGTTCTATTTATGCATTAATTTTTGTATAACTTATATGACGTTTGGTACGTAGATATAGGAAATAAGTTATTCATGTATAAAATTAATGCGACGTTTGGTTCACAATTTTGAAACCCACATAACTAATGCATGTATAAATCAATAGAGAGAATCTATATATTACTTTATGCATGATAGAAGATAGGATAGCTAATACATAAATAACTAATCTCTACATATATAACTAATATTTACATGAAATAATACACAGATATTCTCATTATTAATCCTTACATTACAAATATCTACATAACTCTAATCAGCTATCAGACAACCCCTAATTGGTTTCCAAACGAGGCAAAAGTGGATGGAGGTACCTACGGAAACCATTGCCATAAGCGAAAAGAAACATTGGTAGAAGTAAAAACAAAATTATTTAAGTTTACTCGTCAAAATGGGTCTAAACAAAGTAGAACTAGTGGTTTTTGTGATTGACTCTACACTGTTCGACTATGTTGGGCCAATGACCTCCCCACCAATTATTAATTGAAAAAATAACATGACATGACAATCTATAGATTTAATTGGTAATAAATAGCTTATTTTTAATTTTTTGGTAAAAAAGATTTTTTAAATATTTATTTGACATTCAATAGCCACTTTCTTTTTCTTAAAAAATGATTTTTTTTTATTGTCTCTCTCTATTTCCTAGACACGTCCTTTTATTTTTTGAAAAGAAAAAAATATTACTTTATTGTTCATTCTTTCTCTATATCTTCAACCGTATCTTTCTTCTTCTTTTTTTCCTAAAAGATTTCTTCCATTAGATATCCATTACACCATAATTCTCACTTATTGAAAAAATTGAATCCCACAATTCTTCAACTGTATCTTCTTCTTTTTTTCTAAATAATTTCTTCCATTAAATATCCATTACACAATGATTTTCTCTTATTGGGGAAATTGAATCTCACAAATAAATTGAACATTCATTCGGCGTGTTTTTCTTTTAAAACAATCTAGAGTTTGGAGATTATATATCTTTCATTTGAGAATAACTTTTTTTTTATGCGATTTTTGTTCTAAATCTAATGAGTAAGAGAGATTATTAATTCTAACAATCATGTCAACAATTGGAATAATGATTCCAATTTTGAAGATTTTACTACCAACGATCCAAAAAATGGTTTGTTCAGAATATGCTGTCACTATAATCGAGCATCTCTCAAATGGTAGCGCAGAATGTTATGGGTATACAAATTGATAGAGAACACATTTTGAATGTAACACTGCCACCGTAAAATATGAATTCGTATAAATTGATATGTCTTCAAATTGAATGTCTATGTAATAGGATATTATGTATACGCAGTTGACAATATGTATACAAATCTAATCAGTGGCGTAGCTACACTCATTTCAGGATGTCCAGTTCTTCATCGAAAAATTATATCGTATATACAAGTAAATGATAAACAAAGTGGTTAAATATCATATTCTTGACACAATAATGTGACGTAGCCTAGTGATTTTCGGTGTCTTGAAAGAGCCAAGACATGCAAACTTAAAGTGTTCATGTGTTTGAATCCCACTAGTAGTAGTTCTTTTTTTTAAAAAAACTTTTTAAGAAGAGCAGACTCACTTTAGCACCTGGACACCCTTCGTGAAATTTCTGGCTCCTACTTTTTAAGAAGAGCAGACTCACTTTAGCACTTGGACACCCTTCGCGAAATTTCTGGCTCCGCCATTAAATCTAATTGTATGCGGAAGCAATATATCCATCAGAGGTACATATCAACAAGTGTTCAATATAGATATGTATACTATTAATGTATACAAATAAAATATAAGCAATATATACATACTGCATTTGCCATGTCACAATCAATGTATATAATAAATTTTAAATCAAAAGTATACATCAACTAAATCAATATGTTAAATAAATGTATACAAAAATAAATTGTAATTTAATTAATGTATACATAAAAAAAATTAAATTGCTACATGTATCCGTAAAAAAACATTCCTAATTTAAAGGAATATAAAGACAATTACTATTCTTATGAATACATGTTACATTGGTTAAAAAGGTATATATCAAATATTTTTTGCTAATTTTAAGGAGAGAGGTAATTCTAAATAATATTTTGGTAGTTTTAAGTAGAAATGGTTGGAAGTTAGAAGAGAGATGATATTAAGTATCTTTTATTATTTTAAAAAATAATAATTTGAAAGGAGAAAGGTAATTTTAAATAATCTTTTGCTAATTTTAAGGAGAAATGGTTGGAAGTTAGAAGAGAGTTGATATTAAAAATATTTATTATTCTAAAAATGTTATAAACATATTTGTATTATAGTGAATGTCTATTATGTGGAGTCTTCGTAGGGAATGGTTAGGAGTCCTACTTGGGGACCAAGTTAGGTTTCCCCTATAAATAGGGGTGTTAAAAGAATATGAAAAATCGACCGAACCGAACCGATTTATATTATTTTTTAAATAAAACCGTGGACTTTTATTTAAGTGTATAACCATACCGAACAATTGGGATGGTCTTTTTAATTTATAAAAAAAATTAAAAAAATTTCGAACCGAACCGAATAACCTTACATGTATGAAAATATATTTATATATTAACAATATGTTAAATTATATATAAATATATTTTCTAACATTTTTCAAATATAAATATAACCTAGGTCCTAGATCTCTGGTGACGACCTTGGGACTTTGTCCTTTAATTAGCCTTTAATTAATCACGTTTAAAAAAAGATACTGTAATAGAAGTCATCAAACAATACGACAAAACCTATGCAAACACTCCTATTAAAAATTTAAGATCAAACAATACGGTAACAAGGTTTTACATTCTTAGCTTCTTGGTGAAGAATTGAAGTGCTTCTTTAAGAACACACTTGCGAAAGAAATATTTTAATAATTTCGAGGTGATACTTTAAAAGTAAAAAAAATAAAAATTAACCTAACCGTACCGATACTGAAGAGAAACCGATGTGATTGGGATGGTTTTAAAAGATCTAATTTGGTTATACATTATAAAAAAAACCCGAAAAATTGGGATGGTATAATTTTTTAAAAATAACCGACCGAACCGTCCCATTGACACCCCTACCTATAAATAAAGGATTTTTCGTTATTGTAAATCAGATTTATGAATCCCTAAATATATTAAAGAGGAATAAGAAGTCTTCTCTCTTCTCCTACTCTTTTCTTCTTTATAACACGTTATCAGCACGAGACTCTAATATTTTTTTTCGAATTGAGTTTCCTACCTTAATCTGTCGGTGTACATATTAGAAGCACCACTTCTGAATATGAAGGTAAAATCACTCAGGTAAATTAAAAATTGCATTAGTGCATATAAAATAGCGATCCTCATATTAGTATATTGTTTTTAAATATTGTTTCTAGTGAAACAAGTTTTGGAGGATTTCGGATATACATGTTAATTTATTATGGTTTAATCCTAAATTTGTTGGGGTTAGGAATATGTGCTTCCTCTATCCATCACTCTTGTCTTTGGATCTTTTGAAATATAAATTCCGTCTTTTGGGTGAAATGTTAATTTAGCATAATCAAAATGCTAATTGAGTTTAATATGCATATTCAACTATTTGACATCATATTTATATATTGAAGTATGAGAAACATTTTGTTTCTCTTTATGCTTATTTGTGAACATTCTGTTTCTCTCTATTTAATTTGTCACTATTAATGGTCATAGAATGTATGGATAAGACGATGAATTTATGTCCAATCGCATTAAGAGGGTAAGATGGATTCAAGTCCTATCACACTAAAAAAAGATAAGACATCAGGTTAAAGTTCTGATGCACCATGATAATAAGATATTGGGATTAAGTCTCATCGATTCATGGTCTAAGATGTTTTTGTATGGTAAGACAATGGATTTATGTCCAATCGCACTAAGAGGGTAAGACGATGGATTCATGTCCAATCTCTCTAAGAGGGTAAGACGATGGATTTATGTCCAATCGCACCAAGAGGATAAGACATCGAATTAAAAGTTTCGGTGCACTATAATGATAAGATGATTGGGTTCAAGTCCCATCGATTTATGGCTTAAGAAGCCTTTATATGGGTAAGACATTGGATTTAAATACCATTGCACTATATTGATGATATATTGACTTTATTAAAGCAAACAATGTGCTTTTGATGAAAATTAGTCATGAAACTTATTCCATTGAAATCGCTTCATTCCCTAAAGTGAATGTGGTAGCAGTGCATAGTATGTATGAAAGAAGACAAGTGATTGAATAATGCACATGAATGTGGAATGAGGTACTAAGCTATAATAAGATGATATGCTCAGATGAATGTGTTCCGTTCATAAAGAATGAGAACTTTTGATAAATGCTAAAAGTATAGACCCATTATATGAAGTGAATGAGGTGTAAGACCACCATGCTAGGCGTGAAAAAGGTCGTGACCTTGGTCGTGTAATTGTGGCACATTCTATAGTAAATAAGAAATTTACTAATTCCAATGCTCTCGTACTTTGGTATGATCGTCTTGGACATCATGGGTCTATATTGACGAGACAAATTATAGAAAACTAAAATGGACATCCATTAAAGAACCTAAAGATTCTTTTAAATGGTGAATTTTCTTGTACTACTTGTTATAAAGGCAAGTTAATCGTGAGACCATCATCAGTGGAAGTTGAGATTGAGTCCCATGCGTTCATGAAATGTATACATGGGTTTGTGGACCTATTCACCTACCTAGTAGGTTGTTTAGATACTTCATGGTCCTAATAGATGCTTCTTCTAAATGGTCTCATGTGTGCCTATTGTTATCTCGCAACTTGATGTTTGCAAAAAATTTGGCACAAATAATACAATTATAGGCACAATTTTCTGATAATCACATTAGTTCATTTAGTGATGGAGTCACGACTCACCTCTAGAAAGAGTAGAGTAATTGAGAAGAAATAAATCTGAAAATTATTCTCAGAATAGTAAATTTAAATTTTGCTCATATGATAGTAAATCAGAAATTTACTAAAAGCAAAAGGCACATGTCATGGTAAATTTGGAGTTTACTTATTAGATATACACTGAAGAATCAAAAGATACTTCAAGAATTCTTTTGTTGCTTGTTCTCATGATAAGTTGATTGGATCAACTAATGTTGGGATTAAATTTCTAAATTCTGAAAGTATAAAAGGTGAATATATGACCCATTCACCAATCATGTGATATGATAAAGAGATGCATCTATAAAATAATCACATGTGTGTTTGTTGTCAACCTGCAATTTGACATTCGCAAATTGTTTGTGCAAAATAATTGAGTTAAAAGTACAACTTTTAGAATACATAATCAAGACAATTGTCACGACCCAAAAACTGAGGTCATGATGGCACACATCCCAAACCACCCTAATGTGTAAGCTGAACAATAAAACACATACAAGACTCCCAAAAGAGGAAGTCAGGCCACAACTGAAAAGAAGAGAATAACACGAAGAATTTTCCAAAACCTTGTGTCATAAGTGTAAAGAGCATCTAAAACAATCCCTGAATATAAGTACATCATAAGTCTCCGAATAATAGTAAAGACTGGAATGGAAGATGGAGTTAATGGCGATCCGGAGCACAGGATCTCACCACTACTCTGAAATGAGCCTGCTCGCTAGATAATCAACTGCCACGAAGAGTACCCTGACTATAATCTGCATCAAAAGGGATACAAAAGTAGGGGTGAGTACAATTCACATGTACTCAGTAGGTTTGACCTACTGAGTATAAGGAATTAATCAAACTTATGAAATAAACTAAGGAACGCTTCCACCTACATACAGAAAAGTCCCACTCCGGCATCGGTGCCTCCAGTTATATAGAACAACGCGAGTAAAGTAAACACATAAGTCATAGTAATATCAAAGATCATTAGATAAGACACAAACACAATGATCGATGCAATGATGTGGTGGTACGGTGGAATCAAGGATGTCGCACAACCTGTCGTATACACCCTGTTGAGCTAAGGTTTCCAGACAAGGGCCCATGGGGGACTCGCAGTCCATATACCAAATCGCAATCTCAAAATCTCATCAATTTGCCACCTAGCTCATGGTCAAGGATATAAAAAGTGTCTCACTTTCTTTCTCAAAAAGAATATCCAAATTTCTCAACTTCCCAAGATCAATGATATGATGAATGAGGATGAATGCATCACAACACATATGGCATGGAGGCAATAATCAACTCAACACGTAATAAAAGGTTCAAAGTTCTCAAAACTTGACCAAATCATGTTAAACCCCCTCATATAAAAATAATGGGAAAGAGTTCATTTGAAATAAGTGAGCACCATTTAGAAAAGCATTTCATTTCTCAAAGTATGCTAAAATCCCCAACTCAACCCCTCTCTCGGGAATTACAAGTCAAATAGTGTTGCAAGCCTCTCTCACGGGCAACTCATGAATCACATGCTCACAAAGCAAATAGAGTAACAAATAAGGCCCCCACAAGGGATAAACTGTACAAATAAGCCCCCACATGGGCAACATAATATAATCAAGCCCCCACAGGGGCTAAACTGTACAAATAAGCCCCCACACGGACAACACAATATAATCAAGCCCCCTCACGGGTATCACAATATACTCAAGCCCCCACACGGGCATCACAATATAATCAACAATCCCAAATTATATTACGATCCCATCCCAAAGCGTATGACATAAGAACAATAAACTACCCAATCCCAGTCTCAAAGAAGGATAGCCAAACCTACCTCGAAGGTCGAAAACTTCACCCGAACACTCTATCGGAGCTTTAACCTCAAATACCAACTCCAAACGATCCCCAACTATCAAGAATGGAAAGAATTCATCAAAAGGAGTTCAACGATACCCATATTGCAAGGTTTAAGAACCGGGGTTAAAATTATCGAAAAATCACCTCAAAAATAAAAAAGGGCAAAACTGGAATTTTAGTTGAAAATCAGGTTCTAAACACCAAGAGGAGTTCGTGGTTGAAAAACCTATTAAAATCGAGTAGGAAACATATTCGAAATCATGAAATTACTAGTTTTGAAATTTGGGGGAAAAACCCCAAAACCCACTTTGAGATCTTGAATTTTGAAGAGATTTGGAAGATAAAATCGTTAGGAAATGATTTAGAAATGATAAAGAGACTTACTCAAACGAATTTCCTCAAAAATTGCTTCAAAATTTGCCTATCCTAAGCTCCAATTGTGTAACAATGGTGGAAATGAGAAAATGAAGGAAGCAACCCAAACTTTGGGCTATTTTCAGCCAAAAAGGGTCTGTTGACCGCGCGTTGACCGCGGTCAACTTGCACCAACATCATTCAAACATCTTTTTAACCCTCAGAACTCATTCGGAACCCTATAAACATGAACCAATAGTGCAAATTGATTAGAAAATATGTTTTAGAGCCAATGGAATCGTCGGATTTCCAAAAAACAGATTGTTATGACAAAAATACCCCTACGGATCTCTTTTAGGCCTAAAACTCAACTTTTAGCCTAAATACCCAAAACGAATTCTAAGGTCTCGGGGCTCTAACCAACCATCCTACTAGACCAAACTCGACGTTCGAACGCAATAGAACTGACAGAATCACCATCCGATAGTCGGATCTCGAAATGTTGGCCAAAGTCAACTATCTCCTTAAAAACTCCACCCAATGTCTCAAAATCACTAAAATCCCTCCCGATCTCATCGGGGACCATACCAACCACTCCCGGAACACAAACAAAGCATGAAACTACTAAGGGGAAAGGACAAAATGATCATATCACACAAAAAGTTAATTTCACAAGAATTGGGACATTACACCATTCACCACTAAAACACTCGTTCGTCCTCAAACGAAAGGCAAAGTAAAGTACCTGAAGGAGTGAAAAGCTGAGGATATCTACGACGCATGTCAAACTCCACCTCCCAAGTAGCCTCCTCAATCGGCTGGTGGCGCCACTGAAACTTTCTCTGAATCAATATGCTTCAACCTCAACTATCTAGTCTATCAATCCAAGATAGAAACAAGCTCCTCCTCAAAGAACAAATCCTGATCCAACGCAACCAAGTCCCACTGAATCACATGAGAATCATCATGACAGTACCGCTTAAGCATCGAAACATGGAATACGGGATGAACGGCTGACAGGTTTGGAGGCAAGGCCAATCTATAGGCTACCTCCCCATACTTCACTAAAATCTCAAAAGGGCCAATAAATCTCGGACTGAGCTTTCCTTTCTTCCCGAACCTCATCACACTCTTAGTGGGTGACACTTTTAGAAACACTCGCTCACCAATGGCAAAAGATACATCACGAGCATGCCTATCGGCATAACTCTTCTGCCTACTCTGGGCGGTCACAAGGCGCTGCTGAATCAATCTCACCCTATCCATGGAGTCTCTCAACAGATCAGTACCCTAAGGTCGAGCTCCAAAAGAATCAAACCATCCCACGAGAGATCTACATCTCTACCCATACAAGGCCTCAAACTGTGCCATATGAATGCTGGAATGGTAACTGTTATTATAGGCAAACTCCGCAAGAGGTAGGGATTGGTCCCAATGACCACCAAAATCCATGACACAATCTCGAAGCATGTCCTCTAGTACCTGAATAGTCCGCTCAGACTGACCATCGGTCTGAGGATGGAAAGCGGTACTCAACTCAAGCTTGGTACCCATCTGCTCCTGCATAGAACTCCAGAAATGAGAGGTGAACTGCGTACCTCTATCAGACACAATGGAAATAAGCACCCTATGCAACCGAACAATCTCATGGATATAGATCCTAGTTAACTGCTCAGCATTGTAGCTAGTCTTCACCGGAATGAAATGAGCCGACTTAGTCAACCGATCCACAATCACCCAAACAGAGTCATACTTACCCAAAGTCAAGGGTAACCCAGTCTCAAAGTCCATGGTAATGAGCTCCCACTTCCACTCGAGAATGGGCATCCTTTGCATCGAACCCTCTGGTCTCTGATGCTCATACTTCACCTGTTGACAATTCAAACACTTAGCCACAAAATCCACGATGTCTCTCTTCATACCACACCACCAGTAGTGTTGTTTCAAGTCATGAAACATCTTTGCCACTCCCGGGTGAATAGAATATTTCACACAATGAGCCTCCTCCAATATCATATGCACCCAATCACCAACCTTAGGAACACAAATACGACCACTAATCCTCAAAACTCCCTCCGGATCAAGAGAAGCCGACTTAGCTTCACCCCTCAACACTTTGTCCCGAATCATCCTCAACTTATCGTCATCAAACTGGTGGGCACGAATCTGATCCATCAAGGTAGACCTAGCCTCAACAAAGGCTAAAATACTGTGAGGTGTCAAAATATCAAGTCGAACCATCTGTCTAGCCAATAACTGAACCTCTAATGGTAAAGGCCTCTCCTCCACCTTAAGGAAGGCTAAGCTACCCATACTAGGCGCTTTCTGGCTCAAAGCATCTGCCACTACATTAGCCTTGCCTGGATGATAAAGAATGGGGATGTCATAATCTTTCAACAGCTCCAACAACCTACGCTGCCTCATGTTAGATTCGGCTGAGAAAAGATATACTTGAGACTAGGATGATCGGTAAAGATCTCACAATGCACCCCATAGAGATAGTGCCTCCATAACTTAAAAATAAAGACCACTGCCGCTAACTCCAAATAGTGAGTAGGGTAGTTATTTTCATGTACCTTCAACTGTCGAGAAGCATAGGCTATGACTCTCCCCTTCTGCATCAACACACCACCCAAACCAACACCCGAAGCATCATAGAATACAATAAATGCCACACCCTCCTCAGGTAATTCTAGAATAGGTGCCGAAGTCCATAACTCCTTGAGCTTTTGAAAGCTCGCCTCACACTCATTGGTCCACTAAAATGCTACAGTCTTCTGAGTCAACCTAGTCAATAGGTCTGCTATGGAAGAGAAACTCTGAACAAACCGATGATAATAACCCGCTAACCCAATGAAACTCTGAATCTCGATAACTGAAGTAGGTCTAGCCCAATCACGAACCGCCGCTACCTTGGCCAGATCAACCATAATCCCATCCTTAGTCACCACGTGACTCAAGAAAGCCACAAACTCAAGCCAAAACTTACACTTGGAGGATTTTGCATACAACTTCTCCTCCCTCAATCTCTGAAGCACAGCCCTCAAGTGACGAACATGGTCGGCCTCATTCTTGGAGTAAACCAAGATATCATTGATAAATACAATCACAAAAGAGTTCATTAAGGTCGAAATGCCCGGTTCATCAACTCCATAAAAGCAGCTGGGGCATTAGTCAGCCCAAAAGACATGACCACAAATTCATAATGCCCATAACGAGTCCTGATAGCGATCTTCGAGATATCAGAATCCTAAACTCTCAATTGATGGTAGCTCGACCTCAAGTCAATCTTAGAGAACACCGATGCACCCTGAAGCTGGTCAAATAGATCATCAATGCGAGGAAGAAGATATTTTTTCTTGATCGTTACCTTGTTCAACTGTTGATAGTCAATAAATATCCTCATAGTACCATCCTTCTTCTTCACAAATAAGACTAGTGCACCACACGGTTAAACACTAGGTCGAATAAACCCTTTGTTCAACAAATCTTCTAATTGTTCCTTCAATTCCTTCAACTTAGCCGGAGCCATCCGATAAGGAGAAATAGAAATGGGCTTGGTGCCCGGCTCCAAGTCAATCACAAAATCAATATCACGGTCTGGAGAAACACCCGGTAAATCTTTAGAAAATACAACCATGAACTCTCTCACCACTCTCGTGGTCTCTAAAGGAGATGAATCCTTAGTGAGATCATGGACATGGGCCAAATAAGACAAGCAGCCCTTTTCCAAAATATGGCGAGCAAGAATATAGGATATCACCCCCTTCGGATAAGAACTCAGAGTACCCATCCACTCTAATCGAGGCAAACCAGGATAAGCTAAAGTCACTGTCTTGGCATAACAGTCTAGAATTGCATGATAGGGGGATAACCAATCCATACCCAATATCACATCAAAATCAAACATATCTAATAAGATCAAGTCTTCCCGAGTATCTCTACTTGAAAATGTCACTACACAACCCCGATACACCCGATCCACCTCTAAAGACTCGCCTACCGGGGTAGAGACACTAATAGGTACTGCTAGGGGCTCACATACTCAATCAATATCCGCTACAAAATAATTCGACACATAAGAGTAGGTGGACCCGGGATCAAAAAATATTGAAGCAGAGCGATGGCAAACTGGGACAATACCTGTAATAACTGCATCAGAGGTCTCTGCCTCGGCTCTACCCAAAATGGCATAACACAGTGTACGGTCACCACTGGCCTGGGACCCGCCACGAGTACCCCTTTGAGCTCCACCCTTGGCACCCCTGGTGCCACCTCTAGCACTCTGTGAAGCACCCCTGACCGCTGGAGCTGGTGTAGAACGAACAGCCTGTGACCCAGGCTGAATAGTAGGAGGAGCACGTCTGGGCAATCCTTTGCCTTATGCCCAAACGCATCACAAACATAGCAGCCTTGAGGACCCGAACCTGGGAGAGGATAACCAGAAGTGTCAACACGTCCTCCCGATCCTGAAAAACCACCATGACTAGTCTACCTAGACCTGGATCCACCTGTACCATCTGTACTCTGAATCGCCGCATGTACTTGCCTGCCCTGATAATCCTGGGTGCCCGGACCCGAATACTCTCTACCTCTGGAGGAATGACCACTGAACTGACCCTGACGACGGAACCTCTTGGCGCCGCCCTGTCTAGCATGTATGATGCTCTTGATCATCCTGGCATGATTAATAATACTCTGAAAGGAGCCATCCGATAGCACAAGATGGGTTGAGGCCTCCTGCAGATAGCCAGCGAATCTCTTCACCAACCTGCGGATCCGCTCAAACTCTGTAGGGATACTCGAAATAGCATAATGAGACAACTCATGAAAATGAGCCTCGTACTCAGATACTGATAAAGAACCCTGCTCTAGCCTGTCAAACTCATCTATGTGCTGATCGCGAAGACTATACGACACAAACCTCTCAAGGAACACCTCAGTGAACTGCTCCCAACCCATCATAGGAGAACCGGCAAGTCTGCGAGCAAGAACTGATCTCCACCACTCATTGGCCACTCCCGCAAACTGGTAGGAAGTGTAAGCCACTCCATGTGCCTCTAAAATACCCAGGTTGAATAACCTGTCCTGACACTTAGTCAAGATATCATAGGCCTTCTCCCCCGTTGTACCGTCGAACCTGGGAGGTTCAAATCTCACAAACCTCTCAAAACTCTTCTTCTTAGACACTGAAATGGTTGCACTAGCAGAACCTAGTGGGGCCGTAAATCTCGGAGGTGCAATAGAGGGCACCGAAGAAGAACTAGGAGTCTGAAACCCCACACTAAGCCCCTGAACTGGCAGGGTAGTACCAACTGTAATAGGGGAGCTCGAAGTGCCCAGAAGAATACCAGGAGTAGAGGCACCATCCAATCTAGCCAATAATCGAACAAGCAACTCTTGGAGCGCCGGGGTACTGTCGGGAAATGAAGGAGGCTGGGCTAGCCTCTACTCCTCAGCCTACTGCTCAAAATAATACTCAAGCTCATATATAGGCTCAGGTAATGCCTCCCTAGCTCGTCCTCGAGTAGGTGTTGCTCCCCTCGCTTGACCAGGAGCCCTACCTCCTCTGCTTCCCCTGCCTCACCCACGGACTGGGTCTCGGGCACCAAGTACGGCCTCACCCTCGGTGACTCTGGCTCTAGTCCTCACCATCTGCGCAGAAATAATAGATTAGAGGTATACAACGCTTTGAAATGAATGAATCGCATGAAAGGAATTTCTCCTAGTTAGTATCTTGTAGCCCCTCGAAGATAAGTACAGACGTCTACGTATCGATCCGCCAGACTCTACTAGACACCCTACTCTTTAACTTATGAGATTGGTGAACCTAGCGCTCTGATACCAATTCTTTACGACTCAAAAACCAAGGTCATGATGACACACATCCCAAACCACCCTGATGTGTAAGCCAAACAATAAAGCTTATATGAGACACCCAAAGAGAAAGTCAGGCCACAACTGAAAAGAAGAGAATAACATGAAGAATTTTCCAAAACCTGGTGTCATAAGTGTAAAGAGAATCTAAAACAATTCGTGAATATAAGTACATCATAAGTCTCCGAATAATAGTAAATATTGGAATGGAAGATGGAGTTAATGGTGATCCAGAGCACATGATCTCACCACTACTTCAAAATGAGCCTGCTCGCTAGATAATCAACCGCCACGAGGAGTACTCAACTAGAATCTGCATCAAAAGGGATACAGAAATAGGGGTGAGTACAATTCACATATACTCAGTAGGTTTGACCACTAAGTATAAGGAATTAATCAAACTTATGAAATAAACTAAGGAAAACTTCCACCTACATACAGAAAAGTCCAACTCTTGCATCGGTGCCGCCAGTTTATATAGAACGGTGCGAGTAAAGTAAATACATAAGTCATAGTAATATCAAAGATCATCAGATAAGACACTAACATAAAGATCGATGCAATGCAATGAGATGATGCAATGATGTGGTGGTACGGTGGAATCAAGGATGTCGCACAACCTGTCTTATACACCCTGTCGAGCTAAGACTTCCAGACAAGGACCCATGGGGGACTCACAGTCCATATACCAAATCACAATCTCAAAATCTCATCAACTTGCCACCTAGCTCGTGGTCAAGGATATAAAAAGTGTCTCATTTTCTTTCACAAAAAGAATCTCCACATTGCTCAACTTTCCAAGATCAATGATATGATGAATGATGATGAATGCATCACAACACATATGGCATGGAGGCAATAATCAACTCAACACGTAATAAAAGGTTCAAAGTTCTCAAAACTCGACCAAATCATGTTAAACTCCCTCATATAAAAATAATGGGAACGAGTTCATTTGAAATAAGTGAGCACCATTTAGAAAAGCATTTCATTTCTCAAAGTATGCTAAAATCCCCAACTCAACCCCTCTCTCGGGCATTACAAGTCAAATAGTGTTGCAAGCCTCTGTCACGGGCAACTCATGAATCACATACTCACAAAGTAAATAGAGTCACAAATAAGGCCCCCACACGGGCTAAACTGTACAAATAAGCACCCGCACGGGCAAGATAATATAAGCAAGCCCCCACACGGGCTAAACTGTACAAATAAGCCCTCACACGGGCAACACAATATAATCAAGCCCCACACGGGGAACACAATATAATCAAGCCCCCACACGGGCATCACAAATATAATCAACAATCCCAAAGCATATTATGATCCCATCCCAAAGCCTATGACATAAGAGCAATCAATTACCCAATCCTAGTCTCAAAGAAGGATAGCCAAACCTACCTCGAAGGCTGAAAACTACATCCGAACACTTTACCGGAGCTTTAACCTCAAATACCAACTCCGAATGATCCTCAACTATCAAAAACATAAATAATTCATCAAAAGGAGTTCAACGATATCCATATTGAAAGGTTTAAGAACTGGGGTTAAAATCATCCAAAAATCATCTCGAAAATGAAAAGGGCAAAACTAGAATTTTAGTTGAAAATCAGGTTCTACACATCAAGAGGAGTTCGTGGTTGAAAAACTCATTAAAATCGAGTAGGAAAAGGATTCGAAATCATGAAATTAATAGTTTTGAAATTTGGGGGAAAAACCCCAAAACCCACATTGAGATCTTGAATTTTAAAGAGATTTGGAAGATAAAATCACTAGGAAATGATTTAGAAATGATAAAGAGACTTACTCAAACGAATTTCCTTAAAAGAATGCTTCAAAATTCATCTTTCCTAAGCTCCAATTGTGTAACAATGGTGAAATTGAGAAAAAGAAGGAAGAAACCCAAAATATGGGCTATTTTCAGCCGAAAAGGGTCTGTTGACCGCGATCAACTTGCACCAACACCATTCAAAACATCTTTTTAACCCTCGAAACTCATTCGGAACCCTATAAACATGAACCAATAGTGCAAATTGATTAAACAACATGTTTCGGAGCCAATGGAATCATCGAATTTCCGAAAAAAGATTGTTATGACCAAAATACCCCTAGTACCTCTTTTAGGCCTTAAACTCAACTTTAGCCTAAATACCCAAAATGAATTCTAAGGTCTCGGGGGTCTAACCAACCACCCTACTAGACCAAACTCGACGTTCCGGACGCAATGGAATTGACATAATCACCATCCAATACTCGGATCTCAAAATATTGACCAAAGTCAACTATCTCCTTAAAAACTCCACCCAAGGTCTCAAAATCACTAAAATCTCTCCCGATCTCATCGGGAACTATGCCTGCCATGCCCGGAACACAAACAAAGTATAAAAACGCTAAGGGGAAGGGCCAAAATGGTCATTTCACATAAAAAGGTAATTTCACAAGAATTGAGATATTACAACAATTTATCTTGATAATATATATTGATAAATATCCAAGCTGATGTGACATTAAATGTCTCAGATAAATAGTCAATCATTGCTTATGAGAACAAAGTTTCATGGTCTGAAATATAATATATTACATACTAAAGTAAATGTATGCATCAGACTGATAAATTATGATCAATTTTTCTCTTAGTTGATTTATGGTCAGGGACCAAATATTTTTCATCTAATAATTTTGATGTGCGGTATATGATTAATAAATATATTATGATGCACAAAGATGGATTCTCCTAAATAGATTGAGATGTATGTTAATTTATCTAACATAAGGGGGAGATAAGAAGCAATCAAGTGTTGCAAATGCTCCTATTGAATGTCTTAAAGGATAGAGTCTATGACATGCTTGAAGCATGATATACTAATCAGTTCTAAATAAAATAATCCTTGGAAAATGGGGAGGAGAAAAAGAATCAAAATGATCATAATAAGGAGGTAGTGTGCTCTTGAAGAGCCTATGACATAATACTTTATGAAACCTCATGAGAGGGGTAGGTACCTGAAAATAATGAAGTCATGAGATCTCAATAAGTTATGTCGTATTGTGAACCAATTCAAAGTAATATTTCATCGACGATATCTTTGATACAATATAGCGCAATATTGTAAAAGATTAAAAGGATATGAATTTTACGTCTATTAAAGCATGCTATCGTAGAAATAATTATCAAGTGAGAAGTGGAATGATGCATCTTGGTAAGCATAAAGCTTATTTGACTTGCAATATAGACACTAGAAGATGTCATACATTTAATTTTGAATGTTGTCACTTGACAAAATAGATATGAAAATATCCGATGGATTCAAAATCTAAAGCATATACAAGTTTTTGAAAAACTTATTTTTATTCCTCATATGTAGATTAAAGCAATCGAGAATCTTTTGTATTGTTATGCAAGATGATGACTTGAATTGAAACTCTTGAAGAGTTTTTAAAAGGCAATAGATTATTTGCTTGAAGAAGTTGAAGTAAAGAACTTGAAATTTTTTTGATCCTGAAGGTATGATTCATAAAAGGAGATAGAAGGAAGCATATTTCGTCAAAGCTTTTCTACACACATGAGCTCTCAAGAATGGTGATATGAACATGCAACATGTATTGTTCAAGTAATACTATAGTTGATTTATTCACCAAGTATCTACCAACTACAACTTTCAAGAAGATGGTGCACAAGCTTGGAAAACGAAGATTCAAGTCTTTGGATTAATGTTCACATTAGGGAGAGTTAATACGCGATGTACTCTTTTTTCCTCACAAGGTTTTGTCCCATTGGGTTTTCCTTGTAAGTTTTTTAATGAGGCATCCATAATGCGTATTATTAGATATGTGTACTCTTTTTCCTTCACTAGAATTTTTTTTCCATTGAATTTTATCTAGTAAGGTTTTAACGAGACAAATAATCTACCGACATTCAAGGGGGAGTGTTATAAACATATTTGTATTATAGTGAATATCTATTATGTGGAGTTCTTTTAGGGAATGGTTAGAAATCCTACTAGGGGACCAAGTTAGGTTTCCCCTATAAATAAATGATTTTCCTTCATTGTAAATCAGATCTATGAATCCCTAAATATGTTCAAGAGGAATAAGAAGTCTTCTCTCTTCTCCTACTCTATTCTTCTTCTTCTTCTTATTTTATATAGTTTCATAACAATTTTTTAAAACTGTTGTATATTACTTTTTGGCTAATATGTGCCAGTTTTTTATTTTTCTATTAATTGTTAATTAATATTAGACTTTATGTTGTCAATTGTATGTAACAATTTTATATATGTGTCAATTCCTCGTCATAGCCCATATCTTAAATGCAACTAATAAATAACAAATTCTCCATTAAAATAACAAAAATAAACGTGAACAGGCATTTTTGATCTTCACTCTTCATCTCCTCAAGGGAGATTTGCACAAGTAGGATAATATAAGATCCCCTTTTTTTCATTCATGAATTTTGTGCAAATGTGAACTTGAACACTACTCATTCGGAAGAATGAAGAAAATACGCTTTCACAAGTTATGTCAAGGCATGACTTTAATATAATCTTTGTTCTACTTATCATTAAAATTATTCACAAGTGACATCAGTAGGGCATGACTTTAGTACGATCTACAATACCTATTTTAAAATTATTCACAAGTCTTGCTAGATTGCTAAATGTTGTTAGGATCAGAATAACCAAGAGTCACTACATGAAAATGGACCTTTAGTGGCAACGAAAGTTTCTATAAAACCCAAGAATTCATCCCTAAAGGTTTCAAGTCGTGACCTTCACGTTGTTGCAAGTGTTGAAAATCTTTTGGAAAATACTTCATTACAAAAATCTGTAGAAAATTCTCATAGCTTGAAGCATATCAAAGACACTTTCCTTAAAGATATTTCACCCGGTATAAGTGTATCATCAGGACTCAACAAACTCTTCTAGTATAAAATTAAGAGCTAGATTCCTTTCAAAATAACAAATCCAACACAAACTAAGAACTATATGTATAAGGAAGAATTTATAATATGATGTGTTTTTCTCTATCTCCTCATAAGAAGAATGTATCACTATATATAAGATGAAAATATTATTTTTTTGATCCTTGTGAAAAGATTCCAACGGATGAATTCATATCAATAATATGAAGAATAAATGCAATAAAGAAAGAGTATAATGATGTATTTATTTGGTCAAACCAACATTTAGAGAGCTTTGATATTTTCTCATTAACTATTCATTCCAAGGCTAATTAATGACATATTAAAATGATGAGAAGAAAATATTGGATTAAGATATTGTTTTGTGATACTAAAATATTTTTCCAACAATTCCCTATATATCTCAAAAAGAATATCAAGGATTATAATAAAATAAAATAAAATTTGGGTTTTCACATATGATCAGTACAATGCGTCGAATCTGGTATCTCGTAGACTATGCATCAGACTCAGATAAAACAAAAGATTAAGCTTACAAAACAATTGGTGAAATTTAGAGCTTCTATGAATCAAGATTTTTTTTTTGTAAGTCTAGAGTCTTATTCTATCATATTATACTTGTACATCTTTGTCGTTATCACGAGTATGCACTAAGAGGTTATGCACGTGTCCTGGTATTCATGAGTGCTCTAGAGTTTATCATAATTTCATAGGAGAGGCACATCTCTACACTTATATAGGTCCAATCATCAAGTATATTCTGTAGAGTAATACACCACATATAAAATGATATGATTTGGATTAAGAGTATGACTTTGTCACGACCCAAAAATGGATGTTATGACACTTGTCTATTCCCACCAAGACAAGTCAACCTCAACCCAACGAAAATAAAAGAAAAGAGAAAAGAAAATAAAGCAAGAAAAAGACAAAGGCAGAAAACTTATTTATTCTAAACAATACCCCAAAAATCTGGTTTTCACGTGTACAAGCTACTAAAGTAAATACAAGTCTCAAATGTCTTTGCTTCTCAAATCGAACAAAGCATTAATAAAGGAAAAGAGAGTCCGCCGGGATGACATGCAACTACCTCTCAAGAGTTCTTGACAAGTCTCGGAAATTTCGAAGAAGGAGACGAAGAAGATCACACAGGTCCGAGCTCGAAACCTACACAAGTGTAGAAGCAAAGAGTGAGTACCACCGACATGGTACTGAGCAAGAAACCTAATAAACTAGGATACCTAGCTAAATCGAATACTCCTTTCCATCCCAACTGAATCTCCACAAACTACAACCTGCACAGAAATCAGCCCAACCTAAAAGTCCTACAATAAATAAGTCTTAAGGATCAAGGATCAAAATCCAACCGTCATATTTCAGCAATCGACATGTATAAAAAATCATTACTCTCAAGCACACACATTTCAATTCCAGATAGAAACATGTTCAAATCACATATCAAGTAAAACAATCAAACACATCAAATAGCACAATCATATGCATCAAATAAGTCAAATATATGCATCAAGTAGATTGTTCACAAAGGCCAACATTTACCGGAACCATTTTCCTTTGGCACAATATCCCTAGCCAGAACCATTTTCCTTCGGCTTTCACATTAATCACTTATCGGAACCATTTTCCTTTGGCATTTATATCACTAGCCGGAACCATTTCCCTTCGTCTTTTATCACAAAATATCACTTGTCGGAACCATTTCCCTTCGACATGTAGATCACTAGTCAGAACCATTTTCCTTCGGCTTTTATCACAAAATATTACTTGCTGAAACCATTTCCCTTCGACATTTAGATTACTAGCCGGAACCATTTTTCTTAGACTTTTATCACAAAGTATCACTTGTCGGAATCAATTTCCTTTGGCATTTTTATCACTAGCGGGAACCATTTCCCTTCGGCTTTTATCACAAAATATCAAGTGTCTCATTATGGTGTTCAACAATCAATGCACACAAGCAATATCACACCACACGGAGAAACAACAATTCATACAATTCAAGTCCGCTTTCATGTTTTTAAGCAATTCACTAATCAATCAAATAGGGGCCACAACAAGACAATTCACAATTTATCAATATCATTAAGAAGCCTTTCCATTTCCCCCTTTTTGTTGGTTACCATTAATCAAGTGGAACAAATAACCTCATTCCCGATTACTATCCAACACATAACCAATGAAGAGAAGTAACAATTCAACCAAATTACAAAGTTTAAGAGATCACTTTCCTTAAAGCAACCAATAATCAATCCGAAGCTTGAGTTTTCCCTTTTCGACTCACTTCCAAAGCCACACAATCTATAACAATCAAGTATTCATAATTACTTTTACGAAACAACAATACCCACATCAAAACTTTTGAAAAGTAGGGTCAATCAACACAAAACCCAATTCCAAAAATAATATTTGAATCAAAAATTAATATTTGAAAACATTACTCAAGACTTTAGAAACTCATTGGGAAATATCATTTCGAAAAGTGAATCAAAAATAGCTCAAAATCTCCATTTTAGTTAAGAACTTGAGTTCTTGAAAAACCTCATCATTCACCAATTCAAAAACTCATATTTTGATGTTAAAATCCATAACTAATCAAAGGGAAACGAAGGTTTAGGATTATGAAAGCTTATCCAAAAGATTTGGCACAAGAAAATCCTTCACAAATCGCCTCCAAGGGTTTTCCAAGCTCAAAAATGGTGAAAAAGAGCTTAAACCCTGAAATGGCAGGCCAAAAACCCTCTTTGATGTCGAAAAAGCCACAGGGGTTTGCTTAAATGAACCTCGCTAAAAATGAGGGTCTCGCTTTTGCGAACCCGGCTTCGCTTAAGCGACCTTCGTTAAAGAGAGCCCTGGTTCGCTTAGGCGAACCCTTCACAAAGTCCAACCTTTGCTTAGGCGATCACACATTTGCATAAACGAAGCTCGGTTAAGCGGAAGGCCTATCGCACAAGCGAAGGTTACAGAACTCAAGCACGAGAAAATCAGCCAACTCTCAAAATATCAAATCAACCCTCGGGATTCGTCCGAAACCCCGTACATTCAAACTAGATATGAAAATCAATTATACTCAATGTTTCGAACTCAATGGAATTGTCTAAATATGAATTCGAGGTCTCCTTGACCTCACATCCGTGAAAACCACAAGAAACTAACAAACGCTCAAAAAGGGCAAAACAAGCTCGGGGCCTATCAAAAATCAACCAAGACCACTCTTAGGCCTAAAATCATCTCCCAAATCCTACAGAACTCTTGGAATTCTGATCCAAGCATCTGAAACCCGAAAGATACCAAAAACCACTTTTAGGCAACTTAAGTCTTTCAAACGCAAAACTTTCCAAAATCTTAACTTTTACACAAGGTTGGAAACAACTTTTAAGACTCAATCAAGAAACAACTTGGGTCAATATCGGGAGGGGAAAAATGGTAAATTTCATGAAAATGCCAAAAATGACCAACCAGATCATTACATTATCCACCACAAAAAAACATGTTCGTCCTTGAACATAAAACAAAAGAAAACACCTGAAGCCTTGAATAGGTAAGGATATCTGACACACATATTCGACTCTGTCTCCTAAGTCGCCTCACCAACTAAACGGTGCTTCCAGTGCACCTTCACTGAAGCAATCCCCTTGCTTCTAAGCTTTCGAACCTGCCTATCCAAGATAGCTATAGGCTCCTCTTCAAAAGATAAATATGGACCCAACTCAACTGAATCAAGGGAAAGTACATAGGACTCATCCAGCACATACTTCCGAAGCATGGAGACATGAAACACAGGATGAACAACTGACAAGCTAGGTGGCAAGGCCAACTTATAGGCCACCTCTCCAACTCGGCTCAAAATCTCAAAAGGGCCAATGAATCTAGGGCTAAGCTTTCCCTTCTTGTCGAACCTCATCACACCCTTCATGGGTGACACTAGAAGCCAAACATGATCACCCTCCATAAACACAAGGGCTCGAACTCTTTGATCTACATAGCTCTTCTGTCGACTCAGGGCTGTCAACAATCTATCCTGAATCATACGGACCTGCTCTATAGTATCTCTACGCAAGTCTGTATCTAATGAATCCATCTCAGCTGAATCAAACCAACCAATCGGAGATCTACGCCGTCTGCCACACAATGCCTCAAAAGGGGCCATCTAAATACTGGATGATAACTGTTGTTGTAGGCAAACTCTGCTAAGGGCAAATGCTGATCCCATATAGCACCAAAATCGATCACACAAGCACATAGCGTATCCTCTAACACCTGAAACGTCTACTTGGACTTGCCATTTGTCTGAGGATGAAAAGTTGTACTCATATCTAATCGAGTACCCAAAGAGTGCTGCAAAGCCTTCCAGAAATGGGAAGTGTACAAGGAACCTCTATCATAAACAATAGAAACTGGGACTCCATGTAGTCGTACAATTTGACTGATATAAAGCTCAGCTAACTTCTCCGATGTATACTTCACCTGAACCGGGATGAAGTGGACAGACTTGGTCAGCCTATCAACAACAACCCAAATGGAGTCATAACCATCTACAGTGGTAGGTGAAACGACCCAAATGCCCGAAAATGTGCTTCGGAAACACCTATAATTGTAATTTCCATATATCTCAAAATCCGTGCATGATTTCGGAAATTCGACTTCATATTCTTATTCGTGGGGTCAAATTGAGTGGGAAATGGGTCTAACCCGAATTTTAGAGCAACCGTATCAAAATTCGAAAATCGCAAAAAATGCGATTTGGAGGGTCAACTTTAAAGGGGCATATCTCTTAGCACACAAGGAACTGGAAGGGCTGCAACCTATCAAATTAAAGCTCTTTGAGTTAGCTTTCCAACGCACTTGGTTTCACCTTATTCCACGTTAGGATGAGGGAGTTATGACCATTTTCGTAAAACCTGTCTGTGCAGATTTTTCAATTTCCAGTGACCGAATTTACTAGGCGGGTTGGAGTCATTTTTTATAAAAAGGGGATATGTCCCATACTTAGTCATTTTCTAAACTCCAAAAACACTCTCTAAGCCCTCTCCAAAAATTCCACCAAGATCTTCAACCAAATTCAAACATCTCAAGCTCTAATTCCGGATTCAAGACTCAATCTCAAGCTTCGATTCTCCATTCCAATCTTCCTCAAGGATTCTCCAAAGTTGAGGTATGTGGGTTTGATTGTGGAAACCTTCCTTTCCACAAGTCCAACCATTTATCCTCTATTTCTACTTCAAATTTATGGGTCCTCATGATCAATTATGAACTCTTGAATTATGGAATTACTACTACCCACCCTATTATGGTCCTTTTTGCATATTATCATGAAATGGAATTTTTATGTGATGTTTATGGTTTACATGCTTCCATGATCCAATTATGAAGGTTGATATATATATGTATGTTGTTGGTAGGCTGATTTATATGGATTTTGGAATTGGTTGGACTTAGTATTCTTGAAATACATGATTTCATTTACATGAACAATTGCCCACCTTGTGTTTGATAAAATGCCAATTATAGAATTCTTAGGAAAGGGAAGGTCCAAGGTACGTCCTATGAGACGGATGGTTATGTAATTACTGAAATGATGATCAAATGGACACATGTATATGATTTTCTCTAAATAAGTGTTGTGAGTCGACCATGCCTAGTACGGGGGGTAGTAGGCCCGTATAACCATATCGAGGGGTTTGTACCTTGGTTGCCTAGTACGGGGGGTAGTAGGCCCGTATAACCATATCGAGGGGTTGGTACCTTGGTCCCTAGCACGGGGGGTGGTAGGCCCGTGTAACCATATCGAGGGGTTTGTACTTGGTCCCTAGCACGGGGGGGTGGTAGGCCCGTGTAACCATATTGAGGGGTTTGTACCTCTTTCGCCTCTCGCAAGGGGGTGGTAGGCCTTGGAATACTATATTTGATGGTCACTCGCCACACATGTAACTACCCCATTAAATATGCATTTTTATGTAAGCATCATTATACTATTATTTTATTATATTCTATCTATTGGGTATGATTACGCATTTTTCCTATGATGTCCATCTAATGTAGCATTGCATAGCATCCCATATACTTAGTACATTCAAATGTACTAACGCATACCCTATGCCTACATGATGTCACCATGTAGGGACCGGAGCACCGCTTGACCATCCTCCTCCGCGTGGCTAGTACGATTTTCTATAGTGGTTATTGGTGAGTCCTCCATTTCGGGGACGTTGCTCATGATCTTTTGCTATGTATAAAACTTTCCTTTCTAGTTATGTATTGACTATGAGGGTGAGCCCGGTAGTTTGTCTTGGCCCCCGCTAAGTACTCATGTTTAGAGGTGGTGTTGGACAAGTTGTGTTTTATGCTTGAGCTTGACTCATCTATGGTATTTATGTATCATTTCTTTTTTTTCTTCTTGCTCCCTTAGTCCCGATTTCCCCTTTACTATGCTTATCGCTTATGGTCATTTAATTGCTTCCCGCGACCCAAGGATGTGTAATGATACGCTATGAGGCTTGTTTGGGGTCCTTCGGATGTTCCCCATTCGCCGCGGTCACAATCTAGGCCCTAGGCTTGTGGTAGTGACAAAACTTGGTATCAAGAGCACTAGGTTGCAATGTCCTCCGGAGTCCATACACACCGCGTTGATTAGAGTCCGATTCATGGTTGTGTTTGTGCACCAACAACTATGAGTAGAAGGCTACGAGACGTTTTAGGAAATGTTTCCCTTCTCCATGTTCTAAGTCGTGCTGTAGAGTTGAATTAAGTTCTTCCCTAATGGTTGTTCTTTGTTATGCTAGATCATGCACTAATTGATCCGGGTGCCTCTCTTTCTTTTGTCACCCCCTTTGTTGCCAAGAAGTTTCATGTTGAGCCCGACTTGTTGCGTGAGTCATATAAGGTGTCTACTCCTATTGGTGCATATATTGTTGCTAGGAAGGTCTATAGAAATTGTCCTATTTGCATCTTGCATCAAATATTGCCTTGTGATCTTGTTGAATTGAACATGGTCGATTTTGATGTTGTTCTTGGGATGGATTGGTTGCATGCATACTATGCTTCTATTGATTGTAGAACCCGTAGGGTCAAGTTCCAATTCCCAAGTGAACCCTTTCTTGAGTGGGAAAGCCAAAATGTGGTAGTCAAGGGTAGATTCATCTCTTGCATTAAAGCCCGTAAGTTGATCTCTAAGGGGTGTCTCTATCACCTCGTGAGGGTTAGGGATGTGGAGTCCAAAACCCTTCTTATAGAGTCGGTTCCGGTCGTAAATGAATTCCTTGATCTCTTTCCTAATGACCTTCCCGATGTTCCTCCCGAAAGGGAAATAGATTTTGGCATAGACCTCCTCCCCGATACTCAACCCATTTCTATTCCCCCTTACCGTATGGCCCCGGCGGAGTTAAAGGAGTTGAAAGAACAATTGAGGGACTTGTTGGAGAAGGGTTTTATTAGGCCTAGCCAATCACCATGGGGTGCACCGGTGTTGTTTGTGAAGAAGAAAGATGGGTCCCTTAGGATGTGTATTGATTACCGGCAACTCAATAGGGTCACCGTCAAGAATAAATATCCTCTTCCTAGGATTGATGACTTGTTCGAACAATTGCAAGGGGCTAGCCACTTCTCTAAGATTGATCTTAGGTCTGGGTATCATAAGTGAAGGTGAGGAGGGTGACATTCCCAAGACAGCCTTCCGGACTAGGTAATGGACATTATGAATGTGGTCTATGTCCTTTGGGTTGACCAATGCACCGGCTACCTTCATGGACCTAATGAATAGGGTCTTTAATCCCTACCTTGATTCCTTTGTTGTGGTCTTCATTGATGATATTTTAATCTATTCGCATAGCGAGGAAGAACATATGGGTCACTTGAGGGTTGTGTTGCAAAGATTAAGAGAGGAGAAGTTGTATGCCAAGTATGAAAAGTGTGAATTTTAGTTGAGGGAGGTTGCCTTCCTAGGTCATGTGGTGTCGGGTGGATGGTATTAAGGTAGACCCTAAGAAGACCGATGTGATTAGAAATTGGCCTAGGCCATTGACCCGTCGGATATTAGGAGCTTCTTGGGCTTAGCGGGTTACTACCGGAGATTTGTGAATGGGTTTTCTTCTATTGCTTCTCCCATGACTAAGTTGACACAAAAGAAGGCTAAGTTTGAGTGGACCGACGAGTGCGAAAGGAGTTTTCAAACCTTGAAAGATAAACTTGTGTCCGCTCCTATATTGTCACTACCGGATGGGCTTGAGGGATTTGTTGTGTATTGTGATGCTTCTAGAGTTGGCTTGGGTTGTGTCCTAATGCAAAATGGTAAGGTGATAGCCTATGCTTCTAGACAACTCAAAGTGCATGAAAAGAACTATCCTACGCATGATCTTGAATTAGCCGCGGATGGTGTTGTGCTTAAAAATTTGGCCGTCCATTATTTGTATGGGGTACATGTCGATGTGTTCACGCGATCAGAAGAGGCCTCCCAATATGTCTTCACCGCAAAAGAATCTCAACTTGAGACAAAGAAGGTGGCTAGATTTTCTTAAAGATTTATGATATGAGTGTGCATTATCATCGCCGGTAAAGCTAATGTGGTGGCGGATGCTTTGAGTGGGTGTCTATGGGTAGCCTAGCTCATGTTGAATATTGGTGATAGGGAAAATGGCTTAGGGAGGTACATCGGTTTGGCTAGGTTGGGGGTTAAGGGTGGAAGAGTTGGTAATGGATGGTGGTGGTCGTTGTTGATGTGCTAGTCTTCCTTGGTTGAAATGAGGTGATATGCAAAACAAGATCCTTGATTCTTCCTTGGTTTGAATTGAAGGCCTTGGTGAAAGAGGGCAAAGGGTGGAAGTTTCTTCCCAAGGGGGAGATGGTGGCCCTTAGGTACCACAGGTAGGTTGTGTGTGCCTTGTGTTGATGGTTTGATAATTCTTCCTACTCCATCCACCCCGGTTCCACCAAAATGTATAGAGATTTGAGGGATATGTATTGGTGGAGAGGCATGAAGAAGGACATTGCCAAATTCGTCTCCGGTTGTCATAATTGTCAACAAGTCAAGGCCGAACATCAAAGGCCGGGTGGTCTAACCCAAGACATAGAGATTCCTACTTGGAAGTGGGAAGAAATTAATATGGATTTTGTAGTTGGTTTACCCAAGACTAGAAAAGGTTTGATTCTATTTGGGTGGTGGTTGATAGGATGACAAAATCGGCTCATTTTCTACCGGTAAAGACAACATATGGGGCGGAAGATTATGCAAGGTTATATATTCATGACTTGGTAAGGTTGCATGGGATTCCCCTATCCATCATATCGGACCGTGGTACTCAATTACTTTCACACTTTTGGAAGGTCTTTTCAAAGGGGTCTAGGTACAGCAGAGTTTAAGCTTTACTACGGCCTTCCACGCAAACGGATTGTGACAAGCCGAAAGCAAGGAACTATCCAAACACTTGAGGATATGGCTTAGGGCTGTTTATTGGAAGCTTAAGGGTTAGTGGGATTGATCATCTTCCATGATTGAGTATTGCCTATAACAATAGCTATCATTCTAGCATCGTGTATGGCTCCTTTTGAGGCTCTCTATTGGGAGGCGTTGTAGATCACCCGGTTGGGTGGTGAGGTTGGTGATGGTGGCCTTGTTAGGACCAGACCTAGTTATGGAGGCTCTTGAGAAGGTTAGGATGATTAGAGAAAGGTTAAAGATGGCCCAAAGTCGCAAAAAGTCCTATGCCGATGCGAGGAGAAGGGCTCTTGAATTCCGAGTTGGTGATTGGGTTTATTTGAAGGTGACACCCATGAAGGGTGTGGTTCGTTTTGGTAAGAAGGGCAAGGTGAGCCCAAGATACGTGGGTCCTTATAAGGTGATGAGGAGAATTGGCAAGGTAGCTTATGAGTTGGAATTGCCTAGCGAGATGGATTTGGTTCATCCGGTATTTCATGTGTCTATGTTGAGGAAGTCTGTGGGTGATCCGAATGCCATTGTGTCTCTTGATGTTGTGGGTGTTGTTGAAGATAATTTGACCTATGAAGAGGTTCCGGTCCAGATTTTAGATAGACAAGTGAAGAGGTTGAGAAACAAAGATGTGGCTTCCATTAAAGTCCTTTTGAGAAATCAACAAGTTGAAAGTGCTACTTGGGAGGCCGAAGCGGACATGCAAAGGCGATATCCTTATCTTTTCCACTCCACTCGAGCCTAAGGTATTGATCTAAGCCCTTTATATAAAAATCTCAGGTCTTAAGTTTTTCAGGCCCCCATTGTCATTGCATACATTCATGTTTAAGATGACAAGTTCCATTGTGGTTATTTACAACTATGTTGAGGTTTTGAAATAAGGTGTAAGTGCATTGTTGCATCCTTATGTGGGCTGAATTGCCATGTTTGTGTCTCTCATGTACGTTTCTTTAACATTCGGGGACGAATGTTCCCAAGGGGGAGATATTGAAACGACCCCAAAAATGCCCGAAAATGTGCTTCGGAAACACCTATAATTGTAATTTCCATATATCTCAAAATCCGTGCATGATTTCGGAAATTCGACTTCATATTCTTATTTGTGGGGTCAAATTGAGTGGAAATGGGTCTAACCCGAATTTTAGAACAACCATATCAAAATTCGAAAATCGCAAAAATTGCGATTTGGAGGGTCAACTTTAAAGGGGCATATCTCTTAGCACACAAGGAAATGGAAGGCTGCAACTATTAAATAAAGCTCTTTGAGTTAGCTTTCCAACGCACTTGGTTTCAACCTCATTCGGTTTAGGATGAGGGAGTTATGACCATTTTCGTAAAACCTGTCTGTGCAGTTTGACAATTTCCAGTGAGCTATTTTTTAGGCGGGTTGGAGACGTTTTTTTTTTTTTATAAAAAGGGGGATATGTCCCATACTTAGTCATGTCTTAACTGCCAAAAAAACACTCTCTAAGCCCTCTCCAAAATTTCCACCAAGATCTTCAACAAATTCAAACATCTCAAGCTCTAATTTCGGATTCAAGACTCAATCTCAAGCTTCGATTCTCCATTCCAATCTTCATCAAGGATTCTCCAAAGTTGAGGTATGTGGGTTTGATTGTGGAAACCTTCCTTTCCACAAGTCCAACCATTTATCCTCTATTTCTACTTCAAGTTTATGGGTCCCTATGATTATTTATGAACTCTTGAATTATGGAATTACTACTACACACCCTATTATGGTCCATTTTGCATATTATCATGAAATGGAATTATTATGTGATGTTTATGGTTTACATGCTTCCATGATCAAATTATGAAGGTTGATATATATATGTATGTTGTTGGTGGGCTGATTTATATGGATTTTGGAATTGGTTGGACTTAGTATTCTTGAAATACATGATTTCATTTACATGAACAATTGCCACCTTGTGTTTGATAAAATGCCCATTTATAGAATTCTTAGGAAAGGGAAGGTCCAAGGTACGTCCTATGAGTCGGATGGTTATGTAATTACTGAAATGATGATGAAATGGACACATGTATATGATTTTCTCTATATAAGTGTTGTGAGTCGAACCAAGCCTAGTACGGGGGGTAGTAGGCCCGTATAACCGTATCGAGGGGTTGGTACCTTGGTTGCCTAGTACGGGGGGTAGTAGGCCCGTATAACCGTATCGAGGGGTTTGTACCTTGGTCCCTAGCTCGGGGGGTGGTAGGCCCGTGTAACCATATTGAGGGTTTTGTACCTCTTTCGCCTCTCCAAGGGGGTGGTAGGCCTTGGAAATACTATATTGATGGTCACTCGCCACACATGTACTACGTCCCACTAAATATGATTTTTTATGTAAGCATCATTATACATATCATTTCATTAATATGCTATCTATTGGGTATGATTACGCATTTTTTTCTATGATGTCCATCTAATGTAGCATTGCATTGCATCCCATATACTTAGTACATTCAAATGTACTAACACATACTCTATACCTACATGATGTCAACATGTAGGGACCGGAGCACCGCTTGACCATCCTCCTCCGAGTGGCTAGTACGATTTTTTATAGTGGTTATTGGTGAGTCCTCCATTTCGGGGACGTTGCTCATGATCTTTTGCTATGTATAAAACTTTTCCTTTCTAGTTATGTTTTGACTATGAGGGTGAGCCCGGTAGTTTGTCTTGGCCCCCGCTAAGTACTCATGTTTAGAGGTGGTGTTGGACAAGTTGTGTATTATGCTTGAGCTTGACTCATCTATGGTATTTATGTATCATTTCTTTTTTTTGCTCCCTTAGTCCCGATTTCCCCCTTGATTATGCTTATCGTTTATGGTCATTTAATTGCTTCCGCGACCAAGGATGTGTAATGATACGCTATGAGGCTTATTTGGGGTTCCTTCGGGTTCCCCATTCGCCGGTCACATCTAGGCCCTAGGCTTGGGTCGTGACAGAAACCCTAAACCCTAAACCATAAACCTTGTGTCTAAACCATAAACCCTAAAAAACCTTAAATATAAAATCCTAAACCCTAAGAAAACATAAGAAACCCTAAATATAAAATCCTAAACCCTAAAAAACATTTTAAAAACTTGGAAAACCATAAACCTCAAATACTCTAAAAAAACCCTAAAACATACTAAAACCCCATGAAAAAATCTTTAAAAATCCTAAACTTAAAAAACCCTACTAAACCCAAAACTGTAAAAAACCCTAAAAACTCTAAACCTAAAATGCTAAACCTTATAAAATTCCTAAACCATTAGAAATCCTAAACCCTAAACCGTAAACCCTAAGAAACCCTAAATCCTAAAAAACCTTTAAAAACCCTAAACTTAAAAAAACTAAAAAAATCCTTTAGAAAACCGTAAGCCCTAAACCTAAAACCCTAAACCCTAAGAAACCTTACACCTTAAACCCTATACCCCAAACCTTAGGGCCTAAACCCTAAATCCTAAACCCTAAAAAATTCTTTAAAAACCCTAAATCCTAAAAAATCCTAAAAAACCCTAGGCCCTTAACCCTAAACCTTAAAAAACCCTAAACCTAAAACCCTTATCCCTAACCACTAAACACTAAAAGATCCTAAACCCTAAACCTTAAGAAACCCTAAACCCTAAAAAACCTTTTAAAACCCAAAACCTAAAAATGCTAAAAACATCCTAAAAAATTCTAAAAGAAAACTTTTAAAAAACCTAAGCCCTAAACCTTAAACCTTAAAGAACAACCCTAAACCTAAAATCCTAAACCCTAAATTCTAAATCCTAAGAAACCCTAAACCCTAAGAAATTGTAAACCCTAAATCCTAAGAAACCCTAAACCCTAATAAACCTTAACAACCGTACAAAACCCTACACCCAAAAAACCTTTAAAAAAACCTAAGCCCTAAGCCCTAAGAAACCCTAAATCCTAAGAAAGTCAAAACCCTAAATCCTAAGAAACCCTAAATTCTAAACCTTAACTGATTGTTTCATCTTCCTGCATATTCAAGGACTCAAACTCTCTTTTCAGGTTCAACACTTGCATTTGACGTGTTCTATCGCTGCCTTGATATTCGTCTTTCAACCTATCCCAAGCCTTTTTTGCTGTTTTACAAGCCATGATTCTGTAAAACACAGAATTTGCCACAGCATTATGCATAAGCGACTTGGCTTTAGATTTCTTTGCCTTCTCTTCGTTATTGGATTTGATCTGAGCCAAGGTAGGATTTGCTGGTAGAGCAGCAAGTGGTTTATCTTCCATCACAGTTTCCCAAAGTTCATAGGCTTCAAGAAAAGCTTGTATCTTCACAGACCAGATTTGGTAATTTTCACCGGTGAAAGTGAATGGTGGATTTAAAGATAGGTTGTTGGATGACATTTGTGTTGTAGGTTAAAATTTTTTGGTCCTGTAAGATCAACTAGAGGCTCTGATGCCACTGTTAAAACAGAAAATCTCAAGAAACTGAATTGAAGAATAAAAGTAGAGTTAACTTATGAAATTCCAGCCATTCATTAATTTGCAGAAGTTTAGAATTTATAGAAGAAAAAAACTAACAATTTCCTATCTAGTAGCCACTTACAAAGTGGATAGAAAACTGAATAAAACATGTGCCACTAACAGCCATAAATGGGCCACTAACTTCAGAAAATTAAATAACTAAAGTTGACTAAGTCTAGCTAGAAAATAGGAAGCACTAAACTGAAATTAAGTAAAAGCAGTAAAAAAACAATAAGCTGGAAGTTTGGAAATGTCAATTGTCTAACACTATGCACCATGAGTGTCACCATACGCTTTCACAACCAAAATAGTTATATTTTGAAGTCTGTCCGGAACGGCACAAATTGGGAAACCACAACAAAGTAGTTTTTAATACAACTTCTTAATAGTGGAAAGTGTTGACAATGGAGTAATTTTCAAATACCAAAAGTCCAGGTGAGCTATACTCATTTCGAGAAAAAAAATGATGGTGTAAAAATTCTGGAAAAGAGAAGGGACTTTAGGTTATATTAACTGCTTTCATGGATGCAAAATCTCTACGCACATGGAATTGGAAGATTTTTCTTAGATGAAGAACAAAGACAACTAATTAAGAAACCATAACAATTTTGTTGTGTTCAGATTGTTGTGTTGCTTCACACTTCTAAGCCAATGAACTAGGTACCAGCTCGTGAGGTGAGAGGCTACAGTGCAAAGTGACCGTTGTACTTGCACTTCTAGATTTACCGGGCGCTTATTGGTATACAACATTGGCATGCTAGAAGTAAAAAAAAGTAACTTGAAAACAACTTTCCACAATCATATAGCTCAGCAAGAATTAACTACTACAATTATTCTTCTACTATTGCACGAGTATCCCATATGACTAAAGAATCCGTCTTCCAAAGAGAAATATTGTAATAGACGAGGAAAACACAAACTCGAGAAATCGATAGAATTAAAACATGGCTTTTGGATTAACCGTCGATCTCAATTTAATAAGAGTCCATTGGAATTTCGTTCTTCTAACAATAACTTCTTGACGGCATAAATATTAGTCACAAATGATGAATCGGGCAATTAGCAACTTACAAATTGTCTTGAGCTTGGGCACCAAGATCACGATGGCACAACTAACAAACTTTGAAAAAGACGTTTCGATACTAATTCATGGTTATATGAGTCTTGAGATTAGGCATACACGTGCAAAGCACGTGCGGTGAATATATATATATATATATAATTGTGCTCTTTAACTTGGTCTCAACTGGCCTCTATGGCCACCAACTTTAGGTATGTACAGGTAAACACTTAGCTATGAGCTCCTTAATTCCTTGGAGCTTTTAGTTTATGTCCCCCACAAGTTTAATTATTACATAAATATACAAGGTAGGGGACGATGTCAAACCCTCAAACACCTTCACGAGAGTATATCATGGTTGATGTGATTAATTAAAAAAAACTACTCTTGGTGAAAATTACCACTGGACTTTCTGCTCCCAACTTCATCAATCTTTCCATTTTAAAAAGCTTCAATTGTTCAATAAAGTGTGTTAGTGTTTTCTTGATGATTTGGAGTGAAAGGAAAAATATGTTTTGTTTGATGCATGCAATGATATATTGAAGGATGAGATGGTTTGAGAAATCTTAACTTGAATGAAGCTATATATATAAGGGGCTAAAAAGGTGGGTTGTATATATGGATGTGGAATAAGTTGACATACTAAATATAACTCCCTAAAAAAATAAGTAAAAATATTCTTGATCATTACACCATATAATAGGCATCATGACTTTTTTCATTTTACTTTATGACAATATTTTGGGTAATTATTTTTGTTATTTCTTAATATTAAGGTTTAATTACGATGTGTATATTAACAAGCGATTGGTAAACAAAACGTAACTTATAAATTGCGGCACCCCTTATTGGAGGAGTTTTGGACTTATAAACGTAACTTATGCTTAGGACATTTACAAAGAGTGTTAATTGCCACTAAAAATATATTTAACCATAATTAAGTTATTACCATTAATTAATTGCTGCTAAAGATCTTGATGGCCCTCAAGTCTCTAGCATGATAAGAAAATCATAAAAGTTATTCCCCACCAAATCTTTGTAATTGACGTAAGTGATTTTTTACTTTTAGTTCCGTACTTGGTATAGTATAATGCTGAAAATGCTAATAAACAAAAGTAGTGTTATAATACATTGTACCTTTTCTAATATTTTATTGTCGCTTGATTTTCCATTGTCATGATATCAATGTTCCAAAAAAAAAAATAATCACCTTGTAACAAGATCTTTTTAGAGGCAGCTCAATAAAGAAAAAGTAGTGTATCCAATGAGCTAATCTCTCTGTCCCTTTTTATTTGTCATGTTCAAAGCTAAATTAGATTATATTCCCTCCGTCCAACAATAGTTGTTCACTATACTAAAAATAGTTGTCCAACAATACTTGTCCAATTTAGAAAATCAAGAGATAATTTACCTTTTGTGTCTATTTTACCCTTGCTATTAAATATTATTTCTCATCTAATACATTTCTCAAAACACTAAATTTAATAAAGTCAAAGGATGATATAGAAATATTACCCCTATTATTTATTGTTTCTTAAGGGGTATGCCAAGTCAATAGTGGACAACAATTGTTGGACAGAGGGAGTATTAATTTGATATTTTAAAATAAAAAATTAGATAGTTAAAAACTATATGAAAAGTACTATAAGTTGCAATTTTTTTCATATCAATATGATAAAAAAATACATCTTAAAATGTTAGTCAAAGTTCATATCATTTGACTCTCAAAAAGGAAACTATGACAACAACAAAATGGAAGGAATCTTACGTAATCAAGAAATAAAATTAAAATGGCTCAAGGAAGAGAAAAGGTTCATTGTTATCTCCAAAGGCTATATATATATATATATATATATATATATATATCATCGGTTCAAATTTAGGGGCGGAATTAGCTAGGATTTACAATTTATGAATTTTAAATATGTCAACGAAATACAGAGTCTAAGCAATAGCTATTGAGTTCTTCTGAATCATAACTAGTACTCTCCCTCTACCCCTACGTCCAACGTGTAAAACTATTGTTGGGAATTACGGTTTAATTTACATAGTACCATATAAAACAACCACAACAATACGAGAAGGTTCATTTATTATGGAAACATTCAATGTACAAGACAGTGGAGATAAATTCCTGGACGTGCAAAATGGAATAACCTCCATTTAAAATTGATAGATTAAAGAGGTTTATAAATACCCCTATATGAGTATATTAAGCACCATAATAAACATTTTGGCAAAAATGCACATAAAATTCAAAAACTCTTAATGTCCATCTACAATAGAGGCAATAAGATTTTGGCTAGAATCTGCAGTTGCGAGGGATCAACAAGTCAGATACCCTTGGGAATGTGGTCATCATAACCCTTAGACTCGGGCTTTTCCTCTTCTGAAATGAAGTTACTCATAACCACCTAGTAGTGAGCTGAAAACCATTAGCAAGTATACAATATACAATTAAAAATAATGGTAAGAACATCCCAAGGCTTTGGTCTAGTGATAATTAAGAGAGCAACATGTGATGTGCAAGTTATGTAGGTTCAAAGTTTGAATCCTATCACAAACAAAACCCTTCTACTTATGTGAACATACAATAGAGAGGTGGGACCATTATCCACTGAATTTTGAGTCATGCACTACTAGCTATTAGTCAATCCAAAAGGAAAAGAAAAGAACATGAACACAATGACAGAGGTAGTTAGAATAACATTTGTACTGGAGTAGCAGCCGTGAGCATTCCAACAATGTAACCGCCAAAAACATTATGATCTAACCTAGATAGTAACACGTGAAGACCACATGTTCCACTACTTTCTGACAACATGAATGACCCTGATAATGAGAGGATGACAAATCGACCCTGCGTATAAAGAATAAAAGAGAAGCATGCTTGATGAGCAATGCCAAATAAGTATTCTAGAAGATAATCAATTTACATTCGGTTATCACCTTTATCTAATTCAAGCAATAATATACATAAGAAACTTCACCACATTTTCAATAGATGTAAATCTGACTACTTGTGCGCAGTATATAAGGTAGAGCCACTAAAACAAGCCAAATCAATTGACAATTGATATGACAACTCATTCCAAATAAATTCAATAATAAAAACTACCTAAAGCAATTGTTAGTTGCTCACATTTTTTCTATGTCTAAAAAATAAAATCACAAGGTAATCCTTCGTAGAGTAACATGATCAAATACACCCAAAATTTATCAGCTAACTACTACTAATTCATGATATCTCAAATGAAAATACTACGGTGCATAACGGAAGAAAGGTATTTGTCATCACAGCAGAAAGAGAAAAATTAGGGAAAATGAAGCCTCAACTAAGTCAATTTGTTGCAATATGGGCTTAACACTATCTGTTAAAGGTTTTATTGTGTTTCATCCCACTTCAAGTATATTTAACATACTTATGACTAAAACACTTCAAACAGATAAATGGACCAGGGGTCAAGAAACTAAAATAAGATTTCACACCACGTGATTGACACCCGACTCTAACTGACTGTCAATAGAAACGAAGCTAGAAGTCCATATGGGGTCAGCCAAATTCACTAGCCTTTGCTGAAATAGTGTATTAAGTTTAGAACACAATTATTAATATTTAAAATCACAGTTCTAAAATTAAGAACCCATAAAGTTGAAATTTTATCTCTGCATAAATGAGTTTGTCAAGCAGAATTCTAAATCTAACTGACTGTAAATAATTTGACAAAATTACCTGATTTAATTAAACATGCAATGTAATAAGTTAATATGTAATCATTCGAGTCTGAATCTAAATGCTAACATTGAGACAGAAATTCATCAACATCCACTAGGCTAAGTCATGATATACTATAAGAATATTGACAAAGAGTGATAAAACATGTCCTTGTGACTTACATAATTGGTGATAGTGTAGGTAGAAAAGACAAATATCTGATAGTTCCTCTAAGAAACTTGTAATCCTAAAAACAATAATACTTCAAGTGTGTTTTTGATGAGTTCTCTTTAAATCAGACTTTAATTTGAAAAATAGTAGTTAAAAAAAATGAATGATTCTTTAAAAGATAATAGAGACAAATGGGCTAGAGGGAGTACATCTAAAAGGATATATTCTACCGGTCCTTAATTTTCTCTCAAGTCAAAAGCAATTGTTACGTCAATATACATCTAAATAAATGCCAAAAAGTCAAATTTCTAGATCACATAGCAAACAAACTCTAGTAAGGAGACAACAACATATACATAGAGTCATATACTACCAAGCATAAGCTACCACACATGCCTTAACATTAAGACTGGAAAAAGGTACGTGTGCTTAAGCTAAAACTCATACACACCTCATATGTCACAATGCCACCACCCATTGCAGACTCTTGAAGGGTGACACAACATACGTCTCCAATTGCAGACAAAATACAAGTTTCCATTGATCCTTGTAATGAAAAACTCATTACCTTAGATACAATGTCCTGCATAAAAGATAATAGGTTTGCATTATTTAGAAAAGTCAAACAAAAAATTCACAAGACAGGAACTTCAAATTCAAGAAAACTTTTTAAAAAAAGTTTGATTATGGGTATGATATTAATATTATGTTTTATTTACATAAGACTTTTCAATTTGAAGAAATGGAGATATGAGTCCCATAATAATTTTTTCATGATTCACTGCTTTTGTTCACCAATCGACACAAGTTATTCACCTTCCTCCGTAACTTTAAATCCTCCAAATAATTCATTAAAATGTTTGAAATGAAAAATAGTATAAATTTCCTAAAACATAAGAAGGTCAAGGAAAAACAAAAATTGAATGCACTCAAAGGAGACGTTAAAATAGAAGGATCAGGATCTAGCCTATGCAAATAAAAGAAAAAAGAAAAAAGTGATGATTGGAAGGAACACACAAATAAAACTCTGATGTGTCGCATGAATAAAGTAACTTATCAATTATTTTATCATTAGAGAGCCAATCAATTATTGTAGTTTGGTTCTTTTATTTCATCCTTGGATACTTGTCCATCAATTAATTATTGATGTATCAACCCAAAAAGCATAACAATGAAGCCAACAAAAAAATAAATGCAGAAGTAAAATTAATTTCTTCCTTTTTCTCTCATATGAAATTCAAAACTCAAGCTTGTTGCAAAATAACAGTATACCATACAGATTAATCTGAGGTTTGTAAATTATGTATGAAAATACATGCTTTAGGCTAAAGATCAATAAGAAAAATATATTTTACCTCCTCAATGTTCACATGGATTAACTGTGGCATACCAACTATACCTAACAACCATCAAGAAAATCCAATAATCACTAACTACAGTAATAAAGTTTAAAAAAATTATATAAATAATGTATATAAGCTTTTTCAAATTAGAAGAAACAAATGAAGACATAGATACCAAAGTTTTCTCCATAATTCGATGGAATTTGAGCAGTGTTAACATCAGCATAAGACTTTCGGGAATCCATAGGAGAGAAAAGTTGTTTTCGCTGTTATTCAACTAAAGAACTTTATTGAGAAAGGAAGAAAGTTTTGTGAATTGAATGGTTTTATCATTTGAGTTTAGAGTTTAAGTTATAGTTTGACCAAATTTTTTATTAAGATTTTCTAAATATAAAATTTTTAAATGTTTGCACAAATAGTCCCCTATATTACTGATATTTAATTTCTGCACCTACTTTTTGTTGTTAAAAAATATAGTCATTCGGGAATTAAGTGTAATAGAATATTGATATGTTTAGGTTATCACATGAGATTATTATAAATGAGTTTAAGTTTAATGTCTTATTAGTAAACTTATCCTCTCTCTGCGTGACATTAAAAATTAAATATACAAAGTACAAACTAATCTCTTCTAAAATTTGAATATTAGATATTTATAAAATATATAAATATAGAAGATCTTGTTGAATTTCGAATTAATCTACTTCTAATATTTGAATATTGAAAACATAAATATTAAACAAAAAGGATAAAATAACAATAAGAAAATAACTTAGAAGATATCAAAACATGCTATACAAAGAAGCTTCCTTTTTATTCATCTCATGATTAGTCCTTAATGCTCTACTTTGAAAGAACAATTTACCAAATGGATCCAATCATTGGCCATTATGAAAAATAACGTTTGAGACACGCAATTGAACTTTGGCCTTAGCAAGCCAAACCTTAATAATCAAATATTGAGGTTGATAATTAAAAATATATTTTGAAAATATAAACCTCTAAACATGCTACAATTTATAGTTACGATTATGTCGGATTAAAACAAGAAATGGCTATGGGACTTTAGGAAAAAACTCGCACAAATAGACGCCACCAAGGCAGAACTCCATGCCATCCTCCACGGCCTCCAACTTGCGAGATGGGAAACACTTGCTCTCATAGAGCTAAATACGGTTTCCACCAGTGTTATTTCAGGACAATCTCATATTTGGAAAAGACTTCTTGACTCAAAAACCCTTTATGAAAAGAGAAAAGACATAAAGCGACACTTGAAGTTGTCCCAAATTTTCAAAAAGACACCTTAACTATGCGGGCGTCCTATTACCCCAAAAAAGTATTAAATATCATTGTCAAGAGATCATTTTGACCCAATTTTTTCCCTATGTTTTCATTCACACAGATGACGCGCGTGAATGTGAATTTTTTTTTCAAAAATGAATTAAAAAGCGCCACGTGTCATTTCCTTCTCTATTATTTAATTACTTCTTCTTTAAATACTCCATCTTCCCCAATTCTTTCAAAAAGATCCCATGGTTGAAGGTTTAAACTAAAAAAAATCATCTTCTTTCTTGAATGAAATCAGCCCAAAAAGATAAGAACTTTCTAACTTCTTGATAATTTCCAGTCATCAAGGTTTAATTTCTTCTTAGTTTCTTTAAAAATTGAGAAATCAAGTTATATTTTGTGATTAGATTTTGAGGAAAAACATTCTTATAATGTCAAATACAAATCTTGAATCATATTTGTAATGACGAGAATGATTCGATGTTGTGTGTGATGAGATGCAAACATGAAGACTTACTTTCAATGCAAATTTAATGATCAAGGCAAAAAATTCTTATGTCATTTCTCATTTTTAAAAGCTTCTAGTATTTATTAAAATTTAATTCCATGAGATGGGTGAGTCTGGAGCATTATTTCATTATGAAAAAGCACCACAAATTAAATCCTAGCAAAACTCCAATCCGCAGAACTTAAAGAAGCTCAACTCTTCACAATAATGGCGGCAAAAATGGACGATTCCAAAAAGCGAAGGTTTGCTTCAACATACAAAGGTAAATTAGCTCCCAAGAGAATTGAATCAATTGAAAAGGTTTTGAAGAAACCCATAAATTGAAAGCAGCGAGAGCGTCCTTTACAGGTAAAGATGTGCCAATATTTCAGTTTTGGATCTACACTTTATTAATATTTAAATTAATTTATTAAAAGGGGTGTGCATCACTCTCCTATTAGAATTCTTGGGTTGGTGAGAAAATGGGTCAAAATGGTCTCTTTACAACGATATTTAGTGCTTTTGTGGGGTAATAGAACATTTGCATAGTTAAGGTGTCTTTTTGAAAATTCGGGACAACTTCAGTGATGACTTTATGTCTTTTCTCTTATGAAAAACATATTTTTTCAAAAATTTGTAATGGTAATGTATCCTTTTGGTGGGATGATGGGATTGACTCAGGACCTATTGCTCATCATTTTCCTAACACTTACCATTCTAAAAAGGTCTAGGTGCTTGATTTTTTGGAATTTTGCTAAGCTTAATAGTATTCTGCTTATTTATTTTGATAGCCAAGTTGCTACCATTGACATTATGAGACGCAATAATGACATGCCTATTTGGACTCCAAATCAAAATGGTTTTTTTTTACAACTAAATCTGCCTGGCAAGTACTGAGAAGTAGTAATACTACTACCTTTACTGCTGCCAGAACTTTGCAAAAAAAGGTTCCTTACAAGATTTCCTTTTACATGCTCAGGGTTGTGTCCAACAAACTACCAAATGATGAAGTTCTACAAATATTCAAAGTTCATGGACCTTCAAAGTGCATCTGTTGTGAGAAAGGATGCATAGAGAATGTGGATCACCTCTTCAAACAAAGAGAACTTGCTAATCCAATCTGGAATTTCTTTAAAAATTCTTGTGGCATTAACAATAGACAAGACAGAATAAGAGACACTCTTTTTACTTGGTGGCTACGCAGTACAAAGAATAGAGTTCACTCGGTGCTAATACACTGACTTCCTTTATTCATTTGTTAGGAAATTTGGAAAGCCAGATGTAGTCATAAGTATGAGGACATCAAAAGTTTTCCAAGCAGTATTATCAATCATGTTATCCATTAGATCAGAATGTTGCTCATTTGTCAATTCCCAAAAGTATATTACAATCAACAATGGAGCAACACTGTAATACAAATTGAAAAACTCAAATCCAGGAATAACATCAAATGTCTTAGGTGGAGTAAACCAAGTCCAGGCAGATTCGAATTGAACACCGATGAATGCAGCAAAGGAAATCCAGGCATTGCAGGTGGAGGAGGCATTCTTAGGAATGAGAATGGTCTTTTGATCATGGCTTGCTCATACTACTATGGAGACTGTACTAATAATGTTGTTGAATCCAACGCTATACTTCAGGGAATGCAATGTTGCATCACTAATGGATACACGAATGTGACATAGAATCTGACTTCATGATCATTATTAACATGATCAATGATCACTCCAATATCAACTGTCATATTGTTCATCTTATTGGCCAGATTAATTCCCTGAAGAAGAATGGTAATTATAAATTCCAGCATTGCTATAGAGAAGTAAATAGATTTGTAGAGTACCTTGCTAGGGTGAAAAACAAAGAAAATATTCATTCTTCACGTAGAATCTGACTCTTCCCAATGAAATCAAAAACTGGTTGAAGAATGAAATAAGGAACACCAAATTTCAAAATTCGAGCACAAATGAAGTCCTTCACTTTTGATAATGATTCATTTCTTTTGTTTTTTTGGGCCATGGGATCTGTGTATTTCAGACTTTGTATCTATGCACCCTAGAGGTTACCCTAGACCAATCCCATGTACCACTGTATTGAGACTTTTTGTACATGGATGAATTGTTCATCCTTCTTATTTCTCAAGGTGGTTTGGACAAAAATTCAGCACACCAATTATGTATTCTTGCTAATATTAATAGATAGATTAGGTAACGCCTAATCACCACCTTTGGTGGGTTTAAAAAAATAAAATAAAGGTCATCTTCCTTATGCTAACATGATCCTTGAAGGCAGATCATTGATGGAGCAGCTAGGAGTCTCAACCGACGCATGTGCACAGAGAGCAGAATATGGTAACGGATGCACTAGCTAAGGAGGGAGATCCCAATGGGACCCACGATGCTCCTACTTTTTGGGAAGTCCCTCCATTGTGTGTCAAACAAGCACTAAAAACATAGCTTCTTTTTCTAGGAGCATCTTGTTTTGCAAAATCTTAACTCATAGTCATACCACGGCCGAACATTCGAATATGGGGGATGTCCCATCTACTTCTATACTTAACACTTTTAAATTTTCTAATATGAAATTCATGCTTAACCAAAAAGATTAAAAGAAGGAAATTATAATATGATATTTTATATACTTATGTCGACACATAAGTTTTAATTAAATTCACACAAAAAAATTGAATTGAATTCATGTTCATTTGGATTGAACGAGTAATTTGGATTACACAATCAAATAAGTTCATTTATTAGATTTAAATTCAAGATTCATTCCATTTTGAGGTCCAAATTTATGTCACATATCAATATAAAACTTGTCATCCCAGTAAAATTCAAGACCAACAAAATGATGTCACGTATTCAAATAAGATGGTAATCTCGTTCAAAATAATGACCAATCAAAAGTTATCAAGTATTTAAAATGGCATGTCTTGGTCAATCACATAAACCTTTTCACAAAACATATTTGATAACATTGATGACACACATGAACCAATCAGAGGTCAGAGTTTAGATTTTATATTTAAGCTAGAGTTTGACCATATATTTTGAATCATATTTTCTAAATCTGTCTTTAAAAAATTCAAATTTTTTACCAAAGCGCTTCTATTTTGGGATGATATTTAATTTTGCCCCTCAAATTGGTAAGTTATAAAATCAAATCCCCTACTTACATTTCAATTAAAAAAAAGGGGCCAAAGTGTCATTAACACTTTGTTTGGATGGTTGTTCTATAAGGTATCGTATTGTATTGTGTGGCATTGTATCATGCTTGTTATATTGTTTTAATGAATATAACACTTAGATAGATTATATCATTTTTCATCATTATATAATATAACACATTAATAATTTGAAGGATAAATAAGGAAAGTAAATACGGGGTAGAGCTACTTTATAAAGGTATATAGGATAAAGAAAAAAATAGAATTACTAAATAATAAGTAAAAAAAATGACAAAAAGGAAGGTAACAACTCAATTACACCAATTTGATCATTACACAATGTGGAAACTTTTTGTCGTTATCTAACAATGGATTTAATGATACAGTATAATGAAATTTAGGCATAATACAATATATATGCCCTCCAACTTTGGGTGTGCACAAGTAAACACAAATCCTATGTGTTAAGTTCTGAGCTCCTTAATTCCTTGGAGCTTTTAGTTTATGGCCCCCACAAGTTTAATTATTACATAAATATACAAGGTAGGGGCCGATATCAAACCCTCAAACACCTTCATGAGAGTATATATATCATGGTTGATGTGATTAATTTTAAAAAAACTACTATATGGCACGTGGTCTCGTGTAGCTGGAAACAAGTTGCTTGTTGGGTTAAAGGAATACTGCAGATATTGTATGGTTGGATGGGTAAAAATTTTCACTCTTAATCATAAAGAAAATAGTACTCTTGATTACATATTTATACCAAATTATACCTATATTACATATTTATAGTTAATTAATTACTTTCGTGTAATTTGTGATAATTTGAGACTAGAAAATCACACTACACGAGAAGAAAAAAACCACAAAATATGTATAACATAAAGGTGTTTATTTATATTATTACTAAAAATCAGTTTACAAATACAGAAAGTATAAATAATAGTGTTATACCCAAATTGCATTAGCCCTTATAAGAAAGTATAACTAATTCTTTCCCAATGAACACTGCTGGCACACTAGGCTTACACCCTAATTCAACTAATGCTTTCTCATAAACGGTAGGGTTTGCACCAAAGTTACGTATTACGGTGTCGATGTTGTGAGACATGCAACAACTACTCTTGGTGAAAATTACCAGTGGACTTTCTTCTCCCAACTTCATCACTCTTTCCTTATTCAAAAACTTTAATTGTTCAATAAAGTGTAATATGTATTGCTAGTGCTTTGTTGATGATGATTTGGAGGGAAAGGAAAAATATGTTTTGTTTTATGCAAATATATGATACTTTGAGAAATCTTAACTTGAATGACGCTATATATATAAGGGGCTAAAAAGATGGGGTGTATCTATGGATGTGGAAAAAGGTGACAAACTAAATATATCTCCCTAAACAAATAAGTAAAAATATTATTGATCATTACACCATATAATAGGCATCATGACTTTTTTGTATTCTTGTTATTTCTTAATATTGTCGCTAAATATGTATTTTTAGCGGCAATTAACATTTTTTGTAAATGTCTTTAAATCTTATAGCTACGTTAGATCTAATGACAATTAACTAATATCACACAATTTATCATAAGAAACTGAAAGATGATAAAATTAGCCAGCTTAGTGATATCACACAATCCATCATAAGAAGATAAAGTAATAGACAGCAGCTTAATTTATGTTCCACATATCCTAATACGTTGCTTGTTTCTCCATGGCATGCAATAGTTTGTAAGAATTTGTTCCAAGCTAGCTACAATTTTAGTTGAATTTGAGTATTTAAAACCTTTACTGATATTTATATAAAGTCATTCGAACAGGCTTTTACTTTTTTTTTCATTTTATGTTATCAGCATGGGAGCGTCATCATAACCCTTAGACTAGGGCTATTCATTTTCAGGAATGAAGCTCACAACCACCTGGTAGTGAATTGAAAACCATTAGCAAGTACATAATATGCAGTCAAACATAAGGGTAATTAAGTACATCCCAAGGCTTTGATCTCGTGAAAAGAGAGCGGCATGTGATGTGCAAGTTATGCACACAACAAGTTTCAAAGTTTGAATCCTATCACAAACAAAAGCCTTCTACTTAAGTGAACAATATAGGGGTGGGATCATTATCCACTGAATTTTGAGTCATGCACTACTAGTCAATCCAAACGTAGAAGAAAAGAATATGAACCCAAGGAAAGAGATAGTTAGAAGGACAACACCTCTACTGGAATAGCAGCCGTGAGCATTCCAAAAATGTAACCGCCGAAAACACTATGATTTGGCCTAGATAGTAACATGTGAAGACCACGTATTCTACTACTTTCTGACACCATTAATGACATTGATAATGATATGATGAGAAATCAACCCTGCATATAAATAATAGAAGACATTCTTGATGAGCAATGCCAAATAAGTATGCTAGAAGACAATCAATGTATATTCGGTTATCACCTTTATCAAATTTAAGCATTAATATACATAAGAAACTTCATAACATTTTCAGTAGATGTACGACTACTTGTGCACAATAAACTTCATAACAAGCCAAATCAATTGACAATTGATATGACAACTCGTTCCAAATAAGTTCTGTAATATGAACTACCTAAAGCAATTGCTAGCTGCTCACATTTTTTCTATGTCTAAAAAAAAATCACAAGGTAATCCTTCATAGAGTAACATGATCAATTACATCAAAAATTTCTCAGCTAACTACTACTAATTGATATCTCAAATGAAAATACTAGGATGCATATAAAGGAAGAAAAGCATTTGTCATCACAGCAAAAAGAGAAAAATTAGGGAAAATGAAGGCTTAACTAAGTCAATTTGTTGCGATGTGGGCTTTACACCATCTGTTAAAGGTTTTATTGTGTTTCATCCCACTTCAAGTACATTCAACATACTAATGATAAAAACACTTCAAACATAAAAAAGGACCAGGGGTCGAAAAACTAAAATTAGATTTTCACATGTCGTGATTGGCACCCGATCTAACTAACGGTCAATATAGAAGCGGAGTTAGAAGCCCATATGGGGCGGCCAAATTCAGTAGCTTTTGTTGAAATAGTTTATTAAGTTTAGATCACAATTATTAATATTTAAAATCACTATTCTAAAATTAAGTACTCATAAAGTTGAATTCTTATCTCTGCAAATAAGTTTGTTAAGCGAAATTCTAAATCTAACTAACTGTAAATAATTTGATTGAATTACCTGATTTAATTAAACATGCAATGTATTTAGTTAATATGTAATCAATAGAGTCTAAATCTAAATGCTAACATTAGGACTGAAATTCATCAACATCTACTAGTCTAAGTCATGATATACTATAAGAATATTTACAAAGAGTGATAAAACATTTCCTTGGGGCATACATAATTGGTGACAGTAGGTAGAAAAGGAAAACACCTGATAGTTCAATTAAGAAATTGGTAATCATAAAAATAATCATATTTCAAGTGTGTTTTTAATAATTTTTCTTTAAATTAGACTTTGATTTGAAAAGTAGAACTTAAAGAAAAAGGAATGATTCTGTTGAGTTCAGAATGATTTTGAAGACCAACAAAGAAAAGTATCACTTTCAAAGAACAAGTCTCTCAAACTAATTAGTCTAGACAGAGCTAATTTCCATACAAATAAAATAGTCTTACACGCACTAGATGACATGTGCTGATTTGTGCAATAATCATATGATTCCAAGTTCTACAAGGAAAATGAAGCGCATAAAGAATAAATCCAGTTAACACGGGATCCTGAGTCCTACAAGGAGGAGTAAGTACTACAAAGTTATTGAGTTAAAGTTAAAGAAGGAAAGAACTTTGGGTCTATAAATAGGGCAGGGTTTTCTCCAATGAAATCTGCGCACTTACAATAGAGAGATACAAGCAGAACAAAATCAAGTTTTGAGAGAGTTCTGATTGAATATTTGAGGTGCTACGTAGGATCAAACGGAAGAGTTTATTTTGTTAGCGTGAGTTTTTATTTACTGTAAATTTCTTTGTATATGTTGGTCTAACAAGTTAAGGCAACTTGTAAACTTTGGGGGACATAAACCTTGGGGGGTTCTTTTTTTGAGTTTAGGAATTAGAGTTTATAATTCCTTAGGTTACATAGGTTTGTAATCGTTTTGTAGTTTGAAGTTTTGAGTTAATAAAAGTTTGAAGTTGAAAAATGTTGACCTGTTGATTGACAAACTTACTTACTTTGAACTACAAATTAATTAAGGAACAAATAGTCCGTACGTGTTCCTTAGAAGAATTTAGGAGGTCATAATTCCAACAATTGGTATCAGAGCAGGTTATCTTAACAAAAGTCTAATAACTCAAGGTACGATCACTATGAATTCTGCACACCCTCTTGGACATGGGCAAGGACAACATATAAATAGGCCACCATTGTTCAATGGACAATACTACTCATGGTGGAAGGCAAGAATGGAGAATTTCATTTAGGCTAAAGACTATGAACTATGAGTCAGAATCACTGACGGCCCTTTAATGCCTACCATCAAGAATAGTGACGGTAAAGATATTCCAAACCCAAGACTCAGTATGGAGAAGCTGATTACAAAATGCTAGGAAAGAATGCTAAAGCTAAATGTATCCTTGTATGTGGACTCGGACCTGATGAGTTCAATTGCATCTATGATTGACACCTTTCTATATGCGCATGAAGGTACCACTCAAGTTAGAAAATTTAGAATTGGTAGACTCTACTCTGAGTACAAAGCTTTCAAGATGAAGAACATAGAATCACTTCAAGATATGATAACAAGATTCACCATAGAGGTAAATGAATTAATATTCTTGTGAAAAATATACATAACTGAGGAAACGGTGGATAGAGTACTTAGGACTCTACCTAGGTCATGGGATATAAAAGTCACTACAATAAGAGAAGCCAAAGATCTGATTAATATGACTCTTGATGAACTGGTAAAAAACCTCAAGACCTATAAGATGAACGTTGACAACAACAAAAGAAGTGATGGAAACAAAGACAAGAATCTTGCACTCAAAGCAACTGAAAGCGATGAATCTGACTTAGATGATGAAGACATATCACTAATAAGCTGGAACTTTAAGAAACTCTTCAAAAAAGGAATGAAATATTGAAAAAGGCATCACTGAGCAAGGAGAAGAGTATTGAAAAGGTTCAGAATGGTGGATGTTACAAGTATGGAAACACTGATCATCAAGTCAAGGACCGTCCTATGTGGAAAGTTGAGTGGAGAAAAGAAAGGGCTAAAATGGAAAAGATCTGAGAACTAGCCAATAAGAGAAAGGCTAAGGAAAGAGAAAATAGTCAAGCTATGTATGCTGCCAGGGGAACAGGTTCAGACAACTCTAGAGAGGAACCTAATGACATAGAACTAATGGCCATGGAGGACTAAGATATAGAACTAGACTCAGACTCTGAAGAAAAAGAGGTAAACATTACTGATCTCAAAGGAAAACTTAAGCTTTTTTCTAAGAAAAAACTATCTTCTCTAATGCTCACTCTCATAAATACTATCCAAGAACTAAATAGGAGCATGACTAGTCTAAAGTTTGAGTATATAGATTTGGAAAAATTAATACTGACTTAAAAGAGAAAACAAGCTTTTGCTTCAAAAGACCCAACAACTAGATTCTTGCAACATGTCACTAAAAGCTGAAATCTTGAAATAAAATGTTATTGATAAAGAAAAGGATAAAGAGAGTGATCAACCCAGGTATGAACATGATGTAAAGAGGCTCAAAAAGGAATTGTATTAGGAAACGGAAAATTCTAGGAGAATAGATCTTGAATTAGCTAGGATTAAATTTGAGCTTGAATAAGCAAATAAATGGACAAGCTCTTCTATGATTGTAACACATCTAGGAAACAACACTCGTAATATAAGAACTGGAATAGGTTTTGAAAACTACACTGAAGAAGGAGCCTATGCATTATGCACACTCTGTGGTAACATGGGTCACTCTAAAAATAGTTGTCCTAAATCCAGAACCATCTTTTAAAAAATGCCAAGATGATCAGTATGCATGAGACACATCAATGGAACATGTATGTGCAAAAGAAAACAAACTACCAAATTGGATAAACTGGGATCTCATTCATCCTTTTGATCAAAATAAAGGACCCAAGTTAATCTAGGTTCCAAAATCTGACCCTTGATTTTTTTTTAGGAAAAAGTGAGAGGAAGCAAGTAACATTGGTATATGGATAGCGCTTGCTCAAGGCACACGACTAGAGATAAAATAAAGTTCCTCTCACTTGAAGAAAGAAAGGGTTGAATGGTAGCATTTGGTGGTGGACAAAAGGGTCAAATCAAAGGCATAAGAAAAATAGGCAAAACTAATGAACACTCAATCGTCAAAGTATATCATGTTGAAGGTTTGAATCACAACTTGCTCAGCATATCACAACTTTGTGATAAAGGAAACAAGGTAATTTTCTCTTCCACGGGAGTTGAAGTAATTAATCTTAAAACATGTTCTAACTGGACCAAGATATAAGCATGTATACATTCTAGATACTACAAAGGTACCTGCTGAAAATTTTGTATGTATAAGCATAATGGACAAAGATCCTCTACTATGGCATGAATGCCTAGGTCATGCGAGTCACGTACAATTAAACAAACTTATTTTTAAGGACTAAGTAATGGGACTTCCCAAAACCAAGTTTAAAGAAGAAATGATTTATGAAGAATGTACTCGAGGCAAACAGATAAAATCATCCTTTAAATCTAATCAAGTTATAAGCTCAACAAGGTCCTTAGAACTAGTACACATGGATCTATGCGGACCCATGAGAATCAGAAGTAGAGGTGGAAAGAGATATGTGTTTGTACTAGTAGATAACTTTACAAGGTACACTTTGACACTCTTTCTTACTTCTATGGACGATGCATTTGAAGCCTAATGTACCTTAATAAGAAAACTTTAAAAGAAACTTGACAAACAACTAATAGCTATCAGATCTGATCATGGAACTGAATTTGAAAACTCAAAATGTCCAATACTGTGAATCTCATGGGGTTTCCCACAAATTTTCTACTCCCAGGACTCCTCAAAAAAATGGAGTAGTAGCAAGGAAAAATAGAACCCTTCAAGAAATGACTAGAACCATGATGATTGCTAACAATATAACTAATCAATTCTGAGCTGAAGCCATGAATACCACTTGCTATACTATAAATACATGTATTTCTGTATCCATGTTAGATAAAAATCCCTATGAATTACTAAAAGGCAGAAAACCTAACATATCTCATCTAAGAACCTTCGGGTGTAAATGCTTTATTCTTAATGATGGAAATAATCTTTTAGGAAAATTCAATGCCAGAAGTGATGAGGGAATTTTTCTTGGATATTCCTCATATATCAAAGCTTATAGGGTACTAAACAAAATGTCATTTTGTGTAAAAGAGAGTGTACATGTAGTATTTGATGAAAACAATGTTATGTCTAACCAAAGTTTGTAGGATGATGATGAACCATCAAGATTATATGCTGAGACTATACATGAATAGGTAAAAGTTTCAGGTACCTCTCTTGAAGATAATGTAAAATCTACTCTCTCTCATGACGATAATGATGAAAACTCTGAAGAAACACTTGAGGAAAATCAAAGGGAGTTGATTGATAGTTAAGACTCAGAACAATAGGGACTGGTACTAAAAGACTACAAGTACCAAGGATCACATCTAATAGACAACATACTCACTAATCTCAGATCCGGAATAACCACCAGATGTGGACTAAATAATCATTTTGCATTCAATGCATTCCTTTCTATGGTGGAACCGAAGAAAATCAATGAAGCCATGCAAGATGCAGAGTGGAACATAGCGATGGAGGAGGAACTAAACCAATTCAAGATAAGTAAAGTCTGGCACCTAGTGCAAAGACCACCAAATAGAACCATCATTGTAACTAAGTGGGTGTTCAAGAATAAGTTGGATGAACATAGAACTATAACAAGAAACAAAGCAAGGTTGGTGGTTCAAGGTTACAATCAAGAAGAGGGCATAGATTATGATGAAACCTTTGCTCCAGTGGAAAGATTAGAGGCAATAAGACTACTTATAGAATTTGCTGCTCACATGGAATTCACATTGTATTAGATAGATGTAAAAAGTGCATTTCTAAATGGTCTACTAAAAAAAGAAGTATTTGTCAAACAACCCCTGGCTTTGAAAATAGTGACTATCCTGACCATGTCTATAAGCTCGACAAAACACTCAATGGGTTAAAACAAGCACCTAGGAATGGTATGACAGAATATCAAAATTTCTCTTAACTCATGGGTACACGAGAGGTAAAATTGACAACACTCTCTTTCTCAGGAATAAAGGAAAGAACTTGCTAATTGTAAGGGTATACGTGGACAATATCATCTTTGGAGCTACAAATAAAGGACTCACATACGAATTTGCCACCCTAATGAGCAATGAGTTTGAAATGAGCATGATTGGAGAACTAAACTATTTTTTAGGACTTCAGATCAAGCAAACATCCTAAGGTACCTTAATCCATCAACATAAGTATGCCAAGGAAATGCTCAAAAGGTTCAAAATGGAGGATGCAAAAATGATCAATACCCCATTTGCCACTACTAAGTTAGATCTAAAAGGAATAGGCTCAATCATAGATCAAAAGCTCAATAGAAGAATGAATGATTCACTTCTGTATCTTACAACTAGCAAGCATGATATTGTGTTTAGAGTGGAATTATGTGCTAGATTTCAAGACAATCCTAAGGAACCTCATCTACAAGCTGTAAAACGAATTATACATTACCTAAAAGGGACTACTGACTTGGGACTCTTGTTTCTGAAAGGAAGCAATTTTGAACTAGTAGGATATGTCGATGCAGACTATGCTGGTTACTTAGTGGATAGGAAGAGTATTACATGTATGACTCACTTCTTAGGATCATGTCTAATCTCTTGGGCAACAAAGAAACAGAACTCCATAGCCCTATCTACTGCTGAAGCTAAATATGTAGTTGTTGCATCATGTTGTGCTCAACTTTTATGGATCAAACAACTCATAGATTTTGGGATGAACACTAGATGTGCTCCAAATTTTGTGACAATAGTAGTGCAATAAATATAGCCAAAAAACCTATTCAACATAAAAGAACAAAACACATTGACATCACACATCACTTATTAAGGGTCAACGTAGAAAAGGGACTAGTCTCTATGAATTTTTCCACTACTGAAAAACAAATCGCAGATATATTCAAAAAGGAATTAGCAAAAGAACACTTTGAAAGGAACAAGTTGGAACTAGGGATGATTAAAATCGCATACGCCACCCTCTATGACTGGTTAAAGAATACTACGTATAGAGTACAAATATCTAGACCACTTACTCAAATTATGTACATTACATTGTATGTCCCTACACCAATTCTAAAACATTCATGAAACTATAACTAAGTATTCTTCTATGTTAAAGGTGAAAGAGCACATACAGACAGAAACATGGGGCCCAGCAGGTCCTAAAATATAGGTATGTACTCCACTCTTGGTGAAAATTGCATAATTTCAAAACTATAAGCAATAACATGTCCCTTCCACGTGTCTTAACAAACTTGTAACCAACATACTCAAATATTGCACCGTCATTATCAAAATGTTGAAAACCATCACATCATTATGGCATACTAGAACTCTATTCCAAGTAAAAGTCTTCACATTCTTGGGCTTATTATCTGACCAACCAATCCGGTTCCTCCCATCTTAAATACACATTTTCCTCTTTCAAACTAAACCATCACACTTCTCTCTGCTTCACCATGGAAACTCCATCATCCTCCATCCCTCCAACAAACACAGAATCCACACCCTCCCACCCCACACTCACTACAGTATCCTTAACCCCTTACTCCTCTCAGCAAGATTGGGCAATGGTACTATTCAAGGAACAAGTATGCACTTCTATTTTACCAAAAATTGTGTTTTTGGATGGTACATGCATATGTCATTTAGATGTCCTTCCAAGAGATGCAGCCTTGTGTCAGGGGGAATCTAGGGTTTCTAAGGAAATCGAGGGAGTTTTGGAGGGTACACCTAATAAAGAGGAACACACTGGATCCCTACGGCTAAACCTGGTTCACCCATTAGGCTCAACATCGGTGCATCTATTAAGAGGGATCCATGTTTTGAATCAACACAATATGGGGGTTCTAAGATAAATCTTGAAGGCACCATGCCCATTGCACATTTAGTACCTAGACGTTTAAGGTCACGATTACAAAAGGCTTTTGGAAGACCTATGGTGGTACCTATAGACGAGCATCAGGAAACCCTCCCTACTAGATCATTTATGGTTGTCCCTGTCTGCATGACTCGCTTGGTCAAATGAGCTCTTGATGAAGGTTTTCTTACTTTTTCCACCAAAAAATCCAGGTCTTCGAAGACCTCGTTTGTTCCTCCTTTTGACCCTATTAAGACCACTTATGAACCTAATGATCTTGCACGATCTAAGAAGGTCAAAGGTCATGCATCATCTAGTCATATCCAAAAATAGGTTCCTCAACCTGCTTATTCCAAAAGTGCCACCCATAAATGTCTAGTCGATGAGTCTACTCACATTGATAGTAATGAGAGTCTCATTCATGCCTCTGAGTCTCTGGGATGCTGACAGTTCTAAGGACGAATCTAAAGGAGAAATGCAGGGTAATGAGTTGGATGATGATATACAGGATACCCTAAATGCCAGGACTTCTAGGATTATGCGTTTTGGGCAATGTACTATTCTCCGTGGTAGGGTTGTTACCGAACTTGGGGGTCTTGAGATGCGTATACTTCTGGATCTTCTTGAAGCACGTGGTTGGACAAACCTGTTCCTTCAAGGTAATGTGTGATGTCGTATGGGAAGGGAGGAAACTCGACAGTTCTACATCAATGCGATTAGGTTGTCTACTTCTAATACTAACACAGTCCGAAGTGTTTCTTTTACACTCACTCCCAAAAGTTTGGCTCAAATTTTGGGGGTTCGTAATGCTGGTTGGTCTCATTATGTGAAAAGGGGATTGACCTCCATTGGAAGAGTTACCATCTACACTAGATATCTCTCACTGATTTACGAATGATCCCACCTTGGAATGCCACACCAAAGTGGACAAAGGAGCTATGATACCACTACACAAGCTACAGTTTGATGTTGTTCATAAGAATATCCTACCTAGCCAGCAAAAATGTATCGAGGCTAATTTCATGGATCTCACCCTTATGGAGTTACTTCTCTCCCAAATTCCCATAAATCTGTCCAGTCTTATATTACGTCATATGCATCGCTTTTGTGTCCAGGACAAAACTCATCATGCTCTTGGGTATGGGTTCTGGTTGGGAGTGATTTTTGATCACTTTGGGGTTCTGGTCAAAGCGTGGCAGTATCAAAATATGACGGATGTTTTAGGTGTGTTGAATCAGGCTGTGGTACCTGCTCCCCTTAGAGGGGTTAATGAGCCTCTTCAGAGGTTCAGGGCGTCGTTGGCTGCAAGGGATGCTGAGATTGCTGCCTTACGGGCATCTCATTTGGCCGCAATGGATCAACTGCATGTACCTTATGGTCTTGAACATGCTGACTTGGAGGAAGACAATGTGTGTCTGAAGGTTGATCTTGCTATGTCTTAAGCTGCTCTGGAGGTTAAAATGTCCACAAACTCTGCAAACCTAAAGGCCTCTATGACTTGCCGAAGAAGGATCTTCCCTCTACCTCTACCTCCACATCCGTCCCTCCTTAGTTTATCCAGTTTTTTTTGTTCTTAGTTTTACCCTGAATTTCTTATAAGCTTTTGTTTATTATGCGTTTGTGCAATTGGTGGTGTATGCACCATGGTGAATGAATCTGATGGCTCTGTGTTTTTGCTTTATGTTTCTGCCTATCCGTTTACTTGGTTATTGTTCAATTTGTTTTAGACTTGCTTGTGTTGGTGATGGCCTTGTTGCCCTGAGTATTAATGATCCAATCATATGTTTCTCTGTGTTATGAATACTAATATTTGATTCAGGGGGAATGATACGTTATGGACACAATAAGACATGGTTTGTCATCATCAGAAAGTGGAAAATTGTTGAGTCGAGAATGATTTTGAAGGCTGACAAAGAAAAGTATCACTTGCAAGGAACAAGTCTCTCAAACTGATTAGTCTAGACAGAGTTGATTTCCGTACGAATAAAACAGTCTTACACGCAGTAGATGACGTGTGCTGATTTGTGCAATAATCGTATGATTCCATGTTCTATAAGGAAGAGGAAGTGCATAAAGAATAAACCTAGTTAACACGGGATTCCGAGTCCTACAAGGAGGAGGAAGTACTACAAAGTTATTGAATTAAAGTCAAAGAAGGAAAGAACTTTGGGTCTATAAATAGGGCAAGGTTTTCTCCAAAGAAATTTGCGAACTTACAATAGAGAGATACAAGCAGAACACAATCAAATTTTGAGAGAGTTCTTATTGAGGATTTGAGGAGCTGCATAGAATCAAACGGAAGAGTTTATTTTGTTAGTCTGAGTTTTTATTTACTATAAATTCCTTAATATAGGTTGGTCTAACAAGTTGGGGCAACTTGTAAACTTTGTGGGACATAAACCTTGGGGGGTTCTTTTTTTGAGTTTAGGAATTAGAGTTTATAATTCCTTAGGTTACATAGGTTTTTAATCGTTTTGTAGTTTGAAGTTTTGAGTTAATAAAAGTTTGAAGTTGAAAAATGTTGACCTGTTGATTTACAAACTTACTTACTTTGAACTACAAATTAATTAAGGAACAGATAGTCCGTACGTGTTCCTTAGAAGAATTTAGGAGGTCATAATTTCAATAGATTCTTTAAAAGGTAATAGACACAAATAGGCTAGAGGGACTACGTCTAAAAGAATATACTCTACTGATCTTTATCTCTTACGTCAAAAGTAATCGTTACGTCAATATACATCTAAATAAACACCAAACATAACCAACAAATCTAGTATGAAGACAACAACATATACATAGAGTCATAAACTAACCAAGCAGAAGCTACCACACATGCCTCAACATAAAGGCAGGAAAAAAGGTAAGTGTGTTTAAGCTAAAACTTATACACACCTCATGTGTCACTATGTCACCACCCATTGCAGACTCTTGGAGGGTGACATTGCATACTTCTCCAGTTACAAATAGAATATTAATTTTCATTTCTTCTTGTTTTGAGAAATCCATTATCTTAAATACAATGTCCTGCATAATAGATAATAGGTCTATATCATTTTGTAAAGTCAAACAAAAAATTCACAAGACAGGAACTTCAATCAAATTTTTTTTAAAAAAAAGAAGTTTGATTATGGGTATGATATAAATATTATTTTTAATTACATTAGACTTTTAGATTTTTAAGAAATGGAGCTATGAGCCGCATAATAATTCTCTCATGATTCATTGCTTTTTCTTCAAAAATCTACACAATTTATTCATCTTTCTCCGTACCTTCAAATCCTCCCAGTAATTCGTTAAAATCTTTGAAATGAAAAATAGTATAAGTTTCAAGGACAAGGAAAAGCAAGAATTGAATGTACTAGAAGGAGACGTTATGATAGAAGGGTCAGGATCTATCATATGCAAATAAAAGGAAAAAAATAGTGATGATTGGACAGAACACACAAATAAAATTCTTAAGTGTCACATGAATTGATGACAATACCTTATTTAGCTTCTAAAACACAAAAAAGTAACTTATCAAAAACATAAGTTTATTTTATCATTAGAGAGTCAGTTAATTTTTGTAGTTTGGTTCTTTTATTTCATTCTTGAATACTTATCCATGAATTAATTATTGATGTATCAACTCAGAAGACATAACAAGGAAGCCAACAAAAAAATAAATTTAGAAGTAATTTAATTTTTTTCCTTTTTCTCTCATATGAAATTCAAAACTCAAGCTTGTTGAAAAATAACAGAATACCATACAGGTTAATCAAAGATTTGTAAATCATGCTATGAAATGTAACACAAAGTTAAATTGTAGAATAAAGAAAGATCTCATGATGTATCTTCTATATCAAACTCATCCTCTGATTCAAGTTCAGGTTCTTTAGCAACAAATTCATGTGGATACACCTTAAAGCCTCATACCATTCACTCTTAAATAAGACAACTTTAAAATGGTTATAGTAATCCAACTCAAGGATATCAACTATTTTACCATAATAAGTTAGATTTGCATCAATCTGATTCACCAAATGAACAAACAAATGAATCATTATTTTAAAAAAGCTAGAGGGAAAATTCGCTCCAACTGACACAATGCTTCTTTAATTTCTAGTTCTAAACAATCTAGTTCTTTTGATGTGATAAGTTTTTAACATAAACGGTAGAAGAAGGAACTTAAACAAATCAAAGGAATAGCAACAGGGTCACGAAATGTGCTTTTAATATGTATTGGCAATAGATAATATAACATGAAATGTGCATTATCACTACAACAAAAAAAACTTTTAGCTGCAATAAATATACACATTAACAAAGAGTGCTAAAGCGTTTACCAGCATTAGTTAAATGTCATTGGATCCAATGTCGCTATACGCTTTAGGGACATTTACAAAGAATAATAATTGCCGCTAAAAATAAATATTTAGCGGCAATTAAACTATTGCCGCTAATCAATTGCCGATAAAGATCATTTTCTGTGTAGTGCATGAGTCTTATGATTACATATTTTTCTTTCAACTAGCTTCACACATCTAGAAATATTGGAAGCAGTACCATCAGAAAGCTTTTCCTTTTTCAAAACACCCTAAAAATAAAATTTTCTCCCTTAGAAATTGAAAAGCACGCTATTCGAAGCTTTACTTTCCTACAATCCTTCATATCATTTGGTTGAAGGCTTTTTCTAATGCCAATCTCTTTGAGGTCAAAATGAGCATTTGTCTTGCCTGAAATATCCAAAAGTGTTCCAATTCTACTATCAACTATATTTTTCTCTATGTGCATTACATCAAGGTTATGACGCAACAAGTTTTGTTGCCAATACGGCAATTCAAAAGAGATTGATCATTTCTTCCATAGGCCATTATTTGATTTCGTTTGCTCCTTTCCAAATACATTTTCAACATTCTGTAAGCTATTGAGCATATTTCTTCCCTGCAGTAAAGGAGAAGGAGACCTAAATTCTGTTTTCTCATTAAAAGACTTTTTGTTAGATTGCCACGGATGATCCATGGGTAGAAAAACACGATGGCTCATATAACACTTTTTTTGATTGTGTTTTAGATAGAAATAGTTAGTGCCATAATTACAATAGGGGTAAGCCAACTTTCCTTTTTTACTCCAACTAGACAACATAGCATATGCAGGAAAGTCATTAATTGTCCACAAAAGAGCTGCTCACATTTGAAATGTTTGATTACTTGAAGCATCATATGTTTCTATCCTGAACACCCACAACTCTTTCAACTCTTCTATTAATGGTTGTAGATAAATGTCAATGTCATTTCCTAGTCATCATGGTCCAGGTATAAGCAAAGAAAGCATATAGTATTGTGATTTCATGCACGTCCATGGAGGTAAATTATACACCAGTGACATAACCGGCCATGTGCTGTGAGATATGCTCATGGTTCGAAATGGATTGAATCCATCACTTTCCAAGGCAAATCTCCAATTGCAAGAATGTTTTCGCAAATTCTTGATGATTGTTATCAAAGTCTTTCCATGCAAGTCCATGAGCAGGATGCCTTAACTTTCCATCTTTAGAATGTTGCTCGTCATGCCATCTTAATGATTCTTCTATTTTTGAGCTCATAAATAGTCTTTTGAGTCTAGGAATCAATGGAAAGTGTCTCAAAATTTTAACAGTAACACGATAAGGTTTCTTAGAAGACTCAATCTCACTATCTAGTTCGGGATGTTCAACAAATCAAGAAGCTCCACAAACATGGCAATACTCATCATCTTTATGGTTACCACTAAATAACATACATTCATTAGGACAAGCATCAATCTTTTTATAGTCAAGACCTAAATCCCTTACGACGGCCTTTGCTTTATTGTAAGATTCAGGATTGTTCAACTAAGGCATCGCCTCTTTCAATAACTCTAAGAGAGAAGTAAAAAAGGCATTGATCCATCCATGGAGGCACTTCAACAGGTAAAAACAAATTGTGAATGATAATTTAGAGAAACCTTTACAACCTGGATATAGTTCTTGGCTTGCCTCATCAACTAAGTTATAAAATTTTTGGGCATATTTATTTGGGACTTCATAAGCTCCTTCTACTTGTGAAATATCTATAAAGGTATCATTCAATAATCCATCAATATCAACATATGAGTGTGTAATGACCCTCTAGGTCATTTAAGCTATTTTCCAATATGTTAAGTATTTAGAGCTTTCTTATAGCGATCCCAAGTAATTTATGACTTGCTAAGACAGATAGTTCGGTCATCGGGTCGTTCATTTGAGTTTTGTGCAAGTTCTCATGTTTTGGAGCCTTTGAAACTTGAACAGTTGACTTCAGTCAAAAGTTTAGGAAGACATTCCCGAAATACAATTCTGTCAGTATCATCAGCTCTAGAGGGGCCACTTTAGGGTAGGAACATGGTTGGTTCGAGTCCCGAGGCTTTCGGTGTGACATTGTATCATTAGGCATTTTAACTTCGAAGCATAATCTAAGGTTTGACTTTGGTCAACATTCTTGGTAAATATGCTCCAATGCAAATTGCATCAGCGCGATTAGCTCCAGAATGTGGAGTTTGTTCTAGAATGACCTTTCATGCGGTTCTGAGGCTTCCAATCTCATCTCGAGTCCTCTTGTGGATTTTTTCTTAGAGAGGAACTTGTGTGTGAGACCCACTTTTCATCGATACAACCTCGGATGAAAGTTTCGATGATTTCGTTAAGTACAAAATGCCGAGTTTAGTAGGGTAGCATGTTTCCTTTGCACGCACAAGATTCTAAATGAATCCTAAGCACCCCATCGGAGCCTTTTCAACTCTAAAAGTTCAGTAGTGCAGCCCTTGCTGGTGGAGCTTGGGCTGGTCCCCGCATTCGTGGAGAAGGAAGAAGTTTTCCCTCTGCATTTGTGATGCCCCAAATTAAGATAAGAAGTCCCACATCGGCAAAATACAGGAGAGATGTTAGGTATATAAGTAGGCCTACCAACTAGTGATGAATTTTAATTCTGTGCGGTCTTATGCCTAGAGTGGACAATATCACTAGCGGGCTGGGCCGTTACAAATGGTATCAAAACCACTCCTATGTCAGCCTTGTCGATGTGGATCAGAGTTCAATTGAGTTTAGGCAAATTCTTGTAAGGCGAGGCAAACCTCAGTGCTGAGTCTAGGCAAATCCCATTCAGTGAGGCAAACCTCAGTAAGGACGTTGAGTCCATAGAGGGGGTGTATGTGATACCCCAGCTTAAGATAAGAAGTCTCACAGTGGCGAAATACACGAGAGATGTTGGATATGTAAGTAAGTAGGTCTTACCAACTAGTGATGTGTTTGAAAGTCGTGCGGACTTAGGACCAAAGCGGACAATATTACTAGTGGGCTGGGTCATTGCAAATGGGAATACCTTATAGGTAGGAATTTAGCCTCACATGTGATATGAATGATAAAAGGTTTATTTACTAATGAGTATATTTTAATACCTCACAACTCTATTCTTAAAATCTGAATTTGTTTTCGTAAGTGTATCCACTTAGGTCAGGTGATATACTACTTGTTAATTTATGTTAAGGTCCATTCCTAAGTATTAAAAGTGTTTTGGATGTGAATTAAGGTCATAATGAACCTTTAGCACAAAATCGAGTTGAGAGGTTCCTTAACGATTATGTTTTTCGCGTAAGTTCATTCAATGATCAACTTCAATAAGTCATACCTCCTAGAAAATGAAGATTTTATGGCTTAATACCAAACAAATGAAAGGCCTTGAAGTCGTCTTTCAATCCTTTTTGACCTTTCATCAAACCAAGTTATGTGCTAAAAGTTATGCCTATTTTTTTGCGAATTATGTAGTCTGCACGAACTGCCGCGCGAAGTGAACATCCACCATGCGGCGCATGGCAAGGTCAGTGTTACTGTTAAGGTTGCGGGAAGTACCGCGTGAACTAAGCTTCAGCTGCGCGATTGCGTACGTTACTTCATAATTCTTTTAGTTTTCTCTTCTTTTAACATTTAAGGAGGGGTGATTATGTCTTTTCCTCATCCCAAAACCCCTACCCACGACTATTAGTTTCACTCAAAGTGAAAGTGAATCAGGTTTGATTATTTCAACCCTCTCATTCTAAAAAAATCTACGCTCAAGAACTTCAAGAAACACCAAAGCTAGGGTTTCAAATTTTCCAAGCAAGTTCTTCTAGGTATGTAAGCCTTCACTGAGAGTATTCCTTTCACTCTCATGCCTAAAGTATTTTGATTCTCAAGAATTTCCCAAAATTATTAAAAGTAAAACCAAGGCTTTTATGAAATTATGATCTTTCTTCAATAATCTATGTTTTTCATTATTTTACTTTGGTTTTGAAACCTTATGGTATTGATTTGGCATGATTTTTATGGTCATTCAAACTCTTATGGATATTAAGCATGAAAACAAGCATGATATGAATCACAACCTAAATATAATACACCAAAATGCCTGAAAGTGGCCAAGATGACAAACTAAAATAAGAGAAAATCTCAGGACCTGGAGTCACCGATATATGTGTGACACCACGTCTTAGGATTAGAAGTCCCACATCGGCAAAACATAGGAGAGATGTTGGGTATATAAATAAGCATGCCTTACCAACTGGTGACATATTTTCAAGCCATGCGGGCCTAGGACCAAATTGACAAATATTACTAGCGGATGGGGCTGTTACAAATGGTATCAGAGCCACTTCTGTGTCAGCCCTATCGATGTGGGAAAGAGTTCAATTAGGTTTAGGCAAATCCTGGTAAGACGGGGCAAACATCAGTGTTGAGTCTAGGTAAATTCCATTCGGTGGGGCAAACCTCAGCGAGGATACTGAGTCCATAGAGAGGTGTATGTGACACCCCATCTTAATATTATAAGCCCCATAACGGTAAAAAAATGGAGAGATGTTAGGTATATAAGTAAGTAGGTCTTATCAACTAGTGACTCATTTTAAAGCCGTGCATTCCAAAGCCTAAAGCGGACAATATCACTAGCAGGCTAAGCTGTTACAATATGATCTACTATGTATAGAAAGATTATATATACAAGAGAACAGACAAATTAAAAGTCTATACAAAGGAGGAAAGCAACAAGTCTCTGAATGCCAAGAGCTCACCACAAACCAAGTCTATGAAAGTCACGAGAGATCAAATGCTCAATGAGGGTGGCTCATACTGGATCTACATCAGAAAAAGATATAGAAATATAGCATGAGTACCAAAACATGAGTTACACAGTAGGCATCATAGGTCGTTCGAGCTCATAAAGATCAAATATATAAAGAGAAGCACGATCATACAAACAGTTCAAGGGATAGTTTCTAAGATATGAAAGCCCATAACCGAGGAAAGGAAGTAACAAACATAACTCAATGAATAAGATACTCACAAGTACAAGACAGCCACAAACAAATGCGATGCAAGTGATTAATGTAAGAAGGTGAAAAAGCCCGAAAGAAACCTCGAGCCGCTTGGAATGATACCTCGGACACATCAACAAGTGCAAGTGTGGTGGAAAGTTACCCGGATCTATGTCAATGGGCCGCCCAGAATGATACCTCAGACTTATCAACGATTTAATAAATAGAAGAATGTAGCCCGGATCCGAGTCAGTGGGCTACTCAGAATGATACCTCATACTAAACAGTACAAAAGCAACCCAAAATGTATGGACATATATAAAAAAAGTATTTTTTCCATTTCAAGTCATAAATACCTCAAAAATTCCTTATTATCCGAATAAACTATTTTTTCTTTAAAAAGAAATAGTGACCCACCCTATTGGGCTCAACATAAGTCCCCTATATAAAAATAATTACTCTAAAACCCATTATATCATTTCTATGAATTTTCAAAGGTAAGCAAACAAATGCAAGTGGCATGCCCAATATCACTACAAATCTCAATCACCTAATCAGAATGCAACACACCAATCATGCATTCGGGTAATTCTCGAGCCAACACAAACATGCTAACCTGGAAATCCAGCTACTCGAAGGTCAAGGCCTCAGGCCCAACAATCAATGTCAATAGAGTTTAAAATCTCAAAATAGAATAGAAGCAACCAAACAGCCCATACAAAGCAAACATGCGGCAAACTAAGTTTCACGCCACCTAAAAGCCATTTATAAGGATCCTAAATAACACAAAGATCAAGGATCAACCTAAAGAAAGGTTTTCCCGCTAAAATCTACACTAAGCAACTCAAAGATTGCCATAAACCAATTAAGATCAAGTAAGCTTGCAACTAGTCGTAACGTCCAACCTAATATTCGATACTACTCAATACATAATCAAACTAACTGAGCAAAGTCTAAATAAGTGAAACCATAACATATACTTCGAGGCCGAAACTGCCCTACTTTATTCCACAGATTTTCCTTCTGAAGGGCTTTTGATGAATGCCACACTATGAAAAACACGACGGGAATGCCAAAAAAAGCCAAATAGTACCAATATCATTATAGCAATTCAAAAATAGAAAAACAACCCAAAAATACAATCATGGGACCATACACATAGTCACAAAATTGACTCTGTCACGAGGCCTAAAACTTCTCAAGGAACCCTTGTCCCAAAAATGGGCATAATCTGAGCAACGATTAAGCCAAAATAGCCCCACCAATATTTAGATCACAAAGGATAAAAAATGGAGAATTAAGGGGAAATTGTTAGAAATTATGAAGGTTGACACAAGATTTATTGACTCGGATCGTGACTACACGATTTCCTGACACAACCCAAAAAGAATCACTCAAAAGCTATAAGAATTTCTCTCCAATTTGTCAAAAGTCTAAGTCTTTGAATGGAGGATGCATGCTGAAAAACGGGTTGTTATAACTTATATCTGCCAGTGATTTTACTCTCAATGAATGTGGATCCTTGTCCAGGAGCACGAAGGTCAGAATCCTTGAACCTTCATGATCGCGACAAGAGGCCCGCAAACAAGGAGGCTAAATTAGCTACACTCTTCAAATGTAGACTCTCCTCACGAATGCAAAGATTACAGGGCCATCACTCCGTGAATGAAGAGCTCCTCATGCGAATGTAGAGGGTAGGTCAGCTACCTCTCAGCAAATAGGGCCAAGGGCTCGAAATTGTGGAGAAGAGAATAGTTCTGAACCCGCAGCACTGCATCTGAAGTTTTCACCGAGTTGAAGAAATCCCCTGATGGATGCTTGGGATTAGTTCGAAATCCTGTGAATGCAAACAAACTATGCTATCAAATAAAAATTGACATTCCAGACTCAACAGAATCTATGAAACAACAAACGAAGGCCATTTCATCAAAATTTTGACCCAAGTCAACACTTACAAGGAATTTACACAACACGTCAAAAGCCACAAACTCATCCTAAACACCTTGGGATTGAAACCAATGGTCGTTTTAGAAAAAACTCTGTTTAAAGCTAACCATCCTGAAAATATTATCATCCGAGTGCATTTACCAAGAATGTTAAAACATGTCACACTTTGGCTAAAACCTCAAAGTTAAAACACCTAATGGCATGAACTCAAACAAGGGCTTCAGAACATAAACCAACCATCCCACTAAATCGAAATGGACCTTCAGGAGCTAATGCAACAGTTAGAATTCTCATACGACATTAGATTCACCAGATAATGACTAAAGTCAACTCTTTTACTTCAAAGGCTACCCCAAAGAGCAAAAATTACTCAAAACTTTCCTGACCATCTTAGAAGAGTATGCCACCAAACCAAGCAACCCACAAAAGCTACAACAAAGCTACAACGAGGGGGAATACATTAAAAGCACACAAAAAATTGAAATGAACAAGAAGGTCCTTAAAAGTATAACTACACAAAACACATTGTAATGGTAGGATCACACGGACAGTCCAAAATATGAATTTACACAATTAACCATAATACAATAATACAGAATAACACATATAATAACAATAACCAAATTATATAGACTCCTAGACACCATATCATAAAATAACGAATAACAGGATATATGTCACACATGATCACAAATGCAAATGCCTTGTCCTCTCATGGAACGATAGTCACATAACTGGTCTTCTCATGGAACCCACACTCAATCAGTTAGTGTTTCGGTATAGTACTCGAGCCAACCTGAGTTAGTAATCATACTAGGCATGGTAATTGAGCAAACCATTAATATTTATTCCTAGCTTGGTATCCGAGCAAACCATTAGTCTTCTTGTACTAGTGTGGTACCCGAGTCAACCAACAATCACAAACAATCATGCACAATGACAAACACAATGAAAAATGCACTTGATGGCCACAAGTCACATAAACAGGTCCATTGCATAAGATTATCAGCATGATTTCATTTCATATGCTTCCCTATGTTTTCCTAAACATACATTGCACAAATGATACTATAAATCAGTAGACATATATGCATACATTCATAAATTGGAAAATATACAACCATCACCTACCTCGAAACAAGCCCCTTGAAAACTCAAAAGAACCCAATATTTTCCTTTTTGAAGTGTCTAGGCTTATTCTTGGTCTAAATTAATTAAATAAATTCAACAATCAATCAAAAACGTCCTAATAATACCAAATTATACCAAAATCTTAACCCTAGGCCAATTCATGATCATCCTCCCAAACCTAAGGTTTTTTCCACCATGAAATCATGTCAAAACCCTCCCCCAAGAGTAATATCTTAGATTTTGAGGCTTAAAAATCATTTTTTAACATTGGGGAATAACAAACTTACCTTTCAAGAAATATTACATGGAAAATAGTGTAGAATCTGCCCTAAATCAACCCTCTTAAATCCCAAGAACAAATTGTAGAAATTAGAGATTTTGGGGTTGTTTCTTCATAAAATCACATTTTCCCTGCTATAGTGCCTGCACATGCCAGCTATAGCGAAAGCCTCTCGTAATAGTAGACTACGTGAAAGTATTGTAGCTTCCACTACTAAAAAACACTACATTTTGCTACGAACTTCGTCTCTAGTCCGTCACTATTATGCATGTACCTAACAAAAATCAGTCACTAATTCGTCGCTAAGTGGGATTAGCAACGGATTTTGCTATTTAGCAATAAAATTTATCCATCGCTAAATTTAGTTTATTTAGTAGTGTTAAGAAATTCATGAAAATGACCTTTTTCACTAGACGCCTTCTTCCCTTGACATCCCAACCTATCCCTTCCAGGCCAAGATAAATTTTGGGAAGTTTACTTACCTGAATTCAATTCAATAGAGCCCTATGGGTTCCTTAATGATTTGGCTACAAGAAAATATAAACGAAGCCTAGAAATTTCACCCCACCACCTATTCTCGGATGTCCCTAGTTTATAAGTCACTACGAAGAAAGTTTTCTGGCCCAAATTATTTCACTATTGACCTACTTATAACTACCTGGACGGGTCATTACAATATATATCAATTTATCCATTACTCGTCCCACAATGATAAAACAAGAAAAAATGGGCTAAAATAGAAAAGAGAGTAGTACATGAATCTTTGAACAAGTGAGGGTATTTTTCTCGCATGTTCCTTTCTGTATCCCAAGTAGCCTCCTCAAGAGGATGATATTTCTACTGAACCTTTACTAATTTGATCTCCTTTGTCCTAAATTTTTTGACATCCCGATCAAGAATCGTAACCGGTTCCTCTCAAAACTGCAAGTCCTTTTCCAACACTACTGAGTCCCACTTGATGATATAATCATCATCCCAATTGTACTTTATTAGAATAGACATATGAAAAACTAGGTAGGGTCCAAAGAAGTTTGGTGGCAATGCTAACATGTAAACCACCGGCCATACACCATCAAGAATCTCAAATGAACCAATGTAGCGAGGGCTAAGCTTACCCTTCTTTCAAAAACTCATGACTACTTTCCTAGGTAACACCTTCAATAGAACCTAGTTACCAACCTGAAATGTCATGTCCCTTACCTTGCGATCCACATACTCCTTCCGCCTACTCTAGGCTTCCAACAACTTAGCCTAAATTCCTTTCATCCTTTCCTAAGCTTCCCTAACCAAATCAACACCCTAAGGTTTCACATCACCAGCCACAAACCACCCTATGGGTGATTTGCATCCCCTCCCATAGAGTGCCTCAAATAGTGCCATATCAGTGCTGGAGTGATAACTATTATTTTAGGAGAACTCACATAAGGGTAAGAACTTTCCCAGTGGCCCCCAAAAGTAATCATAGACGCTCTCAACAAAATTTTCAATACCTATATAGTCCTTTTTGACTTACCGTCAATCTATGGATGGAAGGATGTACTGAAAATAAGTTGAGTGCCCAACACCTCATGCAACTTACTCAAAAAACATCTAAGTAAACTGAGTGCAACGGTCTAAAATGATAGAAAGGGGCACCCCGTGCAACCTTACTATCTTTTTGACATAAAGCATCGCTAACTATTGGGAGTTATAATCCACTTTGACTGGAATGAAGTGGGCTGCTTTAGTCAACTTGTCAACAATGACCCATATCAAATCATACTTCCTCAAGTTCATATGTAGTCCCTCTACGAAGTCCATTGCTTTCCCTTCCCACGTCCATTCAAGAATAGATATCTTATGAAGCAAACCTATAGGCCTTTGGTATTCATACTTTACTTATCTACAATTCTTGTAACACATCAGGAGTTTTTGGTTGTCCTTTATCTCCTATAGAAGGCTTACTAGCCTAAGTTTGATAATTTTATCATAATATCGCTTGTGTTCATAAATATTAGTTTTAAATTAAAATATGATAAGAATATATATTTAGTTTCCTCCTAAAATTTCCTAAATATTTATGAAAACTCGTCAGTTATGATATAGTTGTGTATGTATTATTTTTATAAGACTTTATTCAAATAGTAACATTTTAATAGAGATAGAAAGTCTTGTTATTTCAATAAATTATTATTATACATGGTAGGTTTTGTTCAAAATAATTTTCTATTAATTATGACATATTTAAAAAATTATATATATTTTATCACGAACCTACGCAATACCCGAGTATATCCATAATGGGATAAAAAAATATCTTTATGTGCCACTCCACTTCCATATGGAAATGGAGAGAGTGTACAACAAATTATATGTTAATGTGGTGGCATACATCATCTTAACTAGGCATTTTTCTATTATAATATAAGATATAAATAAATTTGGGACTTAAATTATTGTCGGTCATGTGACCTTTTGCATCATATGAAATATACATATGCATATTCACTTCAAAAATCGTAGGCTCCTCAAGATGACTATGGAACCCGCCTAAGCTCATCAACATATGCAATAAAAGTAAATCCAAAATTCAACATGTGGGCTGTCGGAGCTCATCAATGCATACAGTATGTATGATGTGCAATTCAGAATCATCCTTCGACCTCACAATACCATAAAAGTAGACCATTACTCAACAAACCGTAGCAATCCATATATTTTTTTAAAATTCCTTTTAAGTTCAAAAATCTTATAAAATAGTGTACATTCCTCTGGAACCATATCTCTATAATAAAATCAGTGTGTTTTAAAGTAAATTTTTTATTAAAGGAAGAATACTAAGAAAATGATACAGTTTCTCTTAAAAACCAAAAATTTCATAAATGAACCAATAACATGCTCCCTCGGATCCCCAAGTCCCATAAAATCAACTGTAAATAAATTTAGAAAGAAAATAACATTACTCTCTCATTTCTGACTCCATCCCGTGATCAAATGTAAATGCCATGAGCATGAATGCATGTCAATCATAAACAAACCATTCATGGTACAATCAAATCACATAATCAATAGGATAAACAACCATCACAGTACATTCGTACTAACTTGGAACTCCATTCACTCCAAGACCAAGGCCATAGGCCCATAATCACAATCTTCTCATGGTAGAAGCTCGAAAATAACTGGAAAAGGCACACAACCATACCAAAAAAACCAATTCATATAAATCTACATTTAAACTCACCTAGAAGCATTGTATAAATCCCTTTGAGCCAACCAAGACTAAGGCTTATTCTAATTTTTGGTTGTATGGTTAGTGTTCTAGTCTAATGTCCCGAAAATGGCCAAGAATACTTCTAAGGGATGTACAACCTATAATATATCTACTCATGTGCATTTCCCTTTCGACAATCCTCAGAATGCTGTAACATTATCAAAAATAGAATATAACACATCAACACAAGACGAAAGGTACCCGTATTGATGTTACAAAATTTTGATAAAAAATTGGGTCAAAAATCGACCCTCAGAGTTTGACAATGAAATTGAAAACTAACTTCTTCATAATGTTCTCCTCGATGTAAGAATCACATGCCCCAATGTTGGGCGAATACGTGAATTGATTTGGACCTCAAATGGTCCAAAAAATAAACTTTATGAAATAAAAATCAAAGGATTTGAGCTTAAAAGTAAAATCAAATTGCAAAAATGAAACGAGAATACATAATAGATAGTGAAAGAATAGAATCTACCATGTAATAAAGTGTAATGATGGAGAATTGATCAAAATCACCCTAAACGGAGCTCCCTTAACGGTTTCTTTGTAGAATTAAACAAGAATTATAGAGACATAACATCAGCAATAACAACGAAAGTGGTTAACTTACCGCAAAAGTGGCCAGGCCAAAGTTGACCAAAGCGGTTCGGAGGCTACTAAAGTGGCTACCACAAAATCGGTCAAGGGCCACTAAAGCGGCTACAACAAAGCTACCAAATGACTGCAACAGTGGTCGTATCAGAAAACTTGGCATCAACATAAGCTAAAATGAAATTCTTCTGCGAGCGAGTCCTCAACATTTGTTCGAAACCCCGTGGATGCAACAAAATATGCTACTGCCCTAGAAACAACATTTTGGACTTAATGAATGCGACAAAATGACCAACAAAAGTCGTCTCGACAAAATGTTGACCAAAGTAAATTCTAACACGTAAACAACCAAAACAAGCATTACGCAAATGACCATAAAATCATTCTGATCATGGATAGAAAACAACCAAACAAGCATTATCCAAAACACTACAAAATCATCCTGATAACCTTGAGATCCCAACAAAAGGTCATTCTACATCAAACTCATCTGAGCATATTTACCAAAATTGTAGACCAGAGTCAACACTTTGCTAAACTTCTCCCAATATCTAACCCAACAACATGAACTCACACCCAAGGCCTCGAAACCCAAAAAACCATGCTACTAATCCAAAATGGACCTTGCGGAGTCAATGTAATTGATAAAAATATCATACGATGATAGATTCTCCATTTCTTACCAAAGAAAACTATTTCAACATGAAAGCGTCCAAAAAAGGGACAAACTCACCTAAAACTCTCTCAACTACCTCAGAAGCATACTACCAATCCCATAACATCAAATAAATTGTACACAGGCTATAAAAAGGGTAAAATACTAATATCACACACAAGCAAGCAAATGCACACGAGGGTCAGTACAATAAACTATTGTTGTACTAGTATAATCTTTAATCTGAATATCGACTGTAGGTCAATGAGTGTCAAGTTTCAATTTTAAGGGTTTTCTTAGCACATATTCTATTTTTATTGGTTCTGATCGTTTAATTTTGTGTGTACAACAAAATTATACATTGTTTAGCTTTTTTGTTGTTTATTAGTTCTAAGAAATAAAATTATATTTGAAATTTTGCCTGAAGATGAAGATATGGACTTTCTTCATGCAACAAAGGATGTAATTAGCAGGAGCCTTAACATTTAAAATGACCATTTAAATGCATCTTGTTCACAGAAGTGTGTCTCATAAACATATGAGAAGTGTGTCTCATAAACATATGAGGATATAACAAATTTATATTTTTTACCTACACCCAAGCATGTAAATATCTAGTGAAGTTTCTAAATTAAATCTTAATAAATAGATCATTTTTTAGAAGAAAAAAAACTTATACCATATAGAGTAGCAACAAGTTTTTTTTAAAAAATATTTTACAATAAGAAAAAGATTAATTAGGTGAGAATATTGGTATCTTATAACTATCAATTATGAACTAAGATTTCAAATTAATGTTTGTACATGAATAATTAACTGATGTGTTTACAATACAATTTTTGTGGTGCTAATTGTTGTTTTACGAGGCATGAGATGGATATTAATAATGTTCTATGGAGTGGTACACCACCAAATATTCATCATACTACACTCCAAATCAACGATGCCTGCACAATTTTTCTCATACTTTTTGTGGATTAAATCCCTATTCTCTAACAAAATGAGTAAGCCTATTCTCTCATTAAACCCTGTAACATATTCTTTTTGAAGTATATTTAATTTATTTCATAAGCCACATGTTAATTTGAGTACTTTTAAATTGTAAATATACGGAGGCAACAATTGCATGTCCCCCCTCCTATAATTTCTCTCAAGATGGTTGATTAGAGGTAGATATCTTCCTTAGGTACAAATGTTGGTTCGAGTCTTGCAAGTCATGAAGTATCCATTTTATGCGAGCAAGCTCTTAGAAATGTGTTACAATATTTGGAGCTCACTTTTGCAAACAAAGTACTTCAGTTGGTGATGAGCGTCCGCCGCTGCCTTGTCAGTGTATTTGTTGCCGTGCATCATCAAACAGGATGTATTGACGAAAAATCTCTGTGCAAAATAGCCATCGAATGTGACATTTGTGGATGGTTCTTCTATCTGTTTTTGAGTTATTATATTAAAACTTTACTTTTTAGCCTTTGGAATTATTAGAATCTTTAATTTACTTATTTGTTCATGTTATTCTATTTTCATATAAAGTTATTGCAATGTTTAGTCGATTTTTTTTTTAAAAAGAATTGTTGCGAAAAATACTACAATATTGATATTGGACTAAAATTATAAAGTAATAAATAACTTATCACAAACACTGTGTCGTGGCAAGCGACTGCCTTGAAAGAGATTTCGGCTCGACTCCGGTGCAAATCGTTGTAGCCGGTCGCTCCCCAAGATTCCACAGTTACTCTCAAACACGTGCACTCGCGGCTGAAAGTTTGGAGGTTGCCCAAAATCAATTGCCCAAAAATAATATTCTAAGAATAAGAACAAAGGAGAAAAATGTTTTTTTTTTTTTGGTTGTATGTTAATGTTCACAAAAGATCATCTTATATAGGATTTGCAAGAGAGGAGTTTCAAAGTGAAAATTTAATTTGTATAACGCATTGTGAATGTTAATGGCATTAAAAGCCATTACATCACATTCTACAGAAACTCTTTTTTTGTTTTGGAACGGAAAAGTTATTCCCTTTGTAATGTAATTTACTTTGTGTTCTTTGCATTACACAAAAATAAATAAAGGTAGAATTAATATCACAATCCCCCACTAATGCGAAGATAAAGAGTAAGAATATATTTTGGGCAAAAGGAAGGAACATGTACTTAAGTGTCAATATCTTTCAATTTGAATTAACACAAAGTGAAGTGAGGCAACAACTTAATATCCACAAAGTGAAGTACTCTTGAACTGAATGGATATAAATTGAGACCCCCATAACACATATCATATCCTTAAATTTTAAGAAACCACCGCGATACAAACAAAGTGCTTTTATGGTCATGCACACACACCTTGGGTCTTATGAGTGCTCTAGAAAGACGACCCAAGTCTTTCATAAAAGGCGACCACAACTTTACACTCACGTAGGTGATTCCATCAAGTCTATCTCAAATATACCACCTTAAGGCTATAGAATCATTAAGAGAAAATAAGCTCAACCTTATAAAACACTGCCTCACGCCATAGGGATAGAAAATGTGGTTTATATTGAGGCATAACGGGTTCAACACATTACCTCAATCAATGGGCTTTAGCACCATCCCCCTCGACGTTTCAAGGATTATTTTCCTTGTCAAGCCCTTGGTCATAGGATCTGCTAAATTTCTTTCGGACCTTACATATTCAAAGGAAATAACACCCAGTTTCAGCAACTATTTAACTGCACCATGTCTGATGCGAATATGTCTCTTTTTCCATTGTACACACTATTTTTGGCAATCCCTATTGCAGCCTGTGAGTCACAATGAAGAGAGACTGGTGAAGCTTGTCTTCCCCATAATGGCATATCAGCCAAAAGATTTCTCAGCCACTCAGCTTCTTGTCCTGCCAACTCGAGAGCAATGAATTCAGATTCCATGGTAGAATGTGCTATACAAGTCTGTTTGGAAGACTTCCACGAAATAGCACCTGCACCCAAAGTAAACACATAGCCACTGGTGGAGCTAACTTCATCATTGTCAGTTACCCAATTTGCATCACAAAATCCTTCTAACACAACAGGAAATTTATTAAAATGCAAACACCAATTCATAGTACCTCTCAAATACCTTAGCAAGCAATGAAGGGCATTCCAATGTTCACTACTGGGATTATGAGTATATCTACTCAATCTACTAACATCATAAGCTATATCAGGCTGAGTATAGTTCATGAGAAACATGACACTCCCAATTATTTTAGCATATTCAATTTGAGAAACACTAGATTCTTTATTCTTTCTCAAGTGTATGCTAGGATCACAAGGAGTTCTCACTGGAACTACGTCAAAACAATCAAACTTTTTCAACATCTTTTCAATATAATGAGACTGGCACAAAGAGAAACCATTAGCAGTTCTTTTGATTTTAACTCCCAAAATCACATCTGCTTCACCAAGGTCTTTCATTTCAAATTTAGAAGACAAAAAGTTCTTAGTCTCATTAATAACATCCACATTAGGACCAAAGATTAACATGTCATCTACATATAAACATATAATCACACAATCTGAACCTATTATCTTAGAATAAACACAAGTATCAGATGAATTTACAACAAAGTCATTATCCACTAATGTGATTTTAAACTTTTCATACCACTGCTTAGGTGCTTGTTTTAGTCCATATAAGGAATTTCTCAATTTGCATACTTTATCCTCTTGTCCTGGAACCACAAACCCTTCAGGTTAAGTCATATAGATCTCTTCCTCTAAATCACCATTTAGAAATGCTGTTTTGACATCCATTTGATGTACCACTAAATCATGAATAGTGGCTAAAGTAATAAGAGTCCTAATGGTCGCTATTTTAGTCACAGGAGAATAAGTATCAAAGTAATCAACACCTTTCTTTTGGTTAAAACCCCTAATCACAAGTCTAGCTTTATATTTATCAATTGTACCATCAGGTCTCAATTTCTTCTTAAATATCGACTTGCTACTTATGGGTTTACAACCTTTAGGTAAATCATACAAGTCCCAAGTGTGATTAGAAACTATAGAGTCTAATTCACTTTTAATAGACTCTTTCTAAAGTATCACATCTATTGATCTCATTGCTTCATCATAAGTCTTAGGGTCTTCTTCTATTAAATAGATAGACACTAATTCATCACTTAAAACATCAATATCAATATTTTCAGTCAAGAAGGTAGTAGTAAAATCAGGACCAAAACTAGTCTCAATTCTACGTCTTTTACTCCTTCTAAGTTCATTTTCATGCTCATTAGAACTAACATCAACAGAAGGCATAACATGAGAATTAACAGACATAGATGTAGAAGCATTATTTTGCACATCACTCGGCACATTATTTTTCAAAGGAAAAATATGTTCAAAAAATTCTGCTTCTCTAGATTCACAAATAGAATGATCACTCAAAGACATAAATCTATATGCAGCACTATTTTGAGCATAACCAATAAAGACAGTATCAAAAGTCTTAGAACCAACATTACTCGTTTAAAATCAGGTAGACCAACTTTAGCCAAACACCCCCACACTTTCAGAAATTTCAAGTTAGGAGCAAATCCTTTCCACAACTCGTATGAGGTCTTGTCTAACTTCTTATGCGGGACTCTATTAAGAATATAACATGCAGACAAGATTGCTTCTCCGCACATATTATCAGATAGACTAGAGCTTAAAAGCATAGAATTCATCATTTCCTTGAGGGTTCTATTTTTCCGTTCGGCTATACCATTTTGTTGGGGAGTATAGGGAGCAGTAACCTCATGTATAATACCATTTTTCTCACAAAAATCTTCTAGAGTTTTAGTACTATATTCACCATCCCTATCAGATCTAAACCTCTTGATTTTCTCCTTCTACTTTAAATTTCAAAAACATGCTTTCAGCCTCATCTTTAGACTTAAGAAGATATACCTTAGTGTATCTAGAAAAGTCATAAACAAAAGTAATGTAATACTTATTTCCACCTTTACTAACAGTGTTCTTTAAATCTACTAAATCTGAATGTATTAGTTCAAGTAATTCGGTCTTTCTACTAATAACAGATTTGAAAGGTTTCTTTGCATGCTTTGCTTCTACACACACATAACATTTAGAAAAGTCATCTATTTTTATCATAGGAATTAATTCCATTTTTCTAAGTCTTTTGATAGAAGCAATATTAACATGACCTAATCTACTATGCCACAAATTAATAGACTCAACAATATAAGCAGAATTTGAAATATTTGCATTATTGACAATCTTCTGAACAATGTTTAGTACAAATAAGCCTCCACTAAGATATCCCTTCCCAACAAGGTATCCTCCACTAATATATCCCTTCCCAACAAGGTCAGAGGCCATAAGCTTAGACTAGCTGGATTTCCAGGTTAGTACGCCGTCGAGAGTTACTTGAATGTATGATTGGTGTGTTGCATTCTCATTGGTTGATTGATATTTGTTGTGATAATGCACATGAAACTTGCATTTGTTTGTTTACCCTTGAAAAAGTCTTAGAAATAATTTAATGGGTTTTCGAGTAATAATTTTTACTTAGTGGTCATTTGTTGAGCCCAATAGTGCGGGTCACCATTCATTTTTAAAAGAAAAAAGAGCTTATTCAGATAATATGCCATGTTGGAGGTTTTATGACTTAAAATGGTAAAAATGCTTATTTGGATGAATGTCTATGCATTTTGGGTTGCTTTTATACGGTTAAGTCCGAGGTATCATCTGGGGGCCCACTAACTCGGATCTGAACTACATTTTTCTATTCATTACATTTTTATAAGTCTGAGGTATCCTTCCAAGCGGCCCATTGACATAGATCGAGGTTACTTTCAACCATACTTGAACTTGTTGATGAGTCCGAGGTATCATTCTGGGCGGTTCGAGGTTTCTTCCATGCTTTTTAACCTTCCTACATTGATCACTTGAATCACATTATCATGTTATTTGTCTTGTTGAGTTTGATTGAGGCTTCCTTGTAGTTGCGTATATCTTATTCATTGATTTATGAGTGTTACTTCTTGTACTCGGTTATTGGCTTTCGCATCATAGAACCTATCCCTTAAATTGTTAGTATTATCATAATTATCTTTATATATTTTATCTTACTGAGCTTGGTAAGCTTGTGATGCCTACCCCATGTTTTGGTACTCGTACTCATACTATATTTCTTCATCCTTTTTTAATGCAGCTTCTAGTACGAGCGACCATCAGTGAGCATTAGATCTCCTGTGGCTGTCACAGACTTGGATCGTGGTGAGCTCATTGCATTCAAAGACTTGTTCCTTTACCTCTTTTGGTTTTTTATTTCCTACTCAGGTGGTGGTAGGTGCCATCACGGACCAATTTTGGGTCTTGACAATACTTCACCTGTTCTTTCCTTGTTGAGTATAGGGCAACTTGGAACGTCTTATCCGAGATCTCAGTTACGGGACATTTGACATTGATTCGAAAGGTGAGCTAATCTTTTGGAATGCCATGTGTTCTTCTGCATTCTCTTGTCCATTTTTCGGGCAAAGACATTTAGACTTATGTTTAGTTTCAGGGTTGCATCCCCATTACTGATTACATTAGAGTTTGGGTACGTCGACTTTCAGTTTTTAGCTGTGTTTATTTCCGCCAAATTGTTTTTTATTGTGGAGTTGAGTTTATGGGGACTTAATTATGTAGTTTCCTAAACTATTTTTACTACTTTATATCTGATGAACTTATTTAATAAATGGTGTGTTGGGTTAGTTGTTAGTTCTCCCACCAGGTTGTTTAGTGTGGGTGCCACTCACGACGGTCTGGGTCATGACAAGAATGGTCATGGTAAAGTGATGATGAAGGAAAATAGTGAAAAAATTAATTATAAGAGAATACATACCTGTACGTGTAGATATCTTTGACAAATAACAACATCTCCTAGAAAAATAAACAAAATTGAAGAAACCCACAAGTAGGTTTCTTTTTGGCTATAGTGCGTGGTGAAAGGGGTTTCATTGTGACACTGGCTTCATTAACAATCAATAAGAAAGAAGACATATATCTTTTTGTACCGCCAACATCTTTCTCACCTTCAAGTAGAACACTTACTTCTTATCTGCTCCCCGCCATCTATGCTTCTTTTTAAATATGTCTATACTTGAAGGAGTAAAATATTTATACGTACAAATCAGTGTAATTTAATTTGTAATAAAGGACATTGATTTATTAGTATTATTTTATCTGAATTTAGTAATTTTGAATCAGGTTCTATTATTGTAACACCTCGGATTTTAAAACAAGGATAAATTCCCAAATTTAAGAATCTAGTCCCCTTCGGCGAGGCTAGTCATGATCGCAGAATGACTCGGTGATCCGTCGAAAGGCACATTCTCGCCATTTTCTACATGAAATGTTCATCTAGTGTTCTGTGCATTTTGGCGACCTGGGTCAAGCTTGCTATTCCATTCAGCGTGTCGCCAAAATGCCCATTTTATCTCCGAGTTGATTTAGTCCAAGAGCCAACTCGCTGGAAGTTTCGGTGAGTCGCGGAGTGGCTTTTGCAAGCTACAACGTTTTTAGTTTTCCCTTGGTAGTTATTTTTTTTAAAAGGCCTTTTTGGTCTTTTCCCTAATGGGTTAATGCCTAATCTAGGTTGGATACCCTTTTATTTTAGACCCTATATAAACCTTTCTAAGCTTAAATCAAAATCTTTTAATCACTCTTCAAAGCTCTCCCTCCAATAATTTTCTCTCTGAGGGAGAAGAAGAAGAAGAAGAATCTTGGGTATGAAGATTCAAGTCTCCTAATTCTTCATTGAATTCAAGGTTTGAGCATTAATGTATGATAGCTTTCACCTATGGAGTCCTTTCCTCCATAGGGTCCCTAAATTCCCCAATTCAAAGTAAGAATTCTCCAATTGAAATTAGGGTTTTCTCCAACCTCATGGGTTCTTTCAAATTATGATCTAATTATTTGAATTATGATTAATTATGCACGAATTGAGTTAAATTGCATGTTTTAAGATGAATCCCCATGAACCCATGTGAAATCCATGATTTCTAGATTATGATTTATGATGAGGTTTTGAATTATGAAAAGAGAGAATTTATGAAATTATGCATGTTCTTCATAAATTGAAATAAATGCTTCAGGATGCTTTTAGAATAAAGCACCAATGTTGTGATTGTTATTGTTGGGTTGTGAAAAGATTTCTCACACATTACTCATGATATGAATGGAAAAAAGGAGTTTTTCTCATATAAAGGATTCATATGGGTTGAAAGGTTTTCTCAACTAAACTTAAATCAAGAATTAAGGAGCAATTCTAATGATAGACAAGAGGCGATTACCCATGTCTACTAATGATGAGATAAAGTATGAATTTTGATTAAATGGCTATTCCGTGGGATTTAAGCTTAGCACCAAGAGGATATCGAGATGGAAGCTCTCCCGTTAGTAAAGGCCGGGTTTCTAGTAGCAATCTCCTTATATATTAACTGTGTGCCACCATAGGAAGATTGTCTTAGATAGACATTAGCAAGTGGATTCACTTAAGCTAGAAGATATGGTTCTTACCTTGGCAAGTAAGGAAACCTCTTTTCGGTGTGGGGTAGACACAGGATTCTATGTTATATCTCACATGGTCTATGTTGGTTAAGGCTAACTTCCCACATAAGGAACTAAGGTTGTTTCCAAAGAAGAAGGTAATTCAAGTATGTTTCCTTAAAAGATTAACTAATTGCATAGACAATGACTCCTTTTAACTCATGTTTTTTGTCATGTTACTATATGATTTGAATTGGTCACTTCATCTCGTGATTATATCCTTTTTGTAAGATTTTATATCTCAATGCATAGTTATCATACTTGGTACATGTTTGTACTAACGCATACTCTTGCCTACATTGTTTCCCAAATGTAGGGCGTGACGACTCCTCCACATCCATTCGTGACTAGAGCCTGTATTAGAAGAACTTTGAAGACTTGGTGAGTCCTCACACTTCGAGGACAAGGCCACTTTTATCTTTCTTGCCTTTTACTTTAAAACTTGTATGGGTTACGTCCCAACCTTCATTTTATTCTTATATTAGATGTCTTTGAGACTATGTTAGACTTCCGCTATGCCTTTATCAACTCATGAAATGAAATGGACCTTTAAACTCTTTTATACTATGATCTTGTATGATGTATGCTAAGTGGCTTGTATAGGGCCTTTCGGGGTCTTGTATGCCATGTCACGTCTAGGGGGTACTTTAGGTCGTGACAATTATAAGCACAAATAATTGTTTTGAATAGAGTAAAATAAATGAATTGAGGCAGCCCTAAAGTCAAACTCATAAAATTGAGATCAGATTTCTACAAGGAAAACGACAAAGCAAGACTAAAGAGATCAGAACAAAGAAAAATCTAGGTACATGTGAGATCATATTCACAATTAAAATTTTAGGAGTATTATATTTTGACCACATCAATTCAGTTAATTCATTCAAAATTAATTATTGTGCTTCTAATAGAATCTGATTTAAAACTATTGAATTCGGATAAAATCAGACTTATAATTTTATATTCATTTGTGCACATTAAACAACACTGATTTGTGTGTATAAATATTCCCTCCTTTAGACACAGAGGTATTCAGAAAAAAACATAAAAAATCACGATCATGAAAGGAGTAAGTGTAATACTTGAAGGCAATGAAGATTTTGGTGGTATAAAAAAAATGCTTTCTTTCTCACAGTTTGTTAAAGAAATCACTATCACAATAAAACCCCTTTCAGTAAACATTATTGTCGAATAGAAACTTGCTTGTGGGTTTCTTGAATTTTGTTTATTTTGCAAGAAAAAGTTGTTACGTGACAAAAATATTTACATGTACATGTGAGCATTCTCTTTTAATTAAATTTTTCACTCTTTTCCTTCATCATATGTTTAACTTGCGCAGCTGATAGTGTAATTTTTGTTACGATAAAATTTAAATTGAAGGTTAAATATGCTTAATAAGAATTTATTCATAATTACGGGATCAATAATATTATTAACCCTATAAATTAAGTTAAAGTTAATTGTCATCATGAATTGGTTTTTTGTTCTAATGATATATACTTAAAAGGACAAGTGTAATGATCTTCTACGTTGTTTTCTCATTTTTCTAAACTTTAAGCATTTAGAGCTTTCCTATGACTGCCCTTAGTAATTTATGGATTGATGGGACTGAAAGGATGGTCAATGGATAGTCCGTTTGGTTTTTATGTAAGTTTATGTGTTTTGGACCTTCTAAAGTTGACATTTGACTTTGGTCAAAGCTTTAGGTAAACAAATCCAGAATGTAATTTTGATAGTTTTATTAGCTCTAAATATTGATTTAAGTCTAGATGGACATTTGGTTCGGGTCTCGAAACTACTGGACTCATTTAAAGCTATCTTGTGGCTTGTAGGAAAAATTGAGAATTCATAGTGGGACCCACTTTTTGCTGAGAGGACCTCAGTTTAAACTTTTGATGTTTCCCTTAAGTCTAGAATGTTGAATATTGGTGGGGTAGCATAGTTCCTTTGTGTGCGCGGGGTTTTTGAATGAATTTCGAGCCCCTGTCAGAGCATTTTCTCAAATCTATATTTGAGCTGGTGCAACCTTTGTTGGTGCACCGGGCCTTAATATCTGCGTCCGCACGCTAGAAGTTACATTCGCAAAGCCCAATGAAATGGTCTCCCCGTTCCCTAAGGTTAATTTCTTGTTCTTTGCTATTTTCAAATCTATGTTCACAATTCTCCATCTCACTTTATATTTTACACAACAATGATTTGTAAGCCCATTTGCCACAAACAATATTTCGATTACAATAATTTCCTTGTATATATATTTTAGAAAGGATTACCTCAAATTGATATTATAAGATCTAGAAAATCTCTCAAAAAGACAAAGTTGACAAAGAACTTTTTTTTTTTGTTTCTCACTTAGGGTTCATTCTTGCAATACAATGAGATTCATGCCATGCAAGGCCCTTTAAAGGGGGAACCCTCCCTATCAAGATTTTTTTCATTCTCAAAAGCTTGAACCCAATACTTTCAGTAATCATTGAAAGGAGTATATCCATCCAACCACAGTGTAAAAGGTTAACTATATAAAGTAAATAAAACTATTCTTAGGGTGTGTTTGGTATGAAGGAAATGTTTTACAGAAAATATTTTCCAATTTTCTCATGTTTGGTTGGCTTAAATGTTTTGAAAATTATTTTTCAAATCAACTTATTTTCCTCAAATTTATGGAAAATGACTTCTCTTAAAAATGTAGTAAAAAATTTTCTAAAATCATTTTGAACCTCACACCTCAACTTTCCATACTAAATTTTGTCTAAGATATTTATTCCAAATACAAATCCTAGATCTGACTCTTGATTCTCAATTTAAGACCTGACTCTCAACCTCGATTCAAGATCCAACTCACTAGTTATGGATTGAGTTGAGGTCGAATCTCTAGTTAGGATTAGTGGTAAAATTTTGGGTCGAGTGTCGAGGTCCAAGTCAAGTGTTGGATGGGGTTTCAAGTTGGGTGTTGGATTTGGGTTTTGGGTAGCGAGTCGAGGTTGGATCTCATGTCAGGTATCGGGTTTGGATACAAAATTGATCATCGAGGTCAGTTTCAGGGTCAAAGTTTGAAGTTAGATCCCATTTAAAAATTTGTTTCCTTAGTCGACTATCAGGGTCAGGTTTTAATTCGTAATTGAGTTCCAATTTTGGTGGTGGGTGTTGATTCAGGTGTAAGTGTCGAATCAGGATTCAAAAATTGGATATCGATTGTTAATGTCGAGGTTGTATCAAGGTACGACAACCAGGTCTCTAGTAGGGTGTCGAGATCGGATTGTAGTTCAAAAGCTAGGTTTTGATTTGGATGTAAGGAACTGGGTTAGGTCTCTAGTCGAGGTCAAGTCTTAGTTTGAGGTCTCAGGTTGAGGTTATAGTCGGGGTCAGGGTTGGGTCTCAGGTCAAGGTCATGGGTCGAGGTTGGGATCATGTCTCAGGTCTTGGGTTGGGTTACAGCGTAAGGGTCAGGTCTCAGGTAGGGTGTAAGGATAAGGTTTGGGTATTGGGTTTGAATTCAGGTTAGATGTGGGCGTTAGATTACGATTGCAAAGTTAGATCTCTAATTAGATGTTGGGGTTTAGGTCGGGGTCTTAGGTTTGAGTCTTGGGTCAAGGTTAGAGTCTTGGTTATGGTTGGGTCTTGAGTATGGGTCATGGGTCGAGGCTAGGGTTGGGTCTTAGGTTAGGGTTGGGTTGGGTGCTTTGTCAGGGTGGGGTCTTAACTCTTATGTTGAGGTTGGGTCTCTTATCATGGTTCAGATGTTGGTTCAAAATTGGATGCTTATTTAGATATTTAGTCGGGTCTCAGGTTAGGTGTTGGGGTCAGGTCTTGGGTTTGTTTTTTTGGTCGAGCTTAGATCTTGAGTCTCGGGTGGAAGTAAGGTCTTGAGTCTTGAGTCTGGGTTGAGATCTGGTTTCATGTCGATTTTAAGAGTCAGGGTCAGGGCCGGGTGTTAAGGTTGTTGTCGAGCTATTGTTGGGGTTGGTCTCACGTCTCAAGTCATGGTCAAGTTGGGTATCTTATCACGGTCAGGTCTTTGGTCGGGGTCGGGTGTTGAGGTTTGGGTCACATTGAGGTCTCAGGGTCAAGTCTCGAGGTTGGATTACAGTTCAAAAGATTGATCCTGAATTGAATGTTTGGTTCAAGAGTCAGGGTCGGGTCGTGGTCAGTTCCTAGGTCGAGGTTAGATCTCGAGTCAGATGTTGTTGTCGAATTCCAATTGAAAAGTTCAATCCTGAGTCAGATGTAGGGGTCGGGATTCAGGATCAGGCCCTAGGTCGGGGTCGAGTGTCAGGTCTCGAGTTGGGAGTCATGGTTAGGTTCTAGTTTGGGTCTCATGATCGTGTATCGATTCAAGTAATGGTTAGGGTCAGGTCTAGTTTAAATATCGGGTCCCGTGCCAGTAGTATGGGCCATGTCCTAGACCAGGTGTTAGTATTGGGTGCCAGATTTATTATTGGGGTTAGTTTCCAGGTTAGAAACAATATTCCTAAAAAATATTTTCTACTCTCTAGCAAAAAATAAAAGAAATTTTCTAAAAAATGGTTTTCATTCACCAATCATACACTAGAAATTCTTTTTCGCAGAAAATATTTCCACTCACCAACCAAACATGAGAAAATAAGTTAGATACTAACTTATTTTCCAAGAAAACTTTTTCCTGCATATCTAAATGTATTTGGAATGAAGGAAAATGATTTCCTAGAAAATATTTTCTTGGAAAATAAGTTGGTTGCTAACTTATTTTTTCATGTTTGGTTGGTAAGTGGAAATATTTTCTAGTGTATGGTTGGTAAATGAAAAACATTTTTCAGAAAATACCTTTTAATTTTTGCTAGAGAATAGAAAATATTTTTTAGAAAAATAGTTTCTAACCTGGAAACCAACCCCAAAATTTGATCTGGCACCTGAACCCGACACTCGAACCAAAACACGATCTTGACGATCGATTAGGGACTTTTAACTTTTAACTTAAACCAAAACATGAAAAAATTGGAAAATATTTTCTAGAATTACATTAGTTTAGTTTCACAACACACTGAAATGTATTTGACAAAGAATATATATAAAGGGTGAGGAGACAAACTGATAAATCTGACAAAAATAAATAATTAATCCATTACTCCTCTATATATAAGAGTGTGTGTGTGTTACATAGATGAATAGATGTGTATGTAAATCTAATCTATTTTCCATATTTGAATGAAAACATTGGCCACACTAATTTGTGATGGACCTTTCGGTTTTATCGAAAATCATTTCTACGCGTATGGTGCACTTAGGAGCATTCAATGAAACAATTATCATTTAAAGATTTAGAAGATTTAGCTACTCATTGAGAAATCAATGAAACAAAAGGGGAGCTTTGGAGAAAAAAAAATATAAATCAAAGAATAGAAAAGACTAATGTGAGATAATTCTACAATTTTCAATAGTGTATGTAGTATTTCACATATAAAATATTTGTTTATGAGAATTACAAGTTTCTCCTTAGCGGAACAAGATCTACAATGACCACAAGTCATGTCTTCTGACATTGAGAATTCTGATAAAGTGGCCTGAATCCCTTTTGTCCTAAACCTAGATATCTCTTCTTATGCAAAGATAGATCTTAATGTAATTCTAGCCGTCTCTATATGATGATTAATTTTTTTTTAATCATAGTGGTGTTTTTATAGGCTAGCTCTAGGGTTCAACATTGAAGAATATTTAATGGGCTTGTGGGTCATCTAGCACCCCATATGGGTGGACCCTATCTAATAACATTTTTCAATAGTATATGTAAGGGAAAACTTCAAGACTCGAAAAATAGATATGAAAAGAGTCTATTTTGTAACTTACAAAATGCATATAGGACTATGAACATAAAATATAAAAAGTTCTAGATTGTGGTAATATGTTCTTAAAAAATATATATTCTCTCAATCTCAAGAGAGAGAAAAGTTATTTGACCTAACTAAATTATGACCTAGTGATATATTTTAATCTTCTTTATAAATGAGAACAAAATTTGTGTTATTTAAGACTAACGTTTTGTCATTATATCTTGTCAATGACTAAAAATGATAAAATATGTATATAAGAATAAGAAATTCGGTTCAAGTTTTCTTGTGTATTATAAAAATATATTGTATAATTTTGTCCTCCGTTAAACTATTTATCATTCATATCATCACTATTTGCAAATAATCTCACACTCATACCAAATTTTTCCAAAGTATAGTTACCGTTGTTTCAAATGACTCACACAAAAAAAATTTCTAATTTATTGCTTTCAAGTGTTTTTGAAACAAACATAAAAGGGGTAGTTGTGTAGGTAAAGGTTTGTGAACACAACCAAAAAACACACTTGGTCTTATTAGGGTTGTGCAACTTCCATATTTCACTAAAAAAATGGTTGAGTAGGAGTAATTTCAAGTCTAATACATGTACACATTTTTTTATTTTTTTAAAGAAAATTATATACGACTCAAATTGAATTGTATATTGTAAGTACTAGAGCTTCAACACGAAATTGGTGGACAACCAAATATAATCATCAAATTTGGACTATATATAGTTTAAAATTATCTTAAAGTCAGGTATTTGTTAGGGATCAAGACAAAGGTGAAACTTTTTTCTTATCTTTGCAAACAGTAAAGTTCTTCTTCGTTTTTTCTTTTTACTTGGCGAAAACTCAGCTTTTTGCCTTTTTTTTTCTTTTCTTGCTAAGTATCACTTTTTATTCTTGATTAGGTAGATTTTTTTTAACATAATAAGACAATTTGGCTATGTTTAAATTATATTACTATTTTCTTAACTTCTGTTTTATGTGCTCAAATTTCGATGTAGATTCTATCCGACTGGAGCCTCTTCGATGTAAAGAAATTGTCTAGTTGAGATGTCAAACTATTATTTTTTCCTATCACATGTTGGACTTTTGTGAACATATGTGTATATATATATATATATATATGTAGTACAATTTTTGCTTGTGCATTATATTCTGTGAGTAGTCATTAACTACAAACTGGAACAAAGGGTTAAGCTTATGCTCTTGTCAGCTTTGTAATTTTTTATTATCTAAACGTTACTCCATCATACGACGATAATTCTTTTTTAAAAAAAAATTGACTAAACATTGCAATAATTTTATATTAAAATAGAATAACATAAACAAGTAAATAAATTAAAGATTCTAATAATTTCAAAGGCTAAAAAGTAAAGTTTTAATCCAATAACTCAAAAACAAAAACAGACAGAAGAACCACCACAAATGTCACATTTGGTGGCTATTTTACACAAACATTTTTCGTCAATGCATCCTGCTTGATGATGCACGACAACAAATACACTGACAAAACGGCGACGGACGCTCATCATTAACTGAATTACTTTTGTTTGTAAAAGTAAGCTCCAAATATGGTTACATATTTCTAAGAGCTTGCTCGTATAAAATGGATACTTCATGACTCACAGGACTCGAACCAACATTTGTACCTAAGGAAGAGATCTACCTTTGATTAGCCATCTTGAGAGCAATTATAGGAAGGGGGGGGGGGACATGTAATTATTGCTTCCATATATTTACAATTGAAAAGTACTCAAATTAACATGTGTCTCATGAAATAATTAAATATACTTCAAAAAGAATAGGTTACAAGGTTTAATGAGAGAATAGGCTTACTCATTTTGTTAGAGAATAGGGATTATATCCACAAAAGTATTAGAAAAATCGTGCAGTCATCGTTTATTTGGAGTGTAATATGATGAATATTTGGAGGTGCACCATTCCATGGAACATTATTAATATCCATCTCATGCCTCGTAAAACTACAATTAGTACCACAAAAAATTATATTGTATACACATTAATTAATTATTCATGTACAAACATTAATTTGAAATCTTAGTTCATATTATAAGATACCAATATTCTCACCTAATTAATTTTTTTCTTACTGTACAAGATTTTTTTTTAAAAAAATTTGTTGCTACTCTATATGGTATAATTTCATTGTACACACAAAATTAAAAGATCAGAACCAATAAATATAGAATCTCTGCTAATAAAACCGTTAAAATTGAAACTTTACACTCACTGACCTACTGTCGATATTCAGATTAAAGATTATATCAGTAAAACAATAATTTATTGTACTGACCCTCGTGTGCATTTGCTTGCTTGTGTGTGATATTACTATATTGCCCCTTTCATAGCCCGTGTAAAGTTTATTTCATGTTATGGGATTGGTAGTATGCTTCCTGAGGTAGCCGAGAGAGTTTTAGGTGATTTCGTCCCCTTTTTGGATGCTTTCATGTTGAAATAGTTGACTTTGGTAACAAATGGAGAATCTATCTTCGTATGATATTTTTAACAGTTCCATTAGCTCCGCAATGTCCATTTTGGGTCAGTAGCATGGGTTTTCGGGTCCCAAGGCCTTGGGTGTGAGTTCATGCTGTTGGGTGAGATATTGGGAGAAGTTTAGCAAAGTGTTGACTTTGGTCAATATATTTGGTAAATATGCTCGGATGAGTTTGATCTAGAATGACCTTTGGTTTGGATCCCATGGTGATCAGAAGGATTTTGTAGTGTTTTGGATAATGCTTGTTTGGTTGTTTTCTGTCCATGATCGGAATGATTTTGTGTTCATTTGCGTAATGCTTGTTTTGGTTGTTTATGTGTGAGAGTCGACTTTGGTCAATATTTTGTCGCGACAACTTTCGTTGGTCATTTTGTTGCATTCATTGAGTCCAAAATGTTGTTTCTAGTGCAGTGGTATATTTTGTTGCATTCACGGGGTTCTGAGCAAATGTTAAGGACTCGCTCGCAGAAGAATTTCATTTTAGCTTTTGTTGATACAAAGTTTTCTAATACGACCACTGTTGCAGTCATTTGGACGCTTTGTTGTAGCCGCTTTAGCGGCCCTTGACCGATTTTGTGGTAGCTACTTTAGTAGCCTCCGAACCGCTTTGGCCAACTATAGCCTGACCGCTTTTACGGTAAGTTAACGACTTTCGTTGTTATTGCTGGTGTTATATCTCTATCATTCTTCTTTACTTCTACAAGGAAACCGTAAGGGAGCTCCATTTAGGTTGATTTTGCTCAATTCTCAACCATTGCACTTGATTACATGGTAGATTCCCTTCTTTCAACTATCATTTATGTATTCTCGTTTCATTTTCGCGATTTAATTTTATTTTAAGCTCAAATGCATTGATTTTTATTTCATAAAGTTTATTTTTTGGACCATTTGAGGTCCAAATTAATTCACGTACTCGCCAAACATTCGGGTACGTGATTCTTACATCGTGGAGAACATAATGAAGAAGTTAGTTTTTCATTTCACTGTCAAACTCTGATGGTCGATTTTGACCCAATTTTTGATCAAAATTTTATAACATCATATGGGTACCTTTCGTCTTGTATTGATGTGTATATTCTGTTTTTGATAATGTTCGAGCATTCTGAGGATTGTCGGAAGGGAAAGGCGCATGAGTAGATATGATTGTAGGTTGTACATCCCTTAGAATTATTCTTGGCCATTTTCGGAACATTAGACTAGAACATTAGCCGTACAACCAAAAATTTGGATTAGCCTTAGTCTTGGTTGCCGCAAAGGGATTTATACAATGCGTCTAGGTGAGTTTAAATGTAGATTTATATGGATTGGTTTGATTGGTATAGTTGTGTGCCTTTTCCGGTTATTTTCGAGCTTCTATCATGAGAAGATTGTGATTATGGGCCTATGGCCTTGGTCTTGGAGAGAATGGAGTTCCAGGTTAGTACGAATATACTGTGATGGTTGTTTATCCTATTGATTATGTGATTTGATTGTACCATGAATGGTTTGTTTATGATTTACACGCATTCATGCTCATGTCATTTACATTTGATCACGGATGGAGTCAGGAATGAGAGAGTAATGCTTTTTTCTTTCTAAATTTATTTATAGTTGATTTTATGGGAATTGGGGCTCCGAGGGAGAATGTTATTGGTTCATTTATGAATGTTTTGGGTTTTAAGATAAACTGTATCATTTTCTTAGTATTCTTCCTTTACAAAAATATTTACTTTAAACACACTGATTTTACTATATAGATATGGTTCCAGAGGAATGCGTACTATTTTATGAGATTTTTGAACTCAAAAGGAATTTTTAAAAGATATATGGATTGCTATGGTTTGTTGAGTAATGGTCTATTTTTATGTTATTGTGAGGTCAAGGGATGATTCAAGATTGCACTTCATACATATTGCATACATTGATGAGCTCCCGCTATCCACATGTTGAATTCTGGATTTACATTTATTGCGTATGTTGATGAGCTTAGGCGGGTTCCATAGTCATATTGAGGAGCCTAGGACTTTTGAAGTGAATATGCATATGTATATTTCATATGCTGCAAAAGGTCACATGACCGACACTAGTTTAAGTTCCAAATTTATTTGTATCTTATATTATAATAAAAAAATGGCTAGTTAAGATGATTTATGCCACCACATTAACATATAATTTGTTGTACACTCTCTACATTTCCATCTGGAAGTGGAGTGGCACATAAAGATCTTTTTTTATCCCATTATGTATATACTAGGGTATTGCGTAGGTTCGTGATAAAAAATATATAATTTTTTAAATATATTATAATTAATAGAAAATTATTTTGAACAAAACCTACTATATATAATAATAATTTATTGAAATAACAAGACTTACTATCTCTGTTAAAATATTACTATTTGATTAAACACTTATAATAATAATACATACACAACTATATCATAACTAACGAATTTTCATAAATATTTAGGACATTTTAGGAAGAAACTAAATGTATATTCTTATCATATTTTAATTTAAAATTAATATTTTTAAACACAAGCAATATTATGATAAAATTATCAAACTTAGGCTGGTAAGCCTTCTATACAAGATAAAGGACAACCGAAAACTCCTGATGTGTTACAAGAATTGTATATAAGTAAAGTATGAATACCAAAGGTCTGTAGGTTTGCTTCATAAGATGTATATTCCTGATTGGAAGTGGGAAAGAAAAGCCATGGACTTCGTAGTGGGACTACCTATGACCTTAGGGAAGTATGATTTGATATGGGTTATTGTTGACAAGTTAACTAAATCATTCCACTTCATTCCTGTCAGAGTGGATTATAACTCCCAATAGTTGGCAATTTTTTATGTCAAAGAGATATTAAGGTTTCACAGGGTGCCCTTTTCTATCATTTCACACCGTAGCACTCAATTTACTTCGATAGTTTTTTGTGTAAGTTGCATGAGGCGTTGGGAACTCAACTCATATTTTGTACATTCTTCCATCCATAGATTGAAGGTAAGTCAAAAAGGACTATATAGGTATTGAAAGTTATGTTGAGAGCACGTGTGATTAATTTTGGGGGCCATTGGGATCAGTTCTTACCCTTATGTGAGTTCTCCTAAAATAATAGTTATCACTCCAGCACTGATATGGCACTATTCGAGGCACTCTATGGGAGGGGATGCAAATCACCCATAGGGTGGTTTGAGGCTTGTGATGTCAAACCTTTTGGTGTTGTTTTGGTTAGGGATGCTCAAGAAAGGGTGAGGGGAATTTAGGCTAAGTTGTTGGCAGCCTAGAGTAGGCAGAAGGAGTATGTGGAATACAAGGTAAGGAACATGACGTTTCAGGTTGGTAACTAGTTTCTATTGAATGTGTAACCTAGGAAAGGAGTCATGAGGTTTGGAAAGAAGGGTAAGCTTAGCCCTCGCTACATTGGCCCATTTAAGATTCTTGACGATGTAGGGCCGGTGGTTTACATGTTAGCACTGCCACCAAACTTGTTTGGACTCTACCTAGTTTTTCATATGTCTATTCTAATAAAGTACAATAGGGGTGATGATTATATAATCAAGTGGGACTCAATAGTGTTGGAAAAGGACTTGCTGTTTGGAGAGGAACCGGTTAAGATTCTTGATCGGGATGTCAGAAAGTTTAAGGCAAAAGAGATCAAATCAGTAAAGATTCAGTGGAAAGATCATCCTCTTGAGGAGGCTACTTGTGATACAGAAAGGGAAATGCGAGAAAAATACCTTCACGTGTTCAAAGATTCATGTACTACTCTCTTTTCTATTTTAGCCCATTTTTTCTTGTTTGATCATTGTGGGACGAGTAATGGGTAAATTGATATATATTGTAACGACCCGTCCAGGTTGTTATAATTAGGCCAGAAAACTTTCTTAGTAGTGACTTATAAACTAGGGGCATCCGGGAATAGGTGGGGTAGATTTCTAGGCTTTGTTTATATTTTCTTGTAGCCAAGTCATTAAGGAACCCATAGGTCTTTATGGAATTGAATTCAGGTAAGTAGAATTCTCAAAATTTATCTTGGCCCGGAAGGGATATGTTAGGATGTCAAGGGAAGAAGGTGTCTTGTGAAAAAGGCCCTTTTCATGAATTTCTGAAGCTACAATACTTTCACGTAGTCTACTATTTTGAGAGGCTTTTGCTATAGCGGGCATGTGCCGGCGCTATAGCATGGAAAATGTGATTTTATGAAGAAACAACCCCAAAACCTCTTAATTTCTACACTTTGTTCATGGGATTTGAGAGGGGTGATTTAGGGAAGATTCTACACAATTTTCCATGTAATATTTCTCTAAAGGTAAGTTTATTATTCTCCAACGTTCAACAATGATTTTTAAGCCTCAAAATCTAAGATATTACTCTTGGGGGAGGGTTTTGACATGATTTCATGGTGGAAAAAACCTTAAGTTTGGGAGGATGATCATGAAATGGCCTAGGGTTAATATTTTTGTATAATCTGGGTATTATTAGGACATTTTTGATTGATCGTTGAATTTATTTAATTATTTTAGACCAAGAATAAGCCAAGACACTTCAAAATGGAAAATATCGGGTTCTTCAGAGTTTCCAAGGGGCTTGTTTCAAGGTAGGTGATGGTTGTATGTTTTCTAGTTTATGAATGTCTGCATGCATGTCTACTGATTTATAGTATCATTTGTGCAATGTATGTTTTGGAAAACATAGGGAAGCATATGAAATTAAATCATGTTGATAATCTTATGCAATGGACCTGTTTATGTGACTTGTGGCCATCAAGTGGAATTTTTATTGTGTTTGTCATTGTGCATGATTATTTATGATTGCTGGTTGACTCAGATAGCACACTGGTACAAGAAGACTAATGGTTTGCTCAGATACCACACCAGGTATAAATAGTAATGGTTTGCTCAGTTACCACACTTGGTATGATTACTAACTCTAGTTGGCTTGAGTACTATATCGAAACACTAACAGATTGAGTATGGGTTCCATGAGAGGACCAGGTATGTGACTATCGTTCCATGAGAGGACAAGGCATTTGCATTTGTGATCTTGTGTGACATGCATCCTAGTATTTGTTATTTTATGATGTGGTGACTAGGAGTCTATATGATTTAGTGATTGTTGTTATATGTGTTGTTCTATATTACTGTATTATGGTTAATTGTGTAAATTCATATCTTGAACTGGCCGTGTGATCCGACCATTACAATGTGGTTTGCGTAGTTATACTTTTAATGATCCTCTTGTTCATTTCAATTTTGTGTGCTTTCAATGTTTTCCCCCTCCTCGTAGCTTTGTTGTAGTTTCTTTGGGTTGCTTGGTTTGGTGGCATGTTTCCTAAGGTGGTTAGGAGAGTTTTGAGCATTTTCCCCCTTTAGGGTGGCCTTTGAAGTGAAAGAGTTGACTATAGTCATTATATGGTGAATCTGATGTCGTATGATAATTCTGACAGTTCCATCAACTCTTGAAGGTTCATTTCGATTTAGGCGTGAGTTCCCAAGAGGCTATTGCACGTATTACCCCAAGGGCAGCTACACGCATAAACTGGTTTAATAAATTACGTAGAGTGATCGCAGAAACTCTTTGCAAGCTTGCACATATGTGGGAAAGTTGAAGCCTTCTAAGAATGGAGAACTTCGAACGGCCGTGAAGGCCTGAAAAGAAGACAGTTCGAAAAAGGGCCTTTTGACTACATGCTTTCAAGAATAGAATAGATGAGACGACAATGATTGACAAAGTAGGGGGAGGTGAGTCTTGTCTCCTTTCACTTTGTCGTACTCGGAGGTCCCTAGAGTACAAGCCAGACGAAATGACGGTGGCTCCATACGGGGTATTATTGGGTTCTTATGGGGGCATTAACTAGAAATTTGTTGGAATTGGAAGTAACTGTACGTGAGGGAGGGAAAGGAAAAGTGAAAAGTTTTATGCATTCGTGCTCCACATCCGTGAAGCACTTCATTCGGTCAAGAAGACACATAAAATTACTAGCTTTTTGGTGTTGAAGGAAAGAGGCTTTAAACCTTAGGCAGGCCTAGAGCGGTGATCTGAATCGCTATCGATACGATGCGATGCTGATTTGCTGACCGTAACGAACTTGAATCTTCCCCAAAAAGGGTGGGAAGACCTTTGACCTGGGCTAGGGAGGGATTGGGGTCGCTTTTCTTTATGACTTTAGTCAGTAACAAGGCTCGAAGACCTCCACCGGGATTTGAAATGGATCAGGTAGGGCTACAATTTTTCATTATTGCAATACAAGTAAGACCTCCTCTATACTAGTTATGGAGAGGATTCGTGCCAGATGGAACACGATGCTTTAAACTATAGACTACTATTGCTGGAATGAAACGAAGCTTTGGAAATAAATTATGCTTATTGCTAGGCCCTGATGGCGAAACTTGCATTTTGGGGGAGAAGAAAACGGCCCTCTTTTGCGGTAGAGTAGAAAGCTGAGCTTTCCCTCGCATAACTCCATTCAAAAAGAACACAAAAATGAGAAATAACATTATTTTGCGGATTCTTGCCATCACTGTTGGAAAACCCATTTTTCTGTCTGCATCCATCGGGTCTGAGATTATATACTGCTGCAGAAACTGAATCGAGAGGGTTGCTTGAAAGGTAAGGATAGCGTGATTGGCCAATTGGTTAGAAGGTAAGGATAACATGATTAACTAGTTTCGGTTCTCTTGGATCATGGGCCAGAGCTACTTGGGTTTAGCCCGCTGAACATCATTTGGATGGGCTCAGATCCTTTACATGATTTCATATGCCTTTGACGGGCTTTGAATTTAGACAGATCTGGAGGGCCTTCTTGCATGGAATTGGGCTTGATTTGATGAAGGGCAAACCTTTTCTTCGCGTAGGCCTTCCCTATAGTACTGGGCTAACGTGCTAGGTCGAGTGGTCGCCGAAGCTTGCTTGTTAGTATAAAACTAATAAAACCTAAAACCAAACAATATCAAGACTACTCGGGCATACTTAGCTTTTCCTCCTAAGATAAGAGTTTTTACAAAGGTTGTCACTTTTATAAACTTCTTCACTAATTACCTAGTAACTTTGAAAAATGAATTTCCACTAGGGTAAAAAAAAAAAAAGGAAAGATGAAAAAATGACTACCCTAGCCTAGTAAGTAGTTGTCTTTTTCGCGTTCTCTTCATGTACTGACTTACACTGCCTTACTATATACCGCTATTAGTGGACTGGTCTATTGTTGTAGCAAGCTGCTTACCAGTTATGCCGAAGAGAAGAATATGGAGGATTGATCCTATTCACCTCTAATCGTGCAGTTTCCTTCCAAGAAATCGCCGGTCATGACAAATGGGAATAATCATACACTATCATAGGCACTTCGAATTTCTTTAAAGATTCTCAATGCAGCATGCGCTGAAATCCACCTAGCTACTTACTACTCTACTTAACTTAAAATAAAACATGAAATGGAATTCAAATTGGTCGGAAAAAAGAACCATGGTAGGCAGAATTTGGGGAAAGATAGAGAGCTCTCTTCCCTCCTTGCTGGAGGAGCGGCATACCAAAAAAAAAGCCCTTCCTCGGATTCGAACCGATGACTTTCTTAGCCTATTTTAAAGGACAAACTGATCAACTTTTGGATGGTTGATTTTGGTTCTGAAGCCCTCGTTTGAGTTCATGCCATTAGGTGTTTTAAATTTGAGATTTTTGCCAATGTGTGACTTTTTTCAACATTCTTGGTAAACACACTCAGATGATAATGTTTACAGTATGGTTAGCTTTAAGATACCGAGTTTTATCTAGAATGACCGGTTGTTTCGATCCTGAGGTGTTCTGGATGAGTTTGTGGCTTTTGACGTGTTGTGTGAATTCCTTATAAGTGTTGACTTAGGTCAAAATTTTTACGAGATGACCTTCATTGTTGTTTCATCAATTTCGTTGAGTCTGGAATGTCAATTTTTATTCGATAGTATAGTTTGTTTGCATTTACGAGATTTCGAACAAATCCCAAGCACCCATCGGAGGATTTCTTCAACTTGGTGAAAACTTCTTATGCAGTGCTGCTGGTGCAGAACTATTCTCTTCTCCACAATCTTGGGCCCTTGGCCGCATTTGTAGAGTGGTAGCTGACCTACCCTCTACATTGGCATGAGGAGATCTGCATTCACAGAGTGATGACTTTGTGGTCTTTGTATTCGCGAGGAGAGACTACATTTGAAGAGTGTAGCTGCTTTAACCTTCATGTTTGTGTGCCTCTTGCCGCGATCATAAAGGTTCAAGGATTCTGACTTCCGTTCTCCTGGAAAAGGCTCCACATTCACTCAGAGTAAAATCACTGGCAGGTATAAGTTATAACAACCCATTTTTCAGCATGCATCCTCCATTCAAAGACTTAGTCTTTTGAGAAATTGGAGAGAAATTCTTGGAGCTTTTGAGTGATTCTTTTTGGGTTGTGTCAGGAAATCGCATAGTCACGATCCGAGTCGATCAATCTTCTGTCAACGTTCATAATTTCTAACAATTTCCCCTTAATTCTCCATTTTTTATCCTTTGTGATCTAAATATTTATGGGGCTGTTTTGGCTTAATCGTTGCTCAGATTGTACCTATTTGTTTCTATAGGGGTTACGATATATTTTGGAGGCCTCGTGACAGAGTCAATTTTAGGACTGTGTGGGTCCCAGGATTGTATTTTGGGGTTGTTTTTCTATTTTTGAATTTCTATAATGATATGGGTACTATTTGGCTTATTTTGGCATTCCTGTCGTGTTTTTCATTGCGTGGCATTCATCGGAAACCCTTCAGAAGGAAAATCTGTGGAATAGAGTAGGTGCGGTTTCAACCTCAAGGTATGTTATGGTTTCACTTATTGAGACTTGGCTCAGTTAGTTTGATTATGTATTGAGTAGTATCGAATATTAGGTTGGATGTTATGACTAGTTGCAAGCTTACTTGATCTTAATTGGTTTATGGCAATCTTTGGGTTGCTTAGTGTAGCTTTTAGCAGGAAAACCATAGTTTAGGTTGATCCTTGAACTTGGTGTTATTTAATATCCTTATAAATGGCTTCTAGCTAGCGTAAAACTTAGTTTGCCATGTTTTTTCTTTGTATGGGCTGTTTGGTTGCTTCGGTTGTATTTTGATATTTTATACTCTATCGACATTTATTGTTGGGCTTGAGGCCGTGACCTTCGAGTAGCTGGCTCTCCAGGTTTGTATGTTTGTGTTGTGTCGAGAATTACGCGAATGTGTGATTGGTGTGTTGCATTCTGATTAGGTGATTTAGATTTATAGCGATATTGGGCATGTCGCTTGCATTTGTTTGCTTACCTTTGAAAATTCATAGAAATGATATAATGGGTTTTAGAGTAATGATTTTTATTCAGGGGACTTTCATTGAGCCCAATAGGGCGGGTCACTATTTATTTTTAAAGAAAAATGAGTTTATTCAGATAATAAGGCATTTGTATGAATGTCCATACATTTTGGGTTGCTTTTGGACTGTTTTGTCTGAGGTATCATTTCATAGATCCAGGTAACTTTCCACTACATTTGCACTTGTTGATGAGTCCAAGGTATCATTTAGAGCGGCTTGAGGTTTCTTCCGGGCCTTTTTACCCTATTACATTCATCGCTTGCATCGTATTATATGTTATTTTTCTTTTTGAGTGTGTTTTTGGTTGCCTTGTACTTTTGAGTATCTTATTCATTGAGTTATATTTGTTACTTCCTTTCCTTGGTTATGGGGTTTCATATCTTAGAAACTATCCCTTGAACTGTTAGTATCATTGTGCTTCTCTTTATATATTTGATCTTTCTTAGCTCGAATGACCTATGATGCCTACTGGGTACCCCGTGTTTTGGTACTCATGCTATATTTCTATATCTATTTCTGATGTAGATCCAATATGAGCCACCCTCATTGAGCATTGGATCTCCCGTTGCTTTCATAGACTTGGATTGTGGTGAGCTCTTGGCATTCAGAGACTTGTTGCTTTCCCTCCTTTGTATAAAATTGTATTTTGTATTTTACTTTGTCCATTCTCTTGTATATATAACATTTCTATACTTAGCAGCTCATGTTGTAACCACCCAACGTGCTAGTGATATTGTTCACTTTTGGCCTTGCCCCGCATGGCTTAAAAATGCATCACTAGTTGGTGAGACCTACTTACTTATATACACAACATTTCTCCTATGTTTTGCCGATATGGGACTTCTAATCTTAAGATGGGGTATCACATACACCCCTCTATGGACTTAGCATCTTCGCTGAGGTTTACCCCCACCGAATGAGATTTACCTAGACTCAGCACTGACGTTTGCCCCGCCTAACCAGGTCCAAGCCCGTGCGGCTTGAAAATTTGTCACTAGTTGGTAAGGCTTGCTTTCTTATATACCCAACATTTCTCTATGTTTTGCCCATGTGGGACTTCTAATCTTAAGTTGTGGTGTTACACATATATCGGTGACACCTGGGATTTCATCTTGTTTTTGTTTGTCATCTTGGTCACTTTCCAGCCTTTTTGGTGTATTATATTTAGGTTGTGATTCATATCATGCTTATTTTCATGCTTAAAATCCATAAGAGTTTGAATGACCATAAAAATCGTGCTAAATCAATACCATAAGGTTTCTAAACCAAAGTAAAACAATGAAAAACATAGCTTATTGAAAAAGGATTATAATTTCATAAAGCCTTAGTTTTGCTTTTAATAATTTTTGGAAATTCTTGAGAATCAAAATACCTTAGGCCTGAGAGTGAAAGGAAACTCTCATTGAAGCCTTACATATCTTGAAGAACAAGGTTCTTGAAGAAGCTTGAAGAAGAACTTGCTTGGAAAACTTGAAACCCTAGCTTTGGTGTTTCTTGAAGTTCTTGTGCGTAGATTTTTTTAGAATGAGAGGGCTGAAATAATCAGAACTGATTCACTTTGACTTTTGAGAGAAATTAATAGTCATGGGTTGGGGTTTTGGGATGAGAAAAAGACATAAACACCCCTCCTCAAACGTGAAAAGAAAAGAAAACTAAGAGAATTCTGAAGTAACGTGCAGAGTCACCTAGCTGAAGCTTAGTTCATGCAACACTTCCTGCAACCTTAACAGAACCACTGACCTTTCCATGCGGCCGCACAGTAGATGTTCACTTCACGCGCCAGTTTGTGCAGACTATGTAGTGCCCAAAAAAAATAGTCATAACTTCTAGAACATAACTTGGATTGACGAAAGGTCAAAAACGGCTAAAAGATGACTTCAAGGCCTTTTATTTGTTAGGTATTAAGCCACAAAACTCTTCATACGTTAGGAGGTATGATTTATTGAAGTTGATCCTTGAATAAACTTACGCGGTAAACATAATCATTAAGGAACCTCTCAACTCTATTTTGTGCTAAAGGTTCATTATGACCTTAACTCACATCCAAAGATCTTTTAATACTTAGGAATGGACCTTAACATATAAACCTTTTATCAATCATATCACATGTGAGGCTAAATTCCTACCAATAAGGTATTCTCATTTTTAACGACCCAGCCCGCTAGTAATATTGTTCGCTTTGGTCCTAGGTACACACGACATTAAAACACGTCACTAGTTGGTAAGGTCTGCTTACTTATATACCCAATATCTCTCATGTATTTTGTCAATGTGAGACTTTATATCTTAAGCTGGGGCATCATATAAACTCCCTCTATGGACTCAACGTCCTCACTAAGGTTTGCCCCACCGAATGAGATTTTCCTAGACTCAGCACTGAGGTTTGCCCAACCTGACCAGAATTTGCCTAAACTCAGTGGAACTTTGGTCCACATTGATTAGGCTGACACAGGATTTGTTCTGAAACCATTTGTATTGGCCCAGCCCACTAGTGATACTGTCCACTCTGGGCCTAGGCCCGTACGGCTTTAAAATGTGTCATTAGTTGGTAGGTCTGCTTACTTATATACCTTAAATCTCTCTTGCATTTTACCGATGTGGGACTTCTTATCTTAATTTGGGGCATCACAAATGTGGAGGGAAAACTTCCTCCTTCTCCGCGAATGCGGAGACTAGCCTAAGCTCCACCAACAAGGGATGCACTACTAAACTTTAAAAGTTGAAAAAGCTCCGATTGTGTGCTTAGGATTCATTTAGAATCTCGTGCGTGCAAAGAAAAAATGCCACCCTATCAAATTCATCATTCAGGACTCAACGAAACCATCAAAACTTCCATCCGAGGTCGTCTCGATGAAAAATGGATCCCACACCCAAGTTTCACTTTAAGAAAAAATCCATTAGAGGACTCGAAATGAGATTGGAAGCCTCAGAACTGCATGAAAGGTCATTCTAGACCAAACTCTACATTCTGGAGCTAACCGCGCTAATGGAATTCACATTGGAGCATGTTTACCAAGAATGTTGACCAAAGTCAAACCCTGGCTTATACTTCAAAGTTAAAATGCCTAACGGTACAATCTCACACCGAAAGCCTCGGGGCTCAAACCAACCATGTCCCCAGCCTAAAGTGGCCCGTCTAGAGCTGATAAAATTGTCAAAATTTTATTTTGAGAATGTATTCCTAAACTTTTGACTCAAGTCAAGTGTTCAAAGGCTCCAAAAACATGAAAACTTGCACAAAACACAAATAAATGACCCGGAGACCTAGTTATCAATCTTAGCAAGTTATAAATGATTTGGGATCGTTATAAGAAAGCTCTAAATACTTAACAGATTAGACAATAGTTGAAATGACTTGGAGGGTCATTACACACTCATATGATGAAATTGATGGATTAACTAATGATACCTTTAGAGATATTGCACAAGCAGAAGGAGCTTATGAAGTCCCAAATGAATATGCCCAAAACATTTATAACTTAGTTGATGAGGCAAGCCAAGAGCTATATCCAGGTTGTAAAGGTTTCTCTAAATTATCATTCACAATTTGTTTATACTTGTTGAAGTGCCTCCATGGATGGATCAATGCTTTTTTTACTTCTCTCTTGGAGTTATTGAAAGAGGCGATGCCTTAGTTGAACACTCCTGAATCTTACAATAAAGCAAAGGCCGTGGTAAGGGATTTAGTCTTGGCTATAAAAAGATTGATGCTTCCCCTAATGAATGTATGTCATTTAGAGGTGACCATAAAGATAATGAGTATTACCATGTTTGTCAAGCTTCTTGATTTGTTGAACATCCCGAACAGATAGTAAGATTGATTCTTCTAAGAAACCTTATCGTGTTACTATTAAAATTTTGAGACACTTTCCATTGATTCCTAGACTCAAAAGACTATTTATGAGCTCAAAAATAGAAGAATCATTAAGATGGGATGACGAGCAATGTTCTAAAGATGGAAAGTTAAGGCATCCTGCTCATGGACAAGCATGGAAAGACTTTGATAACAATCATCAAAAATTTGCAAAATGTTCTTGAAGTTTGAGATTTGTCTTGGAAAGTGATGGATTCACTCCATTTCGAAACATGCGCATATTTCATAGTACATGGCCAGTTATGTCACTGGTGTATAATTTACCTCCATGGATGTGCATGAAATTACAATACTATATGCTTTCTTTGCTTATACATGGACCGTGATCACCAGGAAATGACATTGACATTTATCTACAACCATTAATAGAAGAGTTGAAAGAGTTGTGGGTGTTCAGGCTAGAAACGTATGATTCTTCAAGTAATCAAACATTTCAAATGCGAGCAGCTCTTTTGTGGATAATTAATGACTTTACTACATATGCTATGTTGTCCGGTTGGAGTAAAAAAGGAAAGTTGTCTTTCCCCTGTTGTAATTATGGCACTAACTCTTTCTATCTAAAACACAGTCGAAATATGTGTTATATGAGCCATCGTGTTTTCTACCCATGAATCATCCGTTGAGATCTAACAAAAACTCTTTTAATGAAAAGACAGAATTTAGGTCACCTCCTCCTTTATTGCAGGGAACAGATATGCTCAATAGCTTACGGAATGTTGAAAATGTATTTGGAAAGGAGCAAAAGAAATCAAATAATGGCCCATGCAAGAAATGACAAATCTTTTTTGAATTGCCATATTGGCAACAAAACTTGTTGGGTCATAAAGTTGATGTAATGCACATAGAGAAGAATATAGTTGATAGTATAATTGGAACACTTTTGGATATTTCTGGCAAGACGAAGGTTCATTCAAATGCTCGTTTTGTCCTCAAAGGGATTGGCATTAGAAATATCCTTCAACCAAAAGATATGAAGGATAGTAGGAAAGTAAAGCTTCGAAGTGCGTGCTTTTCAATTTCTAAGGGAGAAAAAAATATTTTTTAGGGTATTTGAAAAAGGCAAAACTGCCTGATGGTACTACTTCCAATATTTCTAGATGTGTGAAGCTAGCTAAAAGAAAAATATCTAATTATAAGACTCTTGCACTACCAAAAATGATCTTTAGCAGCAATTGATTAACGACAATAGTTTAATTGCTGCTAAATATATATTTTTAGCGGCAATTAGTATTCTTTATAAATGTCATTAAAGTGTACAATGACATTGGATCCAATGGCATTGAACTAGTGCTGGTAAATGCATTAGCACTCTTTGTTAATGTGTCTATTTATTGCCGCTAAAAGATGTTTTTGTTATAATGATGATGCACATTTCATGTTATATTACCTATTGCCAAAACCTATTAAAAGCATATTTCGTGACCCTGTTGCTATTCCTTTGATTCATTTAAATTCCTTCTTCTATTGTTTATGTCAAAATGTTATCACATCAGAAGAACTGGATTGTTTAGAACTAGATATTAAAGAAACATTGCGTCAGTTGGAGCGAATTTTCCCCTCTAGCTTTTTTAAAATAATGATTCATTTGTTTGTTGATTTGGTGAATCGAATTGATTCAAATTTTACTTATTATGGTAAAATAGTTGATGTCCTGGAGTTGGATTACTATAGCCATTTAAAGTTGTCTTATTTAAATATGAATGGTATGAGGCTTTAAGGTGTATCCACATGAATTTGTTGCTGAAGAACCAGAACATGAATCAGAGGATGAGTTTGATATTGAAGATACATCATGAGTTCTTTCTTTTATTCTACAATTTAACTTTGTGTTACACAGGGTGGCTTTTAGTAATATAAACTTTCTTTATTAGCTTTTAGTCCATGGAATGGGAGTTCAAACTGATTCATTTTACAAAGTTCTTAAGTTTTTATGTTTTATAGTTGTCACTTTGTTTTCGAATTCTACAATGAAGTTTTCATTGATTTATTTTTCTTGCTTTAAGAAATCTTTGAAGGTATAAATATATTTTAGTTGATTTCTAACACGTGATTTACTGCTTAATAACATAAGTATTGTTTTAGCTTTTCTACAAGAAACCCACTATAGTATGTGTTCTAAACTTAAAAGTATCATGTGTTTTCTTTAAAATTGTTGCTGCAACAGTTATGCGCCATGAAGGATGTTATTACCAGTGCTGTAATTTCTGCATTTTGTTCAATTTTGCACATCTTTTATATTTTCTGCACTGCATTTCTCCATTATGCTGTTGCATTGCTGCATTTTTGCTTTTAAGCAATTCCACACTATTTCTTTATTTGTTGCACTGTATTTCTACATTTTTTGCACACTTCACACAGCAGTTTTGTATTTTCTGCACTGCTTTTATATTTTTTGCACTGCATTTCTGCATTTCTATACTGTGTTATTGAATTGTTGCACTCTTTTTTTTAATTTTCTGCACTGTGTTTTGTTGGTGTTTATGTATTTTTATATTAAAATTAATATATTAAGTGCATATGTTAGTGGGTATAAGTTGACAAGAATATGGTCATTATTGTGATGTAACTCTTGTAACCACTATTGCCATGATCTACCACTAATTTCATCCATTATTCTACCTTATTATACCTTGTAACTTATGTAACCTTTGGGCCATTCATTTGCCTAATTTACTACCCATTATCTTCCTATTCATTGCAAGGAAAAATTCCTACATATAAATAGTGTGGTCTTACTTTGGTTTGAATAACAAGAGATATACAAGAAAATATAGAGTGAAAAAGATGAGTAGTATTATACTGTGTTTATATTGAGATTAGTGTAGTGAAAGAGAGAGAGTTGAGACATGGAAAAATATTCTAAGTCTTCAACTATATTTACTATAAAAAGCGAGAATATTTTTATGTTGGAGAAGGTGTTCTTTTTATGGAGCTTTGGATTCTTCAACTAATCCGGAGTTGCTTGAGTTGTACGACGTTGTTGGGTTGTTGTATCCTGGAGGGGACAAATCAAGAGTGATACTATTGGATCGGTGTAGATTATGCCATAGTGGGCTTGAATCCCCTAAAAGAGAACGAGATATCCGCGCCTCATCCTAAAAGATTTATTTATTTATTTTGTTCATTTAATTTCAACTGTAATTTATTATATTTGTGGTATATTACACCAACAATTTTAATGAGATTCATATTTTTGTTACAGTTTGAAAAAGTGCAGATATCAAGATAGAGATCTCAACATAACTCTGTTCAACGTTGCTCTCTTCAAGAGATGGAAGAGAAGAGATGTACGGGTAAAGTATTTTTCTAATTGCTCAATTCAAGTGGTAAAAAGGTAAAGAAAAAAAACTTTTTACCTAATATTTTTCATGAATAAAGTGATACTACTTTTATGAAAAAATTATAGTTAAATTTTTAAAATAGTGGGGGTTCATGAAATGATGAAAAAATATTTGTGAAATTGTGATTTTTACATTGTTGAGAAATGCTCAAAATAAAGAGTATTACAAATGCAAATATATTTATTTCGAAAAAAATCACATGTTGTTTGGCCATAATGTGATGACTTTTGGCTCTAACATGAGAGTTATAAATAAATTATGAAAGCCATGTTGAGTAGCCATTTAATATGAAATGTTTTGGGTGAGAAAGAAATTTCATTCTTGAAATGAAAATACTATAAAACATGTGATGGAATTTTCCTTGTTAAGTCACATAATGTTGAAAAATTTGTGAAATACAATCTTATTGGTTGTGTGAGTCTTGCAACTCCTTTTGATTCAATTGTGAAAATGGTGTGACAAAAGAAAGAAGGAGTTTGCTAGCCTAATAAAAAATATGAGATGTGTGACTAATTGCACTGTATATGATATTGTGTATAAAGTATAGCATGTACAACCAAATCAAGTAAATTTACTTGGTACGAAATTGGTGGCTTGTTTTATGAGAAAAAATATCATGCTATACTTATATGTTTTGTTGATGCAGATGAGAAAACTTGGTGCTATTTGTTGGAATGAGAAGAGCAAATTATTTTTTGCTAATTCAATAATGGAGGTTGAAGCAAAAAAAATTAAACTTCAACTAGTGAAAAAAAGTGAATTGATTTTACTATATCAAACACTTTATTTTGAGAAGTTAATTTTTTCTAAATTGATTAATTGTGATAGCACCAATATAATGGTAGAGTACAAAATCGTTCTTATAACGGTGAATTCAGACACATGAGATGAAAACACAATATTGTGAGATCATATTGATCACCGGTATACTATCAATATTAATTGTGTTAAATCTTGCAGATTCATAAACTAAGGCCTTAGCAAGATATTGAGTCTGAAGCACATCGAGGGGGATGAAAATGGAAGCTCATAAATTATGAGTCATATATGAGGAAATCCGACCTGGGTCCTATAACCAGGTTCAATGGGAAGAACGAACCATATGATGACTTGTTGTGAAATGCATTATTATTTATTTTATTCAATCCCTATGATGTGAGTGCATTTATCCTATAATGATTTGTGGAGGTTGAGTCTTTTAACTCTTAATGAAATTTTGTATCTCGTATGAGTGGGGTGTTAAATTATAGGAGCACCCTTGACAGATTTCACCTATGTGAGTGTGAAAGTAGGCCGCTTTCTATCAAAATGGGCTTTTTCTCAAAAACACTTATGAAAACCAGGATAACACAAAGTCGTAATGTGCTGGCTATTAAAGCTTATGTCAATGCCTTGTTTATTGTGTGTAAGCAGTGATACTTTATTTCCCTTAAGCAGTCATAGTTCACGTCTGAGACCTCTACTGACTCTACAGTAAATGTTATTATTTTATTAAGTGAAGGTTCAATGCAGAACACACCTTTATTATGCACGATAGTCTACCGTCAACTAAATTGTGAAATACTTTCTTATTTTAGTATTGAAATGAGTGGGGGAATGTTGGTGTTTATGCATTTTAATATTAAAATTAAAATATTAAGTGCATATGTTAGTGGGTATAAGTTGACAAGAATATGGGCATTATTGTGATGTAACTCTTGTAACCACTATTGTCATGATCCACCACTAATTCCACCCATCATTCTACCTCATTATACCTTGTAACTTATGTAACCTTTGGGCCATTCATTTGCCTAATTTACAACTCATTATATTCCTATTCATTGCGAGGAAGAATTCCTACCTATAAATAGTGTGGTCTCACTTTGGTTTGAATAACAAGAGATGTACAAGAAAATATAGAGTGAAAAAGATGAGTAGTATTATATTGTGTTTATATTGAGATTAGTGTAGTGAAAGAGAGAGACTTGAGACATGCAAAAATATTCTAAGTCTTCAACTATTATTCACTATAAAAAAGCGAGAATATTTTTATGTTGAAGAAGGTGTTTTCTTTTTGTGGAGCTTTGGACTCTTCAACGAATCCGAAGTTGCTTGAGTTGTACGATGTTGTTGGGCTGTTGTATCCTGGAGGGGACAAATCAAGAGTGATACTACTGGATCGGTGTTGATTATGCCACAGTGGGCTTGAATCTCCTTAAAGAGAGCGCGATATCTGCCCCTCAACCTAAAAGATTTATTTATTCATTTTGTTCATTTTATTTCAATTGTAATTTATTATATTTTTTGTATATTACACCAACATGTTTCTATATTTCTGCACACTTTGCACTTCAACTTTATATTTTCTGCACTTCATTCGGCATTTTCTACACTAATTTTATAAATTTCTACACGATATTTTTGCATTTTTACACTCGTGCACTATGTTATCCAGTTTATTTTTCTGATTTTGTGATTCTTATTTGTTGCTATACTAAATACTTTTTGTATATGAAGAATGGTTCAAGGAGCAGCTTTAAAGAAAAAGGTTCTGAATTCAAACAAACATTCAAGTCCAAAAAAGATTGTAAGTTTTAATTATCAATTCCGATCAAGTGTTGAGATGCACCAAACACTTTAAAATTAAGAAGGAAAATCTTTACAATGAACACAAGAATGTAGTGGTGAAAGATCAGGCACCACCTTATAAAAGGCATAATTATATGCTCGTAACAATAAATGCAAGTGAAAGACCAACTATGCAGAGATCAATTCAGTTTGAGGATTCAATTCAAATGTAAGAGAGGAGTAAACTACCTATATATAAATCCGTGATCCAACTTTTATCAAGGAAAGAGGTTAACACTTCCCACATGGTTGGAAGAACACAAGGTGAAGAAGAAAATCAACTTGGTATTGAGGAGCTGCAAAACTGCAAAAAAGCTAAGAGGAAGTCACTCGTACCAACAATGAGTATTAATCATTTTCTAGAAAAAAAATGGAACGCATGTGGGTGAGGAAAAAACCTCATATTCAGCCAGCAGATGATGTTAGATATATGCCATGTTCATGTATTAATGAAAACAATATCAAAGTGGATGAAGCTGTTGCACAAGAAGAACTTGATGAGTGTGTTCGATATAAAGATATGGACATAAATTGTTCAAAAGGTGGTATGTTTTTAATCTTCTTTTTGTAGTTATATAAGTTTACTCGCATTGTAAATTTTATAATTGTATTGTAAGTTTTATCTTATGTTTCTAATGTTACATTAAATCAGGAACTTTGGAGTCGAAAAAGGTTCGAGGACAAAGAACATGTAAGATTATTCATGCAAGAAAATTTGAAGAAAGAGAGGAGGTGACATTTGATCATGGACAAGCTGTTGGACCAACTGGAAAAAGAGTGTCTGATTTGAGTAACTTTCTAGGAACAATTGCTAGAAATTCTAGATTGATCACATTGTAGTATACTGGTTGGCTTGTTGTGCCAAATGATACTAAACTACGCATATGGGAATATGTCAACGTAAGAATACTAAAATTTTATGAATCTATTTTATTATGTGTATTTTACTAATAAAGATAACATATATGCTATTGATAAAACTCAACCACACCTTTCACAATTCGAAGTGTGGGTGGTCGCTATGCAAGTATAAACTCAACGAAGAGTTGGGCTCGATCCCACGAGGAACAATGTGCAGGGCGATTGATGAAACAAACAATTACTAGCTACTAGTTTGAATCCGAAATGAAAGATACAATTATAAAATAAGAAGATTTCAAGTAACGAATTTAGGATAGGGGATAGAGGAGAACAAGGGACAAAGCTATATCGAACAAGATTACCAAAGGGGTTTGGGAATGGGAAATCGATCAAAATCCATACGATCCATTGCACATTAGCATAATACAATCTCAATTAATCATGTGTAAATTCATATATGCCTCGGAAACTAAATTATCTACCTAATTCTATCGAACATAGGCAAATATTTCTCAATTAGCTCTCACGAACCCAATCAAGTGGCAACACAAGCAATCCGATTAAATGCAATGCAAGGATTCACTATTTCTAGACAAATCCGGCAATTGAGTTGCTAAACCTCAATTAATGCACCAATCAATCATACCCAACCTCAATTAACTCTCACAAGCTAAATCAAAGTAAATGGGCAAGTCCAAGGAGTGATCTATTCCAATGGAAAGTAATTAAAGCATGAGATCAATTGGATAATCAAAAACCCATTTCATAAATGATAAAGCAATCAACTAATTACAAAAGTACAAGATAGAAATAAAAAACCCAAATATTGATTATGTCTAACACAATATCCAAATCACTAATCAACAATTAACACCTAGAATTCAACAATACAAAGCAAAGAGTTGAAGAAGGAATGAAAATCTTTACAACCCAAGCTCACAACCTTCACTCTAATGGTGTTTGTTGAGGAATCTTGATCTCAAAGCTATGCCCAAACCTCAATCCCCAAGTTCCTCTTCTCTATTCTCTGTGTTCTCTCTTTGATTGTTCATTCCTTGATTTGATAATCCTCAAAATGGCTATGAATCAATGTATATGGTGAATTAGGGTCAAAATGTGAATTTCCAGAACATCCCAGATGTCAGTCACCTTTTCTTCTCCACATTCGTGGGGGTAGCTCCGCGTTCACAGAGGTCAGAGTAATTGCACTCCGCGTTCTCAGAAAAAGCACCGGGTTCGCGGTACTCTGAGAAGTTGTACTCCGCATTCGCGGAGGATGTTTCACAGTTCAATGCTAGCTGGAGCTCCGCGTTCGCAGAGAGCACTTCACTGCCAGCTCCAAAATCCTTATTTTAGCTCCATTTTGCCCCAATTTCCACTCTTTTTCATCAAAGCTCCTTTTTAACCGTCGTGTACTTGAGACAACCACATTCAAAGGAAAGTTAGCCTCTTTCTCTACTTAAGTACCACAAAATCACAAGAAAAGGACTCCAAATGAGTGAAAATCACCCACTCATCAATACCCCCAACTTAGAAACTTTGCTTGTCCTCAAGCAAAACAAAATCAAAAGCACAAGAGGCAATCACAATAAGCACAACACATTTTCATTCCGAATAGAGATCATGATCATGACTTTGGTTGGTACTAACAAATAGTCCTCAAGCAAGATTTTCACAAAAACAACCCCTCATTTTCATGGAAAATATTTCAAAAACCAAGAATCATTAAGTGACAACAACTCAAACTTAAGAAATGACTCAACTCTTTAGCTCTTTTTCATGCTCACTTGATGCAATTTAGAATTTTCAAACTCAAACAATTTGCATGCCCTTACAAGAAAACAAATGTCCCAAAACACTCAAAAGTATTTACTAACAAGGGACAAAAGCACAAACACTCACACTCACAAAAGAACATCTCATGAACACAAATGCCACACCATAGGCTTGCCCATATTTTCAATCAACATTGCCTAAACTTCATTTGGTTAGAAATCACAAAGGACTCTATTAAGCTTGTAATGTAGGCTTAGGGAAGGTAAGGATATCATTTAGGTACAAGTGACTACACCCTCCTTGAACTCTACTCAACAACTCAACATTTTCCAACTTTTCCACATTTTCTTCACTTTCCAAACCAATGCACAATTCACCTTTTCATTTTCTTCATTTTCATTCTAGATGCCCCACATGCAACCATTTTCAACTTTTTGGAGGATTCAAGATTCTTTTATTCACTTTCTTTTTCGAAACTTTTTCTTTCTTTGAGACATCTTTCCTCCTATATTTCTCCTTTTTTTTTATATATCAAGCTCTTACGCAATTGGCATTCCTTCTATGAAATTCCCAAAACACCACAAACTTAGGCTTTTAGCCTCACTTTCACAACATCAAGTTCAAGGAGGGGAATGGTTCAATAGAGGAATGTATTTTCAAAATGGCTAAGGCTTGTAATGAGGTTTCCAATAAAAGGATTTAGGCTCAAAGGGGACAACTAAGGATACATTTAGTGCAAGGGTTGGATTTTTAGGCCAAGTGGATTTCAAGAACAATCAAAGAAAGCCTAAGATCATTTTTCCAACCCAACTCAATTAAGACCAAAGTATCAAGACCAACCGGGCAAGTTCTAGGTGGCATAAGTGAACACAAGGCATTATTCAACAACTCACAACACATGGCATGCAAATCCCTCAAGATGGATCAAAATCTTATTTCCTTTTTAACAAACAAGTGACATTGAACATTTAAACTGCCAACGAATCAAGAGTCATAAAAAGAATCACAAGAGTTGTCACAAAATCATTCAACACATGCTCAAATTTCCAAAACGGAGGGGTATGCTTCAACACATATTTTTCACAAGCGAGACTATATTCCTAGTACCAAACATGCCACAATCTTCCAAAAAGACCACGACGAATTCGCCCTTAAGAAAGCCGTCAACCAATCCATCATTTGGCAAACTCATACATCAATTCGGACCCAGTTACTCAGACTTCACCGCACACCAACAATAATGGCTACTCAGACTTCACCGCACATCAACAATAATGGCTACTCAGACTTCACCAATAATGGCTACTCAGACTTAACCACACAACCAATCGACGCTTTACCCTTAAGAAAGTCATTACTCTATCAATCATAGGGCATCGCCAATCAACAACAACACCATCTCAAGACAAAATAGATAAAATAAATAAGCTATCAAAAACAAAAAAAAAACTAATAAAGAAAAAACGACTAATCCAACACAATCAACAATTAAGCTCCAAAAGCCCGACAAGGGCACATCATCCATGAACAAAACAAGAGCCCGACAAGGGTACATCATCCACAAATCAAAACAAATATCCAACAACATAATAAAAACAACCAATAAACAATCCCAATCATCATAAACAAGAAATACAGAACATGAGTCAAAAGGGAGGCACCCCCAACTAAAAATCAAACTATGTCCTCACATTACAAAAATCAAAAGAGAATACGAGGGGCTCCCTAAAGTGCAATCACTCTGAGCTAGCATTATAGGGCAAGGAAAAATCCTAATCACCAGACGGACTGCTACCGCATAGGCTCCGGAGCTTGCCCATAATCTTGCTCAGGAACCGGCTCTTCATCTTCTCATGCTCTCGGAAAGTCCGCGGCGCTTCTCAATCTTCCCCTGCCTTCGACTTAGATGCTCCAATCTATCGGACATATCCTTCTGTGTAGCAGCTACAGAGGTAATTGTAGGTGCAGATGCACCCTCAGATATGGCTCCAGAAGGTTCGGTAGGAAGGCCATCAACTAGCTGTCGGATCTGAGCATCCACTCCTTGTATCTGAAAAGATATGTATCGCATCATGGCAGGCCCAAACTGGAGGGGTCCTACTGAAGATGAAGCACTAGTGTCAGAAGTGCGCTCAGTGAACTGCCCGAACTGTGGGTCGGCCACATCGGTCTTCCTCTTCTTGTTCTAGCTACTCTGGCCGCCCCTCTTCTTCAGTGGGTGTATCTCCTTCCTGGGCTTCTTCTCCTCATCAGTAGGCAGCCTCAACACTCCAGCACCGTAACATATCTGAGTGATCAAAGAAGGACAGATAAGACTCCTTGCTCTCCCTTGAGCCACCTCAATAATATCATCCACAATTAGCTGGCCCACATTAACAGCCAGCCCATCCATAATAGCTGCAATAACCAAAGCCTTGTCTAGTGTCACCTCGGTGTCATGTGTGGAGGGAATGACCCAAGCATATATAATGGAGAGCCAAGTTTTTGCCTTTGCTGTAAACTCACGGGACTCCACCCCTTTCTTAATCTCGAACCACTCTGAAGGCTCACCATTGTGCAACTTATCAACCAGCCACTGACTACCCAGCTCCCTGTAATTCTCCAGATATATCTTGTTATCTGCATCTGGGAGATCGTAACAAGCATTAATCAACGCTGGCTGAAATGTACCTGCATCCCTCGGACGGTAGTAACGGCGGCCTCAATAAAATCAGTCTCCGAGGCATTAGCATAGAACTCAACTACGATAGTTTTATTAGCCTTGACAGGCTCAGTAGCAAACACCACCCATCTACTTGATAAGGCATTTCAACGAGCTTCTAAAGGAAATGAAATATTATGCCCTTGCAAAAAGTGCATCAATCGTTATTGGCATTATAGAAATGTGGTGGAGGATCACTTGATTGTAAATGGATTTGTGGATGGATACAACAAATGGATTTTTCACGGGGAGTGAGTTTCCTCAAGGAATACACCACATTCAAGAAACCATGATGATATTGATGGACTACTTCGTGATACATTTGGAAATATAGAGGGTGAAACATCGCATGAAGAAGGAGAGAGAGAAGGGCTATCTAAAGATGCAAAGAGATTTTTTAAATTAGTGGAAGAAGGAAAAAAAGAGTTATATCCAGGGTGTGAGAGCTTCAGTAAGCTGAGTTTCATCATTTGTTTATACTTGCTTAAATCCCTACATGGGTTGAGTGATGTGGCTTTTAGTGATATGTTAGACTTGTTAAAAGAAGCATTTCCCTTTGCTCAACTACCTGAGTCTTTCAGTAAAGCTAAAAAAATGATAAAAGATTTGGGTCTCGGCTATGACAAAATACATGCATGCCCTAACGATTGCATGCTATTTTGGAATGAAAATGAGGAGAAAGATAATTGCTCTATGTGTGGGTCTTCTAGATGGTTAAATGATGGTGATTGCACAACTAATGCAAGCTCTAAAATACCTGCGAAGGTTTTAAGGTACTTTCCTTTAAAGCCTAGGCTTTAGAGAATATTTATGTGCCCTGAAACAGCTGTTGCAATGAGATGGCATGATTCTGAACTACCTAATGATGGAAATATAAGGCATCCTGCTGATGGAGAAGCTTGGAAGGATTTTGATTCTATGCATCTAAACTTCTCAAAAGATTCTCGTAATGTTCGATTGGGTCTTTCAAGTGATGGTTTTAATCCATTTCGAACCATGAGCATTTCCCATAGTACCTGGCCTGTTATGTTGATGAATTATAATTTATCACCGTGGATTTGCATGAAGCCAGAGTACTTAATGTTGTCGATGATCATTCCAGGTCCATCATCTCCTGGACAGGATATAGATGTGTACCTACAACCATTAATTGCTGAATTGAAGGAACTATGGGAATTTGGGATAGAAACATATGATGCTCATACAAATCAGACATTTCAAATGCATGCAGCTTTAATGTGGACAATTAGTGATTTTCCAGCGCTATCAATGCTTTCTGGATGGAGTACTAAGGGAAAATTAGCATGCCCCACATGTAACTACAACACCTGTTCTCAATATCTCAAACATAGTCGTAAAATGTGTTACTTAGGTCATCGGGCATTTTTCCTCCTGATCATCCATTTAGAAGAGACAAAAAATCTTTTAATGGAGAGGAGGATCATAGACCTGCACCTACATCCTTGTCGGGCGTGGAAGTTCTTGAAAAGTTACATGATTTCAATAATGTTTTTGGGAAGGGTAAAAAGAAAAGACGTCGAAATAATGAGGGTCCATGGAAGAAAAGATCAATCTTTTTTGAATTACCATATTGGAAACATAATAAGTTGAGGCACAATCTTGATGTGATGCATATTGAGAAAAATATATGTGATAGTTTGCTTGAGACTTTATTAGATATAGCAGGAAAGTCAAAGGATCACATTAATTCTCGCTATGAATTGCAAGAAATGGGGATACGAAAGGAGCTTCATCCAAGGAAAGATAATACAAATGGAAAAGCTCATTTAGCTAAATCTTGTTTTAGCATGAAACCAGAAGAAAAGAGGTTATTTTGCACTGTCTTAAAAAATGCCAAATTACCAAAAGGGTTTGCCTCAAACATATCAGATCGTGTGGATGTGGAAGAGATGAAAATATCAGGGTAAAAAAGCCATGATGCTCATTTTATAATGCATTACTTGCTCCAGATTGAGGTTCGAAAAGGATTGCCTAAGAATGTTTCATTAGCCTTGATTAGGTTGGGGAACTTCTTTAAAGCCATATGTAGTAAGGTTATAAGGCGAGCAGATCTTGAGGCAATGCAGACTGAAATCAAAGAAATTTTATGTGAGCTTGAAAAGATTTTTCCTCCATCTTTTTTTGATATAATGGAACATTTGCCTATCCATTTGGTAGATGAAATTAGATTGGGTGGTCCAATTCATCTTCGTTGGATGTATTCTACTGAGAGAAAAATGTGTAAGTTCAAGGGTCTTGTTCTTAATCGACGTTATCCAGAAGCTTGTATAGCGGAGGCGTTTGATGTTGAAGAGTTCTTGATTTTTGGTTCGAGATACCTACATCATGGAGTGAAGACACGATTCAGTAGGTATCGAACTGAGGACGATGAGGATTTTGAAAAAGAGGGAGATGATTTGTCCTATATGTTTCCTATGCTTAGGCATCCTGTTGGAAATGAGAAGAAGAAAAAAGGAAAGACTTTTACCATGGATCTAGAGTTATCTTTAGAAGTACATCGATATGTTCTGTTCAATACTGGTGATGAACAAGTGGATGATTTTATCAAGTAAGATAAAAATATAGTAATTATATATATTTTGAACTTCATTTATTCAATTATTACAAGGCACTTTAAACTTCAATTATGAATGCCTAATAATCAAATTTGAATTATTCATACTTGCAGGGAGCATAAGATTTTAATTGATAGTAATATTAGATTAAATGCATGGACAAGAGCAAGGAATCATAGTCGAGAATTTGGCAACTGGTTCAAAGAGAAAGTTAAAAATGTTGAAGTGCCTAATCAGTTAAGATGGCTAGCTAAAGGGCCTAACAGGGTGGCAACCAAAAAATATTCTGCATATTTCATTAATGGATACCGATTTCATACATTAAAACGTGATTACTCACGCAAGTCTCAAAATAGTGGAGTGACTTTATCTGCGACAACTGATAGTTTTGCTAGTGCTCGGGATCAAAATCCCATTGATGGAGAGGTTATATATTATGGGGCTATTCAAGATATCATTGAGGTTGATTATTACAATTGTTTTAGTGTTGTACTATTTAGATGTGATTGGTTTCAAAATGAAATAGATGAATATGGGTTAACTTGTGTGTACTTCAACAAATCACGGAGTTCGGATGACCCTTTTGTGTTGGCGTCTCAAGTGCATCAAGTCTTTTATGTGGAGGATCCAATAGAGAAGGATGTTTATTATGCAAGGAATAAAGTGCCTGTTGATTTGTATGACTTGGAGGAAGAAAATTGTTCTAATATAGGAGACACATTTTGGAGAGAGCCAAGTGAAGACATTGGTCCCTCGGATAGATTATCCAATGTTGACATGAGATGGTCAAGAGAAGATATTCCTATTGATGTTGTTGATATGCCATCTGATGCAGAATTTTCAGAAGATACAATTATGGGAATGTCAGAAGAGGAGGATGACTTTGATGATACAGATTGGGATTGGATGAATGCGGATGATTAAATAAACAATTTTTGAATGTCTTGTAAATATATATTTGTCATTGTTTTAATTTGTTTTAAGTGAGTGTTAAATGTCCGTTCCTTAGAAATGCTTACTTCATTTATTCTTTTTTCTTAGAATTATACTCTGAATTATTTCAATTTTACAGGAGATTCACCATCCGTTTACGAGCTAGTTAGTGGATCATTAAAGGGAATCTCAATAACACTACTGACGGACTAGGACTACTGGAAGGTCTGTGTTGCTTGAACTATATTCAGAAATAAATTTCTTTAAACTTATCCTAGTTATTCTCTTTTCAGATGTCCCAAAATTGTGGTCCATTTCCTTGAACAAATAACCATTCAGTCAAAGATAATTTAGGGCATCATTTAGAATAGATAGTAGGAGAACAACAGGGAATTGTGATTGGTGCTGCATCTTCTTCATTTTTTGAAATTTTGTTGTTTGGTGCTGCATCTTCTTCATTTTGTTTTGTTCTGGATGGTGATGGTTGTGTTATAAATCAAAAAGAAAAGCGTAATGCAAAAATAAGAAGATTTTATTTGTTACCTGTTCAAAAATGAGATTTTAAGATTGTGATGATATAATGCTTGTTTTCTTTAGCAATTTGAATTGGTTGTTAATATGTGAAATCTGATGCTACTGTGCTTAAAAAGATCTGGTGCTTATTCATATATATTGTTTTGACAGATTTGATAGTCATGAGGCAGGAGGAGACTTTAAGACAAAACAAGAAACGAAAAGGAAAACAATATGTGCAAGCTGGAACACTTACATCTATGGCATACAAAAGGGTTTCTTCACTGAGAACAAAAGAGAATGTTCAACCTATTCTGCCTCGAAATTCCTCTACTCTTTTAGCACATACTTTACAAGAAGAAGTGCGACAAGTGACTCAGAATTCTTCTACTTTGAAAGCACAGTCTAAAAAGGTTCAAATGCAACAAATGCCTCAGAGGTCTTGCACTCCAAAAGCAACATCTATGCAGGAATCAGAGCAACAAGTGCCTCGAACGTTGTCTACTCTAAAAGAACAAGTTGTATAGGAACAAGTGCAACAAGCACCTATGAATTCTTCCACTGTAGGAGCAGAAATTACAGAGAAACGATTGCAACATGTGCCAAGAGAATCTCCTACTATAGAGACACACGATATATAGGAACAATTGCAACAAGAGACACTGAATTCGGAAGAAAATGATCTATCAGGAGAACAAGGTAAAAACATATAAATTCACTTCTAAGCTAAATGCATTTAAATTGTAAAATCAGATAACATTGTTGATATGTTGTTTAACTTTGCTTCATATTGTTGTAGGCCCTTTGACTCAAAAAAAAGAAAAGAGGTAATACAGTAATGCAAAGTGTACATGGACGACAAGAGCGTAAATTGGTCGTGTTGAATCGGTACAATCAACCCATTGGTCCTACTAATGCTGTTGTAACAGAGTTGGGCAGTTTTCTTGGTACATTGGCAAGGAATTCAATGCTTTGTCCTCTTAATATTCATAATTGGAAGAATATGGACACAAAACAAGATTTGTGGGATTATACCAAGGTTTGAGTTCTTGCATTTCTAATTTTAGTTATAAACTTTTCATACTTTTTACTAATATAAAGTACAAATTGTAGGAGAAATATGATATTCCTGAGAGTGCAAAAGAATGGGCTTTGAAAGGAATTAAAACTGCACGGAGAAAGTATAAGAATGACTTGTATCAGAAACACTATAAACCATATGATAATGATCTTAGAATGTCAAAAAAGCCCAAAGATGTTTCAGAATATGATTTCAAGGATCTTCTCAAATATTGGAACTCTGAAAAATTCAAGGTTAGATTTTAATTCTTTGGTATAATACGAACAGCTATGTAAACCACACACCTTCCATAACTTTAAATAGATTCCTTATCACTTTTTTAATCAAAACTAAAGTGACTCAAGTTCATTTATGTTTTCATTGGTTCATCTTTCTATTTTTGATTCCTTGTTTAATTTACGTAGATTTTACTAACTCGTTTATTTGCAGAAAATGAGTGAAACAAATATCGAAAATCGATAAAAATGGCTGAATCCACATACTGCTGGTAAAACCAGTTTTGCTGTGATACGCAATAATTTAGTATGTTCTCCTCTTAATCATTAAATATAAACTTGTTGCCATAAGAAGATCTTTAATACCAACTTTTATGTAATTAGGAAAAAGAGAAGGAAAGCCCCGATGAGCTGTCAGCTAAAGAATTCTTTGTGGCTACGAGATCAAGAAAACCTGGTCGAGTATACAAGGACTCCAACGAAGATACAATTAGTAAAATTGTATAACTTTTATTTGATTATAAGGCTGTTGAGATCCTTTATTTATTCATAAATACTTGATTTTATTTATTTAAATTTTATTTGTAGGCTGAAATGGAGAAAATGCAAAGTCAACAGAGTGAAGATGACAATGAATCATTTGATTCATTTACATCAGTCATGGGACATGAACACCCAGGGCGCCTGAGATTGTACGGACGAGGAGTTACCAAAACAACTTTGAAAAGGAAAGCACATTCTGAACCATATTCAAGTGCTAACAATGAGAGGATGCAAAAAAAAATGGAGGAATTGGAAGAGAGGATGAATCAAAGGATGGCAGAAAAATTAGAACAACAAAAAGTAACCATACACCGAGAAGTTACAGATGATATTCTCGGACGACTTAATCGTATGTACCCTGGCCTTCAGTTGAATGCTGACATGTTGGCAGCATTGGGTGCTCAGTCACCGCTAGAAGCTATTCATCCTTTCAATCGTCCATCTTCCAGCAACAACAATCAAGGTATGGTGTCTATTCTTCTTGTTCTTCTTCTTCTTTTTCAAGGCTTGCAATTGCTAGGGAAGTGCTGCCGAATTGTTTTTGGTAAAAGGGAGATTACGTACCAACATAATTGAAGATGATTCCCTTAGTAAGCTGGTCCTTAATCGTTTAGCTATATGGTCGACAAAAAACTTTTTAGAGTAGATTTTATGTATCATCATGTTAATGTCTTGTTGACTTGAAATCTGAATAGAGAAATCTGAATCGTTTAGCTTGGTTTGAAGTTGATTGTGGTGTTTGTGTACGAAGTATTTTGCATTTTGTTGTGTTTTTACCCTTCTGTGGATGGTGGTGATGAATTCAATTGGGTCATATAATTCACCTTTGATTTATATGGTAAATTCATTATAGTAGTAGAAGATTCTAAAACTTCTTTGTTCACTGTTATTTAAATGGCTGAGAGACTGCACAGTTAAAGCTGTTTTCCCATTTTCCAAAGGAGATGTTCGACAAGTGATCATGACATTGATAGTACTGACAAGAAACAAGGAAAACAAAAATAGAGGTTAGGGATGTTAGGGCAGCAATAAGAGAACAAGTGAATGAGTTGGGACGAGCTTTGTATCTTGGGAAGACACAAGGAAGAAGATGTAGGGGCGTCACTAGATGAGGAAGCAACAGTAGTACATCAGATCAAGGCACGGGAGGAGGAATTCGAAACATTTGATCTAAAGTTTGTGCATAGAAAAAACAGCACTGACTTTGACTAGGACCAGAATTTCCATGTCGTTTTAAATTCATTTTTAGCCGGGAGATATTAAGCTACTGAGTATCTGAGATTTGCTGCACTTAGTAAAGATATCAAAAGCACATTATTTGGCATTTTAACCTGCTGAAGTTCTGGAATTGCTCCAGTTTGGATGCTCCAGTGAGGGCATATGAAGGATATCTCCAAGGTGGTCTGCATTTCCTTCCAAATCACTGAGTTGTATTTCTATTTTAACCCAACTGAGAATGTAGTCTTGCAAATTTTATGTAACATTGAGGTTTTCTATCTTGTTTGATGGAAAGGGACGCATGTATAGTTTATACATTATGTGTGTTGATTCTTTTAGGTGCTTAGTGATAGCTTGTGAAATAGTTGTTTATCCAATTTTGGTTGCCATCCCTCATTTGCAGCAATATATCAAATGAAGGAAGATCATAAACATATATTTTCACGTCTGATCCATTTTCATCAATGGCCATAATGCAAAATTCCACTTGATGGAAAAAAACCAACTTTATATGTGAACTATTTTTCTTTCTGATTGACTTTTAATTAACTTTTATTTATGGTCTTTTGTAGGTGAAGAAGATATTCAAGGGGATGACGAAAGCAGTGAAGACCTTACTTGATATAGTTGACTGAAAGTTGTAGAAACTTCAAATGCTTTAGCTCGACTCTTTTGTTTCTTGACATTTTGAAACTTGTGCTAAGCTACAATCTTTTGTTTCCTATCGGTATATATGAAACTTGTGCTAACTGTTGAATACATATTGTTTTGGTATATTTTGCCTTTATTGATATTGTGACTAGAATATTTTGAATTATATGATTCGGCTTATAATTATTTTCTTTCGTGATTTATAGAATTTTTAGTGTATTATATTTTATATAATGAGTAATATTAATATTTACAGCCCTTGCTATAAACTGTTGTTTACTATATACATATATATGTATATAATGCTCAAGAATTAACCTATAATTAAGAATTGCTGCAATAGGTTGAGAAAAACTTTAAATTCATATTACGACCGTTACCATAATATTTTAAAAAGCGTTGCGATAGATATAAAGAACAACCGTTGCAACAACCTCTATTGCAACGGCTATTAATCGTTACCACTGCTGTAGTATAATTGTTCCGATAGATGCAAGGATAACCGTTGCAACAGAGGTACCTATGGAAACACTTCTACGAACCGTTACATTAACTGTTACAATAGAGCTACAGCAACGCGAGCGGATGAGACGGTTTCCAACCCGTTGCGATAGCTCTATGGCAACAGTTTTAGGGCCTATTGCAACGCATACTAAACTGTTGCTATAACCCAAATTTCTAGTATCATAATAATAGTAAAATTTTAAAAATAATGTGATTACATTATAATTTTAAAAAATAATATCATGGCTTAGCTTGTATAAATGTGGTCATAGATATAGGCACAGTTACCTACGCCAAAATTTTTATAGTGTGGCTGTATGTTAAAAAGCAAGCAATGAGTATAAAGTGTGGCCAATAAAGAATAAAAGGTTACACTTCAAAAGTATTGTTTTAAAGAACAAATTTTGTGCTCGTAGATGGTATGCACAAGCGTAGTCATAGGTAAATGCAAAGGCAACGCTTCTTGCATACCATTGCGTTTTCCTCTTACAAGTGTTGCCTTAGGGAATAGGTTATGCTTGTTTAGGCCATCCCCTTAAAAGCATTATCATAGGTCAAAAAGTGTAGCCTTTGATTAAAAGACACACTTAGTGATAGTTTAGGCCACATTTTTCAACTGTGGTTGGAGGGAAAATATGTTGTAGTGGATATATTGTGATTTGAGGCAGCACTACTTGTATCGTGGGATGAGGAGGGACATTCTGGTGTTTGTGGCTAGGTGCTTGAAATGTCAGCAGGTGAAGTACGAGCACCAGAGGCCATGTGGATTGACCTAGCGGCTACCCATTCTAGAGTTTAAGTAGGAGCACATAGACATGGACTTCGAGGTAGAATTAATACATACTTTTCAGAGTGTTTATTCTATTTGGGTCATTGTTGATTGTTTGATCAAGTTTGCTCCCTATCTATCAATTCAGACTACCTATAGTTCGAAGAGGTTGGCTCAGATTTACATTCGAAAGATTGTCCATTTTCATGGAGTGATGTGTGTCTATCATTTTAGATCATCGCACTCAGTTAACTTTGCATTTCTAGAGGCCTATTAGAAAGAGTTCGGTACCTGAGTTGAGCTCAGTACAAGTTTTCATCCTCTGACTAATGGCCAATCTGCGAGGACTATTCAAATCTTGTAGGACATTCTATGAGCATATGCTATTGAATTTGGAAGTTAGTGAGACCAGTTCTTGAAATTGGCAGAGTTTGTGTATAATAATAGCTACCATTCGAGTATCTAGATGGCTCCATTTGAGTCGTTATATGGTAGGAGGTGTCGATCTCTAGTGGACTGGTTTGATGCTTTTAAGGTTAGGCCATGGGGCACCTATTTGTTGCGTTCTTTGATGGATATTGTTCGTGTGATATAGGAGCGACTTTAGACAGCCCAAAGTACATAGAAGAGTTATGTCGACCGAAGGCTATAGACTTTAGAGATAATGCTTGTTGATCGGGTGTTTCTATGGGTTTCTTCCATGATGGATGTGATGATATTCAGGAGAAGGGGCAAACATAGCCCCAAGTTAATCAGCCTTTTTGAGATGCAGAGGCAGACAAGAGAGGTAGTATATGAGTTAGCCTTACGTCTAGAATTTTTGGGTGTTTACCCTATTTTCCATGTCTCTATGCTGAGTCGGTATGTTCCATATGAGTCTTATGTGCTTTTTTGGAATTCAATTCAGCTTGATGAGTCTTTTGCATTTGAAAGGAGCCTATGGCTATTCTAGACATGAAGGTTAGAAAGTTGTGGTCTAAGGAGATTCCATCAGTGAAGTTTCAATTGAAGCATTGCTCAGTCTAAGAGGCTAATTGGGAGGCTAAGCTTGACATGCAGATCGAGTATCCTCACCTTATCTAGCCTTCATGTACTTCCTTTTCTTTAACTTTTGAGGATGAAAGACTTTTTATTACTGGATGTTGTAACTACCCTCATGGTCATATAAGTATTTTTGCATGCTTTTACTGTTTTCCCCCTCCTTGTATCTTCCTTATTGCTTTTGGGTTTTACTAGATTTTTTGGCATACTTCTCCATGTGGTCGGGAGAGTTTTGAGCATGCTTTACCTTTTTGATGGCTTTGGAAGTGAAAGAGTTGACTTTAGTCAACATCTGGAGAATCTGATGTCGTATGAGAATTTTGACAGTTCCATTAGCTTTGGAAAGTACATTTGGTCTAGTAGGATGGTTGGTTTGTGTTTTGAGGCCCTTGTTTTGAGTTCGTACCGTTAGGCATTTTAAATATAAAGTTTTGGCCAAAGTTAGACTTTGGTCAATATTCTTGATGAATGCACTCAGATAAGAATCTTATTAGTGCAGTTAGCTCTAAAATGACGTGTTTTGTTTAGAACGACCTTCTGTTTGGATTCCAAGGTATTCTGGATGAGTTTGTGGCTTTTATCATTTGTTGTGTCAATTCCTTGTTTGTCAACATTCTAACAAGATGAGAAACGTATGTTGTTTCATCCATTCTGTTGAGTCTGAAATGTAAATTTTTATTGGGTAGCATAGTTCATTTCCATTCATGGGGTTTCAAATGAATCCCAAAATCCCAGCGAGGGATTTCTTCAACTTGGTGAACTGTTGATGCGATGTTACGGTGTACCACTATACTCCTCTCTGCGATCACTGGCACTTGGTTGTGTTCATAGAGTGGTGGCTGACCTACCCTCACTTTCACGTGAGGAGCTCTGCATTCATGGAGTGTTGACCCTATGGTTTCTGTGTTCACAAGGAGAACTCTATGTTCACAGAGTGTAGCTCCTTTGTCCAATGCTTTCGCTGGCCTCTTTCCGTGATCACGAAGGGTCAAGGAAGTTCACATCTACATTTGCTGACAAGGCTCCCTATTCAAGGAAGGTAAAATCTCTGGTAGGTATAAGTTATAATAGCTGTTTTACAGCATGAATCCGTCATTCAAAGACTTGGTTTGAAGATTTCGAGAGAAATTCGTAGAGCATCTAAGTGTTTCTTGTTGGGTTGTGTTGAAAAATTGCATGGGCATGTTTCAGGTTCGATAAATCTTCCGTCAACCATGGTAATTTCTGTCAATTTCGTCTTAATTCTCCATTTTTATCCCTTTTGAGTTAAATATTGGTGGGGCTGTTTTGGCTTAATCATTGCTCGAATTGTACCTCTTATCGAGGCGCAAGTTCTTTGAGCTATTTTGGGCCTCGTGATAGATTCAATTCTGTGACTTTATGCACGGGTCCCACTTTTGTGTTTTTGGGTTATTATTCTGTTTTTGTATTCCTATATGATATGGGTATTGTTTTTCTTGTTTTGTCATTACAATCGTGTTGGTGATAGTGTCGCATCAATAGGAGGCTCATCGGAAGGGAAAAGCTTTGAAATAGAGGTTTGGGTGCGGTTTCAGCCTCAGGTAGGTTACAATTTCACTTCTTTAGAGTACTTGTCTCAATTAGTTTGATTATGTATTGAGTTGTATTGAATATTTCGTTTAATTTTAGGACTTGTAGTTGACTTACTTGATCCTTAATTGATTTATGGCCATCTTTTGGGTTGCTTAGTGTAGCTTTTAACCAGAAAATCTTAGTTTCGATTGAAGTTAATCTTGGTGTCGTTTAATATCCTCACAAATGGCTTCTAAGTGGCGTGAAAATTAGGTTGCTGAATATTTTCTTCGTATGGGATGTTTGGTTGCTTCTGTTGTATTTTGAGCTCTTAAACTCTATTGATATTGATTGTTGGGATTGAGGTTGTGAGATTGGATTAGCTGGAGTTCCAGGTTAGTTCTATGTCAGGAGTTACTCGAATGTGTGATTGGTGTGTTGCATTCTTATTGGGTGATTGATATTTGTTGTGATATTTGGCATAACACTTGCATTTGTTCGCTTACCATTGAAAAGTTTTAGAAATGAGATAATGAGTTTTCGAAATGAGATATTGGGTTTTAGAGTAATGATTTTTACTTAGGGGTCATTTGTTGAGTGCAATAGGGCGGGTCACCATTTATTTTAAAAAGAAAAATGAGTTTCAACAGATAATATGGCATGCTGGAGGGTTTATGACTTAAAATGGTAAAAATACTTGTTTGTATAAATGTCCATACCTTTTGGGCTGCTTTAGTACTGTTAAGTCCAAGGTATCATTTTGGGGGGCCCGCTGACTTAGATCCGAGTACATTATACTATTTATTACTTTTTGATAACTTCGAAGTATCATTTTGAGCGGCCCGTTGACATAGATCCAGGTTGCTTTCCACCACACTTGAACTTGTTGATGAGTCCGAGATATCATTCTGGGCGGCTCGAGGATTCTTCCAGACGCTTTTTACCTTCCTACATTTTTCACTTGCGTCACATTATTGTGTTATTTGTCTCGTTGAGTTTGTTTGTGGCTTCCTTGTACTTGTGTATATCTTATTAATTGAGTTCTGATTGTTACTTCTTGTACTCGGTTATTGGTTTTTGTATTTTAAAATCTATCCCTAAAATTGTTTGTATTATCGTGATTCCTTCTATATATTTGATCTTTTTGAGCTCGACTGGTCTGTGATGCCTACGGAGTACCTCGTGTTTTGGTATTCATACTCATACTATATTTTTGCATATTTTTCTAATGCAGATTCTAGTATGAGCCACCCTTAATGAGCCTTAGAACTCCTATGGCTGTCAGAGACTTGGATCGTTGTGAGCTCCTAGCATTCAAAGACTTGTTGCATTACCTCTTGTGTACTGACTTGTATTTTGTGTTTTGATTAGCTAGGTCTCTTGTATATATATCCTTTCTGTACTTAGTACCTCATGTACCGGTGACACCAGATGTGGAGATTTGGTCTTGTGTTAGTTTGTCATCTTGGTCACTTTCATGCCTCTTTCGAATATTGAATATCGTACTTGCAGTTCTATACTATGGCCTGATTCTATATCTTTATTCATGTTTCCTCTTGCTCTTATTTCTTGTTATTAAATTGTTTTCTTCCACAAGTTAGTTTTGGTTTTGGCTTGCCTACTCAAGGATTGTTGTAGGAACCGTCATGGATCGTTTTTCAGGTCGTGACAATGCTTCACCTGTTCTTTCCTTGTTGATTACTGGTCATCTTCCAGCGGCTTAACCGAGGTGTCAGTTACGACAGGTTTGGCATTGATTCGAAGGGTGAGCTCTTTTGTACTGTCATGGGTTCTTCTGCATTCTATTGTCCATTTTTTGGGCAAAGATATTTGGACTTATGTTTTTATTGTTTTGGGGTGGTATCTCCATTATTGATTACATTAAGTTCTGGTACAATGACTTTCAGTTTTTAGCAGAGTTTATTTCTACGCAATTATTTTTTATTATGGAGTTGAGCTTATTGGGACTTAATTATGTAGTTGTCTAAAGTGTTTTTACTACTTTATATCTGATGAACTTATTTAATAAATGGTGTGTTGGGTTATTTGTTTGTTCTCCCACCATGTGGTTAGTGTGGGTGCCACTCACGACGATCTTGGTCGTGACACAAATGTTCATGGTAAAGTGATGACGAAGGAAAATAGTGAAAAAATTAATTATAAGAGAATACTAACCTATACATGTAGATTTCTATGATAGATAACAACATCTCCTTGCAAAATAAATAAAATTGAAGACACCTACAAGTAGGTTTATAGTGTTTTGTGAAAGGGGTTTCATTGGGACAGTGGTTTTGTTAACAATCAATGGGAAAGAAGACATATACTTTTTTGTACCGCCAACATCTTTTTCACCTTCAAGTAGAACACTTACTCCTTTTCTACTCCAAGCCTTCTATGCTTCTTTTTGAATACCTCTATACTTGAAGGAGTAAAATATTTATACGTACAAATCAATGTATTTTAATTTGTAGAAAAGGACATTGATTTATTCGGTATACGGCCTTGGAAAGTAATTTTGATAGCTTCGTTAGCTCTAAACGTTGACTTTAGTCTAGATGGACATTTGATTCTGGTCTCGAGACTTCTGGACTCATTCAAAGTTATCTTGTTGCTTGTAGGAAAAATGGAGAATTCAGATTGGAACCCACTTTTTGCCGAGAGAACCTCAGGTGGAAATTTTGATGTTTCCATTAAGTCTGGAATATCAAATATTGGTGGCGTAGCGTAGTTTGTTTGTGTGTGCGGGGTTTCAAATTAATTCCGAGCCCCTATTAGAGCATTTTCTCAAACCTAAGTTTGAGCTGGTGCAGCCTTTACTTGTGCAACGGGCCTTACTATCTGCATCAACACGCTAGGAGCTGCATTTGAAATGCCCAATGTAATTTGTCTCTGCATACCTTAAGGTTGATTTTTTGGTCTTCGCTATTCTCAAATCCATGTTCACAGTTCTCAATCTCACTTTACAGTGTACACAACCATGATTTGGACGCCCATTTGCCACAAACAATATTTTCGATGACTATAATTTCCTTTTATATATTTGAGAAAGATTACCTAAAATTGATATAATAATATCTAGAAAATCTCTCAAAAAGTCAAAGTTGACAAAAACACATGTTTTTGGATTCTCACTCGGTTTTCAGTACTTGCGATTATAATCAGATTCATTCCATGCAAGGCCCTTTGAAGGGGGAACCCTCCCTATCAAGATTTTTTTCATTCTCAAAAGCTAGAACCCAATACTTTTAGTAATCAATGGAAGGAGTATATCCGTCCCACTACTGTGTAAAAGGTTAACTATATAAATTAGATAAAACTATTCTTTAGGCGTGTTTGATATGAAGGAAAGTGTTTTCCAATTTTCTCATGTTTGGTTGGCTTGAATGTTTTGGAAAATGCTTTCAAAATCAACTTATTTTCTACAAGTTTATGGAAAATGACTTCCTTTAAAACTGTGAGGAAACATTTTCTAAAATCATTTTGAACCTCACACCTCAACTTTCCATCCTAACTTTTGTCTAAGATATCTATTCCCAATACTAATCCTAGATCCCATTCATGATTCTCAGTTCAAGACCTGACTCTCAACCTCGATTCAAGATCCAATTCTCAAGTTATGGATGAGTCGAGGTTGGATCTCGATTTAGGATTAGAGGTCACCTCAAGTGTCGAGGTAGGGTCCCGATTCAAGTGTTATGATGTGGTTTCAAGTCAGGTGTTAGAGTCGGGTTTCGGCTAGTGATTCAAAGTCAGATCTCAAGTCAGGTGTCGGGTCTAGGTCTCAAATCGATCAACAGGGTCTATTTTAGGGTTATATTTTGAAGTCAGATCTAATTTAAAAAACTGTGTCCTTGGTCAGGTGTCGGGGTTAGGTTCTGATTCAAAATTGAGTCACCATTTTTGTGTTGGGTCATTATTCGGGTGTCACTACCAAATTTTGGTTCAAAAATTGGATGTCGAGTGTCAATGTCAAGGTTGGATCAAGGTATGATAGTCAGGTTAGAGTGTAGGGATCAGACTCTAGTTCAAAAGTAAGGTTTTAATTTGGATGTCAGGAACTTGGTTGGGTCTCTAGTCGGGGTCGAGTCTTGGTACGAGGTCTCGGGTTGAGGTTAGAGGCAGGGTCAAGGGTAGGTCTAAGGTTTGGGTCATGGGTCGAGGTCAGGGTCAGGTCTTAGGTCTTGGGTCAGGTCTTAGGGTAAGGGTTAGGTCTCAAGTAAGATGTAAGGATAAGGTTTAGGTATTAGGTTAGGTTAAGGATTAATACGGGGGTTGGATCCCAGTTAAAAAGTTAGATCTCTAATTGGATGTTGGGGTCGGGGTCTTAGGTTAGAGTCTTGGGTCGAGGTTAGAGTCGTGGTCAGGGTCGGGTCAAGAGTATGTGTCATAGGTCGAGGTTAGGGTCAAGTCTCAAGTCAGGGTTAGGTCAGGTCTCAGGTTATGGTCGGGTCACAAGTCTCAGGTTGAGATCGGGTCTTTATCAGGGTTCAGGTCCGATGTCGGGGTCAAAACATGGTTCAAAAGTGGATCCCTATTAAGATATTTAGTCATGTCTCAAGTTAGGTGTCTGGGTCAGGTCTCGGGTTCATTTTTTTGTTGCGCTCAAATATTGAGTCTATGGTCAAAGTAGGGTCTCGAGTCTTGAGTCTTGGTCGAGGTCAGGTTTCATGTCGGTTTGAGGGTCAAGGTTAGAGTCAGGTGTCAAGGTCGAGGTCAAGTCGTGGTTGGGGTATGGTCTCGGGTCTTATGTTTGGGCTGAGTCAAGTATTTGATTAGGGTCAGGTCTTTGGTCAGGGTAAGTTGTTGAGGTTGGGGTCAGATTTGGGTCTCGGGTCAAGTGTCAAGGTAGGATCATAGTTCAAAATTTCAATCCCGAATTGAATGTTAAGTTGGGGTCGGGTCGTGGTCAGGTCCTAGGTCAAGGTTAGATCTCAGGACGGATGTTGTTGTCGAATTTTGATTGAAAATTTGATCCTGAGTCAGATGTAAGGGTCGGGATTCATGGTCAAGTCTCGAGTCGGGGTCGAGTGTCGGGTCGAGTGGTCGGGAATAAGGGTTAGGTTATTGATTGGGTCTTAGGATCGTGTATAGATTTGTGTAATGGTCAGGGTTGGGTCCAGTTCACATATAGGGTCCCGTGTTGGGAGTAAGGGTTATGTCCTAGACCAAGTGTCAGTATCGGGTGCCATATTGATTATTGGAGTTGGTTTCCAGGTCAAAAACTATTTTCCTAAAAAACAATTTACTCTATAGCAAAAAATAAAAGAATTTTTTAAAAATGGTTTTCATTCACCAACCATACACTAGAAAATATTTTTCGAAAAATATTTCCAATCACCAACCAAACATGAAAAACAAATTAGAAACCAACTTATTTTCCAAGAAAACATTTTTCCTTCATACCTTAGTGTGTATGGTATGAAGGAAAATGCTTTCTTGAAAAATAAGTTGGTTTCTAACTTATTTTCTCATGTTTGGTTGGTTAGTGGAAATATTTTTCGAAAAGTATTTTCTAGTGTATGGTTGGTTAATGAAAAACATCTTTTTAGAAAATATCTTCTTTTTTTTTATACAGAGTAGAAAATATTTTTTTTGAAAAATAGTTTCTTACCTAGAAACCAATCCGATATTCGATCCAGCACCCAAACTCGACACTTGAACCAAAACACAACCTTGACAATCGATCTGGCACCCAAACTCAACACTTGAACCAAAACACGACCTTGACAATCGATCCGGGATCTCACCCCAACACTTGACGCAGTACTTGATCCTGACATGCAATCCGGGACCTAATCCTACTCTCAATATGGGACTCAACATTCAAACTGGGACCCGACCCTGATATAAACCTGAGACCCAATCCTAACCCAAGACCCAAACGCGACCTGACCATGACTCAAGACTTAAGACCCAACTCCCGACCCCAATATCCAACTCAAGATCCAACTTTTGAACAAGGATATGACCAAGAAACCTGACCCAAGATTTGGCTCTAACACCCAACCTGAGACCCAACTTTCAAAATTGGATCCGACTTTGATATATGATCCTGAATCCGATGCTTACTTCCTACCGCGACTATTGATTCAGGAATCTAACTAGACACTTGACCTTGAATCTCAACCCATAACTCGACTCTGACACCCAACTCAAAACCCTATCTCTACACCTTATTTGGGATCTAACCCTCATACCTAATCTAGAATTTGACATCTATTCCTAACCACAAATCTAAATGCAACTCAATCTGAAACTCGGGACTTTGGTCCTGAATCAAGGTTGAAAGTTGGGTCTCAAATCAATAATCAAGTGTTTGAGCCTGGATTAGTATCGGGAATTAATACTCGAGACTTGCGTTAGGCTGGAATGTTTAAGTCTGAGGTTCAAAGTGAGTTTTGGAAAAGAAATTCCTTACTTCTTTTACGGTAAGCCATTTTTCCTTAATTTAAGCAAAATAAGTTATTTTGGAAAACTTTTTCCAAATATTTTAACTTAACCATAACATTAGAAAATTGGGAAGTATTTTCTAGAAAATGTTTTCTTGTATACCAAACAATGCAATCAAAGAACATTAGTTTAGATTCACCACACAATGAAATGTATTTGACAAAGAATATATATAATGGGTGAGGAGACTACCCGATAAATCTAACAAAAATAAATAATTAATCCATTACTCCTCTATACATATGGGTGTGTGTGTGTATACATAGTTGAATAGATGTGTATGTAAATCTAATCTATGTTCATTACTTGAATGAAAAAATTGGCCACAGTGATTTGTGATAGATCTTTCGATATTATCAACAATCATTTCTAAGCATATGGTGCACTGAAGAGCATTCAATGAAACAATTATCATTTAAAGAATTAAAAGATCTAGCTACTCATTGAGAAATCAATGAAACAAAAGGGGATCTTTGGAGAAAAAAGTATAAACCAAAGAAAAAGAGAAGACTAATATGAGATAATACTGTAATTTTCAATTGTATTTGTAGTATTTAACTTATAAAGTATTAGTTTAGGAGACTTACTAGTTTCTCCTTAGCGGAACAAGATCTACAATGGCCACTAGTCATGTCCTCTGTCATTGAGAATTCAGACAAAGTGGACTGGATCCCCTTTGTCCACAACCTAGATATCTCTTCTTATGCAAAGATATATCTTACATGTAATTCTAGCCTCTCTATATGATAGATTTTATATTTGTTAATCATAGTGGTGTTTATATAGGCTAGGTCTAGGGTTCAACATGAAAGAATATTTAATGGGCTTGTGGGTCATCTAGTACTCCTTATAGATGGACCGAATCCAATAAAAATTTTCAATAGTATATGTATGGGAAAACTTCAAGAATCGAAAAATAGATTTGGTGGTTTATGTCGGACTCCATGTTTAGCTCACGTGGTTTATGTCGGTTAATAACCTCTCCCACAGAATTAGCTTCAGTAAGGTACTTCAGGCTTTGTGTTTACTCAGTTTTTTTTAGTATGTTTACAGTTTACTATTGTACTCTAGTTTTTATGCACTATTGTATCTTGGGCCTATGTGCTTCAGTTCAGATCAGGTTACACACTAGACTAGTATTTTAGCATGTTTAAATATGTTTAGCCAGCTTACCTTTCTTGCATGCTCAGTATTTTCAAAGTACTGACGCATACTTTTGCGCTACATCATTATATGATGTAGGTTCAGGCGCTCAACATCCAGACTGCGCTTAGCTCGACTTCCAGTTCGTACTCAGCAGCTTCAGTGGTGAGTCCTCATAGTCTGAGAACATTTCTTTTTGCTTTTAGTTTAGTCAGTCTATTATCAATCTTTGAGTATTTACAGAGTTAGCTAGGGACTTGTCCCAGCGGCTCATCAGTTTTAGAGGCTTTCAGACATAGAGTCAGTATTTAGTTGTTGTGGGTTGTTTCCCATAGATTTTTAGTTAAATTATCACCTGAAGTTTTGTTTAGTATTGTTTACTTTACAGTTATGTTTCCACTTACTTAGTCATATTTCAGTAAGCTTGTGTTGTGCCAGAATCAGGGTTAGCTTGGGGTCACTCGTGATCCTAGGTCCCGTGTTGTGCCTAAGGGGTAGTCTCAGGGTGTGAAAAACTTGGTATCAAGGGATCAGGTTCAAGAGTCCTAGGGTGTCTGAAAGCCGCACTAAGTAGAGTCTCTTTCATGAGTTTGAAGCGCGCCACACCTATGGGAGGGAGGCTACTAGATGTTCTAAGAAAAATTCCCTTCTTTTGCTATTCCTATCGTGCTTGTATGGTGGTTCAACTTCTCCCTTCTAGTCCATCGTTATGCATTTCAGATCATGCCTCATCGCAGAGCTAGCACACGAAATGCTAACGCACGGAATGCTAACGCAACACCTCTAGTTCCGAACCATGAGGTTACAAATGTAGAGTTCCGTACTACGACCCAGTTGTTGGCTCAGACTGTAGCCAACCAGAACAATCAGCAGGACCCAGTTCCTACAAACACCACTGGTGGATCAGCTGCAGTAAGGGTTTGTAACTTTGTTCGTATGAATCCGCCATAGTATCTAGGGTTGAAGGTTGGTGAGGAACCACATAACTTCATTAATGAGATCAAGAAGATTCTTAAGGTAATGCAAGTGACTGGCACTGATAGTGTTGAACTACCATCCTATCAACTCAAGGATATGGCTCATATCTGGTTCACATAGTGGAAAGAAAATAGAGGTGTGAATGCAGCTCCGATGACATGGGACTATTTTTCTGGAGCTTTTCTGGACAGGTTCTTCCTAAGAGAGTTGACGGAGGCTAAGGCTCAGGAGTTCATGAACTTGAGGCAAGGGTCGATTTAAGTCGAGGAATACGGGCTAAAGTTCACTCAGCTCTCCAGGTATGCACCTCATATGGTGGCAGATTCAAAGGCACAAATGAATAAGTTCTTGTTTGGAATATCCGATCTGGTAAAGACTGAGTGCAGGAATTCTATGCTATTGGGAGATATGGATATCTCCAGATTAATGACCCACGCTCATCAGGTTGAGGGAGATAAGCTTAAGGAAATGGCTAAGGATAACAAAAAGGCTAGAACAGGCAACTATGAATATTCTCAGCAGAGGTTGGGCGGTGGAAGTCATTCATAGTTTCAGTAGAAGTCTACAGCCCCAGCACCTTCATCAGCTAGTGCTCTGTCCCCCAGGCTTTGACCGGATCAGAAAGGAAGGGCATCAGGCACTAAGTCTCAAGAGAGTACTTCAGGTAACCAGACTTTTCCGTCTTGCCCAAAGGGAGGTAAGAACCATCTGGGCAAGTGTCTTGCTGGCAGAGAAGGGGTGTTTTGGGTGTGGTCAGTCTGGTCATATGCTGAAAGATTGCCCTTCTGCCAGGCAAGGATAAGGAGGTAACAAGGCTGAGTCTACGACTTCAGCAGCACTAATAGGTCCCTCTACTCAGCAGGGTGCCTCATTTGGTACAGGTGGTGGTTAGCGCCAGAACAAGTTGTATGCTCTTCAGGCTTACCAGTACCATGAAGATTCTCCTAATGTAGTCACGGGTACATTACAGGTCTTCAGGTTAGATGTTTATGCATTGTTAGATCCAGGGGCTACATTTTTGTTTATTACTCCTTATATAGCAGTAAACTTCGATGTCAGTCTAGAAACTCTCTCAGAACCCTTCTAAGTCTCTACTCCAGTTGGTGAGCCAGTTATAGATAGACGAGTATACAGAAATTGCCCTGTTACAGTTTTCAGGAAAGTCACCTCAGCACACCTTGTAGAGTTAGAAATGATAGATTTTGATAACATTCTAGGCATGGATTGGCTACATTCCTTTCATGCCTCAGTCGATTGTAGAACTAGGATCGTTCGATTTCAGTTTCCAAACGAGCCAGTCTTAGAGTGGAAGGGTAGTAACTCAGTGCCTGTAGGTTGATTTATCTCTTACCTTAAGGCCAGGAAAATGATTTCCAAAGGGTACATCTATCATCTTGTTCGGGATAAGGACTCAAACTCCAAAACCCCAACTCTTGAGTTAGTCCCAGTAGTGAATGAGTTTCCAGAAGTATTTCCAGAAGATCTTCCCAGAGTTCCTCCCGAAAGGGAGATTGACTTCAAAAGAGATCTCCTTCCAGATACCCAGCCTATCACAATTCCTTCTTACATAATGGCTCCAGCTGAGCTTAAGGAATTGAAAGAACAGTTGAAAGACCTTCTAGATAAGGGCTTTATCAGTCCCAATACCTCTCCATGGGGTGCTCCAGTGTTGTTCGTGCGTAAGAAAGATGGTTCTCTCAGGATGTGCATTGACTACCGTCAGTTCAACAAAATTACAATGAAGAAAAAATATCCCATCATAAGGATTGATGACTTGTTCGACCAGCTTCAAGGTTCTTGTTGCTTTTCTAAGATAGACCTCAGATTCGACTATCATCAGCTCAGAGTCAGAGATAGTGACATCCTGAAGGCAGCCTTCAGGACTCAGTATGTTCTCTATGAATTTGTAGTTATGTCTTTTAGACTAACAAATGTTCCTGCATTTTTCATGGACTTAATGAACAGGGTGTTCAAGCATTATTTGAACTTGTTCATGATCATCTTCATTGATGATATCCTCATTTATTCTTGGAATGAGGAAGAGCACGCAACTCATTTGAGAGTGGTTCTACAGACCCTCAAGGATCGCCAGCTATTCGCTAAGTTCAGCAAATGCGAATTCTGGTTACAGTCAGTCGCTTTCCTTGGTCATGTGGTATCCAGCGAAGGGATCTTAGTAGATTCTCAGAAAATTGAGGCAGTAAAGCACTGGCCCAAACCCACCTCTCCAAATGATATCAGAAGTTTCTTGGGTTTGGCCGGTTACTAAAGAAGTTTTGTAGAAGGATATTCATCCATACCTTCCCCATTGACCAAGTTGACTAAAAAGAAGGCCAAGTTTCAGTGGTCAGATGAGTGTGAGAAAAGCTTCTTAGAATTGAAGACCAGGTTGACTACAGCTCCTGTCTTGACTCTACCAGAGGGTTCAGACGATTATGTGGTTTATTGTGATGCATCCAGGGTCGGCCTGGGTTGTGTGTTGATGCAGTAGGGTAAGGTCATAGTTTATGCTTCTAGACAGCTTAAAGTCTATGAGAAGTACTACCCGACTCATGACCTCGATCTTGTAGCCGTCGTATTTGCCCTAAAGATTTGGAGACACTACTTGTATGGTGTTCATGTTGATGTTTTCACAGATCATAAGAGCCTCCAGTATGTGTTCACCTAGAAAGAGTTGAATCTTTGCCATAGAAGATGGCTTGAATTCCTCAAAGACTATGATATTAATGTGCTCTACTATCCGGGTAAGGCCAATGTATTGGCTGAGGCCCTCAGTAGACTATCCATGGGTAGTGTAGCACATGTTGAGGAAGAGAAGAAAGAATTGGCCAAAGATGTTCACCGGCTTACTCGCTTTGGAGTTTGCCTTATCGACACGTCAGATGGTGGTGTGATAGGTCAGAATGGGTCATAATCTTCATTGGTTCCAGAGGTTAAGGAGAAACAAGATAGTGATCCTATATTACTTCAGTTGAAAAGCGCAATTCATCAACAGAGAGTCGAGGTTTTCTCCCAAGGGGGAGTTGGTGTGCTTCGTTACCAAGGTCGCTTATGTGTCCCTAATGTGGGTGAGTTGAGGCAGCAGATCCTTATAGAAGCTCATAATTCCAGATATTCTATTCATCCGGGTGCTACTAAGATGTACCATGATCTATGGGAAGTCTTTCGGTGAAACGGCATGAAGAGAGACATCGCAGATTTTATGGCTAAGTGTCCCAACTGTTAGCAAGTTAAAGTAGAACACCAGAAACCAGGAGGTGTGACTCAAGAGATTAGCATTCCTACTTGGAAGTGGGAAGTGGTAAATATGAACTTCATTACGGGTTTACCTCGTACTCGGAGACACCATGACTCCATTTGGGTGATAGTGGAACGAGTCACTAAGTCAGCTTACGTCTTGGCAGTCAAGACTACAGATTTAGCGGAGAACTACGCTAGACTCTACATCAACCAAATAGTCAGGTTGCATGAGGCTCTCTTGTCTATCATCTCAAATAGAGAACCTCAGTTTACCTCTCATTTCTGGAGATTGTTTCAGAAAGTTCTTGGTACTCAGGTAATTCTCAGTACAACATTTTATCCGCAGACGGATGGTCAGGCAGAGCGTACTATTTAGACCTTGACGGACATGTTGAGAGCTTGCGTGATCGATTTCAAGGGTAGTTGGGATGATCACTTAGCTCTCATAGAGTTCGCCTATAATAACAGTTTCCATTACAGTATTCAGATGGCCCCTTATAAGGCATTGTATAGGCGTAGATGCAGATCTCCAGTTAGTTGGTTTGAAGTAGGTGAGGCAGCCTTGGTTGGGCCAGATTCGGTTCATGAGGCTATGGAGAAAGTTCAGATCATCAGAGATAGGCTAAATACAACTTAGAGTCGTCAGAAGTCCTATGCAGATGTGAGGAAGAGGGACTTAGAGTTTGAAATCGATGATTGGGTTTTCCTAAAGGTTCCACCCATGAAGGGGGTGATGAGATTTGGCAAGAAAGGGAAGCTCAGTCCCATGTATGTAGGTCCTTACAGAGGGTTGGTAGTGTAGCTTATGAGTTAGAGTTGCCAACAGAACTAGCAGTGGTTCATCCAGTCTTTCACATTTCCTTGTTGAAGAAGTGTGTGGGTGATTCGACATGATAGTACCTTTAGAAAGTGTGGTTGTGAAAGATAGCCTCACCTATGAGGAGACTCCAGTTGAGATTCTTGACCGTCAGGTTCGTAGGTTGAGAAATAAGGAGGTCGCTTCAGTAAAGGTTTTGTGGAGGAGTCAGTCCGTAAAGGGAGCTACTTGGGAAGCAGAAGAAGCTATGAAGGCCAAGTATCCCCATCTTTTTCCCTCCGATTCAGTTTCAACTTGAGGTAATAGTTCCTCTCCAGTCTCTCAGTTTACTCTTGTGTTATTTAGTCTCAGTATCTTGTCCCCCCAGTTATCCATGCATTTAAGCATATTTGCATCATGAAACTCATTTCAGTTAGATATCAGTTTCTAGTACTCAAATGGTAGGGATTATAGCTCTTTCCTCCAAACTCAGCTTGTTTAGACCCCATTCGGGGACGAATGATCCCAAGAAGGAGATATTGTAACACCTTGGATTTGAAAAAAGGTTAAAAAGGGAAAACAGGAAAAAAAGGTCCACGACAAAATGGACAATGGACCCTTCACGGCACCCTAAACGGTCTGTGAAATTGACCACGGCCTATTAAGGGCCTCGTGAACTCATTCCAAAAGTTGCCCAATGTAAGGGTCACCTTGATGGTGACCCAGACAACTCGTGGTGGACTTGACGGCCAGTCAAGTGAGTCGTACAAGTCACCTAGTTGGTGGAGAATGACCCAAGGTCACTGGAAAAGGGGCTACAGGGGTCTAGACAGCCCGTGAAACTTCACACGGACCGTGAAGGAGACTGATCAGGTTTTTAGTTTTGGTCTAACTTCAAACGATCATATCTTTTAGCAAAAAATGAATTCGGTAGCCTATGATCTATCAAATTAAAGCTCTTTGAGTCTTCTTTCCAACGCCACTTAGTTTTCCCCATTTTAAGTTCGGAGTACAACGTTAAACCTATTTTAGTGAAGCACTGCTAGCCAGACGAAGCTTCACGAGCAGTACCCTTGAAGTGCTTCACGGCCCGTGAAACCTGTCTTGAAGTCACTATGTCAGCTTTGAAGTTAGGGTCATTTTGGTCTTTTCCCTATGCATTGGGCACTTAAAATACGTCGTTTCATGCCTAAACTATGTCGTTTTACTCAAACTAAGCCTAGTAGTATAGTCAAAAACTACCTAGACCAAATCAGTTTCCTATCAAGTCAATTCCAAGCAGAAAGGGAGCGTTTCTCCAATTTCCAAGTCTAGGGTTCTCTCTTTCAAGCGTAAACTTCAGATTTCTTGCACGGCTTTTCATGTACCTAGTATGTGGGTATTCAGTAAGGGTTTTGTTAGTCCTTATGCCCAAAACTTCAGTTTCTTTTTCTTGATTATCATGATTTATGAAACTAGGGTTCCTGCCCAACTATGCAGATTTATTATACCATTTAATTTCTGTGATTTCTACTTAAACTCTATAATTGTTTAAATGAGTTGCATGAATTCTTATGGAAATTTGAAAAGGAAAACTTAGCATGAAATTGTAGTATTTTCACATGAATTGACTTTTCTCCAGAATGTAGCTTAGGGTGCTAGAATTCAGTTTTAGAACTGAATTTAGTTAGTTTATGTCCACAGTTTATCTCAGAAATCATTTTCAGATCAATTTAGTTATGTGTCATGAATTCAGGATTACAGTTAAAATGCGCTCTAGTATTCAATTTGGGAGTAGTGTTTTGCACCAATTTGGACTAGGGTTCAGCGTACCCTCAAGTCCCAGAACTACTTGCCCCGTAGGTTTATAAGTCACCTCTGTTGGGCATCAGTTTTACTGATCACGCCATGTCATGCCTTTATACCCTGGCAAGGTATATTAGGTCCTCTCGATGCGGCATATACATTGGACACCACGTTTAGCTCACGTGGTTTATGTCGGTTAATAACCTCTCCCACCAAATTAGCTTCAGTAATGTACTTTAGGTATTGTGTTTACTTAGTTTTTTTTTGTATGTTTTCAGTTTACTCTTGCACTCTAGTTTTTATGCACTATTGTATCTTGGGCCTATGTGCTTCAGTTCAAATCAGTTTACACACTTGACTAGTATTTTAGCATATTTAAATATATTTAGCCAGCTTGGATATTCTGCATGCTCAGTACATACAAAGTACTGACACATACTTTTGCGCTACAACGTTTTATGATGTAGGTTCAGGCGCTCAGCATCCAGACTGCGCTTAGCTCGATTTCCAGTTCGTACTCAGCAGCTTAAGTGGTGAGTCCTCCTAGTCCGGGGACATTTCTTTATACTTTTAGTTTAGTCAGTCTATTATCAGTCTTTGAATATTTACAGAGTTAGCTCGGGACTTGTCCCAGCAGCTCATCAGTTTTAGAGGCTTGCAAACATAGAGTCAGTATTTAGTTGTTGTGGGTTGTTTCCCATAGATGTTCAGTTAAATTCTCACATGTAGTTTCTTTTAGTATTGTTTACTTTATAGTTATGTTTCCGCTTACTTAGTCATATTTCAGTATGTTTGTGATATGCCAGACTCAGGATTAGCTTGGGGTCACTCGTGATCCTAGGTCCCGTGTTGCTCCTACGGGGTAGTTTCGGGCATGACATATGTCCTATTCTAATGATATTTTATGACTTGCAAATATGAAGGCTAAAGGAAAAGAAAAGGATGAATGTTTGAAAGAATGGCCAAAAATTTAAAAAGAAGTGGAAACTATATATTGATGATCACCAAACAAAAAGGGCAGATCGCCTAATGAGCATGAACTCACCCAAAGTGACAGAGTAAAACACATTTAATTGTTTAGGCAGGTAGGTTGACTCCAAAAAGAAAGGTGACTACCTGAATGAGAAGGGCGACCTAGTTGACCATCGCTGAAAGTGACAGTACAAGGGAAAAAATTGAAGGCTTGAAAAGGCGAACTAAGGTGGTATTTGGCGACACACTGAACATGAAAGGGAGACTTGAATGAACCTGCCGACTAAGGTTCAAACACCTGAAGCCTGAGGAAAGAAAAGGCGAGCTAAAGAGCAGAGGGTGATTCGCCCAACGTGATAGGCAAGCCCGACTAATGTCGCCCAATGGGTAGCTTATTGAGTTTTGGGCAAAACTTTGGAAAACTATAAATATCCCAAAGGAGAGTGAACGAAAGAGTTTTTTTAGGATAGTTAGAGAATTGGATAGTAAGAGAATTTTACATAAAAGAAACATTTTACCTTTTGTAGAACACTTTTCTAGTTTTTGGGTTTTTTCAACTATGTTCTTGAAATTGATAAATTGAAGTTGAATTCAAAGTGGCTTTACTTGTAACTGCTTAATTTCATGTTATCCATGGTTTCTTTAAAGAGAAGTATACTTTCTTTGCTTTTTGTGATGGGTGGCTAAACCCCAAGATCTAGGGGTGCAATTATGTGGTTGGGTGTTGATTTAATGTAGTTGATATTGTGTTATGCTCTGTTTTGCTATTGTTCATACATGAATTTGGGCTAATTAGCATGGGGTTAACTTATGGGTTAAGGTTGCAAACTTAATTCCTACTTCCGATCTTCGGTTGATGCTTGGAAGAGATTGATTGGAGTGGGTTATTAGTCTGATACTAGCAATTTAGGTTTGATATTTGTAACTTACTTGAAAATAGAGGTTATCTGTTGGATCTATTTTCCCTACTTTTGCATCGAAAGAGAGTGTAGAGTTGTATTGGGTTGTTTAATATAACATATAGATGAGACCGAAAGGCGATTCTATGTGAAGATGCTACGAGATCGAAGGAAGATTAGAGTCACTGAAGATGACCTAGCCTATTCATGAATGTTCATCACTATAGAGCAACACAATTACCCCTACGTGATATCTATTTCCAATCCCCACACTAATAGATTGCATGTTAACTTTTGAATTTTCCAATCTTTTGTTTAATTGTGACAATTGATAACTAAATTTTTTTGATTAAATATGTGGAATCATCCACCCATTAGTTTTTACTATTACAAATGAATAGTTTTACAATCCAAATTTCTTGATAAAATTCTCTACGATATGACATTCCTTGTGGATTCGACTCTGACTCTTTGTTGGGTATTTTTATTGACTATGATTGTTGTCTCTTTTAAGTGGTTTTAAAGGGTACATTTGAGCGTTATCAATTGACGAACGGTCAAAAATGGCTGAAAGAAGACTTCAAGGCCTTACATTTGTTTGGTATTAAGCCATAAAACTCTTCATATGTTAGGAGGTATGATTTATTGATATTGATCCTTGAATGAACTTACGCGAAAAACATAATCCTTAAGGAACCTCTCAACTCGACTTTGTGGTTAAGGTTTATTATGATCTTAACTCACATCCAAAGCACTTTTAATACTTAGGAATTAACCTTAACATATTTGAACAAGTGGTATATCACTTGACCCAAGTGGATACACTTACGAAAACCAGTTCAGATTCTAAGAATAGAGTTGCGAGGTGTTACAATATGCTCATTGGTATATAAAACTTTTATCATTCATATCACATGTAAGGTTAAAAACTGACTCACTAGGTATCATGAAAATGATCACTAGTGAATGGAGAATACCGTGGGAGATGCTAGATATAGTGGGAGAAGCAAGACATAAAGTGGAACATAATAGAATCAAGGTCCAACATGTATATAGAAAAGGAAATCAATTAGCGGATGCAATTGAAAACAGTGCATACAGTCATTTGGAAAAAAACGAATAGACGCTTTTTGAACAATTACTTGAAAGGTGCAGGAGAGTTTTAAACATGGATAAAACACAAATTGCAAGCTTGAGAATCAAAACAAGAAAGATAAAAGACACAACCAGCAAGCATGGACTACATTCACATTGATCAAGCTACAAAGAATCTCACAAGATTTCATATGTATATTTTAGTTTTGTGCCACTACCAGGGCGTAAAATCTGTGAGAAAAAAGATACTTAGCCTAGCTATGACAGCTTACAAAAAGGGTCACCAGCAAAACTCAAGAGCTATACAGTCAGACTGGATTCCAAAGCTCAGTATCCATTTTCAGGTCACAAGAGAGGAAGCCCGAGAGAAAATTACTTGGCTCCACTGCTATCTCCACTGGTAAAACTAGAAGTCAGAACATGCAATACCAACAAAAAGACAAAAATAAGAAAATGAGGCCTACTTGAGACAAAGATATTGAGGCATTTGACTAAGCTCCTCTTATATTCCAACTGGAACTTTGAACCAGAACACACACCTAACATAGAAGAAGAGATTAGCAACATAAAGAATGAGGAAGACAAAGAGGAGTTGTACATTTTGAAATTGCAGAGGTTGATGCACTGCACACAACCATGGTCGAATAGTAATAACCCAAAGGAGGCGAAGGATAAAGTGAAAGTTCATAAAAGGCATAAACATTGAGGAGGCGCAGCTAGGAACATGAAAGAGAAGGATTTAGAGACAAGGAGTAAGGAAAGTAAGGAGAATAGGGTTATATATAGAAAGGAGTTAGATGATATTGGGCTGACTTTCATTTATTAATTTTGGGCCTTTTGGACAATGCTCTATTTATTTGTTTTATGATTGAATAAAATGAGCCCTGAGCTCAAATTGTTCCGGAAACAAAATAACCAAATTGTTTTGATTAAATATGTGGAATCATCCACCCATTAGTTTTTATTATTTCAAATGAATAGTTTTACAATTCAAATTTCTTGATAAATTCCCTACGATATACCATTCCATGTGGGATTCGACCCCGACTCTTTGTTTGGTATTTTCATTGACTATGACTGATGTCTCTTTTAATTAGTTTTAAAGGGTACATTTGAGAATTATCAATTGACGAATGGTCAAAAACAGCTGAAAGAAGACTTCAAGGCCTTTCTTTTGTTTGGTATTAAGCCATAAACTCTTCATATGCTTGGAGATATAATTTGTTGAAGTTGATCCTTGAATGAACTTACATGAAAACATAATCGTTAAGGAACCTCTCAACTCGACTTTGTGCTAAAGGCTCATTATGACCTTAACTCACATCCAAAGCACTTTTATTACTTTCGAATGAACCTTAACATATACGAACAAGTAGTATATCAAATGACCCAAGTGGATACACTTACAAAAACTAATTTAGATTCTAAGAATAGGGTTGCGAGTTATTACAATATGTTCATTGGTATGTAAACCTTTTATCATTCATATCACATGTGAGGCTAAATTCACACCAATAAAGTATTCTCATTTGTAATGACCCAACCTGCTAGTAATATTGTCTACTTTGTTCCTAGGTCCGCACAACTTTAAAACACGTCACTAATATGTAAGGCATGCTTACTTATATATCCAACAAATCTCCTGTGTTTTGCCAATGTTGAACTTCTAATCTTAAGTTGGGGCATCACATACACCCCCTCCCCCTCTATGGACTCAATGTCCTCACTGAGGTTTGCCCCACCGAATGGAATTTGCCTAGACTCAGCACTGTGGTTCACTCCGCCTTACAAGAATTTGTCTAAACTCAGTTAAAATCTTGTCCACATAGACAAGGCTGACACAGGAGTGGTTCTGATATCATTTGTAACGGCCCATCCCACTAGTGATATTGTCAACTATGGGCCTAGGCCCGCATGGCTTTAAAACATGTCACTAGTTAGTAAGACCTACTTACTTATATACCTAACATCTCTCCTGTGTTTTTCCGATATGGGCCTTCTTATCTTAAGTTTGGGCATCACAAATGCAGAGGGAAAACTTCCTCCTTCTTTGCGAATGTGGGGACCAGCCCAAGCTCCACATGCAAGGGCTGCACTACTGAACTTTAAGAGTTGAAAAAGCTCTGACGGGGTTCTTAGGATTCATTTAGAACCTCGTGCGTGCAACGGAAATATGATATCCTATCAAATTCAGTATTTTGGAACCAGCAGAACCATCAAAACATCCATCCGAGGTTGTCTTTATGAAAAGTGGGTCCCACACTCAAGTTTCACTTTAAGAAAAAATCCACAAGAGGAGTCGAAATGAGATTGGAAGCCTCGAGAACTGCATAAAAGGTCATTCTAGACCAAACTTCATATTCTGGGGCTAACCACACTAATGGAAATTGCATTCGAGCATTTTTACCAAGAATGTTGACCAAAGTCAAACCTTGGCTTATGTTTCAAAGTTAAAACACCTAATGGAACAATCTCATATCGAAAGCCTTGGGGCCCAAACTAAACATGTCTGTAGCATTAAGTGGATCCTCTAGAGCTGATGAAACTATCAAAATTACATTTTGAGACCGTCTTCCTAAACTTTTGACTAAAGACAATTGTTCAAGTTTTAAAGGCTCCAAATTATGAAAACTTGCACAAAACTCAAATGAATGACCCGATGACCAAACTATCATTCTTAGCAAGTCATAAATTACTTGGGATCACTACAAGAAAGCTCTAAATGCTGAACAGATTGGAATATAGGTAAAATGACCTAGAAGGTCATTACACACTCGTAGGATGATATTGATGGATTATTGAATGATACCTTTAGAGTTGTTGCACAAGTAGAAGGAGCTTATGAAGTCCCAAATGAATTTACCAAAAAGAATTATAATTTAGCTGATGAGGCAAGCCAAGAACTATATCTAGGTTGTAAAGGTTTCTCAAAATTATCATTCACAATTCGTTTATACTTGTTGAAGTGTCTCCATGGATGGATCAATGCTTTTTTACTTCTCTCTTGGAGTAATTGAAAGAGGTAATGCCTTAGTTGAACACTCGTGAATCCTATAATAAAGTAAAGGACGGGGTAAGGGATTTAGGTCTTGACTATAAAAAGATTGATGCTTGTCCTAATGAATGTATGCTTTTTAGAGGTGACAATAAAGATGATGAGTATTGCCATGTTTGTGGAGCTTCTTGATTTGTTGAACATCCCGAACTGGATAGTGGGATTGAGTCTTCTAAGAAACTTTATCGTGTTACCGTTAAAGTTTTAAGAGACTTTCCATTGATTCCTAGACTCAAAAGACTATTTATGAGCCCAAGAACAGAAGAATCATTAAGATGGCATGACGAGCAATGCTCTAAAGATGGAAAGTTAAGGCATTATGCTCATGGACAAGCATGGATAGACTTTGATAACAGCCATCAAGGATTTGCAAAAGATTCTTGAAATTTGAGACTTGGCTTGGAAAGTTATTGATTCAATCCAGTTTGAACCATGAGCATATCTCGCAGCACATGGCCAGTTATGTCAATGATGTATAATTTACCTCCATGGATGTGCATGAAATTACAATATTTTATGCTTTCTTTGCTTATACCTGGACCATGATCATCTGGAAATGACACTGACATTTATCTACAACCATTAATAGAAGAGTTGTGGGTGTTCGGGGTAGAAGCATATGACGCTTTAAGTAATCAAAAATTTCAAATGCGAGCAGCTCTTTTGTGGACAATTAATGACTTTCCTGCATATGCTTTGTTGTCTGGTTCGAGTAAAAAATGAAAGTTGGCTTGACCCTGTTGTAATTATGGCACTAACTCTTTCTATCTAAAACACAGTCGAAAAATGTGTTATATGAGCCATCACGTTTCTTTACCCATGGATCATTCGTGGAGATCTAACAAAAAGTCTTTTAATGAAAAGACAGAATTTACGTTTCCTTCTCCTTTATTGCAGGGAATAGATCTTCTCAATAGCTTACAAAATGTTGAAAATGTGTTTGGAAAGGAGCAAAAGAAATCAAATAATGGCCCATGGAAGAAACGATCAATCTTTTTTGAATTGCCGTATTGGCAATAAAACTTGCTGTGTCATAATGTTGATGTAATGCACATAGAGAAGAATAAGTTAATAGTATAATTGGAACACTTTTGGATATTTCTGGCAAGACGAAGGATCATCCAAATGCTCGTTTTGACCTCAAAGAGATTGGCATTAGAAAAAGTCCTCAACCAAAAGATATGAAGGATGATAGGAAAGTAAAGCTTCCGACATTGTGCTTTTAAATTTCTAAGGGATAAAAATCTAATTTTTGGGGTGTTTTGAAAAAGGCAAATCTGCCTTATAGTAGTGCTTCCAATATATCTGAATGTGTGAAGCTAGCTAAAAGAAAAATATCTAAATATATGGGCACTTTTAAGTCATATGTTCGCAAAAGAAGGCATCCAGAAGGATGTATTGCAGAGGCACGTCGGGTTGAAGAATGTTTGAATTCATGCTCTAGACATTTTCATGAGGGTTTACAAACCAAATTTAACAGAAGACCTTGAAATGATGATGAGTGTGGATCATCAGATATGCCAACTTCTAATTGTTTCCTAATAAAGGTTGTCAGCTAGGTGGAAAAAAGAGTGAGCCAACCCTTCTTGATGACAAGTCACGACATCAAGCACATGGATACATACTGAACAATTGTGATTATTAAGCATTAGTTACTGTAATTGTTAGTTACGTTAAGAGTTACTGTTTTAGAGTATCAATAGAAGACCCCCTACTGTTTAGGAGTACAAGTTGTAGTTAGTTTCCTTAAGTTTAGTTATAGGTTGTTCTTATCTGTTGTATTTAAAGTTTGGGTACTGAATGAATAAGATTATCTTTTCGACTACTTTTCTCTATCTGATTTTATATGGTTCCGAGCCATCATAAACTGTCACAAGTCAGATTTTTTTCCCATCGATGGCTAGCGAAATAATCCCTACGGTTCTCACTTCTGGTGATGTTACTGCTTCCAACAACAGTGCTTCTTTCGCTTCCTCTATCATTCATGTGGTAAATTTAATCCCGCATCTCAGTTACCTATCAAACTGCAAGGTAACTTCAATTTCTCAACTTGGAAAGCCTTACTTGTGATGCTACTCAATGGCCAACAACTTCTTGACGGATCAAAACCGGCACCACTAATGAATGTTACCCACGATAACATTCTACGGCCTAATCCCGATATCAAGTCTGGTTCTCTCAAGACCAATTGATTCAACAAGCCATGATGGCATCTGTTGACCCTACCATTGCGCCAACTGTCGCAACTACTCCATCTGCTCAGAAAGCCTGGGAACTTCTTCACACGGCCTACACAAATAAGAGCCACACTCACATTTTTAGCTTGCGAGACTAATTGAAAAATCATAAGAAAGCTTCTAAATCTGTTACGGAATACTTACAAGAGGTTTGCTCTCTCTGATACGCTCAAGGTTGCTAGATCACCAGTAACAGATGATGAACATATTGTTAAGATTTTAAGAGGACTGGGCCTGAGTACCGCAAAATCTCTACTGCCATAAGAGCAAGGGATTCTTCCTTGAGTTTTGAAGAGTTGTTTCACAAGCTCATAGATCATGAGCTTTTTCTCAAGCACCAGGATCTTGAGAAGTCATCCTCCATAATCATAGCTACTGTCGCACAAAAGACTAATATGCCACCTCAGTCTAATAGGAACAATCATCGCTTCAAAAATCAACAAGGCAAACCACCTGTAACTCAACAATCCAGCTCTAACAGTCAGCAAAACTGGAGGTCAAATTCGAGACCATCTGTCTGCTGCCAACTGTGCCATAAATTTGGTCACGCTGTAGATGTATGTCGTTCCAAATCGCACAACCATTTTCAGGCTAAGGCCAACTTTGCCTCTGGTTCTTGTGTTTTGGATTCTTGTGCAACTTATCATGTCACCACTGAACCTCACCATCTTGAGGAGTATACATGCAATGAAGGCATATCCATGGGTGACGGTAAAACCATTCGTAGTACTCATACTGGTTCAACTCTTATACATGCATCTGATTCTATTTTTCGGCTTTCTAACACTCTTTGTGCTCCATCAATAAAAAAGAACTTGATTTCTGTCGCCAAGTTTTGTCAAGACAGTCTAATATTTGTTGTGTTTTTTCCTTTTACTTTTCTTGAGAAGGACCTGCATTCCCAGAAGCCGCTGGTACAAGGTTGGAATAAGAATGGACTCTATGAGTGGCCGCATCAAGCAACCAAACCACAATCCATCAATATCGCTTCCGTAAAAGTCCCCTTTCAGCAATGGCATTGTCGCTTGGGTCAGTTATAGTTATATATATATATATCCTCTCTTTATCTTATTCTTACCTTAATAAAGGAACTTAATAACTAAACTTCCCCCTTGTCTTTATCCTCTTGTTCTGAGCCTGCCACCTATCAAGCCGAACAGAGCCTTTCACTTTAGGCGTGATAGCTTCACTCTTAACCCCATATTATCTAAGAAAAGCATAGAAACAATTCCCTCATCCGGGTACAAGGAATGGGTGCTCCTAATGTCTTTTCTCTCTTTCGGTCGAGTGAGTCACGTGCGTTCAAGTTAAAGCTAAAGAAGAGATAGTAACTCGATCTTAGGCAGAGGTTTTCAAACCATTCCATTGGGAGTTCCATCATTCAGACGGACAAGAAAGATGGAAGGCTAATTGCTTGCTGGCTGGGAGTTGTATGAGTGGTAACGTCCATGTATGGTTCCATGAGAAGGGCGGTGGACAGAAATGGCCTTGTTGTACATCACTCTCGTCTTCAATGGGGTCTGCTCTTTCTTTTTGGGGAGAGTATGCAAACCTAGTCTTAATGCCCCAACGAGCACAGTCAGAAGAGAAGCCTTTGGGCAACTCGATAGGAATCAAAGGAGAAAGATAGAGTCATTGCCGTTCTAACCGATCCTCATTCAACGATTTTATACTTTGTTTTGAATGAGTTCTCCTTACCTGTTGCTACTAAGGACAAATTTGAATTTTGTAATTCTTGTTCTTCTAATAAAGCACATCGTTTTCCATTTCAACGCCTAAGTTTATCAAGTAATAATCCTCTTTAGATTCTATTTAGCGATTTATGGGGACCATCACCTGTTTTATCGCTAGACAAAAAGTTATATTACTATATTTTTGTTGACCATTACACCAAGTATATTTGGTTGTATACTATCAAAAATAAAAGTGAGGTCGCAACTTTATTCCAAAAATTTCGTCCTTTAGTAGAAAAAATTTTCAAAACAAAAGTTCAATCTCTTTATACTGATGGAGGGGGTGAATACACAAGTCTTCAGTCATATCTTCAGCAGAATGGCATTGAACATTTAGTTTCACCTCCCTACACGCCACAACATGTAGCCATAGTTGAACGCCGTCATCATCATATTGTTGAAACCGCCAAAACCCTTCTTCATGAAGCATCCATTCCACCAGAACTATGATCTTTTGCTTGTCATCATGCTGTTTATCTCATTAATCGACTACCCATGCCCATATTAAATAACGAGTCACCCTACCAATTATTATTTGGTAAACCACCCACCTAGGCCACTCTTAATATTTTTGGCTGTCTTTGTTATCCATGGCTTAAACTGTATAGAAACAATAAGTTGGAGCCTAAGTCCACCCCTTGTGTGTATCTAGGTGTTTCTCTGAGCCATCATGCACACCTCTTCTTTGACCCAGTCAAGTCAAAAATATTCATCAGTCGTAATGTTTGATTTTTTGAAAATATTTTTCCTTTCAAAATTCTGTTTTTAGATGTAAGGAACAAATTTTCTCAACTGATATGGGAAGAAGTGTACTCCAAAGGGGAGACTCCAACATCAGTTTGCACTTCGACTCCATCGCCCGATATACTGCCACATGTACCACTCTCCTTGGAATCAAATTTGTCTGGACCACCAATGAATGATACTCGCTCTTTCAATTTCGGCCAGGTACCAGCAGCTGCTACTAATCTAGGTAATTATCCACTTTCTTCTCCTTCTTCCTGGCATCAAACCACTTCACACACACAACCTGTTCCTTTGATAACATATCAGCGACGTAAATCAAACACCAAATCTCTACACCAAACCCCGGCAACTCCATCTCCAGCCATCAATTCATCATTGTCGACTTCTTTACTCCCTGATCCTACCCCTCCCGAGAACAACCTCCCATGCCAACTCTAGAGCCTACACCAAACCGAATAACCACTAGGTCCCAAAATAATATTATCAAACCTAAAAGACAATTCAGTTTTCTCACCCATTTTACTCCTAGACCAGCAACTTTCAAACAAGCTACCATCCATGACACGTGGAGACAAGCTAAGAAAGTAGAATATGATGCCTTGATGAAGAATCAGACTTGGGAATTGGTACCAAAAGACTCAAGACAGAATGTTGTGGACCGCAAATGGTTGTACCACATTAAAAGGAAACCAGATGGCTCTATAGATCGATACAAAGCTCGCCTTGTTGCAAAGGGCTTCACGCAACGCCCTGGCTTAGCTTTTAATCAAACGTTCAGTCCTATTATCAATCCCACCACAATGCGCCTTGTCTTATCCATAGCAGTGCAGCACAATTGGCACATTCATCAACTCGATCTCAACAATGCATTCCTACAGGGCCAGTTGAGTGAACTGGTTTTTATGTCTCAACCTCAAGGCTTTGTTAATTCCCAATTCCGTTCTCATGTTTGCAGATTAAAAAAGGCCATTTATGGTCTTAAACAAGCCCCGCGGTCTCGGTATACTGCATTGCGCAATCATCTATAGAAAATGGGATTTATAAAGTCTGAATCTGATGCTTCTCTATTTATTTTGAAGAATTTGGCTGCAACTGTTTATGTACTCGTGTATGTTGACGATATTTCGATCACAGGAAGTCATCCCAGCTTGATTAGACATGTTATTGATTCCTTGGGTTCTCAATTTTCTTTGAAGGATCTTGGTTACTTAGATTACCTTCTGGGTGTCAAAGTTAAAAAAGTGCCAGATGGTCTTATTCTCTCTCAATCAAAAAACATTTATGACATTTTGCCTATATTGGATATGCAAGATTGTAAAGGAGTCTTGACTCCAATGTGCTCCGTTCTCATGTTTGCAGATTAAAAAAGGCCATTTATGGTCTTAAACAAGCCCCGCAGTCTTGGTATACTGCATTGCGCAATCATCTATAGAAAATGGGATTTATAAAGTCTGAATCTGATGCTTCTCTATTTATTTTGAAGAATTTGGCTGCAACTATTTATGTACTCGTGTATGTTGACGATATTTTGATCACAGGAAGTCATCCCAGCTTGATTAGACATGCTATTGATTCCTTGGGTTCTCGATTTTCTTTGAAGGATCTTGGTTACTTAGATTACCTTCAGGGTGTCAAAGTTAAAAAAAGTGCCAGATGGTCTTATTCTCTCTCAATCCAAAAACATTCATGACATTTTGCCTATATTGGATATGCAAGATTGTAAAGGAGTCTTGACTCCAATGTGCTCCGATAGACTACCTCGGGCAACTGATGGTTCTCTGCCTGCTCATGCTACACTCTACAGGAGTACCCTTGGTAAGTTACAATATTTATCACTCACACGGCTTGATATTTCTTACGCTGTCAACAAACTGTCACAGTTTATCCATGAACCTACTGATGAACACTGGAAGGCGGTTAAGAGGATACCACGGTATCTTAAAGCCACAGCAACTTCAAGTCTTCAAATTCTTCGCAACTCAGACAACAATCTTTACATGTGCACTGAGTCGATTGGGCCAGAGACCCGAATGATAGAATATCTGCATCAGGTTATGTTCTTTTCTTTGGGCCCAATCCAGTAAGCTGGTCGTCCAACAAGCAACAAGCTGTAGCTCGCTCATCCACTGAAGCAGAGTACAAATCAGTTGCAAATGCGCTTGCCGAACTCATATGGATGCGCAACTTGCTCAATGAATTGCATATCACCATTGCAAATACACCCACAATCTTTTGTGACAATGTTGGCATCACTTATCTCTGTCATAATCCCGTGTTTCATAGCTGTATGAAACATATTGTTGTGGACTTCTGTTATGTTTGGAACCAAGTTCAAGCTCATCAGTTTCTTGTCACACACACTCACGCTTGTGATCAACTTTCCGATACATTTACCAAGCCCTTGCCAAAACCACCCTTTGAACGGTGTCGTTCCAAGTTAGGCATCTTTGCACTACGCCTAACTTGAGGGGGTGTATTAAGCATTAGTTACTGTAATTTTTAGTTACGTTAAGAGTTACTATTTTAGAGTATCAATAGAAGACTCCCCCTGTTGTTTAGGAGTGCATGTTGTATTTAGTTTCCTTAAGTTTAGCTATAGGTTGTTCTTATCTGTTGTATTTAAAGTTTGGTTACTGAATGAATAATATTATCTTTTCGACTACTTTTCTCTATCTGATTTTATAGTGATGAAGTTCTACAATATATTAGGGAAATTGATTCATTTGTATTATATCCTTTTATGTATATACTTCTTAAATTATTTTACTAACAAATAACAATATTTGTTATGCAGAGAACATGAACTTGAGGTTAGTAATCAGGGAAAAGGATCTAAATGGAGTAAGGCAAAAAATCATAGTCAAAACTTCTCTCAATGGTTTGAAGCTCGTTTTATGCCTGAGGATGTGTCATATTTGATAAAACAACTATCGAGAGGACCCAATTCAAGTGCTAAAAGATATACACGGTATATTATAAATGAGTATAGATTTCGTACAAGGCGGCGTGAAGCAAATCATAAAATAGAAAATAGTGGTGTTACATTAGTTGCTTTAACTACGAGTTTTGCAAGCACAAAGGATAAAAATCCGATTGATGCAAATCTAACTTATTATGGTAAAATAGTTGATGTCCTTAAGTTGGATTACTACAACCATTTTAATGTTGTCTTATTTTTTGCATTGCCACACTATTTTTTTATTTTCTGCACTGTGTTTCTGTATTTTCTGCACACTTTACACTAGTGTTTTATATTTTCTGCACTTCTTCTATATTTTTTGCTCTAATTTTATAAATTTCTGCACGATATTTTTGCATTTTGACACTTGTGCACTATGTTAACCAGTTTATTTTTCTGATTTCATGATTCTTATTGGTTGCTATACTAAATACTTTTTGTATATGAAGAATGAGTCAAGGAGCAGCTTTAAAGAAAAAGGTTGTGAATTCAGACAAACATCCAAGTCCAATAAAGATTGTAAGTTTTGATTATCAATTCCGATCAAGTGCTGAGATGCACCAAACAATTTCAAATTAAGAAGGAAAAGCTTTACAATGAACACAAGCATGTAGTTGTAGAAGGTCAGGCACCACCTTATAAAAGGAACAATTATATGCCTGTAACATCAAATGCAAGTGAAAGACCAACTATGCATAGATCAATTCAGTTTGAGGAGTCAATTCAAATGCAAGAGAGGAGTAAACTACCTATACACAAATCTGTGACCCAACTTTTATCAAGGAAAGAAGTTATAACTTCCCGCATGGTTGGAAGAACACAAGGTGAAGAAGAAAATCAACTTTGTATCGAGGAGCTGCAAAACTACCAAAAAGCTAAGAGGAAGTCACTCATACTAGCAATGAGATTTAATCATTTACTAGAAAAAAATGAGATACATGTGGGTGAAGAAAAAGAACCTTATATTCAGCCAGAGATGATGTTAGATCTATGCCATGTTCATGTATTAATGACAACAATATCGAAGTGGATGATGTTGTTGCAGAAGAAGAAGTTGATGAGTGTGTTCGAGATAAAGATATGGACATAAATTGTTTAAAAGGTGGTATGTTTTTAATCTTGTTTTTGTAGTTATATAAGTGTATTCGCATTGTAAATTTCATAATTCTATTGTATGTTTTATCTTATGTTTCTAATGTTAAATTAAATCAGTAACTTTGGAGTAGATAAAAGTTCGAGGAAAACAACATGTAAGATTATTCATGCAAGAAAATTTGAAGAATGAGAGGAGGTGACATTTGATCATGGACAAGCTATTGGTTCAACTGGAAAAAGAGTGTCTGATTCGAGGAACTTTCTAGGAACAATTGCTAGAATTTTTCGATTCATCAACTTGTTATATACTGGTTGGCCTGTGCCAAATGATACTAAACTACGCACGTGGGAATATGTCAGTGTAAGAATACTCAAGTTTTTATGTATCTTTTTTATTATGTGTATTTTACTAATAAAGATAACAACGGATGGTCTTCATGATGCTTGGGGCACACAAGAGATATGCTAAGTAGAACTATTTTGATAAGTATAAAACAATGGAAGATAAGCTAAAAAATTGTCCTAGTAGAATATTAGAAGTTCAATTTCGTCAGCCGATAGAGTATTGGGAGCTTCCAACTGTTAAAGTGAGACACAAATAATGCATTCGATTCTTTGCCCCATTCGATATATATGTATATATATATATATATATATATTAGTAACTCTTTTTGGGTAAATTATAGACCATGTGTTCTTTAAATTTTCTAAACAGAAAGAAACAAAGATGGAGGCATCGAATGGGACCTGTCAATTTTGGAAGAGTACGCATGGCACTTGTATCATTTAAGACACTTTGTAGAAAAATATTTTTTTTATCTTTTGTATTTTGTTAGAATACATGCTCATTGCTTACTTTTTTTTTACATTATTTGTAGCATGCAACCAAAGAGAACAATGAGGAACAATCAAAGGCTGAAATATTTATTGCAATAGTACGAAGAATGGAAAGCAAGTTGATCCTGAAACTGAATTTGTAATAGTAAGTAATGCTCTTATCTGTCAATTCTTTTTCAAAGCCCTTAAACTTTTAACTAAGTAATCATGTATGTAAAGTAACTCCAATGTGTTGTTTCTAGCCTGCTTATGAAAAATTCTTAACAATATGTACACTTCTGCTTTGCTCTTTCGATAATTTTTTTTTACCAGGAAAAAACCTTATCATAAACTTCAGAGATTAGCATCAAAAATATTTATTAAAAAAACACTAAGCTCTTTCATATTTGTATGATGGCTCATATTAGTGGTGAACTACTATAAAAATGACTCTTAGTTTTAGAAAAATAGATGTCAGTTGAGGTGCAACCGATGAGATTTGGCTTTTAGCTCTCCTCTTTCTTTATCAAGATAGTAACTAATGTATTTTTTATAGGTTAAACTTCATAATCGTCAAAACTTGGGGGAAATGGCAAATGACTCGTTCAAGACAGTGTTTGGAAATGAGAACCTTTGTCGAGTTCGATGCTATCAGTGACAACAACTTTTTTAAAAAGATAGGAGGAAATCATCAAAATCAAACAAAAACATGTTAATGAAATCACTTCATTTAAGCAAGAAATTAGAATTGAGGGAAGACGTGGTCGAACTGAAAAATTGCAAGGATTGAAGGAAGAAGTGCAAGAATTGCAACAACTCCGACATCTAATTAAAATGTTGGTAAAAAATAACCTTGGACTGAATTTTAAGGATGCAGAAGGGTATATCGGATCTAACCTACAATCTCCGATTGATTCTAGCAGCACGGCCTACAAGAGGCCAAAAATTTTCACATTCCTCTAGATCAATTCATGGTCCGATTATTGCAAAGGTATTTTCGGTTTGACTATATATGCTTAATAAACCTTAAATTTCTCTAAAATTACTAATTTACCTTAAATTTCTCTAAAAAATAATAATTTGTGTAAGTCTAGAAAATTATAGAGCAACATATATTGGTACTAAATACTAAGATATGTTTTATTGCATCTCTATGGTTTAATGCCTTCCACATAACATAACGAGATGGCAGAATATTGAAAATTGTATCTTTGTGCGTAATTGTAGATAAGAGGCACTTTCTATATTGGTCAACAACTAATCATTGTTTATGCTTCAAAGGAATGTGTATTATTGCTATTACTTTGCTTCAAGCATAGACCATGAACACTTGAGGAACAATATATGCACTTTGAGTCATATACTTGCTTTAAGAATAATATATTGTAAGTTTTTAGTAACAATTCATTTCATTGATTAGAATACAACATTTAAGAAAGTGAGTATCTTCGTACTTGTATATTATTGTGATTTTTATTAATTACTTGAAACCTTCTATATTGATTAGATTGTTACATTAAAAAAATACAATTTGTAGCTATATTCTCAATCGAGAATTTACTTTACTAATATTGTTGAATCATAGTTTTACATTTTCTAAGTATTTTGCACTTATTTTCTATCTAAGTCTCAATTTCACTTTGAACATGTAGGAAACTTATGATGATGCAATTGGAAAAGGTGGCCAAAATTTAAATTGATTCGGTTGAAGAATTTTATTTATCTATGATTTAAAATATTCATGGTACTACATGAATAGTTTGGATTTTGTAAATTTTATAGCACACTTTAAAGCAGCTTGCATTATTAAATGTTGACGTAGAAATATATCAGAATATTTCAAAGTTTTTCGCATTGAAGATACTTTTTGTTGTCTATTATTTAATGTGATGCTTTATATTTCTAAGTTAAGAAATGGTTTCAAGATACATATCATAATAATAGTAAAATTTTAAAAATAATGTGATTACATTATAATTTTAAAAAATAATATCATGGCTTAGCTTGTATAAAAGTGTCCATAGAAATAGGCAGAGTTATCTTCGCCAAAAATTTTATAGTGAGGCTGTATGTTAAAAAGCAAGCAACAAGTATAAAGTGTGGCCTATAAAGAATGAAAGGTAAAACTTCAAAAGTATTGTTTTAAAGCACAAAATTTGTGCCCGTAGATGGTTTGCACAAGCATAGTCATAGTAAATGCAAAGGCAACGCTTCTTGCATACCGTAGCCTTTTCCTCTTAAAAGTTTTGCCTTAGGGAAATGTTTATGCTTGTTTAGGCCACCCCCTTAAAAGCATTATGATAGGTCAAAAAGTGTAGCCTTTGATCAAAAGACACACATTGTGATAGTTTACTCCACATTATTCAACTGTGGTTGGAGTGCAAATATGTTGTAGTAGATGTATCATAATCTGAAGCAGGACTACTTGTGTCGTGAGATGAAGAGGGAAATTACGGCATTTGTGGCTAGGTGCTTGATCTGTCTGCAAGTGAAGTACAAGCACCAGAGGCTAGGTGAGTTGACCCAGCGGCTACCCATTCTGTAGTTGAAGTGGGAGAGCATAGACAAGGAATTCGTGGTAGGATTAACACATACGTTTCAGAGATTTGATTCTATTTGGGTCATTGTCGATTGATCGACAAAGGTTGCTCACTATTAACCGATTCAAACTACCTACAGCTCAGATAGATTGGCTCAAATTTACTATCGAGAGATTGTTCTTTTGCATGGAGTGATGTGCGTCTATCATTTTCGATCGTGGTACTTAGTTCACTTTGCATTTCTCCAAGTCTATTCACAAAGAGTTCGGTACTCGAGTTGAGCTCTATACAAGTTTTCATCCATAGATTGATTGCTAGTCTGAAAGGACTATTCAAGTCTTGGAGGACATGCTTCGGGCATGAGCTATTGATTTTGAAGGTAATTGGGACCAGTTCTTGGCATTGGCAGAGTTTTTGTATAATAATAGCTACCATTCGAGTATCTAGATGGCTTTACTGGAGATGTTATATGGTAGAAGGTGTCGATCTCTGGTGGACTTGTTTGATGCTTTTGAGGTTAGGCCGTGAGGCACCTATTTGTTGCATTCTTCGATGGATAGTGTTCGTGTGATCCAGGAGTTACTTTGCACTACCAGAAGTATGCAGAAGAGTTAAGTCGATCGAAGGCTATAACCTTTAGAGTTCATGGCGCTGATTGGGTATTTCTACGGGTTTCACCCATGAAGGGTGTGATTAGACTCAGGAGAAGGGGAAAGCTCAGCCCTAAGTTCATCAACCCTTTTGAGATGCCGAGGCAGACAAGAGAGGTAGCGTATGAGTTAGCCTTACCTCTAGATTTTTTGGGTGTTTACCATATTTTCCATGTCTCTATGCTGAGTTAGTATGTCCAGATGTGTCTTATGTGCTTTAGTAGGATTCAGTTCAGCTTGATGAGTCTTTGACATTTGAGAGGAGCCTGTGGCTATTCTATACCGGAAGGTTAGGAAGTTGTTGTCTAGGGAGATTCCATTAGTGAAGTTTCAGTGGAGGCATCGTCTAGTTTAAGAGGCAACTTAGGAGGCTGAGCTTGACATGCGGATCGAGTATCCTCACCTTATCGAGTCTTCAGGTACTTCCTTTTCTTTAACTTTTAAGGATGAAAGTATTTTTAATAGTGGATGTTATAATGACCCTCGTGGTCATTTCAGTATTTTCGCATGCTTTTACTATTTTTTTCCCCTCCCCATATCTTCCTTATAGCTTTTGGGTGTTGCTATATATGTTGGCACACTTCTTGAGGTGATCAAGAGAGTTTTGAGTATGTTTTTCTTTTTTGATGGCTTTTGAAGTGAAAGAGTTGACTTTAGTCAATATCAAAAGAATCAGATGTCATATGAGAATTTTGATAGTTCCATCAGCTCTGGAATGCCCATTTGTTCTAGTAGGATGATTGGTTTGGGTTTCGAGGCATCATTTTGAGTTCGTTCCTTTAGGCATTTTAAATATAATGTTTTTGTCAAAGTTTGACTTCGGTCAACATTCTTTGTAAATGTACTCAGATAATAATTTTCTCTAGAGTGACCTTTGATTTGGATCCCAAGGTATTCTGGATGAGTTTGTGGCTTTAATCGTGTTTTTGTGTGAATTCCTTGTAAGTGTAGACTTTGTTCAACATTCTAACAAGACGACTATCGTATGTTGTTTCATCGATTTTGTTGACTCCGAAATGTTGATTTTGATTGGATAACATAGCTCATTTCTATTCATGGGGTTTCGAATAAATCCTAAACCCTCGGCGAGGGATTTCTTCAACATGGTGAACTATTGATGCAATGTTGCTGGTGTACCACTATAATCCATCTTCTCTGCGATTGTTTGCCCTTGGTTGAGTTCATAGAGTGGTGCCTGACCTGTCCTCAGCATTCGCGAAGTGTTGTCCTTGTGTTTCCATGTTTAGAAGGACAGCTCTACGAACGCAGAGTGTAACTGCATTGGTCAATATTTCTCAGGCCTCTTGCCACGGTCATCAAGGGTCAAGGAAGTTGATCTCTGCATTCGCGGACAAAGCTCCCGATTCACAGAAGGTAAAATCACTGGCAGGCATAAGTTATAACATCCCATTTTTCAGCATGAATCCTTCATTCAAAGATGTAGTTTGAAGATTTGGAGAGAAATTCTTGGAGCTTCTAAGTGATCTTTATGGGTTGTGTCGGAAAATTGCATGGCCATGTTCCGTGGTTGATAAATCTTCCATCAACCATGGTAATTTCTATCAATTACTTCTTAATTCTCCATTTTTATCCTTTTAGAGTTAAATATTTGTGGGGCTGTTTTGGCTTAATCATTGCTGGAATCGTGACTATTTTCGAGGCATAAGTTCTTTGAGCTGTTTGGGCCTCAATAGAGTCCATTTTGTAACTCTGTGCATGGGTCCTACTATTGTATTTTTGAGTTGTTATTCTATTTTAAAATTCCTATATGATATGAGTATTGTTTTGCTTGTTTTTGCATTCCCATCGTGTTGTTGATTGTATCACATCAATTGAAGGCCCATTGGAAGGGAAAAGCTGTGAAATACAGGTTTGGGTACAGTTCAACCCGAGATAGGTTACAATTTCACTTCTTTAGAATTTTCTCAATTAGTTTGATTATGTATATGAGTAGTATTGAATATTAGGTTTGATTTTAGAACTACTTACAGGCTTACTTGATCCTTAGTTAATTTATGACCATCTTTTGGGTTGCTTAGTGTAGCTTTTAACTAGAAAACCTTTGTTTAGATTCAAGTTAATCTTGGTGCCATTAAGTATCCTCACAAATGTCTTCTAGGTGGCACAAAACGTAGGTTGCCACGTGTTTGATTCGTATGGCATGTTTGGTTGCTTCTGTTGTATTTTGAGCTTTAAAACTCTATTGATATTTATTGTTGGGACTGAGGCCATGAACTTGAACTAGCTGGAGTTCCAGGTTAGTACGTATGCGTTATGTTGGGAGTTACTTGAATGTGTGATTGGTGTGTTACATTCTTATTGGGTGATTGAGATAGGTTTTGATATTGGACATGACACTTGCATTTGTTTGCTTAACTTTGTACTGTCTTAGAAATGATATAATGGGTCTTAGAGTAATGATTTTTACTTAGTGGTCATTTGATGAGCCCAATAGGGCGGGTCGCCATTTATTTTTAAAAGAAAAATGAGTTTATTCGAATAATATGGAATGATGGAGGGCTATGACTTAAAATGGTAAAAATACTTGTTTGTATGAATGTCCCTGCATTTTGGGCTACTTTAGTACCGTGAATTCCAATGTATCATTCCCGGGGGCCGGTGACTCGGATCCAAGCTACATTGTACTATTTATTACATTTTTGATGAGTCCAAGGTATAATTTTGAGCGGCCCGTTGACATAGATCTAGGTTACTTTCCACCACACTTGAACTTGTTGATCTTGGGGTATCATTTTTTGTGGCTCGAGGATTCTTCCAGGCTCTTTTTACCCTCCTACATTCATCACTTGCATCATATTACGCGTTATTTGTCTTGTTGAGTTTGTGTGTGGCTTCTTTGTACTTGCATATATCTTATTCGTTGACTTATGATTGTTACTTCTTATACTCAGTTATTGGCTTTCGTATCTGAGAACATATCCCTTAAATTGTTATTATTATCGTGATTCTATTTATATATGTGATCTTTCTGAGCTCGATCGGCCTGTGATGCCTACTGAGTACCTCGTGTATTGGTACTGATCATACTCATACTGTATTTTTGCATCTTTTCTAATGCAGATTCTAGTACGAGCCACCCTTAATAAGCATTAGATATCCTATGGCTGTCATAGACTTGGATCGTTGTGAGCTCTTGACGTTCAGAGACTTGTTGATTTACCTTTTTGTACTGACTTGTATTTTGTATTTTGATTAGTCTGTTCTCTTGTATATATAGCCTTTCTGTACTTAGTACCTACTGTACCGGTGACACTAGGTGTAGGGTTTTGGTCTTGTGTTAGTTTGTTATCTTACTCACTTTCAAGCCTCTTTTGTATATTGTATATCGTACTTGAAGTTCTATACTATGGCCTGATTCTATATATTTATTTCTGCTTGCTCTTAGTTATTATTATTATTATTATTATTAAATTGTTATCTTCCCCAAGTTAGTGTTGGTTTTTTCTTACCTACACAGGGGTTGTGGTAGGCACCATCACTGTCCGATTTCGGATCGTGAAAATAATTCACATGTTCTTCCATTGTTGATTACAGGGCATCTTCAGCGTCTTATCTAAGCCGTCAGTTACGAGACGTTTGATATTGATTCGAAGGGTGAGCTAATCTTTTGTGCTACCATGGGTTCTTCTGCATTCTCTTGTCCATTTTCCGGGCAAAGACAACTACATTTATGTTTATAGTTTTGGGGTTGCATCTCCATTATTGATTACATTAGAATTCTGGTACGACCACTTTTAGTTTTTAGCGGAGTTTATTTCCGCACAATTGTTTTTGATTATGGAGTGGAGTTTATGGGGACTTAATTATGTCGTTGTCTAAACTATTTTTACTACTTTATATCTGATCAACTTATTTAATAAATGTGGTGTTGGGTTATTTGGTTGTTCTCACACGAGGTGGTTAGTGTGGGTGCCACTCACGACGGTTTGGGTCCTGACACAAATGTTCATGGTCAATTGATGAAGAAGGAAAATAGTGGAAAAAAATAATTATAAGAGAATACTAACCTGTAGATAACAACATCTCCTAGCCAAATAAACAAAATTGATGAAACCCACAAGTAGGTTTCTTTTCGGTTATAGTGTTTTATGAAAGGGGTTTCATTGGGACAGTAGTTTCATTAATAATCAATGAGAAAAAAGACATATCTTTTTGTACCGCCAGCATCTTTCTCACCTTCAAGTAGAACACTTACTCCTTTCTCCCAGCCTTCTATGTTTCTTTTTGAATGCCTCTATACTTGAAGGAGTAAAATATTTATACGTACAAATCATTTTAACTTATTTTTTAGGAAAGGATATTAATTTATTAGGTATACGATCTCGGAATGTAATTTCAATAGCTTCGTTAGCTCTAAGCATTGATTTTACTCTATATCGACATTTGGTTCGGGTCTCAAGACTTCTGAACTCATTTAAAGCTATCTTGTGGCTTGTAGGAAAAATGGAGAATTCAGAGTGGGACCCACTTTTTGCCGAGAGAACCTCAGTTGGAAATTTTGATGTTTCCATAAAGTATTGAATGTTGAATATTGGTGGGGTAGCATAGTTCGTTTGTATGCGCGGGGTTTCAAATAAATTCAAAACCAACTCCTATAAGAGCATTTTCTCATATGTATGTTTGAGCTGGTGCAGCCTTTGCTTGTGCACCGAGCCTTACTATCTGCATTCACGCGCTAGGAGCTGCATTCGCCAAGCCCAATGAAATTGGTCTCCGCGTTCCCTAAGGTTAATTTCTTGGTCTTCGCTATTCTCAAATCCATATTCACAATTCTCCATGTCACTTTAGAGATTACACAACCATGATTTTGAAGCCTATTTGCTGCAAACAATATTTTCGATGACTATAATTTCCTTGCATATATTTGACAAAAGAGTACCTCAATTTTATATAATAAGATCTAGAAAATATCTCAAAAAGACAAAGTTTACAAAGAACATTTTTTTTTTCACTCGGTGTTCAATACTTGCAATTATAATAAGATTCATGTCATGCGAAGCCTTTTAAAAAGAAAACCCTCCCTATCAAGATTTTTTTCATTCTCAAAAGCTTGAACCCAATACTTTAGCAATCCATGGAAGGAGTATATCCGTCCCACCACTGTGTAAAAGGTTAACTATATAAAGTAGATAAAACTATTCTTAGGGTGTGTTTTGTATGAAGGAAATGTTTTCAAGAAAATGCTTTTCAATTTTCTCATGTTTGGTTGGCTTAAATATTTTTTTAACTGGTTTCCAAATAAACTTATTTTCCACAAGTTTATGGAAAATGACTTCCCTTAATATTTGAGGAAACATTTTCTAAAATTATTTTGAACCGCACACCTCAACATTCCATCCTAACTTTTGTCTAAGATATATATTCCCAATACTAATCCTAGATCCCACTCTTGATTCTCAATTCAAGACCTGTCTCTCAACCTCGATTCAAGATCAGATTCTCCAGTTATGGATTGAGTCGAGATCGAATCTCGAGCTAGGATTTTAGGTCAAATTTCGGGTCAAGTGTCGGGGTAGGGTCCCAAGTCAAGTGTTGGGATGGAGTTTCAAGTCAGGTGTCAGAGTCAAGTTTTGGGTAGTGATTCGAAGTCGGATCTAATGTCAAGTCTTCGTTTAGGTCCCAAATAGATCATCAAGGTCTATTTTAGGGTTAGGTTTTGAAACCAAATCTCATTTAAATTTTTTTTTCATTGGTCGGGTGTTGGGGTCATGTTTTGATTCGAAATTGAGTCCCAACTATGGTGTTGAGTCGTCATTCTAGTGTTAGTGTGAAATTTTGGTTAAACAGTTGGATGTCGAGTGTAGATATTCGATCCCAAACCCGACACTTGAACCCGAATTTCGATATTTGATCCGGCACCCAAACCTGACACTTGAACCAAAACATGAGCTTGACAATCGATCTAGGATCTGACCCCAACATTTAGCCCATTACCTAATCCTGACACCCAATCCGGAGCCTGACCCTACTCTCAATAAGGGACCCAACATTCAAATTGGGACCCAACCCTAACATAGGCCTGAGACCCAATCGTAACTCAAGACCCAAACGCGACATGACCATGACTCAAGACTTAAGAACCGACTCCCGACCCCAACATCCAACTCAAGATCCAACTTTTGAACTAGGATACGACAAAGAAACCTGACCTAAGACTTGGCTCTAACACCCAACCTCGACACCCAACCTGAGATCCAACTTTCAAAATAGGATCGAACTTAGATATCCGATCCTTAATCTGATACTAGCTTTCTACCTCGATGATTGATTCGGGAATCTAACTTGACACCTAACATGAGACTCGACCTCGACTCTCAACCCAAAACCTGACTGCGACAACCAACTCAAAACCCTATCCCTGCACCTGATTTAGGATCTAACCCAAATACCCAATCCAGAATTTGACATCTCATCCTAACCCAAGATCCAAACACAACTCAATTCGAAAATCGGAACTTAGGTCTGGAATCAAGGTCGAAAGTCGGGTCTTAGGTCAAGAATCAAGAGTTGGATCTTTGATTAGTATCGGTAATCGATACCAGAGACTTGTGTTAGGATGGAAGGTTTAAGTGTGAGGTTCAAAGTGAGTTCTGGAAAAAAAAATTCCTTACTTCTTTTAAGGTAAGTCATTTTTTTAAAATATTTAAGGAAAGTAAGTTGATTGGAAATACATTTTCCAAAACTTTTAACTTAACCAAAACATTAGAAAATTGGAAAGTATTTTCTAGAAAAAGTTTTAATTGGAAAGTATTTTCTATAAAAAGTTTTAATTGGAAAGTATTTTCTAGAAAAAAGTTTTCTTGCATACCAAACAATGCAATCAAAGAACATTAGTTTAGTTTCACGACACAATGAAATGTATTTGACAAATAATATATATAATGGGTGAGGAGACTAACCGATAAATCTAACAAAAATAAAAAATTAATCCATTACTCCTCTATATATAAGTGTGTGTGTGTGTGTATACATAGTTGAATAGATGTGCATGTAAATATAATCTATATTCCATACTTGAACGAAAAAATTGGCCACGTTGATTTGTGATGGTTCTTCTGGGGTTATTGAAAATCATTTCTAAGCATATGGTGCACTGAGGAGCATTCAATGAAACAATTATCATTTAAAGAATTAAAAGATCTTGCTACCCATTGAGAAATCAATGAAATAAAAGGGGAGCTTTGGAGAAAAATTTATAAACCAAAGAAAAAGAGAAGAGTAATGTGAGATAATATTGTAATTTTCAAAGGTATATATAGTATTTAACTTATAAAGAATTAGTTTAGGATACTTACAAGCTTCTCCTTCACAGAACAAGATCCACAACGACCACGAGTCATGTCTTCTGACATTAAAAATTCAGACAAAGTGGCCTGGATCCCTTTTGTCCACAACCTAGATATCTCTTCTTATACAAAGATATATCTTACATGCAATTCTAGCCGTCTCTATATGATATATTAAACTTTTGTTAATCATAGTGGTGTTTATATAGGCTAGCTCTAGGGTTCAACATGGAAGAATATTTAATGGGCTTGTGTAGGGCTGCGTATCGGTCGGTTCGGTTCGGTTTTGAAGTTTATCGGTTTGACTTATTGGTTATCGGTTTGTAGAGATGCTAAACCGTTAAAGAACCATTAAGATATTGACTTATCGATTATTGGTTTCTCGGTTATTGATCGTTATCAGTTTAACCGTTAAGATTTGACACAAAAAAAAGTCATTAAAAATTACGTAGAAACAAGGTGACTAACCAAATGAACCATGCACATGAGTTCACAAATAACATCTTGCTAAAAAGCAAACACTTTTACATTGTAGAATACCCAAGAGTTTGAGACAGCCAAAAACAAAAGTAGAAAACTAAACTCTAAGTCAAGGACTTTATATACAAAATGATAAAAATATAATTATTTAATTTACTATCGGGTTATCGGTTAATCCGTTAAGAAAAAACCTTAAACCGTTAAGAACCGAGAACCCAATAACAAAAAAAATTAAAACCGTTATCAAAACCGCTAAACCAATAACCCATTACGGATAAACCAATAACTTTTTTTCGGTTCGGGTTATCGGTTTCGGTTCGGTTTTGAACAGCCCTAGGCTTGTGGGTCATCTAGCACCCCTAATAGGTGGACCCAATCCAATAACATTTTTCAATAGTATATGTAAGGGAAAACTTCAAGACTCGAAAAATAGATATGAAAAGGGTCTATTTTGTAAGATACAAAATGCATATAGGACTATGCACATAAAAAATAAAAAGTTCTATATTGTGGTAATATGTGCTTAAAAATATATATTCTTGCACTCTCAAGAGAAAATATTTTTTAATTGACCTACCAAAATTATGATCTAGTGATAGATTCTTATCTTCTTTATAAATGAGAACAAAATTTGTGTTATTTACAACTATCGTTTTGTCATTATATCTTGTCAATGACTAAAATGATAAAATTTATATATAAGAATAGGAAATTAGGTTCAAGTTTGATCATGTATTATTCAAAATATATAGTATAATCTTTTCCTCCGTTAAACTATTTATCATTCATATCATCACTATTTTCAAATCATCTCATATTCATACCTTTTTTGTTTTTGTTTGAAAAGAAACTATTATACATACGTATGCATCATTACAAAAGAATGTACTACTGTCATACCAAATTTTTCCAACGAATAGTTATTGTTGTTTCAAATGACTCATAAAAAAGAATATCCTAATTTTTCGATTTTAAGTGTTTTTGAAACAAACAGAAAAGGTGTAGTTGTATAGGTAAAAGTCTGTTACCAAACAACCAAAAAATATTGTGTCTTATTAGGGGTGTGAAACTTCCATATTTCACTAAAAATGGTTGAGTAGGAGTAATTTCAAGTCTAATACGTGTAAAAAGATTGATTTTTCAAAGAAAATTATATACTACTCAAATTGGACTGTGTATTGTAATTACTAGATATTCAACACTAAATTGGTGGAAAACCACTATGTCACGAACCAAAATGGGTCATGAGTGGCACCAACACTTAACCTTTTAGGTGGGCAAACCAACTAATCCAAACTCCAATTTATATTGGTTATTCAACTTATCAAATACGACAATAATGCGGAAACTCAAACCATATTAAAGCAAGAAATAAATTATCCTCTAGAGTCCATTAAATATTATTTCCCAAAACCTGAAAGTCATCACATCAAGGACATCTAATCCCCAAATACTAAGTCTGAGAATATCAAAGAAATCATAATAAACGAAATAAATAGTTTGTGCCCAAAAACTATGGACATCATGTCATGACCGAGAGAATCCAACACAGCTAGAAGGAATAGCTCACACTGGAATCTGATGTGTTGGAGACTGACTAGAGCTTAGGGTGAGTCGAAGTCGATGGTATACTTGTTGCACTCCACAAAAGGAAAACAAATAAAAACATAAGTAGGGGTCAGTACAGGGCAACATGTACTGAGTAGATATCATCGACTGACTCAAAATAGAAACCACTATGTATAAAGTGGTAAAATGAAATCAACTATAGCACTTAGCTGCTGGCAGACAACAAATAACATGAACAAGTGACAACACCAATGAAGCAAGTACATAATTAGTCAACAATATCAAGAACACACATGAGGACTCAGGCCTCCACACCACGCTTTTTTGGGAAATGGGTTCTTTGAGATTATGTTTATTAAGTTATTTTAATATGTCTTCCTTTAATGTCACCATGTCGGAACTTGACACCCATTCCAATAATAGTGTGTCGGCTCATTTCACTCGATCAAAATATATCGTGCCGGCTTGTGGCATCTGATCCAAATATATCGTGCCGGCTCGTGGCACTCGGTTCAACAACATAGTTATTTTCTCATTCTTTATCATCAATTTTCACTTCACTCGGTTCAACAACATAGTTATTTTATCATTCTTTATCATCAATTTTCACTTCATTAACAATATTTGACTAAGTCTTCTTTTTAAAGGCATTACTTTGATAGAACAAGTTCAAGATTATGGATTTCGCGGTGTTGGGATTTCAGACCAATCACCACAACACATGAATCATCCAAACCACAATAATTAAGTACATAAAAAATTTCAGAACATCACTCTATGACTATCAATCATTATTAAGATTCTCTTTATCACATAAAATAAACCATAACCTACCTCCACCGAAGAATCGGAGTCAAGCAAGATAGTTCTCCAATATTTTTCCTTTCCTCAATGCCTCAAAACGTTTCCAGTATATCAAGTATACAATATTCGTAAGTAAACATGCTCAATTCTATAATCAAGTTTCAACCATGATCTCAATTAATAGGTCAAATCCTATATTTCTTAAATTTAAGCCTATGATTAAGTCTTAATTCCTCCAAATAGTATAACTTTAATGGACTTCATATAATACAATACCCCTAATATTTAATTGCCTATCTCAATATATTAAAAATTAGTTTATAATATGATAACTATAAGAAAATACAAACCGATGCCACATCTTGCAATGAGTCATGACTTTGTTGTACAGAATAATGGTTGCAAGCATGATATCATACCTTACTACCACGTACAGGGATTCATATCTTTCCAATTGTCTTACTGTCCATAACCAATCGTTACCCCTTTATTGTCACATCATTTTCTTCCTATTTTTTATCCCAAAATTCAACCTACAGTACATACATTAACACCTATACCCCCCCCCCCCCCCCCGTTACACTCTTATATTTCCTTACCTCACCAATCATCTAGCAAATTACCATTCAAGCTAACACATATAATACAATTAATATTACTAGAAATAATTGAAGAACCGTTTCACCTGAAGCCAAGCCTTCAAATTTTCCTTTACGACCATGCGCCTCTATAATTTTCTTTTCTTCTACAGATTATTTCCTGTACTAATTTTTTTTCTCTAAATTAATTATAAACCAAAATTGCTGAATTTTACCAATTTTATTTCTACATATGGGCTAAGTGAAATAGGGTATTAATTTAGTTTCAGACTTGTCCCATTTACAATCAACTAAAAATTAATTATTTAATAAATACCCACCAACTAAATAACCATAGTTAAATGAATAGTTCAAGATTCTCATTAAAAATTTACGGAAAGTTCTTTTATGAAATAAATAGTTCTATGTTCTAAAAGATCTCACTTGGTCGTTACATTAGATATCAATTTATCCATCGTTCGTCCTCGAGCGATCAAAAGAAGATGAGGGTAAGAAAGGGTACCTAAATCGATAAAAAGGTGTGAATATCTTCTGTGCATATCAGTCTTAGTCTCCCAAATGGACTCCTCAACCAGACGATTCTTCCACTGGACCTTCACAGATGCTATCACCTTTGACCTCAACTTGCGGACCTCCCTAACATGGATAGTGATAGCATTGTGATTTTTTTCTTTTTCACCTCTGAACGGCAGTCTACAATGCTTTTAAACTTCAGCCTTACAATTCACATGAATTTGACTAAGTTTGGATGACTTATCTCACGTATAAGCAGCATATGAATGTAACAAACACCAAGCAACGTACGGGAACACTTCCCAACCTTTATTAATATCAAAAATCAAAAAAGGAAAGGACTCACGAATTGTTCTAAGGCACAAAACACTCCTCTTAGCCTTAGAACGAATTTCAGTCCTTTTAGAATTCTTGCACAAGGCAGTTAGAGCAGCTACAAAAAGTAGTTACATCTGCCATGTGTCTGACACATGTCATGGCCAGATTTAAACTAAGTCTAACAGCTATATTCTAACAGCCATAATACAATTCAAATTTAAATACATCAAAACCGTATGCCTAGCACATATCTTCCTAATGCCTTAGCCGAATTTAGACTATGCCCAACACTTAGAATATTTCAGCCTGTTTCTAACACTTAGTTTTATATCTGCAGATCTATGAACTCATGTCAACACATCCAAATGCCTTTGTCTTGCCATCGTCAAGTCCCACAACCTTGGGTCGTCAAGCCAACAAACTACCTTGCCTTGCCGACGACCTGCCCACACACATGGCCCAAAGGTGTCATATGCCTGCCTCATGCCTTAGCACGTTCAAGTTGCCTTGCCAACACCTAAGAATCTTGAACAATTCGTTGCATACTAACTCTTATTCGTGTAGCTGCATTGTTTCACCCACGCACATGCCAAAGCCAATGCACAAATCCTTGACATACCTGTTTGATGCTTGCTTCGTTAGACAAGGGGTCTAAAATACCACTCCCACCACTTGAATTCGATGACCTCATCGAGACTGTTTTAAAGTAGTCATCGATTCGGTCATCAAACTTCCATAAGTCCTTCACCTTCTCCCAAATAGTATCTGTTGCACTCTTGCCTTTCCAATGCACCAAGAACTCTATCTTCATGTTCTTCTTACTATTGCCAAAAACCCAGTGATCAAGGATCCTCTCTATATCAGCATCAAACTGTGTTGGTATAGATGGTGGAGCCCTCTTCGACCTGTTCCTGTCCGGATCATCCTTCTCTTCAAAGTAAGGCTTTAAGAAACTAACATGAAAAGTAGGATGGATTTTTAACCTTTCTAGTAGCTTCAGTCTATAAGCAACTTCAGCCACTCGCTGTACCACTTCAAATTGGCCGTCATATTTAGGTACCAAACCCCGATGCCGAGTTTTACTCACAATCTATTTCCATATTTGGGGTGTAAGTTTTAGCAGCAATTGGTCACCAACATTGAACTCTAGTGAGTGACGATGTTGATCAACATATTTCTTCATGTGCCACAGAGCCTTGCGCAAGCTGTCTTGAGCTTCAGAAATCATTTCAAGTGTGTCCCTTCCAACCCTGTACGCTGCTGGACACTTCCCCTGATTCTTCATTTTGGCAACATCTAATGGTGTCATAGGCTGTCTGCCTAAGACAGTTTTGAATGGACTCATCTCCGTTGCTGACGACTTATGCAAATTATAAAAAATTGTGCAGTGTAAAGCAATGCAACCCAATTCTTTTGACTCACCGTCACATAATGCCTTAAATATTCTTCTAGCAAGTGATTAATCCTTTCTGTTTGTCCATCTATTTGTGGATGATTTGCAGTAGAGAATTTCAAATCAGTACCCATCATATTGAACAAAGCTATCCAAAATCTGCCCGTGAACCGAGTATCTCTATCACTCACAATATCAGCTGGAACACCAAAGTACTTAACTACATTTTTATAAAATAATTCATCAGCAATCTCAGACGAACACAAATTAGGAGCAGCAATAAAAACATAGTATTTCAAAAATCTGTCTGTCACTACCATAATAGATTCCATGCCATCAACCTTAGGGAAACTAGAAATGAAATCCATGCTTATCGACAACCATGGCCGTTCACGAATAGGTAGAGGCTGCAACAAACCAACTTTTTTTTCCGCTCAGTCTTGTCCACTTGACAAACATGACAAGTCTTCATGTACGCCTCAATATCATCTTCCATCTTAGGCAAAAAATACACCCAGGACAGTAAGGCTAACATTCGTTCAACCCCTGGATGACCAGCCCAAGTAGTGTCATGCGCCTATTTCATTAAGTCTTCACGCAGTCCACCATCATTTGGTACGACGATCGTCCCCCCTTTAAAATGAAGCAGATCATCCTTGATCCAGTACCTTCTCATTGTCCCATCTTGAACTTGACCATCCACTTAACATATAATGAGTCATTCAAATCACATAACTTGTTTCTGTCTAAGAAATCAGTTTCAAGCTTGGAAATAGAATAAATAGCAGCAAATACCTCCTTCCGGTTTAAGGCATCCGCAACTTGGTTGTGTTTTCCCTACTTATGCTCCCACATAAAATCATATTCTGCCAGGGATTCCTGCTATTTTGCCTGCATCTTGAAAAATGTATTGGCTACATTATCAGTCCGGACGATAAAGCGAGTACCCAACAAGTATACTCTCAAAACCTAAAAATAATGCACAACAACAACCATCACTTTTTCATGCGTGGAATACCTTTGCTCCGCATCATTCAGTTTCTAAATTTTGAAGGCCACGGGATGACCCTCTTGCACCAATACGCCCCCAACAGCTTTGTCTGACGATCAGTGTGTACTTCAAAAGGCAACTCAAAATCTAACAGCCTAAACATTGGCTCCGATGCAATAGCTTCCTTCAAATTTTGAAAAGCTTCTTCACACCTTACCGACCATACCCACTTGACATCTTTCTTTAATAAATCAGTCAAAGCTGCTGCACTTTTTGAATAACGAGCAATGACTATAATAGTTAGCCAATCCTAGGAACGATCTCAAATCCTTCACGTTGCATGGTACTTGCCAATCTACAATGGCCTGCACTTTCTTAGGATCCATCCGAACGCAATTTTCACTAACTAAATGCCCCAAGAACTTTATCTCCTTTTGATTGAATTCACACTTTTCCATTTTCACATAAAGTGTATAATCCCTCAACCGAGATAGAATCATACCCAAATGCTTCACATGTTCATCCAACGTTCGACTATAAATGACAATGTCGTCTAAATAAACAACTACAAAGTCATCAAGATAATCAAACAACACATTATTAATTAAGTTGCAAAATGTAGCCGGGGCATTGCTTAGCCCAAACGGCATTACAAGAAATTCATAAGACCCATATCTAGTTATACAAGTTGTCTTAGGCTCATTGCCTTCAACTATTCTAGCCTGCTAATAGCTTGGCCTAAGATCTAGCTTTGTGAACCAGCATGCTTTGCTCAACCTGTCGATCAAATCTTGCCCCAACTGAACGGGATACTTGTTCTTCATAGTCGCTTTATTATTTTCCCTATAATCAACACACATCCTTAGTGTCCCATCCTATTTCTTTTGAAATAAAATAGGCGTACCATAGGAGCTTTGGATGGCTGAATCAGTCCAGCATCCAACAATTCATTCAACTATTTGCGTAGTTTAGCCAACTCCTTCGGAGCCATCCGATAAGGAGCCTGCGCAGGAGCACTTGAACCTGGCAGCAACTCCATTTTATGATCAATATCCCTTCTTGGCGGCAACTTCTTTTGCAGTTTAGGCGGCATCACATCAGCATACTACCTTATCGCTCCAGCTATACATTCAGGCACTTCTACCTTCACATCAAGCTTCAACTCGACTAAGGCAGCAAGAAAAGTTTCATCTCCCTTCCTCAAGCCTTTATCAATCAAAATAGTAGACAACAATGGACCCTTGTGCTTTGCAACTTTCCCAACTGTACCAGTCTTCCCAAAAGGATTAATACCCTTTATGAAACCAGGATTGCTTTCATTCATGATCATTACACCATCTAAATGAGGAAAAGGAACAAATAAAAATTTCCTCAAGAAATCAATCCCGAGTATGATTTCAAAGTCACCAAGCGGCATCACCATCAAATTATGTTTACCTACCCAATTTGTAGTCAACATATAAGCCATGCCTACGGTCTAGACGTAGGAGGGACTTTTTGTCAACTTAAGCCCCAACTTTGCAGCAATCTTGACTTCCACAAACGTGTGAGTAGCCGCAGTATCTTCCATGGCTACCATACGCTGACCCTTAACTTCCATTTCTATGTGAATCAACGATGCTTGAAGATTTGAAGACTTAGACGTGTCTCCAATAACATTAATCAAAGTAATCTGATTAAATGACAAACCAAAAGGATTCGCCAAGGCAGCCATGACTTCTTCTTCTCCTACATTGATTCAACTTTTCAGCAAGCATGGCATTAACTCTTTCCCGGTTTGGACAAGCCTTTGCCAAATGAGGCCCGCCATAAGTCCAACAGCCCTTCGAATTTCCATCTTTTATTGGTGCTTTCCCTTTATCAACAGCATTGTACTTATGATTTTCCTTTTTCCAGTCCCCTCTCTTCTCACCCTTCTTCTTAGATTTTGAAATGGAGGGAACATTAGAAGAAGGACGAACCGACCGAAAATCAACCAACGAATCAGCAGCAGCGATTTCCCCCGGCAAATCTTTAACGTTCTTCCTCCATAATTCATTTTAAGCCCAGCCTTGCATGCCCGAAATAAAGTTATGTAACTTTTCCTCATCAGACATATTTTGAATGTCTAACATCATAGAGGAAAATTCTTTAATATAATCCCGCACCGAACCGTTTTGCCTTAGTCTTTTCAATCTGTCCCTTGCAAGCCATGATGCATTGCTAGGAAGAAATTGAGCACGCATCTCTTTCTTTAACTTGGTCCAATTATTAATTCTGGGTCGGCCAGCACCTTCATCATCCGCATTCCATGTCCACCACCAAAGTTTAGCATCACCCGTTAAATACATAGTAGTGATATTCAACTTAGGTTTTGGAATTACTGCTCCATATCCCATATGAAATTGTCCAATTCTTTAGCACTTCTTGAACCCCCAAAGGCTTTAGGTTTTGGAATTTTTACCTTAGAAGATTTTCCACGACCTGGCCCTGACACAACAATAGCCAACCGAAGTACAACAAGTTCTACTTGAAATTTTTTATTTTCCTTCATCAGTCCTTCCATTTGTAGTTTCGCTGCCTCACGGAAGTTTAACAGTCATGTGTTCGTCTATATCTGCACAATATAGAAAAATTTCAGCCCAAAATGTTTCAAACTCCTCTTTCATGCAAATGATCTGCAGTAGAAGGTCCACCAACGTTGGATCATCCTAGCGTTCTTAAGTGATCCCAACGAAAGCCTCAACTCTGTGCAAATGTTCTCGTAATTCAATGTTTGTCACCATCGTTCAACTGCGCTTTGATACCAATTGATAGCAGTGTGATTTTTTTTCATTTTTCACCACTGAACGGCGTCTACAACGCTTGTAAATTTCAGCCTTACAACTCACACGAATTTGACTAAGTCTGGATGACTTATCTCACTTATAGCAGCGTAGGAATATAACAAACACCAAGCAACGTACGAGAACACTTCCCAACCTTTATTAATATCAAAACTCAACAAAGGAAAACCCTCACGAATTTTTTTAAGGCACAGTACACTCCTCTTAGCCTTAGAACGAATTTAAGCCCTTTTAAAAATCCTGCACAAGGTCGTTACAGCAGTTACATCTGCCATGTGTCTAACACATGTCATGGCTAGATTTAAACTAAGTTTAACAGCTATATTCTAACAGCCATAATACAATTCAAATTTAAATACATCTAGACCATGTGCCTAGGACATTTCTTTCTATTGCCTTAGTTGAATTTAGACGCCCAACACTTAGAATATTTCAGCCTGTTTCTGACACTTAGTTTTATTTCTGCATGTCTTCCAACTTGTGTCAACACATCCAAATGTGTTTGTATTACCATTGTCAAGTCCCACATCCTTTCCTCGTCAAGCCAACACACTGCCGTGCCTTGCCGACGACGTGCCTATATGTATGCCCCTAAGGTGCCATACGCCTGTCTCATGCCTTAGCATGTTCAAGCTGCCTTGCCAACACCCAAGCATCATGAACACTTCCTAGCATACTAACTCTTAGCCGTGCAACGGCATTATTTCACCCATGCACATGCCAAAGCCAATGCACAAATCCTTGGCATGCCTGTCAGATGCTTGCTTCGTTAGACTAGGGGTCTAAGAGATAGCTACAGGCTCCTCCTCATAAGATAGATTCTCATCAAGCAGGACTGATATTCAATGAATAATGTAGTTCCCATCACCATGATATTTCTTCAGCATAGACACATGAAAAAATGGGTGCACTCTTGACAACCTTGGTGGCAAAGCCAATTTATAGGCCACCTCTCCCATGCACTTCAAAACTTCAAATGACCCAATATACCTCGGACTAAGCTTACCTAACTTACCAAACCTCATCACACCATTCATGGGTGAAACCTTCAACAACACTTGCTCTCCCTCCATAAACTCTAGGTCTATGACCTTCCGATCTGCATACTTTTTCTGCCTGCTCTGAGCTGCTAAAAGCTTCTCCTGAGTGAATTTCACCTTTTCAATCGATTCCCTCAAAATATTAGTACCCCAAGGTCTCACCTCGAATGCATCAAACCAACAAATGGGAGACCTATATCTCCTTCCATTCAATGCCTCAAATGGATTCATATCAATACTTGAGTGATCGCTATTGTTGTACGAAAACTCTGCCAAGGGTAAGAACTAATCCCAATGACCACCAAAATCTATCAAGCACGCAAGAAGAATATCCTCTATCACTTGAATTGTTAGCCTAGACTACCCATCAGTCTGAGGGTGAAATGCAGTACTCTAAGCCAATCTAGTACCTAACTCAGCCTGAAAGGTCCTCCAAAAGTTATAGGTAAATTGTGTACCTTTATTTGATATGATGGAAATCGAAACTCCATGCAATCGAACATTTTCACAGATAAAAAGTTTAGCTAACTTCTCTGCATTATATGTCACCTTGATCGGAATTAAGTGCACAGACTTAGTTAACCTATTAACAATCACCATATCGAATAAAACTTACACAATGTCTTTGGAAGACCAACCACAAAGTCCATTGCAATCCATTCTCGTTTCCATTCAGGAATGGGCATTCTCTGAATTGTCCCTCCAGGCCTCTGGTGTTCATATTTTGCCTGATGAAAATTTGGACATTGGGATTCAAATCTTTCCAATGGTCTCAGTGCCCATAACCAATCGTTACCCCTTAATTGTCAAATCATTTTCTTCCTCATTTTTTATCCCAAAATTCAAATTACAGTACATACATTAACCCCTATAACCACTCCTCAGTTACACTCTTATATTTCCTTACCTCACCAATCATCTAGCCAATCACCATTCAAGCTAACACATATAATACAATTAATATTACTAGAAAGAATTGAAGAACAGTTTCACCTGAAGCCACGCCTTCAAATTTTTCTTTATGACCATGCACCTCTATTATTTTCTTTTCATCTACAGATTATTTCCTACCCTAATTTATTTTCTCTAAATTAATTATGAACCAAAATTGCTGAATTTTACCAATTTTATTTCTACATATGGACCAAGTGACATATATAGGGTATTAAATAAATTTCAGGCTTGGCACATTTACAATAAACTAAAAATTAATTACTTAATAAATACACACCAACTAAATAACCCTAGTTAAATGAATAGTTCAAGATACCCATTAAAAATTTACGGAAACACTCTTTTATGAAAAAGAAATAGGTCTAGTGTTCAAAATGAGCTCACGGGTCATTACACAATAACTGTTTTAAAAAAAATAAATCAAATATGATCCTCAAATTTGGACTATATATATAGAGTTTAAAATTATCCTAAAGTCAGATATTTGTTAGGGATCAAGACAAAGAAGAAACTTTTTTCTTATATTTGCAAACAGTAAGGTTCTCCTTGGTGATTTTTTTTACTTGACGAAAACTCAAGCTTTTGCCTTTTTATCTTTTCTTGCTAAGTATTTCTTTTTATTCTTGATTAGGTAGATTTTTTTTAACAGAATGAGACAATTTGGTTAAGTTTTAATTATAGTACTATTTTCTTAACTTCTGCTTTATGTGCTCAAATTTCAATATAGATTCTATTGGATTTGAGCCTCTTCAATGTTAAGAAATGGTACAGTTGAGAGGTCGAACTATTATTTTTTCCTATCAGATGTTGGACTTGTATATATAATATATACATATATATGTATATATGTATAATTTATGCTTGTGCTTTATATTAGGGCTGGGCATAAATACCGAAAAACCGAAACACCGAATCGAACTGAATTTTTTTGGTGTTTCGGTTTTCGGTTCGGTTTTTGGTATATATTTTCATATTTTCGGTAATTCGGTTCGGTATTCGATATGTAATTTTGTATTATTCGGTACTTCGGTTTGACCGAAATACACTATATTATAAATTTATAATAATATTTAAAATTAATATTATATTAATTATTAACATTAAATAATAAATATTTTTATAAGCACTATATTATAAATTTATAATAATATTTAAAATTAATATTATATTAATTATTAACATTAAATAATAAATATTTTTATAAGCATTACTATTTAGTGCATTAGGTCACTCTTCAAACTTCAAAATTTTCAACACCAACAGTGGCCAGCCGCTGCTTTCCCCCAATCCCCCTTTCCAGTTCCAGTTCCACTTCCAGCATTCCAGCAGCGGCGACCGGCGACCAGCACTCCAGCAGCGGCAACAAGGACCAGCAGCGGCGACCAGCAGTCAGCAGTGGCGACTGGCGACAAGGACCAGCAGCAGTAGACGCGGCGACCAGCACTCCAGAAGTAGACGATCGGCGTCCGGCGGCGGCGACCAGTCTTTATCTAGGTATTTTTGATTTTTTTTCTTAATTTCTTCTTCTGTTTTCTTTTTTTTTTCTTTCTGATTTTAGCTTTAGTTAGTGTGTGAATTGTCAAATTAATTTTTTTTATATAGATGGCTGATTAAAATCAATTAAATGTGGGTGTGGCTGATCAAATTCGAATAAGTATGGCTGGTTCTATGGATAATCTACCTACTAGTAGCAATGATGCGTCAATTGGCACAGAGGAACCAAAAAAAAAGAAAAGAAATGGATCCTAGGTCTACTGTTTGGCAACACTTTGATAATTTTTTTGAAAATGGTGTATTATTTAAAGCAAAGTGTTTACATTATAAACAAAATTATGCTGCGAATACATCTAGAAATGGAACAAGTGGACTGAGACAACATTTGACTAACCGATGTAAAGTGTATAAGCCCCTGCCTTTTGCACCTTGTATTCAAAAATTATTAAGTGTTCAAAGTGACAGTTCTTCAATAGAGAATTGGAAATTTGAGATAGAGGTAGTTAGGAGAGCTTTAGTTGAGATGATAATTTTGGATGAACTACCTTTTAGTTTTGTTGAAAAGGAAGGCTTTAAGAAGTTTATGAGCAAAGTCCAACCTTTGTTTCGGATTCCTTCACGTAGAACCATAACAAGGGATTCTTATGAAGTTTATGGTGAATTGAGAATGAATTTGAAAAAGTCTTTTAGAGAAATACAACCAAGAATTTGTCTTAGAACAGACACATGGACCTCGGTGCAAAGAATCAATTATATGTGTTTGACTGCTCACTTTATTGATAGGGATTGGGTGCTTCGTAAAAGAATATTGAATTTTGTCCTATCACTAGTCATAAAGGTGAGAATTTAGCTGAGTCTATTAGTAATTGTTTACTTGATTGGAACTTGGACAATGTCTTCACTGTTACGGTTGATAATGCTTCTTCAAATGATGTGGCAGTTATTGAGTTGTCCAAAAAATAGATATGTGGGGAACTAATATGATGGATGGTGAGCATCATCATGTGAGATGTATGGCTCACATACTTAATCTAATTGTGCAAGATGGTTTGAAAGAAATTGGTCCTTCTATCAAACGGGTGAGACAAATGGTGAAATATGTTAGATCATCTTCTGCAAGAACAAGAAACTTCTTGAAATGTGTTGAAATGCAAAAGATAGAATGTGATAAAATGTTGTCTTTAGATGTGCCTACTAGGTGGAATTCCACCTATTTGATGTTGGACACAGTAGAAAAGTTTGAGAATGCTTTTGAGAGGTTTGATCTTTATGATGGTAATTTTAATTCTTTTCTTGCTACTGATGTTTGTGAAGATGGAAGTATTGCAGGTTCAATTCAAAATGAGGATTGGGTTAACGTGAGAAATGTCACAAAGTTTCTTGAAAGATTTTATGAGCTCACATTAAAAGTTTCAGGTTCACGGTATGTTACTTGTAATGTTCCTTTTGAGGATATATGTGAGCTTGATGCATATTTGAAGTCATGTATGAAAAGTGATGATGTTGATTTGTATAAAATGGCTTTGGGGATGAAAGAAGAGTTCAAGAAATATTGGGGTACTCCTGAAAAGATGAACAAAATGCCTTTTATTGCTTTTGTTTTGGATCCTCGCAATAAATTTGTGTATGTTAGTTTTGCTCTTGAAGAATTACTTGGGGAAGAAAAGGGAAAGATAGTGAACAATGAAGTAGATATTTACTTGAAGAAATTGTTTGCGGTCTATGTAAACAAGTATGCAAAAGGTTCTAAAAATCAATCATCTTCACCCGGATACACTTCATCTGATTCATCTACTTGTGGCCTTTCTCAAAATGTGAAAACAAATTCTTTGAGAACTAAATTTTACATGAAAAAACAAAAGGAAGATTCTGGAAGTTTAGGTGTTAAATCTGAGTTGGATAGATATCTTCTTGAAGACCAAGAGCCTGAATCTGAGGATTTTGATATTTTAATTTGGTGGAAAGTTAATTCTCCTAGATTTCCTATACTTTCACAGTTGGCTCGAGATGTATTGGCTATTCCTATGTCGAGTGTGGCATCAGAATGTGCATTTAGCACCGGTGGTCGTATTCTTGATCCATTTAGAAGTTCATTGACTCCCAAAATTGTGCAATGCCTTATTTGTGTCCAAGATTGGTTTAGACAAGAAACTAATCCTATTTGTGTTGAAGAAAACTTGGAGTTTCTTGAGAAAATTGAACTTGGTAAGACTTTATATTTTTTGTTTGTTTTCGCAAAAAATAAAATACTTATTGTGTAGTATGACATATTTGATTTTCTTATTATTAGAGATGGCAAATAGTGGAAGAAACTCTTGTATTGTTGATCTATGATTGCAAGTTTCAAGTATTTAATAGTGGTGAGTTCAATACGCTATTTATTTAATTATGTCAGTTTTTAATTTTTATCTTAAAAATAGTATTCTAACATTTGATTTTATCTTAAAAGGTTCAAGTTCAAGTTCAAGTGGTCAAGACTCAAGAGTCAAGACAATGAAGAAAGACGTAAAATACTAAAGTTTTGTTATTGTTTTTGTTGGCACTTGAAAGTGGTCTCATGGAAGAAAGTCAAGAAACTACATTGTTGCTCATTATTGTTATTTGTTATTGTTGACATTTGAAAGTGATCTCTTGGAAGAAACTACATTGTTGGCTTGTTGCTCATTATTGTTATTTGTTATTGTTGGCACTTAAACTTGAAAGTGGTCTTATGGAAGAAACTACATTGGTGCATTATTGTTAGTTTGTACTTTGTTACTTGTTACTTGTTAGATTGTTATTATGTTGTTGTGTAATGGCATGATAAAATATCAATTGATCATTGTATTTGTGAAGTCTAGTGAAGTTTTATTACTTGTTAAATTGTTTGTGCCTTGTTGGCTTTATTATCTTTACTTGTTAAATGCCTAGTATAGTTGGCTAGATTGATAGTCATTACTAAATATTGCTAGTCATTACTTGAGTTGTTTGTGCCTTTTTGGCTATAGTTGGCTAGATTGCTAGTCATTACTATTTACGTGAAACTATTGAATCATTGTTGACTTGTTGGTAAAATATTGGAAGTTCTTATTCCTTCGTATTGTTATGAATTTTTACTAAATAATAAATATTTCATATTTGAAATTTGATAAATAGTGAAGCACCAAAATTTTTTTATCAATTTATATTTAATAGAGTAATAACTTTAACACATTAAGGACCACTTATTTTCAGCCCATTAAGCTGAAAAATAAAAATAAAAATTGTAAAATTTTAAATTTAAAAAACCCACTAAGCAGGCCCATAACAAAAAACCGAACTAACAAATACCGAACCGAAATATTAAAAACCGAACCAAACCAAATTATTTCGGTTCGGTATTCGGTACAACAAATACAAGCACCGAAAACCGAAAAAACCAAAAAAAAATAAACCGAAACCGAACCAAATTACCAAATGCCCAGCCCTGCTTTCTATTTTGCAAGTAGTCATTGACTACAAATTGGAACAAAGGGTCGATCTTATGCTCTCGTCAACTTTGTAATTTTTTATTATCTAAATGTCACTCCATCATATGGCCATAATTCTTTTTAAAAAAATGACTAAACATTGCAATGATTCTATAGGAAAATAGAACAACATGAACAAATAACTAAATTAAAGATTATAAGAATTTGAAGGGTTAAACAGTTAATTTTTAATGCAATAACTCAAAAAAAGATTGAAGAACCATCCACAAATGTCACATTCGATGGCTATTTTACACAAACATTTTTCTTCAATGCATCCTGCTAGATGATCCACAGCAACAAATACACTAACACGGCGGCGACGAACGCTCATTGCCAATTAAAGTACTTGTGGTTGCCAAAGTGAGGTCCAAATAAGGTAACACATTTCTAAGAGTTTGCTCATAGAGAGTGGATCCTTTATGAGTCACAGGACTCGAACCAACTTTTGGACCTAAGGAAGAGATCTACCTCTGATCAACAATCTTAAGGAGGGTGAACATGCAATTGTTGCCTCCATATATTTACAATTGAAAAGTACTCAAATTAACATGTGGCTCATGAAATAAACTAAATATACTTGAAAAAGCATAGGTTAAAGGGTTTAATGAGAGAATAGGCTTACTCATTTTGTTGGAGAATAGGGATTTAACCGCCAAAAAGTATGAGAAAAATTTGTGTAGGCATTGTTGATTTGGAGAGTAGTATGATGAATAGTTAAAGGTGCACCATTCCATGGAATATTATTAATATCCAGATCATGCCTAGTAAAACTACAATTAATACCACAAAAAAATGTATTGTAAACACATTAATAAATTATTCATGTACAAACATTAATTTGAAATCTTAGCTAATAATTGATAGTTATAGGATAACAATATTTTCACCTAATTAATTTTTTCTTATTATAAAAGATTTTCTTTAAAAAAAGTTGTTTCTACTCTATAAGGTTTAAGTTTTTTTAATAAAAAAAAACTATTTATTAACTTCACTTGATATTTACATGCTTGGGTGTAAGTGAAAAAAATACAAATTTGTTATATCCTTAGATGTTTATGAGACACACTTCTGTGAATAAGATGCATTCAAATAGTAATTTTAAAAGTTAAGGCTCCTGCTATTTACATCCTTTGTTGCATGAAGAAGATCCATATCTTCATCTTCAGGCAAAATTTAAAAAAGCTAAACAATGTATAGTTTCATTGTACACCCAAAATTAAAAGATTGATCCAATAAATATAGAATCTTTGCTAATAAAACCTCTAAAATTGAAATTTGACACTTATTGACCTGCACTAGATCAATTAAAGATTATATCAGTATAAAAATAATTTATTATACTGACCTCGTAAAACTACAATTAGCACCATTAAAATTGTATTGTAAACACATAAATTAATTATTCATGTACAAACATTAATTTGAAATCTTAGTTCATAATTGATAGTTATAACATACCAATATTCTCACCTAATTAATTTTTTTCTTATTGTAAAAGATTTTTTTGAAAAAAGTTATTGCTACTCTATATGGTGTAAGTTTTTTTTTCTAAAAAAAGATCTATTTATTAAGATTAAATTTATGAACTTCACTAGATATTTACATGCTTGGGTGTAAGTGAAAAATATCAATTTGTTATATCCTTAGATGTTTATGAGACACACTTCTGTGAACAAGATGCATTTAAATGGTCATTTTAAATGTTAAGGCTCCTACTAATTACATTCTTTGTTGCATGAAGAAGGTCCATATCTTCATCTTCAAGTAAAATTTCAAATATAATTTTATTTCTTACAACTAATAAACAACAAAAAAGCTAAACAATGTATAATTTCACTGTACACATAAAATTAAAAGATCAGAACCAATAAATATAGAATCTCTGCTAAGAAAACCCTTAAAATTGAAACTTGACACTAATTGACCTGTAGTCGATATTCAGATTAAAGATCATATCAGTACAACAATAATTTATTGTACTAACCATCATGTGCATTTGCTTGCTTGTGTGTGATATTACAATTTTACCCCTTTCAGAGCCTGTGTACCATTTATTTGATGTTATGAGATTTGTAGTATGCTCCCTGAGGAAGTCGACGGAGTTTTAGGTGAGTTTTTCCCCACTTTGGGCGCTTTCATGTTTAAATAGTTGACTTTGGCAACAAATGGAGAATCTATTATCGTTGTGCTTTACTGGGATTCAGTTAAGCTTGATGAGTCTTTTGCATTTGAGCGAAGCCTGTGGCTATTATGGATCGAAAGGTTAGGAAGTTGTGGTCTAAGCATATTCTGTCAATGAAGGTTCAGTGGAGGCATCGTCTAGTCTAAGAGGCTACTTGGGAGTCCAAGCTTAACATGTGAATCGAGTATCCTCACCTTATCGAGCCATCAGGTACTTCCATTTCTTTAACTTTCTAGAATGAAAGTCCTTTTAGTAGTGAATGTTATATTGACCCTTGTGGTCATTTCAGTGTTTTTTCATGCTTTTACTATTTTCCCTCTCCCCGTATCTTCCTTCTAGCTTTTGGGTGTTGCTAGATTTGGTGGCACACTTCTCTAGGTGGTCGGGAAAGTTTTGAGCATATTTAGCCTTTTTGATGGTTTTTCAAGTGAAAAAGTTGACTTTAGTCCACATCCAGAGAATCTGATGTCGTATGAGAATTCTGATAGTTCCATCATCTTTGGAAAGTTCATTTGGTCTAGTAGGATGATTGGTTTGGGTTTAAAAGTTTCACGCCCCGAGGCTACCCCTAGGCCGCAACACGATGCTTAGTGTCACGAGTGACCCCAAGCTAACCCTGAGTCTAGCATATCACAAGCATACTAAAATATAACTAAATAAGCGGAAACATAACTGTAAAGTAAACAATACTAAAAGAAACTTCTGGTGAGAATTTAACTAAACATCTATTGGAAGTAACCCAAAACTACTGAATACCGACTCTATGTCTGAAAGCCTCTAAAACTGATAAGTTGCTGGGACAAGTCCCCAGCTAACTCTAATAATATTGAAAACTAAATAATGAACTAACTGAGTCAAAAACATAAAGAAATGTCCTCGAACTATGAGGACTCACCACTGAAGCTGCTGAGTAAGGACTAGAAGTCAAGCTAAGCGCGGTCTGGATGCTGAGTGCCTCAATCTACATCATGAAATGATATAGCGCAAAAGTATGTGTCAGTACTTTGAATGTACTAAGCATGCAGGATATAGATACTAAGTTGAACAATGTAAACTGACAATATAAACTAAACATGGAAATAGGCTATATTGAACTACAACAGAAAACTGGGCTAGATGTAATGACCAAGTACAAATCATGAAGATAACATGTTGAACTGTATACTGAAGTCAATGCTAATAAAATGGTCAATGCAATGAGAGTATAATTGTTGGAGCTACTATTAATCGAATAAACCACGTGAGCAAAATGTGGAGTTCAATGTATACGCCCCATCGAGAGGACCCAATATACCTTGCCAAGGATATAAAGGCATGACTGTGGCATGATCACTAAAAAGTTGATGCCCAATAGAGGGGACTTCTGAACCTACGTTGGCACGTAGTTCTGGGACTTTGAGGGTACGCTGAACCCTAGTGCAACTCAGTGCAAAGTTTACTCCCAACTAAATATGTATGCTAACAGTGAAACTGATATACTAAGTAGCTCAAAATACTGACATTCTATATTGGAATGCAACATAAATATATTGAAAGATATGGCATTCAAATTCTAGAGCATGATTTTCTGACTGATTTTTCTAGCGAGTATAATTTATGAAATGTTGATAATTAATACAAGCTAGGGTTCTGAGTTCTATACATGGGACTATGCAAATTTTCCAAGAAAACATGGTATTTAGATCACGAAAACAATAGCAGCTAAAATCACAATGAATATCCAAGATTACGAAAACCCTAGGTCTGAACAATTTATGAGAACTTGAAGAAGTGACTGATTTCTTGGGACCTAATGGGTGAAAGGAAGCCACTAGTGAAATCCCACATACCTGGTGACGAAAACTACGAAGAAATCCTTTGGATTTGGGGGCTAAACTTGAAGAACACCTCTGCTCGTTCTTGTGAGAAACTATCATCTATTCCTCTTCTTTTCTTTATAAGTTAGATGATTTTGGGAAAATGAGGGTTCTAGGTAGTTTCTGACTAGATTATTAGGCTTAGACTAAGTAAAACGACGTAGTTTAGCCATCAACCGACGTAGTTTAAGTGCCCAATGCTTAGGGGAAAAGACCAATATGACCCTGACTTAAAGATGCCGAAGTTACTTCACGACAGGATTCACGAGCCGTACAGTGCTTCACGGCCCATATAGTGGGTCGTGAAGCTTCAGCAGCCTGACAGTGTTGCACTAAAATGGGCATAACGTTTCACTCTGAACTTCAAATGGAGCAAACTCGGTGGCGTTGGAAAGAGAACTTAAAGAGCATTAATTTGATAGTTCATGAGCCACCTAAATAATTTTGTGCTAAAAGATAATATCATTTGAAGTTGACCCTAAAGTCAAAATCTGATGGATGACTTGTACGGTCCATTATACGTACCGTATAATGCACCACGGGCTGTTTAGTGGATCATGGTGAGTGACCCTCACCTTGTCTACCTTGGTTAGTCCTTCAAGATGCCCAATACGGGTCGTAGTCCCTTCCACGGGCTATCTAAGGTTCGTGAATGGTCCATGGTTCACTTTGGGTTCATGGACTTATTCGTTTGCCCTTTTTAGCCCTTTCTTGAAGTCCGATGTGTTGCACAAGGCCCTCGTGTTGAGTTCATGCCATTAGGTATTTTAAATATGAAGTTTTGGCCTAAGTTTGACCTCGGTCAACATTCTTGGTAAATGCACTCGAATAAGAATTTTATCAGCGTGGTTAGCTCCATATTGCGGAGTTTGGTCTAGAATGACCTTTGTTTGGATCCCAATGTGTTCTGAATGAGTCTGTGGCTTTTATCGTGTTGTTATGTGAATTCTTTGTAAGTGTTGAATTAGGTCAATATTCAGACGAGATGACTGCTATATGTTGTTTCGTCCATTTTGTTGAGTCCGGAATGTCGAATTTTATGGGGAAGCATAGTTTACTTCCTTTCATGGGGTTCCAAACGAATCCAGAACCCCCATCAAGGGATTTCTTTAACTTAGTGAACTATTGATGCAATGCTGCTGATGCACAACTATACTCTTCTTTGCAATCGCTGGCCCTTGGCTGCGTTCATAGTGTGGTGGTTGACCTGCCTTCCGCGTTCATGTGAGGAGATAGCTCTATGTTCACGAAGTGTAGCTGATTTGGCCAATGCTTTCGCAGGCCTCTTGCCGCGATCACGAAGGGTCAAGGAAGTTTAACTCTGCATTCACGGACAAGGCTCCGCATACACGTAAGGTAAAATTACTAGAATGTATAAGTTATAATTGCCCTTTTTTGAGCTGGAATCCTTCATTCAAAGACTTAGTTTGAAGATATGAAGAGAAATTCTTGGATCTTTTGAGTGATTGTTGTTGGGTTGTGTTGTAAAATTATGTGGGCATGTTCCGGGGTCGACAAATCATCCTTCAACCATGGTAATTTCTGTCAATTTCCTCTTAATTCCCCATTTTTTAAATCCTCTTTGAGCTAAATATTGGTAGGGCTGTTTTTGCTTAATAATTGCTCCAATTGTGCCCATTTTCGAGGCACAAGTTCTTCGAGTTGTTTTGGGCGTCGTTGCACAGTCAATTTTGTGACACTATGTGCGGGTCCCAGTATTGTATTTTTCTGTTGTTATTCTATTTCTTAATTCCTATACGATATGGGTATTGTTTTGCTTATTTTGGTGTTCCCATGGTGATGTTGATAATGTGGCATCAATCGGAGGCCCATCAGAAGGGAAAAGCTTTGTAATAGAGGTTTGGGTGCGGTGTCAGCTCGAGGTAGGTTACAATTTCACTTCTTTAGACTTGACTCAATTAGTTTTATTGTGTATTGAGTAATATTGAATATTAAGTTTTATTTTAGGACTAGTTGCAGGCTTACTTGATCCTTAGTTGATTTATGGTCATTTATTGGGTTGCCTAGTGTAGCTTTTAAGAGAAAAACGTTTGTTTGGATCGAAGTTAATCTTTGTGCCATTTAGACGGTGTTTGGATTGACTTAAAAGTTGATCAAACCTTGTTTAAAGTCAGTTTTTGACTTCTAGAAGTGTTTGATAAATATATAAATAACTTTAAATAAGTCAAAAATGACTTAAAATAAGTTGGGGAGTGTTTGACAAATTAAAAATAACTTAAAATAATTTTAAAATGACTTTAAAAAGTAAGAAAACAAAGAGTAGGTCTCAACCCACTTTTTATTTTTTGATTTATAAGTCATTTCAGTTTGACTTTTTATTCTTTAACTTAAAAGCTACTTTTTTAAGCCAATCCAAATAGGCTTTTAGTATCCTCACAAATAGCTTCAAGGTGGCATGAATCTTAGGTTGTCGCGTGTTTGTTTTGTACGGGATGTCTGGCTGCTTCTGTTGTATTTTTAGCTTTTAAACTCTATTGATATTGATTGTTAGGCCTAAGGCCATGAGCTTGGACTTTGGGTTCGTGGACTTGCCCATTTGCCCTTTTTAGCCCTTTCTTGAATTCATAGGTGTTACAATATCTCCCACTTGGGATCATTCATCCTCGAATAAAGACTAAGCAAGCTAATTTGGAGGGAAAGAGCTACAATCCCTACCAACTGAGTACTAGAAACTGATATCTAACTGAACTGTGTTTCACAAACATGCAAATATGCTGAAATGCATGGATAACTGAGGGAACAAGATACTGAAACTGAATAACACATGAGTAAACTGAGAGGCTGGAGAGGAACTATTACCTCAAGCTGAAATTGAATCGGAGGGAAAAAGATGGGGATACTTGGCCTTCATAGCTACTTCTGCTTCCAAGTAGCTCCCTCTATGAACTGACTCCTCCCCAAAACCTTTACTGAAGCGACTTCCATATTTCTCAACTAGAACCTCTTCACAGGTGAGGCTATCCTTCACAGCCACACTCTCTAAAGGTACTATCGATGCCGGATCACCCACACACTTCTTCAACAAGGAAATGTGAAAGACTGGATGAACCGCTGCTAGTTCTGCTGGCAACTCTAACTCATAAGCGACATTACCAAACCTTTTCAGGATTCTATAAGGACCTATATACCTGGGACTGAGCTTTCCTTTCTTGACAAATCTCATTATCCCCTTCATGGGTGACACTTTCAGGAAAACCAAATCATTGATTTCACACTCAAAGTCCCTCCTCCTTACATCTGCATAGGACTTTTGATGACTTTGAGCTGTCTTTAGTCTATCTATGATGAGCTGAACTTTCTCCATAACCTCATAAACCGAATCTGGCACAACCAAGGATGCTTCACCTACTTCGAACCAACCGACCGGAGACCTGCATCTACACCCATATAGTGCCTCATAAGGGGCCATCTGAATACTGGAATAGGAACTGTTATTATAGGCGAACTCTATGAGAGGTAAGTGATCATCCCAACTACCCTTAAGATCAATCACGCAAGCTCTCAACATGTCCTCTAAGGTCTGAATGGTACGCTCTGCCTGACCATCCGTGTGCGGATGAAATGCTATACTGAGATTTACCTGTGTACCAAGACCTTTCTGAAACAGTCTCTAGAAATGAGAGGTAAACTGAGGACCTCTATCTGAAATGATAGACAAAGGAACACCATGCAACCTGACTATTTCGTTGATGTAAAGTCTTGTGTAGTTTCTATAGTCTTGACTGCCAAGAAGTGAGCTGACTTAGTGACTCTGTCCACTATGACCCATATGGAGTCATGTTGTATGCAAGTACAAGGTAAACCCGTTATGAAATCCATGTTTACCACTTCCCACTTTAGATTAGGAATGCTAATCTCTTGAGTCACACCTCTTGGTTCTGGTGTTCTACTTTAACTTGCTGATAGTTGGAACACTTAGCCACAAAATCTGCGATGTCCCTCTTCATGTCGTTCCACCAATAGACTTCCCATAGATCACGGTACATCTTAGTGGCACCCGGATGAATAGAATATCTTGAATTATGGGCTTCTGTAAGGATATGCTGCCTCAACTCACCCACATTAGGGACACACAAGCGACCCTAGTAACGAAGAACACCATCTCCCCCTTGAGAGAAAACCTCAACTCCCTGCTGATGAATTGCACCTTTCAACAAAAGCAATATAGGATCACTATCTTGTTTCTCTTAACCTCCGCTACCAATGAAGATTCTGATCCATTCTGCACTATCAGACCACCATCCGATGTGTCCATAAGGCAAACTCCTCAGCGAGCAAGCCGGTGAACATCTCTGGCTAATTCTTTCTTCTCTTCCTCAACAAAGGCCACACTACCCATGGATAGTCTGTTGAGGGCATCTGCCACAACATTGGCCTTACCCGGATCGTAGAGCACATTCATGTCATAGTCTTTGAGGAATTCAAGCGATCTCCTCTAACGAAGATTCAACTATTTCTGGGTGAACACATATTGGAGGCTCCTATGATCTGTGAACACATCAACATGTATACCATACAACTAGTGTCTCAAAATCCTTAGGGCAAAAATGACGGCTGCAAGCTCGAGGTCATGAGTCGGGTAGTTCTTCTCATGGACCTTAAGTTGTCTAGAAGCATAAGTTATGACCTTACCCTGCTGCATCAACACACACCCTAGGCCGACCCTAGATGCATCACAATAAACAACATAATCGTCTGAACCCTCTGGTAGAGTCAAGAGAGGACCAGTAGTCAACCTGGCCTTCAAATCTAAAAAGGTTTTCTCACATTTATTCGACCACTAAAACCTGACCTTTTTCTGAGTCAACTTGGTCAATGGGGAGACTATGGATGAAAATCCTTCAACAAACCTCCGGTAGTAACCAGCCAAACCCAAGAAACTTCTGATATCGTTGGAAAGGTGGGTTTTGGCTAGTGCTTTACTGCCTCAATTTTCTGAGAATCCACTTGGATCCCTTCGCTAGATAACACATGACCAAGGAAAGAGATTGACTATAACCATAATTCACATTTGCTGAACTTAGCGAATAGTTAGAGATATTAGAGGGTTTACAGAACCACTCTCAGATGAGTCGCATGCTCTTCCTCATTTCGAGAATAAACAAGGATATCATCAATAAAGATGATTATGAACAAGTTCAAATACTACTTGAACACCTTTTTCATTAAGTTCATCAAAAGCTATAGGAGCATTTGTTTGTCCAAAAGACATAATTACAAATTCGTAGTGACCATACCGAGTCCTGAAGGCTGTCTTCGGGATGTCACTATCTTTGACTCTGAGATGATGATAGTCGGATCTGAGGTCTATCTTAGAAAAGCAACTATCACCCTGAAGTTGGTCGAATAAGTCATCAATCCTGGGGATGAGATATTTATTCTTGATTGTGACTTTGTTCAACTGACGATAGTCAATGCACATCCTGAAAGAGCCATCCTTCTTGTGCACGAACAACACTAGAGCACCCTATGGAGAGATATTGGGTCTGATGAAGCCCTAATCGAGAAGGTCTTTCAACTGTTCTTTCAATTCCTTAAGTTCAGCTAGAACTATTCTGTAAGGAGGAATTGAGATAGGCTGGGTATCTGAAAGGAGATCTATTCCGAAGTCAATCTCCCTTTTAGGAGGAACTCTGGGAAGATCTTATAGAAACACTTCTGGAAACTCATTCACCACTAGGACTAACTCAAGAGTTGGGGTTTCGGAGTTTGATTACTTAACCCGAACAAGATGATAGATATACCCTTTCAAATCATTTTCCTGACCTTAAGTTAAGAGATAAATCAACCAATAGGCACTGAGTTACTACCCTTCCACTCTAAGAATGGCTCGTTTGGAAACTAAAACCGAACGATCCTAGTTCTACAATCGATTGAGGTATAACAAGAATGCAACCAATCCATGCCTAGAATGATATCAAAGCCTATCATATCTAGCTCTACAAGGTTTGCTGAGGTGACTTTTTGAGAAACTGTGACAGGGCAATTTATGTATACTTGTCTAGCTATAACTCGGTGACCAACTGGAGTAGAGACTGAGAAGGGTTCTGAGAGAGTTTCTGGACTGACACCGAAGTGTACTGCTATATAAGGAGTAACAAACGAAAGTGTAACCCATGTATCTAACAATGCATAAACATCTAAACTGAAGACTTGTAACATACAAGTGACTACATCAGGAGAATCATCCTGGTCCTAGCGATCCTGAAGAGCATACAACCTATTCTGGTGCTAAATACCACTTGTACAAAACGAGGCACCCTGCTGAGTGGGGCGACCTACTGGCGCTGCTGAAGTCGTAGACTGAGCCCTGCTACCTCCTCTTCCTTGCCTGGCAGAAAGGCAATCCTTCAGCCTATATGACCAGACTGACCACACCCAAAACACCCCTCTCTGCCAGCAAGACACTCACCCGGATGGTTCTTACCACACTTTGGGCAAGATGGAAAAGTACGATTACCTGAAGCACTTCCATAAGATTTAGAGCCTGATGCCCTTTCTTTCTGATCCTGTCGAAACCTAGGGGACGGAGCTCTAGCAGATGAAGGCGCTGGGGCTGTAGACCTATGCTGAATTTGTGAGCGACTTCCACCACCCGACCTCTGCTGAGAATATTCATAGTTTCCTGTTCTAGCCTTTTTGTTATCCTTAGCTATTTCCTTGAGCTTATCTCCCTCAACCTGCTGAGTGTGGGTCATTAGTCGGGAGATATCCATATCCTCTAATAGCATAGTATTCCTGCACTCGATCTTTACTAGATCGGATACTCAAAACAAGAACTTATTCAGTTGTGCCCTCGGATCTGCCACCATATGTGGAGAATACCTGGAGAGCTGAGTGAACTTTAGCCCATATTCTTGGGCTAAGATCGACCCTTGCCTCAAGTTCATAAAATGTTGAGCCTTAGCCTCCCTCTACTCTCTCGGGAAGAACATGTCCAGAAAAGCTCTAGTAAAACAATCCCTTGTCATAGGAGCTACATCCGTACCCATGTTGTTCTTCCACTGCATGAACTTGATATGAGCCACATCTTTAAGTTGGTAAGATGCTAGCTCAACACTATCAGTACCAGTAACTTGCATTACCTCAAGAATCTTCTTGACCTCATCAATGAAGTTTTGTGGGTCCTCACCAATCTTCGACCCTAGAAACTCCGATGGATTCATACGAACAAAATCTCAAACCCTGGCTACAGCTGATCCACTAGTGGGGTTTCTGGTTGGCTACAGTCTGAGCCAACATCTGGAATGCAGTACGGAACTCTACATTTGTAACCTCATGGTTCGGGACTAGAGGGGCAGCGTTAGCATTCCGTGCGTTAGCATTTCGTGTGTTAGCTCTACGAGGAGGCATGATTTGAAACCCATAATGATGGATTAGAAAGGAGAGGTCGAATCACACTTCACGCATGATAGGAATAGCAAAAGAAGGGAAATTTTCCTAGAACACCTAGTAGCCTCCCTCTCATAGGTGTGGAGTGCATCACACTCATGAAAGAGACTCTACTTAGTGCGGCTTTCGAACACCCTAGGACTATTGAACCTGATGCTCTGATGTCATGTTTGTCACACCTCGAGGCCACCCCCTAAGCGTAACACGGTGCATAGTTTCACGAGTGACCCCAAGCTAACCCTGAGTCTGGCATATCACAAACATACTGAAATATAACTAAGTAAGCGGAAACATAACTATAAAGTAAACAATACCAAAAGAAACTTCAGGTGAGAATTTAACTAAACATATATGGGAAGCAACCCAAAACAACTAAATACTTACTTTATGTCTGAAAGCCTCTAAAACTAATGAGCTACTGGGTCAAGTCCCCAGCTAAATCTAATAATACTGAAAACTAAATAATGAACTAACTGAGTCAAAAACATAAAGAAACGTCCTTGAACTATGATGACTCACCACTGAAACTGTTGAGTAAGGACTAGAAGTCGAGCTAAGTGCGGTCTGGATGCTGAGCACCTGAACCTACATCATGAAATGATGTAGCGCAAAAATATGCTTTAGTACTTTGAATGTACTGAGCATGCATGATATAGATACTAAGTTGAACAATGTAAACTGATAATACAAACTGAACATGGAAGTAGGTTGTATTGAAGTATAACTGAAAACTGGGCTAGATGCAATGACCAAGTACTAATCATGAAGATAACATGCTAAACTGTATACTGAAGTCAATGCTGATAACATGGTCAATGCAATGAGAGTATGACTGTGAGAGCTACTATTAATCGGCATAAACCACGTAAGCAAAATTGTGGAATCTCATGTATACGCCCCATCGAGAGGACCCAATATACCATGCCAAGGGTATAAAGGCATGACTGTGGTGTGATCACTAAAAAGTTGATGCCCAATAGAGGGGACTTCTGAACCTACATTGACACGTAGTTCTAGGAATTTAAGGGTACGTTGAACCCTAGTCCAACTCGATGCTAAGTCTACTCCCAACTAAATATGTAAGCTAACAATAAAACTAATATACTGAGTAGCTCAAGGTACTGACATGCTATCTTGGAATGCAACATAAATATACTGAAAGATATGTCATTCAAATTCTGGAGCATGATTTTCTGACTGATCTATCTAGCAAGTATAATTCATGAAATGTTGATAATTAATACAAGCTAGGTTTCTGAGTTCTATACATGGGACTATGCTAATTTCCAATGAAAACATGGTATTTAGATCATGGAAACTATAGCAGCTAAAATCACAATGAATATCCAAGATTATGGAAACCCTAGGTCTCAACAATTTATGAGAACTTGAAGAACTGACTGAATTCTAGGGACCTAATGGGTGAAAGGAACCCACTAGTGAAATCCCACATACCTGGTGACGAAAACTATGGAGAAATCCTTTGGATTTTGGGACTGAACTTGAAGAACACCTCTACTCGTTCTTGGGAGAAACTGTCGCCTATTCCTCTTCTTCTCTTTCTTGGTTAGATGATTTTGGGAGAATGAGGATTCTAGGAAGTTTCTGACTAGATTATTAGGCTTAGACTGAGTAAAATGATGTAGTTTAGGAATCAAACGACGCAGTTTAAGTGCCCAATGCATAGGGGAAAATACAAATATGACCCTAACTTAAAGCTACCGAAGTGACTTCACGACAGGCTTCACGAGCCATACAGTGCTTCACGGCCCGTATAGTCGTGGGTCGTGAAGCTTCAGCAGCCTGATAGTTTTTCACTAAAATGGGCATAACATTTTACTCCGAACTTCAAATAGAGCAAACTTGATGGCATTAGAAAGAGGAGTTAAGGAGATTTAATTTGATAGGTCATGGACCACCTAGGTCATTTTGTGCTAAAACATAAAATCATTTGAACTTCACCCTAAACTCAAAATCTGATAGATGAATTGTACGGACCATTATACGGACCGTACAATGCACCACGGGCCGTTTAGTGGCTTGGTGAGTGACCCTCACCTTGGATGCCTTGGGCAGTCCTTCACGATGCTCAATACGGGCCATGGTCCCCTCCACGTGCCGGCTAAGGTCTCGTGAAGGTCAATGGTCCACTTTGGGTTCGTGGACTTGCCCGTTTGCCCTTTTTAGCCCTTATTTGAAGTTCAAGGTGTTACACGAGGCCCTCATTTTGAGTTCATTCCGTTGGGTATTTAAAATATGAAGTTTTGGCCAAAGTTTGTTCTCGATCAATAATCGTGGTAAATGCACTCGAATAAGAATTATGTCAGCATGGTTAGCTCCAAATTGTCGAGTTTGGTCTAGAACGACTTTTGTTTGGATCCCAAGATGTTCTGGATGAGTTTTTTGCTTTTATCGTGTTGTTATGTGAATTCTTTGTTGTTGACTTGGGTCAATATTCTGATGAGATGACCGATGTATGTTGTTTCATCCATTCTGTTGAGTCTGGAATGTTGAATTTTATGGGGTAGCATAGTTTACTTCCTTTTATGGGGTCCGAACGAATCTCGAACCCCTATTGAGGGATTTCTTCAACTTAGTGAACTACTGATGCAGTGTTGCTGATGCACCCCTATACACTTCTTTGCAATCGCTGGCCCTTGGCTGCGTTCATAGTGTGGTGGTTGACCTTCCCTCTGCGTTCGTTTGAGGAGCTCTTCACTCGCGGAGTGTTGACCATGTGGTCTCTGTGTTCATGAGGAGAGCTCTATGTTCACGAAGTGTAGTTGATTTGGCTAATGCTTTTGCAGGCCTCTTGACGCGATCACGAAGGGGCAAGGAAGTTGACCTCTGCATTCATGGACAAGGTTACGCATTCACGTAAGGTAAAATTACCCGAATTTATAATTTATAATAGCCCCTTTTTTAGTATGAATCCTTCATTCAAACACTTAGTTTGAAGATATGGAGAGAAAGTTTTGGAGATTTTGAGTGATTGTTGTTGGGTTGTGTTTTAAAATTATGTGGGCATGTTCCGGGGTCGACAAATCATCCGTCAACCATGGTAATTTCTATCAATTTCCTCTTAATTCTCTATTTTTTAAATTCTCTTTGAGTTAAATATTGGTAGGGCTGTTTTGGTTTAATAATTGCTCCAACCGTGCCCATTTTCGAGGCACAAGTTCTTCGAGCTGTTTGGGGCTTCGTTGTAGAGTAAATTTTGTGACAGTATGTGCGGGTCCCACTATTGTATTTTTCTGTTGTTATTCTATTTTTGAATTCCTATATGATATGGGTATTTCTTTGCTTATTTTGGCGTTCCCATCGTGATGTTGATAGTGTGGCATCAATCGGAGGCCCATCCGAAGGGAAAACCTTTGGAATAGAGGTTTGGGTGCGGTTTCAGCTCGAGGTAGGTTACAATTTCACTTCTTTAGACTTGACTCAATTAGTTTTATTATGTATTGAGTAATATCGAATATTAGGTTTGATTTTAGGACTAGTTGCAGGCTTACTTGATCCTTAGTTGATTTATGGTCATTTTTTTGGTTGCCTATTGAAGCTTTTTAAGAGAAAAACCTTTGTTTAGATTGAAGTTAATCTTGGTGCCATTTAGAGGGTGTTTGGATTGACTTAAAAGTTGATCAAACCTTGTTTAAAGTCAGTTTTTGACTTCTGAAAATGTTTGATAAATATAAAAATAACTTTAAATAAGTCAAAAATGACTGAAAATAAGTTGGGGAGTGTTTGACAAATTAAAAATAACTTAAAATAACTTTAAAATAACTTTAAAAAGTAAGAAAACAAAAAGTAGGTCTCTACATACTTTTGATTTTTTGATTTATAAGTCATTTCAGTTTGACTTTTTATTTTTTAACTTAAAAGTTACTTTTTTATGCCAATCCAAATAGGCTCTTAGTATCCTAACAGATGGCTTCAAGGTGGCATGAAACTTACGTTGTCGTGTGTTTGTTTCGTGTGGGATGTTTTGCTGCTTCTGTTGTATTTTTTTGTTTTTAAACTCTATTGATATTATAGTAAGGCCTGAGGCCGTGAGCTTGGACTAGCTGGAGTTCCAGGTTAGTATGTCATCGGGAGTTACTCGAATGTATGATTTGTGTGTTGCATTCTCATTGGTTGATTGAGATTTGTTGTGATATTGCGCATGACACTTGCATTTGTTTGCTTACCCTTGAAAAGTCTTAGAAATAATTTTATGGGTTTTAGACTAATAAGTTTTACCTAGTGGTCATTTGTTGAGCCCAATAGGGCGCGTCACCATTTATTTTTAAAAGAAAAAAGAGCTTATTCGGATAATATGGCCTGTTGAAGGTTTTATGACTTAAAATGGTAAAAATACTTCTTTGGATGAATGTCCATGCATTTTAGGCTGCTTTTATACTGTTAAGTTCAAGGTATCATTCTGGGGGCCCACTGACTCGAATCTGAACTACATTTTACTATTTATTACATTTTTTATAAGTCCGAGGTATCATTCCGAGAGGCCTATTGACATAGATCTGGGTTACTTTCCACCACACTTGAACTTGTTGATGATTCCGAGGTATCATTCTGGGCGGCTCGAGGTTTCTTCAGACTTTTTTATCTTCCTACATATATCACTTGAATAACATTATCGTATTAGTTGTCTTGTTGAGTTTGTTTGTGGCTTCCTTGTACTTGCATATATCTTATTCATTGAGATATGATTGTTACTTCTTGTACTCGGTTATTGGCTTTCGTATCATAGAACCTATCCCTTAAACTATTAGTATTATCGTGATTCTCTTTATATATTTTATCTTACTGAACTTGGTCAGCCTGTGATGCCTACCCTGCATTTTGGTACTCGTACTCATACTATATTTCTGCATCTTTTCTAAATGCAGCTTCTAGTACGAGCCACCATCACTGAGCATTGGATCTCCTATGGCTGTCACAGAGTTGGATCATGATGAGCTCAAGGCATTCAGAGACTTGTTGCTTTACCTCTTTTGTACTGACTTATATTTTGTATTTTGATTAGTCATTTCTCTTGTATATATAGCCTTTGTGTACCTTGTACCGCTTGTACTAGTGACACCAGGTCCGGGGATTTTGTCTTGTGTTAGTCTGTCATCTTGTTCACTTTCAGGCCACTTTTATATATTGTGTATCATACTTGCAGTTCTATACTATGGCCTGATTCTATATCTTTATTCTTGTTTCCGTTTGCTCTTATTATTATTATTAAGTTGTTATCTTTCGCAAGTTAGTTTTAGTTTTGCCTTCCCTACTCAGGGGTGGTGGTAGGTGCCATCACGGTCCAATTTTGGGTCTTGACGATACTTCACATGTTCTTTCCTTGTTGAGTACAGGGCATTTTACAATGGCTTATCTGAGACCTCAGTTACGGGACATTTCATATTGATTCGAAGGGTGAGCTAATCTTTTGGAATGCCATGTGTTCTTCTGCATTCTCTTGTCCATTTTTCGGGCAAAGACATTTAGACTTATGTTTTTAGCTTCTAGGTTGCTTCCCCATTATTGATTACATTAGAGTTTTGGTACGTCGACTTTCAGTTTTAAGCTGTGTTTATTTCTGCGCAATTGTTTTGTATTATGGAGTTGAGTTTATGGGGACTTAATTATGTAGTTGTCTAAACTGTTTTTACTACTTTATATCTGATGACCTTATTTAATAAATGGTGTGTTGGGTTAGTTGTTGGTTCTCCTACGATGTGGTTTAGTGTGGGTGCCACTAACGATGGTCTAGGTCGTGAAAAAAATGTTCATGGTAAAGTGATGATGAAGGAAAATAGTGAAAAAATTAGTTATAAGAGAATACTTACCTGTACATGTAGATAGCGTTGACAGATAACAACATCTCCTTGCAAAATAAACAAAATTCAAGAAACCCACAAGTAGGTTTCTTTTCTGCTATAGTGTGTGGTGAAGGGGTTTCATTGGGACAATGGCTTCGTTAACAATCAATGGTAAAGAAGACTTATATATTTTTGTACCGCCAACATCTTTCTCACCTTCAAGTAGAACACTTACTCCTTATCTGCTCCCCGCCATCTATGTTTCTTTTTGAATACGTCTATACTTGAACGAGTAAAATATTTACATGTACAAATTAGTGTAATTTAATTTGTAGGAAATGACATTTATTTGTTAGTACTATTTTATCCGAATTAAATAATTTTGAATCAGGTTCTATTATAAGCACAAATAATTGTTTAGAATAGAGTAAATTAAATGAATTGAGGTAGTCCTAAAGTCAAATTCATAAAATTGAGACAGATTGCTACAAGGAAGACGACAAAGCAAGACTAAAGAGATAAGATCAAGGAAAAATCTAGGTACATGTGAGATCATATTCACAATTTAAATTTTATGAGTATTATTTTTGGACAACATCAATTCAGTTAATTCATTCAAAATTAATTATTGTGCTTCTAATAGAATCTGATTTAAAACTATTGAATTCGGATAAAATCATACTTATAATTTTATATTCCTTTGTGCATATTAAATAACACTGATTTGTGTGTATAAATATTCCCTCCTTTAGACATAGAGGTATTCAGAAAAAAAACATAAAAAATCACAATCATGAAAGGAGTAAGTGTAATACTTGAAGGCAATGAAGATTTTGGCAGTATAAAATGAAATATGATTTCTTTCTCACAGTTTGTTAAAAAAACCACTATCCCAATAAAACCTCTTTCAGTAAACATTATTGTCAAAAAGAAACTTGCTTGTGGGTTTCTTGAATTTTGTTTATTTTGCAAGAAAAAGTTGTTACGTGACCAAAATATCTACATGTACATGTGAGCATTCTCTTTTAATTAAATTTTTCACTCTTTTCCTTCATCATCTATTTAACTTGCATAGTTGAAAGTGTAATTTTTGTTATGATAAAATTTAAATTGAAGGTTAAATATGCTTAGTAAGAATTTATTCATAATTACAGGATCAATAATATTATTAACCCTATAAATTATGTTAAAGTTCATTGTTATAATGAATTGGTCTTTTGTTCTAATGATATATACTTAAAAGGACAAGTGTTATGATCTTCTAAGTTGCTTTCCACATTTTTCTATACTTTAAGCATTTAGAGCTTTCCTATGATTGCCCTTAGTAATTTATGACTTGCTAGGACTGGAAGGATGGTCAGTGGGTAGTCCGTTCGGTTTTTATGTAAGTTTATGTGTTTTTGAACCTTCTAAAGTTAAGACATTTGACTTCGGTCAACAACCTCAGAATGTAATTTTGATAGTTTTGTTAGCTCTAAATATTGATTTAAGTCTAGGCGGACATTTGGTTTGGGTCTCGAAACTTTTGGACTCATTTAAAGTTATCTTGTCGCTTGTAGGAGAAAAGGAGAATTCAGAGTGGGACCCACTTTTCGCCGAGAGGACCTCAGTTTGAAGTTATTATCTGTCCATTTAGTCCGAAATGTCAAATATTTGTGGCGTAGCATAGTTACTTTGCGTGCGCAGGGTTTTTGAATGAATTTCGAGCCCTTGTCAAAGCGTTTTCTCAAATCTAAGTATGAGCTTGTGCAATCTTTGTTGGTGCACCTGGCCTTAATATCTGCGTCCGTGCACTAGGAGTTGCATTCGCTAAGCCCAATGAAATGGTCTCCCCATTCCCTAAGGTTAATTTCTTGTTCTTCTCTATTCACAATTCCATGTTCACAATACTCTATCTCACTTTACAGTTTACACAACAATGATTTGGAAGCCTATTTGCCACAAACAATATTTTCGATGACTATTATTTCCTTGTATATATTTGAGAAAGGATTACCTCAAATTAATATAATAAGATCTAGAAAATCTCTCAAAAAGACAAAGTTGACAAAGAACATTTTTTTTGTTTCTCACTCGGTATTCAGTACTCGCAATACAAGCAGATTCATGCCATGCAAGGCCCTTTAAAGGGGGAACTTGATAACGCTCCACTCCTATAACAATTAAAGGTGTAGGTAGTCGCTAGCAAGTATAAACCCAACAAGGAGTTGGGGTTGATCCCACGAGGAGTGATCTAGTACAAAATTCAACTACGAAGTAAGTTAGTGTTCTGATCTTTTGTAGAGTTTAAAAAGTTGATACGAAACATGAATTAAATCATATAATTTTGATTATCAAATATGAGTGAAGATTTAGTAACCAAAAGCAACAACACAATTAACAATGATTTTAATCAAGGAGAGAAAGGACCTTACGAGTGTGTGAGTGTTCAACAACTAATTTCACTAAATGGGTAATTACGAATTGCTTGAATATGTTGAATCTCAATGGGTAGGCAAGATCATAATTACATTACCTATTTTACAATCAGCTATCATGCATTCAATTGGGTTCTATCAAACCCCAACAGGCACTACACTAGAGAACAATCTTATACCTTGATTCAACCCACTTTAACAAGCTGGGTAATAAAAGCGATAGCCCATACAATCATCAACTGCTAATTCCACTCAAATGCACCTTTTACAAGAATACAAAGAGATATAGACTAGAAATGAATTTGCAACTTTAATTCATGAATGAAAACATGAATTAACAACTGAAACCCATTTCAATTTAGCATTAAATTAGCAATTCATAATACCCATAAGCTAATTAAGCAATTGAACACATAATCGCACCCCTAAAGCATTGGGGTTTTAGCCAATAATAGCGAAAGTGAAGGCATTGTTACCAAAGATGTTAGCCATTTATTCACAAGGTCTTCAAAAGGCAGATGCTACCAATTAGAATTACACCCAATGTCTTGAATCAAAAAACCCACAAGAATAGTTCAAAGTAATAAAAAATATTCAAAGTGCAAGAGTACTTTTTTTAGTCTCAGTTAACTGGTTCTTCACACTACGTCTCCACTCTATTTTCAAAAATTCTATTTATACTCTCCAAGAAATTTCCAACATTTTAGCTCGCAGGACCATTCGGTGGTGTAAGTCGGGTTCGCCGATCCACTTGGCGATCCGCCAAGTTGCTCTCCTTCGCCTTTTGTTTCTTGATTTCAACATGGATTTGTACTGGAACTTTAGGCGATCAAGGTCTCGGTAGCCGATCTACTCGGCGATACACCGATTTGCTCATTCTCACCCTTTAATTCTTGACTTCAGCACTAAATCATCATGGAACTTTAGGCGATAAAAATCGAGCTCGTCGTTTTGATCGGCGAGGCGCCGATTAGCTTCCATGCTCGCCAACTTGACTTGATTCTTTACCTCAACTACTGGACTTTTAGGCGAAGTGTTGATCCACTCGCCGAGTCGCCGGGTTGTCTTTTGCGATCTCCAACCTTCTTTTTCCTTCAATTCTTCAAATTTTAGCTTCTTTTCGCATTATTTTTCCTTTTCTTTGTTCTCAAGTCTCCTTGCTGCATATAAACAAATTAACATTAATTATGAGCGCAAAATAGGCATTAAGGACACTAGTTTAGTAAAAAAGAAGATCTAAATGAGTCAAAACTACCGACTTATCAACACCCCCAACTTAAACTTTTTTCTTGTCCTCAAGTAAAACAAGAGATCAATCAGTTCAATAAGGATGTCTACAAGCAGTGCTCCTTGAGAATCCACATGAGAATGCACACAGGTTTTAGTTTAAACATGCAAGGATCAAATGTGAATTCAAAGTTTCAAACCCTGACTAGCCATCATCAAAAAAAGTTTATGCTCACAATGCTTACTTTAAACGAAAATTCATGCCCAACAAAAGTAATTGAATGCCCTCACGCCAAAATAAATGATTCCATTCTCTCAAAAATTCCAACAAAGATCACTATTAAGGAATCAAAAACAACACTCACACTCCCAAATGAGAAAAACATGCACAACTTTACCCATAAGCTTGCCCGTATTTTCCAACTAACATTCACAAGGCTTATGTAGGATCAAAAAGGGCTTTCAAGGCTTGTAATGAGGCTAGGGCTTAGGTATGATCATTTTGGTTTAGTGACTCTACCTTCATGAAGCATGGTGCCCATTTCACTTATTTTACCCTTTATTTCACACTTTTAAAGTGCTCAACTCATTCTTTGTCAATTCATAACAGACAAAACATTTTAGGAACACACCTTTTTATTTTCACAATAACTCACAAAGGCACCATTTTATTTGAATCGTTTTCTTTCTTTTCTTTTCATTCCTTCCTCTTTTCTTTTTTTTTTATATGGAGGGGTTCCATCTTTTTCACACACAATCTTTCCAAGGATCGAGTTCATGAACTTATAGCTCCATTTGTTTCTCCATTCTTACCACACCCCCAACTTAGGCTTTTGGCCTAAGTTAGCTATTCAAACTAACCAATACTTCACGAAGGTTATAGGTGGGGAAGACATGGCAATTTCAAACAACCGGCTAAGGTCTTTGCATTCATGTTTCAATCAAAGAAAATGATAGGCTCAAATGGTGCCAACTTGGGTTCACACACTCACAAGGTGGCCAAACAAAGGTATAACAATTAGGTTCACCCTAAAAAAATTCATGCCTAAGATCATTTCCTTTATTTACCAATGCTTAGTCAGTTGGACCAACGGGGCAAGTTCTATGCATCACCATATACACTTTTAAAGTATAGCTCACCACATATGACATTCAAACACAATTGTGGATCACAACTCTACTAGTCAAGTTTGCGTGCAATGGTCATTGCAAGACTCACCATCGACAATCGACTAGTCACATTGAGATGCTAAGAGTTCACACAAGACTATGCAACTCAAATTACCTCGTTGGACTCACACTCACATATTGTTCATCAAGAGCACTAATCAAGTCATCGATATTGATCACAACCGATACTCGAATATACAAGAGAACTACAACTATTCAATCAACACACAATCGATAAAGATAAGAAGAGAGAGATATCATAAGGAGCCAAAACCATTTCTTTCAACTAAAATTTCATAATTCAAAACAAAACAACAATCAAAACAAAAACATACAATCAAACGGGGTTGGCAAAACCTCCACCCCACCAAAAAGAAAATGCAGTGTCCTCAATGCAACAGAAACTAAAATAAAAACAAGAAATCAAAGGGATGGGAAGATGCCCCCTGGAAGGCTAAGTTAGAGGTGAACTCTGGGTCTGGGCATCAGTTCTCGATGCAACTCCAGCTGGCTGTGCGACCCCATCAATGGTGGGCTGAGACCTACTCATACCAATCTGTGATGTGTCTCACAGGGATGCCAAAGTAATAGCCTGCACCATGTCACTCTCCAAATCCTCCAGATCTACATATACTGCGCTATCGCGTCCAGTAAGGTCCTCTTCATCAGTCTCCATGGCATCTGACTCGCCCTTAGCTTCTTCAATCTCAGCAACTCTGGTGGTGGTAGGTAGGGGAACATCAGGAATAGTACCCTCGTGTACATTCACACTACCCGAGAGCATGGTAACGTTTGTGGACTTCAGCTCGTCCATATCTCTCTACAATTCGGCAATATCAGCCTGACGGCTGTCAACTCCGTAGAAACACCCTTTTTCATCTCACACTCCGCCACTGTAGAGGTGAGGGCATCCAAAGCTTGCCCATGAGCCGTGATCCCTCTGCGCTGATCCTTCAACTATGCTCAAATAGGAGCAAGTACCGCATCTATGGCACGCTCAATCATGGTCAGAACAGCTGCCTCGACTTGTGACACCCATACATTAGTTCAATGGGCCAGGTGACCCATCTTTATAATCATCGCCTACATCAAAGGGCGAGGGCCAGGAACTGGGGCAGGTGGAGGGATAGAGGTGGTGGATGGAGCAGAAGAAAAAGTAGCAAGAGCATCAGGGACAGGTATACCTGTCGGCTCAACCACGGGAAAGGGAGAACGGGTCTCCATGGCATCAAATCCACAGCCGGAGATGTATCTATTTGAGGTCTCCTCCTTCTCTCCACCTCGTCCTTCAGATACTCAGCCTCGATCCAGTGAATGTCACAAGACATGGTCAAAGTGACCACAACATCCTTCTTGGCCTCGAATGGGACGCCTACACACCGACACAATTATGTGATCAATATCGGGAATGGTAACGACATCTGATTCTCTTTGGCCCTCATCAAGATCTCCTTCTCAATAATCATCCCAAAATTGAGCATGTGACGATCCATGATGCAACCCAGAAGTGCAGCCTTCGGGTGCCAGAGAATGGACTCGTTCTGCGATGGCATAAGGGTGCTACTTATGAACCCGAACCAATATCTCACCAGTATGTTTAGGTCCTTCTTCTCAATTATCGCATAGCCACTGGGAGATGCATCACTGATAAGAGGGGCCAACCACCCCTTTAAATCCTCTAAGGTTTTCAATTCAATCTTGTCGGCCAAAGAATGTCGAATTCCGATAGTGCAACCTAGTGCAGCATTGATCTCTGTTTGGCTGCACTTTAACTTCCTCCCCCGAACCATCACAAAATCCACTGGTTTCTTAGCTTGAGCCAGCTTCTTCGCTTTAGGTATCAAATCTGCATATGAAGTATAGAACTCGCGAACCTATGTTGGTATATATGAACTCCGGGGTTTAGTAAAAATCTGAAACCTGTGGTACCGGATGGTGTCCCAAACCTTCGAAAACTTGTCCACAACACCGTCCATAGACAATCTCTCTCCTCGAGAACTGTACGCAAACCCATCACCTTTAGTCTATTCATCGACCTCGGAGGATTAATCGGGGCTGGAACTGGAGCTGAGGCAACAGAGGGCTCGGGGCTGGAACTGGAGCTGAGGCAACAGAGGTCTGGTAATTGGAGCAGGGTCCCTTTCCAATGGGTCATGCAATGCTTTGGAGCACAACTCGAAACGCGTTCGTTTGGGTAATTCAGCAATAGGAGTCCCTGACTCCTCAACTTCCATGCTCCCAGAATCTGTGGAGTTAAACTTGACAGATGTATCCTCTCTTCCTGAGGAGGAACTTTCTTCAACTACAGGTTGCTTTCCCTTTCGCTTGGGTTAGGACTTAGGCTGTTTAGGCTAGGGTTGTACAATCTCAATCCATTTTTCTTTCTTTCGAGGTGGTTTATGAGCAGGAACTTTTCTTCGAGGCATACCTGTCAAACAAAACAAGCCAACACAAGAATCAATCGAAAAGGGTTAAAAATAGATTCAAGTAGAAAAACTGCAGAAAGACTCACCGACCAGGTCAGCGAGTCACCAAAGCCATTAGGCGAGCAATAGCAGCATCGCCGAAATCAATGGAATAAAATCGTCAAAAATTCAGGTCAAAAGGGCGATAAAATGCCAATCGGAGAGCTAAACGGGGCTCACCGAATGTTCCAGAATGCTCAGGCAAGTAATTAAGAGAAAAAGGTGATGGAGAGTACAATGCAGAATCAGTTTGGTAAGCTCGACTTAGCTTACCGAATCAACTCAATGCATCACCCACCCACCCACCCCTCCAATTTTTTTTTACGAATATCAACTATCAACCCACGACACAATAATTAAAGCTCAATGAACAATAACCAGACAAGACCCACCCCCAATTTCTATTCGGGGTATTAGACTTTCCCAAATTCTCATTCAAAATCCACAAAATGACAAAATTGCCCTTAAGAAAGTCGTCACCCAATCCATCATTGGGTAATTTCAAGCCATTCGATCGAAATAGGGGTTACTCAGACTTCACCCAACAACAATTCAACAACCCACAAACACAATATACAATTAGCCAATACAATTAAGGCCAAAATCGCTAAAATTAGGCATGCTCGAGATCAATGACCATAAACGGAGTAAAAGGCAATAGATTTAGGCATAGAATCAAGCAAACAACCAAATACCCCTACACTAACAAGTTTAAGCAATGAATACGGCATGAAAATGTAGAAGCAAAAGAACACCAACCTCAATAGAAAACACAACGAGCAAATACAACAAAAAGGGATGGGGAATGAGTCCAACGCTCTCCAATAGCAACAAAACAAAGCCAAATACGGAAGTAGAATGCTAAAGTGTGTAGGTGTGTAAAGGGAAGTCGAAAAGTTTGAATAAAATGAAGATTTGAATTTGAAAAGCTTAAAAATCGTGCAGTTTGTGCTCCCTTCGCCAATGAAACTAATGTCGCTGACTGATTCGGTGAAGTGCACAATGGGTAACAGCTTCATTGAAATCAATAGGAAACCAGCTTCCAGGAATGTCCAGAAGGCGAGCTCGATTGGGCTTGCCGAATCCACTCAGCGATGCGCTGAATGGAAATTTACTTCGCCCAATCTTCTAGCATAGCCTTCAATTGAAGCCTGCACTTGGTGATGCAATTAGGCGATCACAGGGATCAATAGGCGACGCACCAAGTGGTCCAACTCACCCTGTACCCATTAGTCAAAATTTCATATTCCAACTTACACAACCAACAAACGTTATTCAAAACTACTAAAATAAAACTTGAGTTGCCTTCCATTATTTAACGTCGTGGCACAACGAGGACATGCTTTCAAGCATCATCCAAGTACACCAAATCAATCAATCTCACATTGGGAGCTTCTCCAAAGTACAGTTTCTGCCTTTGACCATTCACTTTGAAGAATGACCCATTTTCATCTTCGACTTAGATTGCCCCGTTGTCAAACACACGATTCACCTTAAAAGGGCCCGACCACTTAGAGTTGAACTTTCCCGAAAAGAGCATCAAATAAGAGTTGTAGAGTAACACACGATCACCCACTTTAAACTCTCGATGAAGTATCTTGGCGTCGTGCCACCTTTCATTTTCTCCTTATAAAAAGATGAACTCTAAAAAGCCCGAAGTAGAAATTCCTCTAAAGCATGGAGTTGGTCAACCCGATTCCTGGATGTGTCATCCCAATTCAAATTCATGGTTTTCAAAGCCCACAAGGCCTTATGCTCAAGTTCAACCGGTAGATGACACGATTTACCGAACACTGATTAATACGGCGACATACCAATTGGGGTCTTAAAAGCATTTCTATACGCCCAAAGAGCATTATCTAACCGTCGAGACCAATCAAATCGATTTGCATTAACGGTTTTGGCCAAGATTCCTTTGATTTCTCAGTTTGACACTTCGACTTGCCCACTTGTTTGCAGATGGTAGGGGGTAGCAACCTTATGTTGACTCCGTATTTGTTCAACAATGAAGCAAAAGTTTGGTTACAAAAATGAGAGCCCCCATCACTAATAATAGAACGTGGAGTATCAAACCTTGCGAAGATGTATCTCTTAAGGAAAGTCACTATGCTTCGCCCTTCATTGTTAGGTAAAGCCACAACTTCTACCCATTTGGACACGTAATCAACGGCCATCAAAATATATTTATTCCTGTAAGAACTCACGAAAGGGCCCATAAAGTTGATTCCCCACACATTAAACAATTCAACATCAAGGATCGGAGTAAGGGGGAGCTCATGCCTATGCGACACTCCTCCTTGTTTTTGACATTGAACACACTTTCAGACCAGAGAGTTTGCATCTTGATACAATATTGGCCAATAATAACCACTCTGCAAAACCTTGGCAGTTGTACGCATTCCACTATAATGTTCACCAACCGGTGATGCATGACATGCACTAAGAATAGCATCTATTTCAACCTCTGGTACACATCTTCTAATTATATGATCAGCGCATTCCCAAAATAGATACGGTTCATCCCAAAAATATTTCTTCACATAAAAAAGGAACCTTTAACGTTGATAAAACTCCAGCCCATCGGGAATAATTCCACACACCACATAATTGGCAAAATCGACATACCAAGAAGTGGTACCCGTCGATACAACCATCACTCCCTCATCAGGAAAGGCTTCCCAATATCTCTTTCACCAGGATCAACCACACTTGTTTCAAGTTTCAACAAATGCTCAGCCACTTGATTCTCACATCCTTTTCGATCTATGATTTCAAAGTCGAACTCTTGCAATAATAGCACCCAACGAATCAATCTCGGTTTTACATCCTTTTTTGCCATCAAGTAGCGTATAGCAGCATGGTCGGCGTGCACCACTACCTTAGTCCCCAATAAGTAGGCTCGAAATTTTTCAAAAGCATACACCACCGCCAATAACTCATGTTTAGTAATAGTGTAGTTCTTTTGAGCCACATTCAAGGTCTTGCTTGCATAGCATACCGGGTGGAATAACTTGCCTCTACGTTGACCAAGTACACCACCCAAAGCCACACCACTAGCATCACACATTAGTTCGAATGGACTATTCCAATCCGGAGTAGCAATGACCGGGGCGGACACGAGCTTCTCCTTTAGACACTCAAAAGCATTCATAAAAGCCTCATGGAACATAAAAACACTGTCTTTCTCAAGTAGCTTGCAAAGAGGATGGGCTATCTTAGAGAAATTTTTTATAAACCTCCGGTAGAAACCCGCATGACCCTAAAAACTTCTGACCCTTTCACCGAAATAGGAGGAGGTAACTTAGCAATAACTTCCACTTTGGCTTGATTCACTTGTATACCTTCCCTGAAATTTTATGCCCCAGGAAAATCCCTCTTTTACCATAAAGTGACACTTCTCCCAGTTGAGTACAAGATTGGTTTCGACACATCTACGTAGGACCCTTCCCAAGTGTTCAAGGCATTCTTCAAAAGAGTCTCCAACAACCAAAAAATCATCCATAAAAACCTCCATTGAATCTTCAACCATATCAGCAAAAATAGAGAGCATACACATTTGGAACGTTGTCGGTGCATTACACAAACCAAAAGGCATTCTTTTAAATGCAATCGTTCCATAGGGATAGGCGAAAGTGGTCTTATCTTGATCTTCCGATTCTATGGATATTTGATTATAACCGGGATAACCATCTAGGAAACAACACCATCCACGCCCTATGAGGCAGTCGAGTATTTGCTCTATGAAAGGCATTGAAAAATGGTCTTTTTCTGTCCTTGCATTTAGCTTCCTAAAGTCCATGCATACTCTAAAACCGGTAACCGATCGCATGGGTAGAAATTCACCCTTCTCATTCGGGACTACCATTATGCCTCCCTTCTTTGGAACACATTATACCGGGCTCACCCACTTGCTATCGGCAATAGGGTAGACCACACCCATATCTAACCATTTGATGATTTCCCTCTTAACCACCTTTGTATGGGAGGATTCAACCTCCTTTGATGTTTGACGCTTGGTTTACAATCTATCTCCAATTGAATCTTGTGCGTGCAAATACTGGGCGGAATCCCCACAATATCAGCAATTGTCCTTCCAATAGCTTTTATGAACCTTTTTAGCACACTCACAAGGGCTTGGACTTGCCCTTCAATCAAGTCTGCAGCAATAATAACCGGAAAAGTATCATTAGCTCCCTAGAATACATAACGAAGATGTGAGGGGAGTGCCTTTAAGTTAAGCTTCGGTGGCTCTTCAATGGACGGCTTCGTGGGAGGGCTTTCCCTATTCTTCAAGTCAATATCAAGCTTCAAAGGGGTTTTCGAGTAAGAACCGATGCCCAATAAAGCAACCACCACCTCATCATAATCTTGGATCTCTTCTCCATCATAATTCAAAAGTACGGCAGCCAAAGATTCACCAATGCATGAAATTTCACCAATGCTTACAATCTCTTCATCAATCACATCAATACCTGACACCACATAGAGGTCACTTGGTTGCTTCATAGATTTGCATACGTTGAAAGTAACTTCCTCTTCATTAACTTTAAATTTCAAATCGCCACTTTCCACATCAACAAGAGCTCTCCCGGTAGCCAAGAATGGTCTATCAAGAATAATACGTATTTCGGCATCCATCTCACAATCAAGAATAACAAAATCTACCGAAAATATGAATTTGTCGACCTTCACCAAAATATCATAAAGAACACCGATAGGCTGCTTTATAGAACGATCAGCCATGAAAAGATGCATTGTGGTTGACGTAGGCTCACCTATCCCCAGTTGCTTGAAGATATCATAGGGCATCAAGGTTATACTAGCCCCCAAGTCACACAACGCTTTGGAAAATTTGAACATCCCAATAGTGCAAGGGATAGTGAACGCTCCTGGGACATCCTTTTTAGCAACTACATTGTACATAATAGCGTTGCAATTATGGGACACTTCAACCATCTCAAAGTCCATGCTTCTCTTTTTTGTGACCAACTCCTTCATATATTTAGCATAACCCAGCATTTCTAGCAAAGCATGCACCAATGGGAGATTGATAGAGAGAGACTTGAAAATAGAGAGAAACTTTTGGAATTTTTCATTGTCATTCTCTCTTCTTCAACCTTTGTGGAAATGGTGGATACACTTTAGGAAACGGCTTTGGATAAATCGATTTAGAAAAATTCTCCGCCTTTGCCTTAGTAACTCCACCGGAAGCTATATCATTCAATGCGTCATCGACTTTGTTGGGAACGTCACTGTTCAAGTCATCAGCAAGGCCATCGCCTTCAATCACTATAGGTTGTTCTTTACTTGAATCAGCCCCATCACCTTTGATCACATCGCTACTCACGATCTTGCCACTCCGGGTCACGATAGCCATACATTGAGCATTCTTGTTCTTTGGGTTTGCTAAAGTGTCGCTGGGAAGGCCACCACTAGGTCTCTGATTCAATTGAGCTGAGATTTGGACCATTTGTGATTCAAGATGCTTGATTGAAGCTGAGTGAGAAGTCACCGTTTGATTTAGAGAAGAGAAATACGCTTGCATCTCCTTGAGCACCTTATCCGAACCTTCCACCTTTCAAAATACGAGCAAGCATATCTTCAGTCCGAAACTCTCAGGATCGGCCTTTGGTTTTTTAACTTTGAAATGATCATGTGGAGGCACATATCGATCTCTCTCACCATCCCTCCAATTTACACCTCTATCACGCCAATCTCGACTCTCTCTCCAACCACCACCTTGATCTTTGTTCCAACCTTGATTCCCGCTTGGCTTTTGATAGCTCGGACGAGAACCCCCCTATTTGATTCGACATGAATTGAACTTCTTCATTCTACATGGCTTCGAACTGAGCATCTTCCGGACTCATAGCGATTGCATTGACGGCTTTAGAACCACTACCTATAACATGCTTTGTTAACAAGTTCATTCGGGTCATCATCTTAGCCATATTCTCATCACGCTCTTGAACCTTCTCCATTTGCTCCTTCGTCATTCAAACCATAAGAGGAGAAACTTGGTCTTCTCTCGTGCGCAATGCCCAATTAATTTTCATCATATCATCAAGCAAAGCTGATGCTATAGGAAATGGCTGTCTCATGATACCACCTTGAATCAAATGATCAGCTATAGATTTGTTCACAGAGTCAAGGCTACGGTAGAACTATTGCAACAACACATTTTTGGGTAAACCATGTGTGGGACGTTGTAGAAGTAGCTTTTGAAACCTAAGCCACATCTCATGAATTGGTTCACCCTCACTCCTCTTGAAGTTCTGGATGCTATCTCTCAACTTCACCATCTTCGAAGGGGGAAAGAAACATTCAAGGAATACCTCTGTAAGCTCCACCCAAGAAGTAATTGAGTCTCGTGCTAGTTCAGCCAACCACTTTGTTGCATCCCCTGTTAGAGAGAAGGGAAACAAACGAAGTTGAATCGACTCTTGAGAGATGTTCTTAAATGAGAAAGGGCCACACACATCCAAGAAGCTCTGAATATGCTCATGGGTATCCTCATGAGTGAGTCCTCCAAAGAACCCTTTGACTTGCAACAGCTGAAGCATGGTCCCAGTCACATGAAAAATAGCATTATCCAAAGTAGGGGCAATCAAATGGCTCCAGCACTTCCCACTTGATCAACATTGAAGTCATTCAAGCCACCAATGCCATCATTTTCCCCAATAACACTACCAGCCACACTTCCACGGACACTCATGTCATCACCTGTTGACAATAAACAACGAAAAGACTATTAAGTAAATTCAACTACAACCAAATTAGTTCACTAAAATACTTCAATACAAGAATTCTAGACACCACTCCCGGCGACGGTGCAATTTTTTATATCGCTCAACTACACCTATAACGATTCAAGGTGTAGGCGGCCGCTAGCAAGTATAAACCCAACAAGGAGTTGGGGTCGATCCCACGAGGAGTGATCTAGTATAGAATTCGACTACGAAGTAAGTTAGTGTTCTTATCTTTTGTAGAGTTTAAGAAGTTGTTATGAAACATGAGTTAAATCATATAATTTTGACTATCAAATATGAGTGAAGATTTAGTAACCGAATGCAACAACACAATTAACAACGAATTTAATCAAGGAGAGAAAGGACCTTAGGAGTTTATGAGTGTTCAACTACTAATTTCACTAAATGGGTAATTACGAATTGCTTAAATATGCTGAATCTCAATGGGTAGGCAAGATCATGATTAAAACAGCTATTTTACAATCAGCGATCATGCATTCAATTGGGTTCTATCAAACCCCAACAGGCACTACACTAGAGAACAATCTTATACCTTGATTCAACCCACTTTAACAAGCTGGGTAATAAAGCGATAGCCCATACAATCATCAACTGTTAATTCCACTCAAATGCACCTCTTACAAACATATAAAGAGAAGACTAGAACTGAATTTGCAACTTCAATTCATAAATGAAAACATGAATTAACAACTGAACCCATTTCAATTTAGCATTAAATTCAGCAATTCATAATACCCATAAACTAATTAAGCAATTGAACACATAATCACACCCCTAAAGCATTGGGGTTTTAGCCAATCAGAGCGAAAGTGAAGACATTGTTACCAAAGATGCTAGCCATTGATTCACAAGGTCTTCAAAAGGCAGATGCTACCAATTAGAATTACACCTAATGTCTTGAATCCAAAATCCCACAAGAATAGTTGAAAGTAATCAAAAATATTCAAAGTGCAAGAGTACTTTTTTTTGTCTCAGTTAACTGGTTCTTCACCCTATGTCTCCACTCTCCTTTCAAAAACTCTATTTATACTCTCACAGAAATTTCCAACATTTTAGCATGCGGGACCATTCAGCGGTGTAAGTCGGGTTCGCCGAGTTGCTCTCTTTCGCCTTTTGTTTCTTGATTTCAACATGGATTTGTACTGGAACTTTAGGCGATCGAGGTCTTGGTCGCGATCTACTCAGTGATACGCTGATTTTCTCATTCTCGCCCTTTAATTCTTGACTTCAGCACTAAATCATCCTGGAACTTTAGCCGATAAAAGTCGAGCTCGCCATTTTTATCGGCGAGGCACCGATTAGCTTCCATGATCACCGACTTGACTTGATTCTTTACCTCAACTGCTGGACTTTTAGGCGAACTGCAGATCCACTCGGCGAGTCGCCGATTTGTCTTTTACGAGCTCCAGCCTTCTTTTTCCTTCAATTCTTCAATTTTTAGCTTCTTTTCACATTATTTTGCCTTTTCCTTGTTCTCAAATGTCCTTGCTGCATATAAACAATTTAACATTATTTAAGAGTGCAAAATAGGCATTAAGGACACTAGTTTAGTACAAAAGAAGCTCTAAATGAGTCTAACTACCGAATCATCAGAACCCTATCTATAAAAATTGAGTTTTATTCTCAAAAGCTTGAACCCAATAATTTCAGTAATCATTGAAAGGAGTATATCCTTCCCACCGTAGTGTAAAAGGTATATAAAGTAGCTAAAACTGTTCTTAGGGTTGGTATGAAGGAAAATGTTTTATAGAAAAATGTTTTCAAATTTTCTCATGTTTGGTTAGCTTAAATATTTTGAAAAATATTTTTCCAATCAACTTATGTTCGTAAAATTTATGGAAAATGACTTCCCTTTAAAATGTAGTAAAACATTTTCTAAAATCATTTTGAACCTCACCTCAACTTTCCATACTAAGTTTTGTCTAAGATATCTATTCCCAATACTAATCCTAGATCTGACTCTTTATTCTCAATTCAAGACCTGACGCTCTACCTCGATTCAAGATCCAATTCACTAGTTATGGATAGAGTCAAGGTCGAATCTCAAGTTAGGATTAGTGGTCAAATCTTTGAACGAGTTGGATGTGGGGGTTGGATCACAAATAAAATTTTAGATCTCTAATTGGATGTTAGGTTATGGGTCGGGGTCTTAGGTTTGAGTCTTGGGTCAAGGTTAGAGTCGTGATTATGGTCAGGTCTTGAGTATGGGTCATGGGTCGAGGCTGGGGTCGAGTCTCAGGCTAGGGTTGGGTGTTGGGTTAGGGTGGGGTCTCAACTCTTAGTTGAGATCGGGTCTCTTATCAGGGTTCTGGTTGAATGTCGGGGTAAGACGTTGGTTCAAAATTGGATCCTTATTCAGATATTGAGTCAGGTCTTAGGTTAGGTGTCGGGGTAGATATCGGGTCTGTTTATTTGGTCGGGCTCAAGTTTCGAGCTTGGGTTGAAGTAGGCTCTTGAGTCTCGAGTCTGGGTTGAGGTCTGGTTTTATGTGGAATTTAAGAGTTAGGATCAGGGTCAGGTGTTAAGGTCGGGGTCGAGCCATGGTTGGAGTTGAGCCTCGAATCTCAAGTCATGGTCGAGTTGGGTATCTGATCAGGTCAGGTCTTGGGTCGGGGTCGGGTTTTGAGGTTGGGGTCACATTCGGGTCTTTGGGTCAAGTGTCGAGGTTGGATTATAGTTCCAAAGTCCGATCCTGAATCAAATGTTAGGTTCAGTAGTCGAGGTCTTGTTATGGTCAGGTCCTACGTCGAGGTCAGATCTCAAGTCAGATTTTGTTGTCGAATTCCGATTGAAAAGTTCAATCCTGAGTCAATTGTTGGTGTCGGGATTCAGGGTTAGGTCTTGGGTCATGAGTCATGGTTAGGTTTTGGATTGGGTCTCAAGATCTTGTATCGATTCGGGCAATGGTCATGGTCAGGTCCAGTTCAAATGTCGGGTCATGTGTCGGTAGTAGTGGTCATGTCCTAGATCGAGTGTCAGAATTGGGTGCCAGATTTTTTATTGGGGTTAGTTTCCAGGTTAGAAACAATTTTCCTAAAAAATATTCTACTCTCTGGCAAAAAATAAAAGAAATTTTCTAAAAAATGGTTTTCATTCATCAACCATACACAATATTTTTTGCAGAAAATATTTCCACTCACCAACCAAACATGAGAAAATAAGTTAGTTTCTAACTTATTTTCAAAGAAAACATTTTCTGCATATCTTAATGTGTTTGGAATAAAAGGAAAATGATTTCCTCAAAAATGTTTACTTGGAAAATAAGTTGGTTTCTAACTTATTTCCTCATGTTTGGTTGGTGAGTGAAAATATTTTCTAGTATATGGTTGGTGAATGAAAAATATTTTTTAGAAAATTTCTTTTATTTTTTGCTAGAGAATATAAAATATATTTTAGAAAAATAGTTTCTATCCTGGAAACCAACCCCAAAATTTGATTTGCCACCTGAACCCGACACTCGAACCAAAACACGATCTTGACGATCACTTCGGGATATGACCCTGACACTTGACCCAATACCTGATCCTGACACTCGTCCAAGACCTGACCCCTACTCTCAATAAGGGACTCGACATTCAAACTGGGAACCGACCCAGACACCAGACCAAAACCCGATCCTAACCATGGACCCAAATGCGACCCGATCATGACTCCAGACCTAAGATCCAACTCCTGACCCCAACATCAAAGTTAAGATCAAACTTTTGAACTAGGATACGACCAAGAAACCTTACCCAAGACCTGGATCTAACACCCAACCTCGACACCTAACTTGAGACCCAACTAAGACCCAACATTCAAAATGGGATCCGACTTAGATATCTGATCCTGAATCTAACATTGACATCCTACTCGATGATTGATTCATAAATCTAACCTAACACCTGACATGAGACCCGACCTCGACTGTCAACCCAAAACCTAACTCTGACACTCAACTCAAAACCCTATCCCCGCACTTGATTTGGGATCTAACCCTAATACCCAATCTAAAATTTTACATCTAATCCTAACCAAAGATCCAAACCCAACTCAATCCAAAATTCCGGACCTAGGTCTCGAATTGAGGTCGAAAGCCGAATCTCAAATTGAGAATCAAAAGTTGGATCTAGGATTAGTATCGCGAATCAATACCCGAGATTGTGTTAGGATGGAAAGTTTAAGTGTGAGGTTCAAAATGAGTTTTGGAAAATGTTTTCCTTGCTTCTTTTAAGGAAAGTAAGTTGATTTTGAAAACATTTTCCAAAACTTTTAACTTAAACCAAAACATGAGAAATTGGAAAACATTTTCTAGAAAATGTTGTCTTGCATACCAAACAATGTAATCAAAAAACATTAGTTTAGTTTCACAACACGATGAAATGTATTTGACAAAGAATATATAAAAAGGGTGAGGAGACTAACCGATAAATCTAACACAAATAAATAATTAATCCATTACTCCTCTATATATAAATGTGTGTGTGTGTGTGTGTGTATAGATGAATAGATATGTATGTAAATCTAATCTATGTTCTTGACATGAATGAAAAATTGGCCATACTGATTTGTGATGGACCTTCCGGTGTTATCGAAAATCATTTCTAAGCATATGGTGCACTTAGGAGCATTCAATGAAACAATTATCATTTAAAGAATTAGAAGATTTAGCTACTCATTGAGAAATCAATGAAACAAATGGGGAGCTTTAGAGAAAAAAATATAAATCAAAGAAAAAAAAAGACTAATGTGAGATAATACTGCAATTTTCAATGGTATATGTAGCATTTCACATAAAAAATATTAGTTTAGGAGACTTACAAGTTTCTCGTTAGCAGAACAAGATCTACAACGACAACAAGCCATGTTCTCTGACATTGAGAACTCTGACAAAGTGGCCTGGATCCCCTTTGTTCACAACCTAGATATCTCTTCTTATGCAAAGATAGATCTTACATGTAATTCTAGCCGTCTCTATATGATAGATTAAAATTTTGTTAATCATAGTGGTGCTTATATAGGTTAGCTCTAGGGTTCAACATTGGGGAATATTTAATGGGCTTGTGGGTCATCTAGCACCCCTTATGGGTGGACCCAATCCAATAACATTTTTCAATAGTATATGTAAGGAAAAACTTCAAGACTCGAAAAATACATATGAAAAGGGTCTATTTTGTAACTTACAAAATGCATATAGGGAAATATGTTCTTAAAGAATATAGGGAAAAGAGCTTGATATACCACTCAACTTTGTCATTTAGAGCTAATATACCCCTCGTTACAAAAGTGGCATACATATACCCCTATCGTTACAAAATAGCTCATATATACCCCTACCGTTACAAAAGTGGCTCACATATACCCCTACCGTTACAAAAGTAACAAAAATAATTTTAAATTTATTTTTTCAATTAATTTTTTTTTTAAATCATGTATTTAATCTTTTTCACACATAAATTATTTTTTTGACTTCTTTGATTATTTTTATTTGAGTTTTTTATTTTTATTTTATTTTTTTCCATTCTTTAGTATAAAAATAAGAGAAAAATAAGTGAAATAAAAGAAAGAAGTGTGAGTGGAAATAAACTAAAAACTTTTTAAAAATTAAAATTATTTTTTTACTGCTATATTGTAATTTAGTTTTTGTATCCATAAAAAAGAATAAGTGATCAAAATAAATATGACCATAAAAAAGTAATAAATTTAAATTAGTCGATGAATAAAAATAGTCCAAAGAAATAAACGTGTGAGAAGGATCAAATATACCCCCGCATGTATTAGCTTTTTAAAAAAAATTAAAAAAGTTTAAAAATTAATTTAAAAATTATTTTTTCACTTCCGTTAGAGGAAAAGGGCATATGTGAGCCATTTGTATAACAGTAGAGGTATATATGAGTCACATTCATAACAAGGGGTATATCTGCTCTAAGTGGCAAAGTTGAGAGGTATATCATGCCCTTATTCTTGCACTCACAAGAGAGAAAAGTTAATTGACCTACCAAAATTATGATCTAGTGATAGTCTCTAATCTTCTTTATAAATGAGAACAAAATTTGTGTTATTTACGACTAAAGTTTTCTCATTATATCTTGTCAATGACTAAAAATGATAAAATATGTATATAAGAAGGAAATTAGGTTCAAGTTTTCTTGTGTACAATCAAAATATATTGTATAATTTGTCCTCCGTTAAACTATTTATCATTCATATGGTCACTATTTGCAAATCATTGCATACTCATACCTTTTTTGTTTTTGTTTGAAAAGAAAATATTATATATACATATGCATCATTACAAAAGAATGTACTACTATCATACCAAATTTTTCCAAAGTATAGTTACCGTTGTTTCAAATGACTCATACAAAAAAATATTCTAATTTATCGGTTTCAAGTGCTTTTGAAACAAACATAAAAGGTGTAGTTGTATAGGTAAAAGTTTGTGAACACAACCAAAAAACACACTTGGTCTTATTAGGGTTGTGCAACTTCCATATTTCACGAAAAAATGGTTGAGTAGGAGTAATTTCAAGTCTAATAACTGTACACATTTTTTTTATTTTTTAAAGAAAATTTTATACGACTCACATTGGATTGTGTATTGTAATTACTAGAGCTTCAACACGAAATTGGTGGACAGCCAGTAGTTGTTTAAAAAAACAACCAAATATAATCCTCACATTTGGACTATATATGGTTTAAAATTATCTTAAAGTCAGGTATTTGTTAGGGATCAAGACAAAGGCGAAACTTTTTTCTTATCTTTGCAAACACTAAGGTTCTCTTTGGTTATCTCTTTTTACTTGATGAAGACTCAGCTTTTTGCCTTTTTTTTCTTTTCTTGCTAAGTATCTCTTTTTATTCTTTATTAGGTAGATTTTTTTAACAGAATAAGACAATTTGGTTAAGTTTTAATTATATTACTATTTTCTTAACTTCTGTTTTATGTGCTCAAATTTTGATATAGATTCTATTCGACGTAAAGAAATTGTCTAGTTGAGATGTCAAATTATTATTTTTGCCTATCACATGTTGGACTTTTGTGTATATATATATATATTCTATCTATCTATACTTCTATATCTATATATATCTATATATCTATCTATCTTCTATACTTCCTTAAAAGCATGAACTCCCTAACTTAAATGTTAAATTACTATAATACCCCAACTGAAAACACCAATTTAGTATATATTCTATATTTTATATTATATTTTATTTTATTTATTTATTTATTTGTTCTATATTATATTAAAAGCTGACACATTTTCACATTGAAGGATAGTGACTTCTCCGAAGAGTTGTGAATTTTTTAAAGAGTTTTGACTTTTTCAATAAGTTATGACATTTCTGAATGGTTGTGCTTTTTGGTAAAGGTTATGACTTATCTGATAAGGCACGATAAGCACCTTTTCATACGATCATTTATTGTCTATAAATAGAGGGGTTTTCTCACATGTTTAATCTACGAATTTAGTAAGTTTTATATTCTTCTTCTTCTTAAAACAAGGAAGATTGTGAGAACTTTTCAATTATGCAATTACAATATTTTTGTTTGGTAAATTAGAAAGATCAACAAAAATTGATGCAACAAGGAGAATGGAATAACTCAACATCAAACGAGAAGACTATCTAGATAATTAATATATATACTCATTTTCATTTCCATAAATATACTTTTGCAACAACTTCTACTTGACAAGAAGTTCAATGATTTTATGTTGCACAAACTACAATTTCATGTTCAAGCTGCGAAAAGCCTCAAACTGTTGGAGAAAAAGAATTTGATCAAAAACTTATTTGTGTTTTGAATTTACTTGTTATACTTTTATGTTTATTCAGTTTAATATAGAATATTCTTTTTTACGGGGGGGGGGGGCATGTTTAAGACCACAAAGTTAAAAGACATTTTTTTATATTCTACATATCTTTAAATTAATAGACTTCTTTATTTTTTAAAATTTCATATCAAATTAAAATTAGACAAATCTATATCTATCCTTTTATCTATACTACCTTAAAAGTATGAACTACCTAACTTAAATGTTAAATTATTATAATGTCCCCACCCCTCCACTTAAAACACCAAATTTAGTATATCTTCTATATTATATATATTGTATTATATTATATTATATTTAGTTATTTCATATTATATTATATTATATTAAAAGCAGAAAATTTTTCACATTGAAGAGTTGTAACTTTTTCGATTCGTTGTGACCTTTTTGAAGGGTTATGACTTTTCCGAAGAGTTGTGACTTTTTCGAAGGGTTGTGACTCTTCCAAAGAGTTATGAATTTTCCAATGAATTGTGACTTTTTTGGAGGGTTGTCACTTTTCTATAGGGTTGTGACTTTTTTTTGATAAGGTACAATAATAATTTTTTCATACACTACCCTTTGTTGGCTATAAAAAAGGGGGGTTTCCACACATTTTTAAACTATAATTTTTATAAGTTTTCTATTGTTCTTCTTCTTCTTAAAACACCAAATTCAGTACACCTTCTATATTTTATATTTTATTTATTTATTTATATAATACTATATTAAAAGAAGGCTTCTTCTCATTGAATGCATACGACTTTTCTAAAGATTTATAACTTTTCCGATGAGTTATGACATTTCCAAAGGGTTGTGACTTTTTTGAAGGGTTATGACATTTATAATAAGGAACATTCACTGCATGCTCATACTACCATTTGCTAATTTTGAATGGAGGAGTTTCCTCAAATTTTTAAACTACAATTTTTTTATGTTTTATATTCTTCTCTTCTTAAATATCAAGTGGGATATACAGATATTGAGAATCTCAAAGTTCAATGGAATTTTAACACTCCCTAACTTGAATGTTAAATCAATATAATGCTCCAACTAAAAACATCCAATTTAGTATATCTTCTGTATTTTATATCAATACTTATTTATATTATATTATATTAAAAGTAAGAACTCGAACAATACAATAATAACTAAGTAAGCACTATAGGGGAGGCTGGAGAAAGTAGATATAAAGAGCGACTTTTTTATTTTTACATATTATAATTAATTTTAAAATGAGAAAAAATTCAAAAAAAATAAAAGGATAAATTTAATTGGAGGCCATAGAGAAGCGTCAGATTACCTTATCTATATCTATCTTTATATTATAAATAGTTATAGGTATTTTTTGGATGTTGGTTTGACAATTTTTAGTAGTAATTAAAACAAAGTTTACATCCACTATTCATAGGAACTTATACTTTATCATTCCATTTATAATTGTTTATTTAATTTTTATTTAATAATATTGGTATTATTTTTAAAAATAGTACAGTGTATATATATATATATATAAGACCACAAAGTTAAAAGACATTTTTTTATATTCTACATATCTTTAAATTAAAAGTCTTCTTTATTTTTTAAAATTTCATATCAAATTAAAATAATACAAATCTATATCTATCATTTTATCTATACTACCTTAAAAGTATGAACTACCTAACTTAAATGTTAAATTATTATAATGTCCCCACCCCTCCACTTAAAACACCAAATTTAGTATATCTTCTATATTATATATTGTATTATATTATATTATATTTAGTTATTTTATATTATATTATATTATATTAAAAGCAGAAAAATTTTCACATTGAAGAGTTGTAACTTTTTTGATTAGTTGTGACCTTTTTGAAGGGTTATGACTTTTCCGAAGAGTTGTGACTTTTTCGAAGGGTTGTGACTCTTCCAAAGAGTTATGACTTTTCCAATGAATTGTGACTTTTTTGAAGCGTTGTGACTTTTCTAAAGGGTTGTGACTTTTTTTAATAAGGTACATTAATCATTTTTTCATACACTACCCTTTGTTGGATATAAAAAAGGGGGGTTTCCACACATTTTTAAACTATAATTTTTAAAAGTTTTCTATTGCTCTTCTTCTTCTTACAACACCAAATTCAGTACATCTTCTATATTTTATATTATATTTTTTTATTTATATAATATTAAATTAAAAGAAGGCTTTTTCTCATTGAATGCTTACGACTTTTCTAAAGAGTTATAACTTTTCCGATGAGTTATGACCTTTCCGAAGGGTTGTGACTTTTCTGAAGGGTTATGACTTTTATGATAAGGAACAATCACCACATGCTCATACTACCATTTGCTAATTTTGAATGGAGGAGTTTCCTCAAAATTTTAAACTACGATTTTTTTATGTTTTCTATTCTTCTCTTCTTAAAAACTCAAGTGGGATTTACAGATATTGAGAATCTCAAAGTTCAATGGAATTTTAACACTCCCTAACATGAATGCTAAATCAATATAATGCTCCAACTAAAAACATCCAATTTAGTATATCTTCTATATTTTATATCAATATTTATTTATATTTTATTATATTAAAAGTAAGAACTTGAACAATACAATAATAACTAAGTAAGCACTATAGGGGAGACTGGAGAAAGTAGATTTAAAGAGCAACTTTTTTATTTTTACATATTATAATTAATTTTAAAATGAGAAAAAATTCAAAAAAAATAAAAAGATAAATTTAATTGGAGGCCATAGAGAAGCGTCAGATTACCTTATCTATATCTATCTTTATATTATAAATAGTTATAGGTATTTTTTGGATGTTGGTTTGACAATTTTTAGTAGTAATTAAAAGAAAGTTTACATCCACTATTCATAGAAAACTTATACTTTATCATTCAATTTATAATTTTTTATTTAATTTTTATTTAATAATATTGATATTATTTTTAAAAATAGTATAGTATATGGTTTGATATTCGTAAAAACTAGTATATATATATTGTATAATTTATGCTTGTGCTTTATATTTTGTGAGTAGTCATTGACTACAAACTGGAATAAAGGGTCGAGCTTATGCTCTTATCAACATTGTAACTTTTTATTATCTAAAGGTCACTCCATCATACGACGATAATTCCTTTTTAAAAAAAATTCGACTAAACTTTGCAATAATTTTATATGAAAATAGAATAACATGAACAAATAAGTAAATTAAAGATTATAATAATTTCGAAGGCTAAAAAGTAAAGTTTTAATCCAATAACTCAAAAACAGATAGAAGAACCATCCACAAATGTCACATTCGATGGTTATTTTACACAAACATTTTTCGTCAATATATCCTGCTTAATGATGCACGGCAACAAATTCACTAACAAGGCAGCGACGGACGCTCATCACCAGTTGAAGTACTTTGTTTGCAAAAGTGAGCTCCAAATATGGTAACACATTTCTAAAAGCTTGCTCGTTTAAAATGGATACTTCATGACTCGCAAGACTCAAACCAACATTTGTACCTAAGGAAGAGATCTACCTCTAATCAACCATCTTCAGAGAAATTATAGGAGGGGGGACATGCAATTGTTGCCTCCGTATATTTACAATTGAAAATTACTCAAATTAACATGTGGCTTATAAAATAAATTAAATATACTTCAAAAAGAATATTTTACAGGGTTTAATGAGAGAATGGGCTTACTCATAGAGAATGGGGATTTAATTCACAAAAAGTATGAGAAAAATTGTGCAGGCATCGTTGCTTTGGATTGTAGAATGATGAATATTTGGAGGTGCACCATTCCATGGAACATTATTAATATCCATCTCATGCCTCGTAAAACTACAATTAGCACCACAAAAATTGTATTGTAAACACATTATTTAATTATTCATGTACAAACATTAATTTGTAATCTTAGCTCATAATTGATAGTTATAAGATACCAATATTCTCACCTAATTAATTTTTTCTTATTGTAAAAGAATTTTTTTAAAAAAGTTGTTGCTACTCTATATGGTATAAGTTTTTTTTAAAAAAAAGATCTATTTATTAAGATTAAATTTATGAATTTCACTAGATATTTACATGCTTAGGTGTAAGTGAAAAATATAAATTTGTTATATCCTCAGATGTTTATGAGACACACTTCTATGAACAAGATGCATTTAATGGTCATTTTAAATGTTAAGGCTCCAGCTAATTACATCCTTTGTTGCATGAAGAAGGTCCATATCTTCATCTTCAGGCAAAATTTCAAATATAATTTTATTTCTTAGAACTAATAAATAACAAAAAAGCTAAACAATGTATAATTTCATTGTACATAAAAAATTAAAAGATCAGAACCAATAAATATAGTATCTCTGCTAAGAAAACCCTTAAAATTGAAACTTGACACTCATTGACCATAGTCGATATTCAAATTAAAGATTATATCAGTACAACAATAATTTATTGCACTGATCATCGTGTTCATTTGCTTGTTTGTGTATGATATTACTATTGTACCCCTTTCATAGCTTGTGTAAAATTTATTTGATGTTATGGGATTTGTAGTATGCTTCCTGAGGTAGTCGAGAGAGTTTTAGGTGAGTTTGTCCCTTTTTGGATGCTTTCATGTTGAAATAGTTGACTTTGGTAACATATGGAGAATCTATCATCGTATGATATTTTTATCAGTTCCACTGGCTCCGCAAGGTCCAATTTGGGTTAGTAGCATGGTTTTTCGGGTCCCGAAGCCTTAGGCGTGAGTTCATGTTGTTGGGTGAGATATTGGGAGAAGTTTAGCAAAGTATTGACTTTGGTCAAGATTTTTGGTAAATATGCTCAGATGAGTTTGATCTAGAATGACCGTTGGTTTGGATCTCAAGGTGATCAAAATGATTTATTAGTGTTTTGGATAATGTTTGTTTGTTTGTTTTCTGTCCATGATCGGAATAATTTTTGTGGTCATTTGCGTAATGCTTGTTTTGGTTGTTTATGTGTGAGAGTTGACTTTGATCAATATTTTGTCGAGACGACTTTTGTTGGTCATTTTGTCTCATTCATTGAGTCTAAAATGTTGTTTCTAGTGCAGTAGCATATTTTGTTGCGTTCACGGGGTTTCGAACAAATGTTGAGGACTCGCTCGTAGAAGAATTTCATTTTAGCTTTTGTTGATGCCAAGTTTTCTGATATGACCACTGTTGCAGTCATTTGGCGGCTTTGTTGTAGCCGCTTTAGTGGCCCTTGACTGATTTTGTGGTAGGCACTTTAGTAGCCTCCGAAGCACTTTTGCCAACTATGGTCTGGCCGCTTTTGCGGTAAGTTACCACTTTTGTTGTCATCGCTAGTATTATATATCTATCATTCTTCTTTACTTCTACAAGGAAACTGTTAAGGGAGCTCCGTTTAGGGTGATTTTGCTCAATTCTCAACCATTGCACTTGATTACATGGTAGATTCCATTCTTTCCACTATCTATTATGTATTCTCGTTTCATTTTTGCTATTTGATTTTATTTTTAAGCTCAAATCCTTTGATTTTATTTCATAAAGTTTATTTTTTGGACCATTTGAGGTCCAAATTAATTCACGTATTTGCCTAACATTGGGGCATGTGATTCTTACATCGAGGAAAACATTATGAAGAAGTTAGTTTTCCATTTCATTGTCAAACTCTGAGGGTCGATTTTTGACTTAATTTTTTATCAAAATTTTGTAACATCAATATGGGTACCTTTCGTTTTGTATTGTTGTGTATATTCAATTTTTGATAATGTTACAGCATTCTGAGGATTGTCGGAAGGGAAAATCACACGAGTAGATATGATTGTAGGTTGTACATCCCTTAAAAGTATTCTTGGCCATTTTTGGGACATTAGACTAGAATACAACCAAAAATTTGAATTAGCCTTAGTCTTGGTTGGTGCAAAGGGATTTATACAATGCTTCTAGGTGGGTTTAAATGTAGATTTATATGAATTGGTTTGTTTGGTATGGTTGTGTGCCTTTTTCGATTATTTTCGAGCTTCTACCATGAGAAGATTGTGATTATGGGCCTATGGCCTTGATCTTGAAGTGAATGGAGCTCCAAGTTAGTACAAATGTACTATGATGGTTGTTTATCCTATTGATTATGTGATTTGATTGTACCATGAATGGTTTGTTTATGATTGACATGAATTCATGCTCATGGCATTTACATTTGATCACGGATGGAGTCAGGAATAAGAGAGTAATGCTTTTTTCTCTCTATATTTATTTACAGTTTATTTTATGCGACTTGGGGCTCTGAGGGAGCATGTTATTGGTTCATTTATGAAATATTTGGGTTTTAAGAGAAACTATATCGTTTTCTTAGTATTCTTCCTTTAAAAATATATTTTCTTTAAAGCACATTGATTTTACTATAGAGATATGGTTCCATAGGAATGTATACTGTTTTATGAGATTTTTGAACTCAAAAGGAATTTTAAAAAAAAAATGGATTGCTATGGTTTGTTGAGTAATGGTCCACTTTTATGTTATTTTGAGGTTAAAGGATGATACTGAATTGCACTTCATACATACTGCATACATTGATGAGCTCCGACAGCCCACATGTTGAATTCTGGATTTACTTTTATTGCATATGTTGATGAGCTTAGGCGGGTTCCATAGTCATCTTGAGGAGCCTAGGACTTTTGAAGTGAATATGCATATGTATATTTCATATGCTGCAAAAGGTCACATGACCGACACTAATTTAAGTCCCAAATTTATTTGTATCTTATATTATAATTAAAAAATGACTAGTTAAGATGACTTATGCCACCACATTAACATATAATTTGTTGTACACTCTCTCCATTTCCATGTGGAAGTGGAGTGGCACATAGAGATATTATTTTATCCCATTATGTATATACTCGGGTATTGTGTAGGTTCGTGATAAAATATATATAATTTTTTAAATATATCATAATTAATAGAAAATTATTTTGAACAAAACCTACCATGTATAATAATAATTTATTAAAATAACAATACTTACTATCTTTGTTAAAATGTTACTATTTTATTAAACTCTTATAAAAATAATACATATCGGTGACAATTCTTGTTGGGATCAACTCATTCTTTTCATTCATCACTACTGTCATCCCACCTTTCTTTGGTACACACTGCACATGACTTACCCATTTACTGTTATAGATAGGATACACAATTCCTGCATCTAACCACTTGATCACTTCTTTCTTCACAACCTCCTTCATCAATGGATTTAGCCGACGTTGGTGTTGTGCACTCAGTTTATGGTCTTCCTCCATGTAGATTCGGTGCATACACAATGCCAGACTAATTCCATGAATATCCAACATTTGCCAGCCTATTGCTTTCTTTCTTTTCTTCAATATCTCCAAAGTCGCATCAACCTGTGCTTCAAACAATTCCACAGAAAGTATAACAGGTAAATTTTCATTAGTGCCAAGATATGCATACCTCAAGTACGACGGGAGTGATTTTAATTCTAGCTTTGGTGCTTTTTCAATTGAGGGTTTTGGAGGAGGACCCAACACTCGCTTTAATGGTTCCACTACACTATTTTGTGAACCAATTAGCACTACAGTAAGACAAGTAGCCAGTTCTTACACGTCTGTATCTCCATCTATGCCATGCCCCCCCAAAACTCTTTCCAAGGGATCCTTGGGAGTTATGCAATGTGATTCCACAGCTAGATCCACTACTGTGATGGCAGACAACTCTTCATAGACAGAAGGTAGTTTCAAGGCGCGATAGACATCAAACACGTCCACCTTATTGTGAGCTCTCATGGTCAACTGTCCAGCTACAACATCAATCAATGCTCGCCCCGTAGCTAGGAATGGTCACACAGTGTTCCTTTGCATATCTCCATTCCAATCCGGGTTGCCTTCCGACAGTTTGTCCAAGAGCTCAACTAGTTCATCATAGGTCTTCTCCAGAGCTTCCCACCTGCTGCAGTATTCAATAGTACCCTAGCATTATATTCAAGGCCTTTAATAAAGGTATGAGCTAGTACCTCGTTTGCTTGATAGTGATGTGGACAAGAAAGCAACAATTGTTTAAATCTATCACAGGCTTGGTACATGTTCTCCCCACTTTTCTGCTTGAAACTCAATATGTCACTTCTCAGCCTTGCAGTTCTGCCTGAGGGGAAGAATCAATTGAGGAACTTCTTCGCTAACTAGTCCCATGTGGTGATGGAGTTCGGTGGCTCAGAATCTAACCATCGCCTTGATTTTCCCAAAAGTGAAAATGGGAAAAGAGTCAATCGCACATAATCAGTTGATACCCCATGTGGAATATAAGTGCTGCTTATCTCCAGAAAATTCCTTATGTACACTTGGGGATCTTCATGGGGCAGGCCAGTGAATTGCCCATTAGAATGAATGAGTTGCACCATGGATTGTTTCAACTCAAATTTACCACCCGGTAGTGGTTTCTGTATGCTCAATGTCATATTGGTGGTGAGTGGGACTGCCACATCACGGACTAGCCTTGCAGCTATCACTACCGATACGTCCTCATGTTCTTGCTACATGTTTCTCTCACGATCGTCAGCTAGGTTTTCTTCCTGATGTCTAGGTAGACCTAGTCCTAGTTCCTGCTGTCGTCCGAGATTCGCCAGCTTTCTTCGTCGTCGAAGGGCTCGTTCAGGTTCGTCGTCTGGTTCAACAAGATGTCTTTTTCGAGCCAGACTTCAGAACTCAATTTCCTGCAATACAGAACAGCTAAGATCAAGTTATTAATACTTGAACAATCGCTAGTAAACTTAGAAGAATTAAATATATGTTAATTCTAAAGTCCCCGGTAACGGCGCAAAAAACTTGTTGCTCTCAAATACACACGTAAGTGTAGTGGTCGCAGAAGTAATAAATGACTCTTTTAGAACCAGGTTTTCATACCCAAGGGACTTTTGATCAATGTATGTCAATTCTATTAAATCTACAACTTAACTAACGTATTATCAATATGAGATGGTTTTGGTGAATACTAATTAGAACAATTTATTTATTAAGCAAACTAACAAGGACAAATATAGTTTTGGTGTTTTAATCAAGTAAAGGACAATTCCAGGGCTGCAGCATGCTTTGGGTTTCATGTATCAAATCTCATGCAATGAATCAATTATGGTTATCAAATTACTGATTTACAGGGTTGATTTTATGATCATGGTCTCCCGACCTCTAATCGCCTACCCCAATTAGCTTCCTAACTACATCGTTGAGTGGGGATAGACAGTCCTAAATGGTGAGCATTTATATGTCATCCTGTTTCGTAGCCAAGCTTGGTGTTCGTCCGGGCGTCACTCCTAAACACAAATCTAAACAAGTGATATGCAAGTTAGATCGAGCTTTTCACATTCTTTGGTCTATCTACCTTATTGTCTCCCGAGTCCAAGAATAGACAATAGATTTATTTCTGTAGTGATCAAGCATGAAATACTAAAACAAGAATACAAAAGTAATTTGGAAGATAACCAACAATTAATTCAAAAGCAACTTGATGTTCAACAATACCCCATAGCTACAACCCCAGAACAAAGGCGTTTAGCCACTCATAATGTTCATAAACTCAAAAATAATAAGTTTCATAGAATTCAAACCTAAAGGAGAAGTAGAGAATTGAAACCTAAGATGAATTCTAATCCTTGCTCTTGCACATAAAAAAATAGCTAACTCTTTACAAAATAACCCTAGGGTCCTATATATAGAGTTCCCACAAATAATTTTCCTAATTTAGACAAAAATAGGAGTCCTAATTGAACCAATTTTCTTTCGGAAAGTCGGGTACATGCTGGCGTGAGGCACTAGAATCGTGCCTGGAAGTTTTCTCTAAAGTTCTGGGCTTGGCGTGGCACACTGCAAGTACGCCAAGGCTGCCGCCTTTGAAGTTTTGGGCCTGGCGTGGCACGCTGCCAGTACGCCAACGCTGCCAAGCCCCATTTCTTCTCTTCTTTCCATCGGCACTTGCTTCCTTGCCTTGTACTCATGCTTCCCTCTTCGTACTTTCTTCCATAAAATCTATTTTTCTTCAAGAACTCCTGCATAATCTAATCATATCTTTTAGTGCACAATCATTGTAAGTTACTCAAAACACAACACATAGCTTAAAGATTATTCTTAAACACAAGACTAATGTGGGCAATATTTGACAAACCGGCACATAAATATTCCTAAGAATAGTCCCTTTCTTTGTAAAGGATGATTGAGTAAAGTGAAAAGTAAGTAAAGTAATAGTCCCTTTATTTGTAAAGGATGATTGAGCATAAAGTATATTTGATTATTTTGGGAGTAGTATCAAGCACCGAATTGGGTAAGAGTATTAAAACTCAAAAGTCCCCTAAAACTATGTAGCCAACGTAGGATAGGATAGCATTGATTCTTCGTGCGACTCCTCACTGCCTCTGAGAAGGCCTATTTGATGGATCCATAGTTACAGTATCATCATATACCCACGGAAAGGTATAGGATGGCCCTTGCAGCATAGACGAAACATTGTATCATTGCTAGGCTCATAGTAATGGTTGTCGGTTTGAGAAACTCTTCACAAGTAAAGTATGTTCTTTTCAAATTGCTTTTATTGCATATTTTATTGTAAAACTTAAATGTTTTTCACTTCATGTTCATATATTGATTCAGTTGAGTGCTTTTAATCATTCAGATTAGTTATTTGTTTTACTCAGCCATATTAAAACTCGTACATTCCATGTACTGATGTCATTCGACCTGCATCTTTTTATGATGCAGATATAGGTGTTCAGGATCATCAACAGGCGCTTCGTTGAGATCACTTAGCACTCTAGTTTGCTTTGGTGAGCCTCTTTGCATTCGAGAGGACTTCACATTTTGTTTTCTAGTTAGTTGTCTTGAGATGTTGTGGGTCTTGTCCCAACACTCATGTTGTATAATAGAGGCTTCACAGATAGATAGAGTTCAGGAGTCTTTCAGCATTTACTTTTTCTTAAGATGGTTTTGCAAACTATTATACTTATGTTATTGGGTATTTATAGACAGCTTGAGCTGAGTTTTTACTTTGAATTTAAATGTTCAAAAATTCTGTTTTTAAGCTTTTTATCACTTAAGTAAGTCTTCCGTTAAGTAGTTTGTCACGCCCCGAGGCTACCCCGTAGGCGCGACACGGTGCTTAGTGTCACAAGTGACCCCAAGCTAACCCTGAGTCTAGCATATCACAAGCATACTGAAATATAACTAAGTAAGCGGAAGTATATCTATAAAGTGAGTCAAAATTAAAAGAACTCCAAGTAAAAATATATATGAATATCATGGGAAACAACCCTAAAACACTGAACACTGACTCTATGTCTGAAAACCTCTAATACTGATGAGCTTCTAGGACAAGTCCCCAGCTAACTTTATAAATACTAAAAAACGGATAATAGGCTGACTAAACTAAAAGCATAAAGAAATGTCCTTGAACTATGAGGACTCACCACTGAAGTTACTGAATACGGACTGAAAATCGGGCTAAGCGCGGTCTGGATGTTGAGCGCCTGAACCTACATCATAAAATGATGTAGCACAAAAGTATGCGTCAGTACTTTGAATGTACTGAGCATGCAGGATATAGATACTAAGGTGAACAATGTAAACTGACAATATAAACTGAACATGAAAGTTGGATGTACTGAAGTATAACTGAAAACTGAGTTAAATGCAATGACCAAGTTCTACTCATGGAGATAACACGTTGAACAATCTACTAAAGTAAATACTGATAACATGGTCAATGCAATGAGAGTCTGACTTTGGGAGCTACTATTAATCGACATAAACCACGTGAGCTAAACGGGGGGTCCGATGTGTACGCCTCATCAAGAGGACCCAATATACCTTGCCAGGGGTATATAGGCATGACTGTGGTGTGATCAATAAAACTGATGCCCAACAGAGGGGACTTTTGAACCTATGTTGGCACGTAGTTCTAAGACTTTGAGGGTACGCTGAACCCTTGTCCAACTCGGTGCTAAGTCTACTCCTAACTGAATATGTAGAGCTAAAAATGCAACTAATATATCGAGTAGCTCAAAATACTGACATGCTATCTGGGAATGTAACATAAATATACTGAAAGATATGGTATTCAAATGCTAGAGCATGGGTTTTCTAACTGATCTGTCTAGCCAGTATAATTCATGAAATGCTGATAATTAATACAAGCTAGGGTTCTGAGTTCTATGCATGGGACTATGCAGATTTTCCAAGAAAACATAGTATTTAGATCATGGAAACTATAGCAGCTAAAATCACAATGAATCTACAAGGTTTTGGAAACCCTAGGTCTGAACAATTTATGAGAACTTGAAGAACTGACTGAATTCTAGGGACCTAATGGGTGAAATCCCACATACATGGTGGCGAAAACTAAGGAGAAATCCTTTGGATTTGGGGGCTGAACTTGAAGAACACCTCTGCTCGTTCTTGGGAGAAACTGTCGCCTATTCCGCTTCTTTTCTTTCTAAGTTAGATGCTTTTGGGAGAATGAGGGTTCTAGGTAGTTTCTGACTAGATTATTAGGCTTAAACTGAGTAAAACAATGTATTTTAGGCATCAAATGACATAGTTTAGGTGCCCAACGCGTAGGGGAAAAGACCAATACGACCCTAACTTAAAGCTAACGTAGTGACTTCAAGACAGGCTTCACGGGCAGTGAAGCACTTCAAGAGTCGTCAAGCTGGTCGTGAAACATCATCTGCCTGACAATGCTTCACTAAATCGGGCATAAATTTTTACTCCAAACTTCAAATAGGGCATACTTAGAGGTGTTGAAAGGAGAACTCAGAGATCTTTAATTTGATATGTCATAGGCCACCAAATTCATTTTGTGCTGAAAGATATAAATGTTTGAAGTTGGCCCAAAACTCAAAACCTGATAAGGCTCCTTCACAGACGACTTCACGGTTCGTGTGAAGCTCCACGGGCCGTTTAGACGTCCGTGGCCCTTTTCCATTGACCTTGGGTCATACACCACCAACTAGGTGGCTTGTACGACTCACTTTATGGGTCGTCAAGTTCACCACGAGCCGTCTGGGTCATCGTCAAGTGTCCCCTGCCTGAGGCAGGTTCTAGAAAGAGTTCACGAGCCCCTTAACGGGCCATGGTCCTCTTCACGGACCATATAGGGTGCCATGAAAGTGGTCCATTTTGGGTCGTGGACCTTATCCCATTTTCCCTTTTTAGCCTTTTTCAAATCCGAGGTGTTACGATATCTCCCCTCTTGGGATCCTTCGTCCTCGAATGAAGTCTAAACAAGCTGAGTTTGGAGGAAAGAGCTATAATCCCTACCAACTGAGTACTAGCAACTGATATCCAACTGAAATGAGTTTCATGAACATGCAAATATGTTGAAATGCACGGATAGCTGGGGGACAAGATACTGAGACTAAATTACACAAGAGTAAACTGAGACTGGAGAGGAACTATTACCTCAAGCTAAAATTGAATCGGAGGGAAAAAGATGGGGATACTTGGCCTTCATAGATGCTTCTGCTTCCAGGTAGCTCCCTCTACGGACTGACTCCTCCACAAAACTTTCACTGAAGCGACTTCCTTGTTTCTCAACCTACGAACTTGACGGTCAAGAATCTCAACTTGAATCTCCTCATAGGTGAGGCTATCCTTCACAGCCACACTTTCTAAAGGTACTATCGATGTCGGATCGCCCACGCACTTCTTCAATAAGGAAATGTGAAAGACTGGATGAACCGCTGCTAGTTCTGCTGGCAAATCTAACTCATAAGCCACATTACCAACCCTTTTCAAGATTCTATAAGGACGTATGAAGTTTTTCTTAGAACACTTCGTAGCCTCTCCCTCATAAATGTGGCGCGCTTCATACCCATGGAAGGGACTCTACTTAGTGCGGCTTTCAGACACCCTAGGACTCTTAAACCTTGCTCTGATACCAATTTTGTCACGGCTCGAGGCTACCCCCTAGGCGCGACATGATGCTTAGTTTCACGAGTGACCCCAAGCTGACCCTGAGTCTGGCATATCACAAGGATACTAAAATATAACTAAGTAAGTGGAAGCATAACTATAAAGGGATTCAAAATTAGAAGAACTCCAAGTGAAAATATATTTGAATATCCATGGGAAACAACTCCAAAACACTGAACACTGACTCTATGTCTGAAAACCTCTAATACTGATGAGCTGTTAGGACAAGTCCCCAGCTAACTCTATATATACTAAAAGACTGATAATAGGCTAACTAAACTAAAAGCATAAAGAAATGTCCTCGAACTATGAGGACTCACCATTGAAACTGATGAGTACGGACTGGAAATCGGGCTAAGCGTGGTTTGGATGCTGAGCGCCTGAACCTACATCATGAAACGATGTAGCGCAAAAGTATGCGTCAGTACTTTGAATGTACCGAGCATGCAGGATATAGACACTAAGGTGAACAATATAAACTGACAATATAAACTGAACATGAAAGTTGGTTATACTGAAGTATAACTGAAAACTGAGTAATATGCAATGACCAAGTACTACTCATGGAGATAACATGCCGAACTGTCTACTGAAGTAAATACTGATAACATGATCAGTGCAATGATAGTCTGGCTGTGGGAGCTACTATTAACCAACATAAACCGCGCGAGCTAAACGTGGAGTCCGATGTATACGCCCCATCGAGAGGACCCAATATACCTTGCTAGGGGTATAAAGGCATGATTGTGGCATGATCACTAAAACTGATGCCCAACAGAGGAGACTTCTGACCCTACGTTGGCACGTAGTTCTAGGACTTTGAGGGTATGATGAACCCTAGTCCAACTCGGTGCTAAGTCTACTCCCAATTGAATATGTAAAGCTAACAATGCAACAATATACTAAGTAGCTTAAAATACTGACATGCTATCTTGGAATGCAACATAAATATACTGAAAGATATGGCATTCAAATGCTGGAGCATGGTTTTCTAACTGATCTGAATAGCCAGTATAATTCATGAAATGCTGATAATTAATACAAGCTAGGGTTCTGAGTTCTATACATGGGACTATGCAGATTTTCCAAGAAAACATATTATTTAGATCATGGAAACTATAGCAGCTAAAATCACAATGAATCAACAAGGTTTTGGAAACCCTAGGTCTGAACAATTTATGAGAAATTGAAGAACTAACTGAATTCTAGGGACCTAATGGGTGAAAGGAACCCACTAGTGAAATCCCACATACCTGGTGACGAAAACTACGGAGAAATTCTTTGGATTTGGAGGCTGAACTTGAAGAACACCTCTGCTCGTTCTTGGGAGAAACTGTCACCTATTCCTCTTCGTTTCTTTCTAAGTTATATGTTTTTGGGAGAATGAGGGTTCTAGGTAGTTTCTGACTAGATTATTAGGCATAGACTGAGAAAGTAGTTTATGCATCAAACGACGTAGTTTAAGTGCCGAACGCATAGGAAAAAAGACAAATATGACCCTGACTTAAAGCTGACGAAGTGACTTCAAGACAGGCTTCACGGGCCGTGAAGCACTTCAAGGGTCGTCAAGCTGGTCGTGAAGCTTCATTTGGCTGAGAGTGCTTCACATAAAAGGGCCATAACTTTTTACTCCAAACTTCAAATAGACAAACCTTGGTGGCGTTGGAAAGTTCACTTAAAGAACTTTAATTTGATAGTTCATGGGCCACCTAATTCATTTTGTGCTAAAAGATATGATCATTTGAATTTGGCCCAAAACTCAATACCGAATAAGTCTCCTTCACAGATGACTTCACGGTCCGTGTGAAGCTCCACGGGCCGTTTACACATGTGGCCCTTTTCCAGTGACCTTGGGTCACACCCCACCAACTAGGTGGCTTTTACGACTCACTTGATGGGTCATCAAGTTCACCACAAGCCATCTGGGTCATCGTCAAGTGGCCCCTGCCTGAGGCAGGTTCTAGAAGGAATTTATGAGCCCCTTAACGGGCTGTGGTCCTCTTCACGGACCGTCTAGGGTGCTGTGAATGGTCCATGGTTCATTTTGGGCTCGTGGACCTTTTCTCGGTTTACCTTTTTAGCCTTTTTCAAATCTGAGGTGTTACATAGTCAGCAAGGCCAAGAGTTTGCTTGGGGACCAGTAATAGTTCTCGAGTGCCGGCCACGTCTAGGGTGTAGGCTCAGGGTGTGACAAACTTGGTATCAGAGTGAGGTTTAAGTGTCCTTGGGTGTCTATGAAGCCGTGTCAGTAGGATCTTATTTATGGTTGTGAGGTCCCCACTTCTATAAATGAGGGACTAAAGACATTTAAGAAAAGTTTCCCTTCTTTCATAATCTGGATCGTGCGATAGAGTTGTCACCTAAGAAACTTATTCAGACTCGTGCGTTCCTCAAATCCATTTGACTACCCTCATACTCAAAGTGGTTGAAATAGTGAAGCCCAGATCCTTACGTATCATTTACTCTCAGATAAAGTCTTCAGAAATTCAAGAGATTGTAGAGGGGCTTGAGAGAAGCCCGTGAGTGAGCTTAAGTATTTGAATTCAAAAGAATGCACCCTTATTCATATGAATCATGCGTTCGAGCTAAAAGCGAGATGTACTCCAAGACTCTCTTCTCTAAACCTTATTTAGGTGAGACCCTTACGAGGGAAGTGTATTTTAGCATGTTTGAGTAGTATTCCCACCCAAAAGATAGTACGAGTCATGATATTATGAGCACTAGTAGTAGAAGTGCCCAGAGTTAGACGTATTTATTTAGAAGTGTAGTAACCTAAGGGATGATGATAGTTATTAAGTAGAGTATGTTGTTGCAGTCATGCACCAGTAAGTTATTAATGAGGAGTTTTCCCTTATGGGTAGACTAAGAAGTGATGAGTTTGTGTAGATTTCATAATAGAAGGTAGAGTAAGAGTTACTAGTATGGATGAGTTGTAGTATACTTTAACCAGAAGGGAGTTTTTGTCGATGTGTCATTGTGGTAGTGCAGACCAAGTATAAGTGTTGAATAGAAGAACCGAGTATTCGTGATGCGATAGATTTAAGCTAGGCATATGATTTTTGGAAGGAGATCCCCATGATATTTAGAGGGTTATAGAACTAATTAGGCAATGATGTATAGTTAATGGGTAAGTAGCACTTAAGTTATGAAATGGAATGTGATAGTAAACTGTAAGTATGTAGACTGAGAGATAAAGATTGACTACTATTCATGAGGTCTTGGTGAGTGAGTGTTTCTTAATTTTACCTAGTAGTCGTAACTTAGTATAGTATGTGAGAAATTATATTGATATTTGTGTTTAGTAATAGACACTAAGCTTGAACTTGAGATTAGTGTCGTGATCACAAGGATGGAAACATGAGAGTGATGATGTTAGTTTGAGATCTGATCTAGTAGGTTTGACATAAATTAGGTGAGAAATTAAAGTGTTACTTTTGGTAAGTGTGAGTGGTACAAGTGTGGTATTATGACTCTTAGATGAGAGCAAGGAAGTGTGGCTAAGTCATTGGATTATCAAGAACATTAAGATGTGTACCCGAGATCGTATGTAGTCGGATGAGGTTCTAATTAAGCGTATGATTTTTTTATAGGTAGAAGAGACTTTATATAGTCTAGCCAATGATGAGCCTCTTAAATATAGTTCAAGTTTCCTCTCGTTAGTTAGATATGAACTAGTTCAAGTTTCCTCTATTTAGTTAGATATGAACTTAGAAGGACGGTATTAGTGGGCTAAGAAGAAGAAGTCAGACTATTGAGATTTATATTAAATGACTTTATAGGTAAATGCAAGTAGCGGTTATAGAAAGTTTTCTATAGAAGTCGAAAGAAGTTAAGAGTGGTATCTCATAGAGACGTCTTATAAGGAACCCTAGCACCTGCACTTTGAGGGTTCAAAAGCCATGAGATAAGCCTTTTTCCAGAGTATTAGAGTAAAGCGAATGTAGACCAGTTTAGAGATGATGGAATAGATCCATAGGTTTAAAATGTCAACTTCATACCTAAGGGGGAGATGATAAGATGAGAGATCAAGCCAAGCATTGAGAATCAGATAGTAATATGTTCAGAAAGAGTTATAGGGTTATATCAATTCATTCATACTCTAGCGTATTCCTCAAAGTTTAGTCGTTACCACATCTTGTTGATGTCTCTTATATTAGAATTGTGTCCATGACTTATGCTCATACACTTCAGACAGATTCACATCTATGCTCAGTTCCCATAATGAGGGGCAAAGACTTTAGCCCATTGATCTCAATCTTACTTCATAAATTTATGGATATTAGCCTCATAAAATGAACCTATTCAGATAAGCACTCATGTCTCATAGTATGCTCAGTTTTGCAAATTTATGATTTGATTTCAATGGCTAGCAACTTAATGTTATGTCATGCATATTTCTTATATCAAAATTCTCAAATGAAATCGTGCTTATGATCTTTCGTCCTAATGCTCTTTCAGTGATCCTTTTAGTTAGAGAGTGATGTTGATGATAGTAGTTGAGTGATTATAGAAGGAAAAGGTTGATGTTTCATATGTTGGTAGCAGTAGTGTGCTTATTCCATTTAAAGTTATAAAAGTGAAGGAAGGATGAATGAAGTTTTTCTATGAGTAATAGTTAGGTGAGAGTAATTAGATAGTTCCTAATAGTATGCGTGAAATTTCAATTGGTAGAGATGATGAGAAATTCTTAAAAGAATTGGTTAGTAGGATTTCATGTAGTGGTTATAGTACTAGGCTTGAATGCGGCGTTATTAACATTGGATAAGTGCATGATGCATTAGGTGTTTCTTGATATGGGCTCAGGTTGGTTGAATGCAGTTATAAGGAGAAGTATTCTTGGGATGAGATTCCCTATAGAGGTATAGCACCTGAATCTTATGGTTTAGATAAGTATAACCATCTCATGTTTCGCACCTTGTGAATTAGAGCAAGTGATTCAACTTAGATGTTTGTAAGAGTAGTCTTATACTCTAGTGGGAGCTATAAGTTGCAGATAATGAAGTCTAGTAACCAGAAAGGAGAGCATAGTTGAGAAGTATTGCTAAGCTTAAAAGTTACCAGTCATATCACTCAAGGCATAGTATTCCTATTCTTACTTCATGCCTGGATACCCTTGTTTCATGTCCTGGCCTATAATCTTGAAATCTTATGTGAGCTTCGTGCCAAGTGTGCTCGAGTCCAGTTTCAAAACTCTTAGTAAGAAATACTTTCGTCTATGTTAGTGGGCAAGTTCAGAAGTCAAGAGAGATAGTGATAGTAACTCATTTCCCTTTCATACTCAGTTTAACCATCATTCGAGGATGAATGATCCCAAGGGGGGGATATTGTAACACCCTAGAAAATTTCAAAGTTAAGACCGAATCATTCTTGAATTACGTATAAGGTCGTACCGAGTGATTCTTAATTGTCCTTATATTCTAAGGTCAATTCATCAGTATGGGAATGATTTTGGATATCAATTAAGGCCACTAGAATCCCCTAGCACAAAGTTGAGTTGAAAGTGTAACACCTCGGACTTCAAGAAAGGGCTAGAACGGACAAGCGAGAAAGTCCACGAACCCAAAATGGACCATGGACCCTTCACAGCACCCTAGACTGGTTGTTTAGGGGTACACGACCCATTAAAGGCATCGTAAACTACCCTCCAATGACTGCCTGGGCAGGATTCACCTAGACGAGCCACTAACGGCCCATGGTCACTTGTACGGTCGTTTAGTGGTCCGTACAAGTCACCCATCAGATTTTAAAGTTTTGCCTCAACTTTAAATGATAATATCTCTCACCATAAATTGAAGTGGTGGCCTATGACCTATCAAATTAAAGGTCTTAGAGTCCTCTTTCCAACGCCACCAAGTTTGCCACATTTGAAGTTTGGAGTAAAACGTTATGCCTGTTTTAGTGAAGCACTGTCAGGTAGGTGAAGCTTCACGACTGGCTATACAGCCAGTGAAGCTTTACACGGCTCGTGAAGCCTCTCCAGTGAGTAAACTCGTCAGTTTTTAAGTTAGGGTCAATGTGGTATTTTCCCAAAGTGCTTGGTACCCCAAACTACGTCGTTTTAACCCTATTCTAAGCTTAAACTACGTCGTTTCACACCAAATTAAGGTCTTAGAAAGTGTTAATCAATTTTTTTCCGTTCATTAACACTTCAAGACATTAGAGCAAGGTTCTAAGAAGAGAAAAGCTAGGGTTCAAACGTTCTTCGAGTTTCATCGATTCCACCAAGAAATTTGTTCTTCCCAAGTATGTAAGGCTATTCATAGTGTTGGACTAGTTCGTCCTCACGCCCTACATCTCAATTCAATCAGAAATCGTTACATCTAATGGATATATTCCTAGTTCTCGATCTATTCATAGTTATTGATATTTGAATTCAGTTCTTTAACAAGTTGAGGTTTTGATTCCTATTTTACATGTGAATCTTGTAATGTTGTTCATGCTTAGTATCACATGAACCCTATTGATTTAAAAAAAGTGATGTTTTCAAAGAAAATTGCACGAAAGTTCCTCATATATTGATTTTGGGCTTGAAAGATAAGTTGATGATCATACGTTTTAAAAGTGTAAGTTTTGAACAAAATCCTTGAAAAGAGAATCAAATGTTTTCATATGTACTATTTGACAATTGAGAAAAAGAAAGAGTATGACTAATGTTTTTGAAAGGTAAAATAATGTCATAGTCCCTTTCTTTGTAAAGGGTGATTGAGCAAAGTGAAAAGTAAGTAAAGTAATAGTCCCTTTATTTGTAAAGGGTGATTGAGCATAAAGTATACTTGATTATTTTGGGAGTAGTATCAAGCACCGTATTGGGTAATATTCTATTAAAACACAAAAGTCTCATAAAACTACGTAGCCAGTGTAGGATAAGGATAGTACTAATTCTTCGTGCGACTCCTCACTGCCTCTGAGAAGGCCTATTTGATGGATCCATAGTTACAGTATCATCCTATACCCCCGGCAAGGTATAGAATAGCCCTTGCAGCGTGGGTGAAGTGTTGTATCATTGCTAGGCTCATAGTAATGGTTGTCGGTTAGAGAAACTCTCCACAAGTAAAGTATGTTATTTTCATATTGCTTTTATTGCATATTTTATTGTAAAGCTTAAATGGTTTTCACTTCATGTTCATGTATTGATTCAGTTGAGTGCTTTCAGTCATTCAGTTTAGTAATTTTTTTTACTCAGCCATATTACATACTCGTACATTCCATGTACTGATGTCATCCGACCTACATCTTTTTATGATTCAGATACAGATGTTCAAGATCATCAACAGGCGCTTCGTTGAGATCACTTAGCACTCCAGTTAGCTTTGGTGAGCCTCTTCGCATTCGAGAGGACTTCACATTTTGTTTTCTAGTCAGTGGTCTTGAGATGTTGTGGTTCTTGTCCCGACACTCATCTTTATATAATAGAGTCTTCATAGATAGATAGAGTTGAGGAGTCTTTTAACATTTGCTTTTTTTAAGATGTTTTTGCAAACTATTATACTTATGTTATTGAGTATTTACAGACAGTTTGAGCTTAGTTTTTACTTTGAATTTAAATGTTCAAAAATTTTATTTTTAAGCTTTTTATCTCTTGAGTAAGTCTTCCGCTAAGTAGTCAGCCAGGCCAAGGATTCGCTTGGGGACCACCAATGGTTCTAGGGTGCCGGCCACGTCCAGTGTGTAAGCTCGGGGTGTGACATTGTCGATTAACTATTTTACTAAATTATACTAGTCTAATTATTTATTCAAGAGTGCCAAAAGAATTTGATTTATAAATAAAAGAATGCAAGAATTAACTAATAAGATTACTTACAATAAGTGTGATAATTCCAAGGCTGTAACATGCTTAAGGTTTCATATATCACATCTCATGTATGAATTAACTACGATTATTAAATTACTGATTTACAGGGTTGATTTACGATCATGATCTCTCGACCTCTAATTGCCTACTCCAATTGACTGTCTAACTACATCGTTAAGTGGGGTAGACAGAACTCAATTGGCGAGCATTTATATTTTATCTTGTTTCACAACCAAGCTCGGTGTTTGTCTAGGTGTCAATATTGAACATGGATCTGAATAAGTGATATGCAAGAGTGATCGAGCTCTTTGTATTTTTTGGTCTATCTAGCTCTCCGTTTCTCGAGTTCAAGAATAGACAATATATTTATCTCTATAGTGATCAAGCATGAAATACTAAAACAAGAATACAAAAGTAATTTAAGCGATAACCAACATTAATTCAAAACAATCAATGTTCAACAATTATCCATAGCTATAGCCCCGCCAGAACTAAGGTTATTTTAGCTATTAATGTCTAAGAAAAGAAGAAGAAGAAGAAGAAAAGAAACTATGATGACTTTTCCCTACACAGTATATTGTTTTCTAATAATAATTCTCATGAGCTATTTATAGATGTAGAAAACCCTAAATAAAATAACTGAGTCCAAAACAAATTAGGAAACCAAAACCAAAAGGAATTGGAATTGTTGTATGCGTGAAACTGTTGCGTCCACTGTCTTCAATTTGCTTTTGACACGTAGCCAGCAGGTAAGCTTTCAAATTGAAATTTGCAATTCACAATCTGTAATTTATATATTATACATTATTATATTGAATCTAATCCATTAAGCTTCCTGCTTGATTTTCTTCTATAATCTTCCATCTTTAATGCGTTTTAGCTCCAAATTTCTTCATCTTTACACCAATTTGCTCCAACAAATAAAATACACTATTAAGCACAATCCATAAAATTCATGCTCAAAAAGAACAAATACAAATACTAAATGTGAGATAAATAATGATTAAAAAAATATATTTTTGGCCTCACATCAACGCACTTCATCAAGCCCGCGATTCGTACAGATCCAACCAGCTTGCAGTAGCTTTTGGTCAGTCCTCATCTATCCGAGGGCAGCCCTTTTTATGCTTCTTTTAGTTTTCAGACAGTTAGAGTTAGCTAGAGGTTTTCTCTAGCAACTCATATTAGTAGAGGCTTTCATCAATCAGTTTAGATTATGAGTATGTAAACTCTCAGATATTGTATATTGCAGTTTTGTTTTAAATACATTTTTTTTATTATCTTCCGCCTTTCAGTTATTGTATTGTTATCTTAATCTCATGCCATGCCATGAAGTTAGCTTGGGGTCACTTGTGGCTTTAAGCATCGTATCTCGTTCAAGAGGTAGTCTCGGGGCGTGATAATGTTTGTTATAAAGGAAAATATTTTTCAGAAAATGTTTTCAGTTTTCTCATGTTTGATTGGCTTAAATATTTTTCAAATCAACTTATTTTCTTCAAATTTAAGGAAATTGACGAACCTTAAAAAAGTAAGAAAAATATTTTTCAAAACCCATTTTGGACCTCACACCTCAACTTTCCATCCTAACTCAAGTCTCGGCATCGATTTCACATACTAATCCTGAATCTAACTCCTGGTTCTCGATTCAAGAGTTGACTCTCAACCTCGATTTGAGACCCAATTCTCGAGTTTCAAATTTTGTTAGGGTCGTATTTCGGGTTAAGATTAGAGGTTAAATTTTAAGTCAGGTGTTAGGGCCAAGTCCTGAATCAGGTGTCAGAATGGGGTTTCAAGTTAGGTATTAGAGCTAAATTTTGGGTTGAGAGTCAAGGTCAGGTATTATATCAAGTGTCGGGTTTGAGTCCCAAATTGATTGTTAGGGTTGAATGTCAAGGTCAGATGTCAAGTCATATTCCATTTTGAAAGTTAAATTTTTGGTCGGGTGTCATGGTCGGGTCTAAATTCATGATCGAGTCTTGATTTCGGTGTTGAGTTTTGATTTTAGTGTCAGTGTTGAAATAGGGTTTGGAAGTCGAGTGTCGATGTCAGGGTTGGCTCAACGTTCGGCATTCGAATCTTTAGTCGGGTGTCAGGGTGGGATCCTAGTTCGAAAGTAAGGTCCTAATTTGGATGTCGAGAACTAGGTCAAAAGTCGGGGTCAGATCTTAGGTAGGGGTCGGGTCTTGAGTCAGGGTTAGGGTTGGATCCTGATTTGGAAGTCGAGACATGAGTCAAAAGTTGGGGTCGAATCTCACGTTGAAGTCGAGGTCGGGTCTCAGGTCAAGTGTTTAGAGTTGGATACCTGTTCAAAAAATGGACCGAGTCAGATGTTAGGATTGGAAGTCAAGGTTAGGTCTCGAATTGAGTGTAGGGGTCAGATCTCGATTCAAAAGTAGGATCCTAAATCAAATGTTGTGTTCGGGTCGGGTTAGGGTTGGGATTGAGGTTGGCTCTCAAGTTGGATGGCTAGTCAAATGTTGGGATCGGAAGTAGGGGTCGAGTCCCATGTCTTGGGTTGGAAGTTAGGATCAGATCCTGGTCCAAAATTTGGATTCTAAGCTGAATGTTGGGGTTAGAAGTCAGGGTCGGGTCTCGAGTTGGGGTCGAGTCTCTAGTCAGGCTAGGGTCCTAGGTCAGATTTAGGGTCGTTCTTGGTCGAGGTCGGATATAGGGTTGGGTGATAGGGTCATATCTTGGTCCAAGAGTCTGATCTCAAGTTGGATGTTGTGGTTGGGAATCTGGGTCGATTCTCATGTTAGTATCAGGTCCCGAGTCGAGGTAACATGTGTGGGTCAGATTTCGGTTCAAAATTTAGATCTTGAGTCAGATATTGGGATTTGGAGTCAGGGTTTGGTCTCGAGTTAGGGCTGGAGGTCGAGTTCGGGTCTCGGGTCAAGGTCGGGTCTTGGGTCGAGGCCAAGGTCGGGTTCCAAATTGAGGTCAAGTCTCGAGGGTCGAATCGCGGTTCAAAAATTAGATCCCGAGTCAGATGTTGGATTTGGGTCCCAGTTCAAAAGCTAAGTCTCAGTTTAGGTGTTGAGTCTTAATTTAGGTGTATGGGTTAGGTTCTAGAAATTAGGTCCCTAGTTGGGAGTCGAGATTGGCTCTCAATTGTGAAGTACATCCTGAGTTAGGGTTGGATCCTGATTTAGATTCTGGGATCAAACTTCATATCAATCATCGAGGTTGAGTGTCAATGTCAATGTCAAGGTCAGGTCCAGTTCCAATATCAGGCCTCGGGTCAGAAGTTGGGATATAGGTCTCGAGTCGGGTGTTGGGGTCGGATCCCAGATCGATCATTGGGATTGTATTCAAGTTTTGGTATCGAGATCGTATTCCAGCTTGAATGTCGGGTCTTAGATCATGATTCGTGGTTAGGTCCTAGGTTGCGTCTCAGGATCGTGTCCCAATCTAGGTTTGGTCTCAGTTTGAATGTCGGGAGTAGGGATCTGGTCCTCGATTGGGTGTCGTTATCAAGTCCCAGGTAGACTGTTGGGATTGGATCGATCATCAAGATCGTGTTTTGGTTTGTGTGTCAGATCAATTACCGAGGTTGGTTTTCAAGTCAGAAACTATTTTCGTAAAGAGGATTTTCTGCTTCTTAGCCAAAAATAAAAGATATTTTCTGAAAAATGCTTTTCTTTCACCAACCATACACTAGAAAATATTTTCTACTCCACAACAAAACTAGAAAAAATATGTTAGTAACCAACTTATTTTAAGGAGCAAAATTTCCCCATTGATATCAAAAGTCAAAATTATAGTGGTATTGATACACAAAAACTCTAAATAATAAAGTAAAAAAAATAAACTACATTATATATGAGCATAATAATATAACACAATTACTTGTAACAAATCAACAATAACAAAAGCAATTATGATGAAGCAGAAGATGACAACTTGAAAGTTAAAATGAAAGAAAACTGAAAGTTTTCTATCAAGAGCTAATAATCAACAATTTATCGACATACATTATTTCTAAGCTTCACAGAATAAGGAATAATGAACTAATATGATGACATTTTCAGATAATGCAACCTTCATCAGTAGTTGAGAATCAATAGAACACAAATTTATACAGTTAAACTTGGCCCCAAGCATACAAATCTTATTCTCAAATTCTGTGTAAAAATTAAACATGCAATTATGCAAATAATAAAATACAAAAATAATATAGAAGAAAAATAATCTATTTATTTTACACAATCATTGACCAAAAAAAAAAAAAAAGTCGACTTCCGGACATGCAATGAAAACTTTGCCAAAAGAACAATAAGGGTAAATTATATATGAGCATAATAATATAATACATTACTTGTAACAAATTAACAACAACATAGAGAATTATGGTAAAATAGATGACAACCTGAAAGTTGCGTTGGAAGAAAATTGAAAGTCATTACTAAGGGGATAACAACAAAATAAGAAATTATTAAAAGACTCAAAATATATATTGAATTGGTTTGGTCAACTGAGCCACATATGAATTATGACTGATAAATAAAAAAAATATTGGGAGAATTATCTCCCCATAAATATGACTTCATTTGAGAACTAGTGAATGCAGATGTTTTGTTGTAAATGGAAAACATCACAATTTATAGAACTCTAAAATGTTTTCTTCCAAGAAAAGAATTACCTAAATATGATAAGTTTTTATTTTTCTTCCATAAATTATTTACCAATATTAATTAATCTCATTCGAATAAAAGTTTTATCTATATTTTCTTGAGACATTTTTGTAGAACTTTGTTTCCTTTATTTAAATTAATGAGCTATAACATCTTAGAAATTCTAAGACCAAATCAGACTGTACATAACAGATCAGGAGGCGTTAAGAAATTTAAGTCTATAAAATTTTGGGATTGACAAACGGCATTTACAGGTCGTAAAAGGAACCACAGGCCATAAATGACATCTGTAGATCAACTTCAGAGACTTGATTTTCAAATTAAGTTTCACGAGCTCAAATCACGGGTTGTGGATCAAACTACGGACCATGGATTGAACTCATGTAATGATGTGCAGGAAAACATAGCTACTATTTCTACTCCTTAGCATTTACAAACTCAGTCTATGGACCGTAGATGGATCCACGGACTGTAGATTGATCTCGTAAGTAGCTTGATTTCTATGGAAGGGATCTACGACCCATAGATCAATCCATGGACCGTAGATGGCCCTCCTAGAACCTGGCAACAGTTTTTCTTTCAAGATTGTTTGTCTTTTTCGACTCTTTTAATTCCTATACTCTATCATTTTGGCATATCCTAAGTGGGATTAAGGAAAATCAGTCGACTAAACCTCCACATTCACGCCCCACACTCAGACAATCAAATTCAGTACGTTCTAAGCTCTCTCAAGCAAGAAATTAGGGTTCTTCCTCTTCAAGTTTCAGCTTAAGGGTTCAAGCTAGGGTTTTCCTTCCAGGTATGTTCGATTTAATCAATAAGTTCTCTTTCACACATTGAGTCCCAAAAAAACCTTATTTCTTTAGTTAATGATTCTATAGAGTCTAGGTTCCTATGAAAACATGATCTTCAACATATTTCAGATCTTCTTCATGGATAGTCTTTGACTACATGTTTTTATACTTATGATTTAGTATATTTACATAGTTATTTTCATGAGCCCTTATAATAGGATAAATTCATGTCTTTGAACCTGTGATAATCAGATTGAATGTTATACTCAAAGTACAAAAATTCATCATGACTAGTTAAATACTAAGTATTTCAGTTCCACATGTAGAAGATCCTTTCAGATAGAATGTCTATCAGTTCAGTATCAGTTTTCAGTATTTATGAGTTATTAAGTGTAGTAGTATTACACAATTTATCAATTTAATATCCATTTGGGAGTATTACTTAGCACCAAGCAGGCATAAGGATGAAGGCTCACCTGTCAATTTTGGGCTGAGGCCTTTAGTAGCAAACCCTAAGTCCTAGAACTACGTGCCACCATAGGTTTTTTTAAGGGTCACCTATCAGATCAAGACTGACCCCTTTGTCCTTTTGGACATCAGCTTAATTAGTGGATGTCACGACCCAATAGCATGAATGAAAAACATGAAGTTCTCTGCAATTGTCTTCTTCTTCTTATACATTGCTATTTCTTTCTTCAATTCCCCAACATGTCCAAAAGAATTGCAAGTTCAATTGCTAGACAAATTTGTAGAGAACACAGGTTTGAAACAATAGAAATGAAATCAACCATCGTTATACCAATTGCTCGAGCTTTAGTCGATGTAACTGTGTAGCAACTAAATATTGAAAGTAGAGGTGCTACAACTCGCACATTAAACAATCAATAATTAGAGCTCCACAATTACATATTTCACATTTAAATTAAGTAATATTCATTCATTATATTCTTTGTTTTCTCTCCAACAAAGTAAGCAGATTATACAATCACACACCTAGCAGAAAACAAAAAAGAAAACACATCCATACTGAGACACATTGTCGACACAATAACAAAACTCACGACCATTGATAGAAATTGAGCTATTTTCTTAAGTTGTGTAATATTTTTTTAGTTATGTGTTTGTTGTCAACTTGACCATGACCACAATGAGCAACTCAACAACAATATAGTAAAAACTTCTCACGTTGCTTATGTGGTTGAAGTCCTTAAACTCTATTTCTCTCATCTCTTCGATGAAGGCAATGTATGAGGTATTAAAAAAGTTTATATGCTTTCAAACTGATGAAACAAGTTAGTCAGGTTTAATAACTCCCAGCACCTCCGATATAAAATCCCGGATAACCCATCAGAGTCAGGCCTATATGCTTTATGTCTAAACTCTTTTAAGAGACACCAACTCTTCCTCTATGAAGGATGACCTCCATGACTAGTTCATTTATATTTTTTTTGAAATTATCTAGCTCATTTATTCTTCAAATATTTAAGAGATGGCATCACCTTGAAAGGTGGCCTCCTTTCTCAACCTCTTAAATTTTTCCATGTTCTGAACATTCAGACATATTAAATTCATTAATTAGGTTTGTCATTTGAGAAATCACATCATAAAAATAATTAATGTATAAAGATAGATAATTTTGCAAAGAAATATATATCTATTGGAATGGAGTTAGCGGGTAACTATAAGTTTGAGTGATACCGGAGTACAATTGTTTGTTGTCAGTGTGAAGTTGCAAATTGTTTAATTTTAAATTTATGTGTTCTAGCTAGATTTCAGTGATCTCTGAAATTACTAAAGAAAATAAGCACACTAATAATTTCTGTTTTCTCTGTCAACTGATTGAAATATCAAGTACGAGGGGATAAAAAAATGAAGTCACTTCAAAGCTCAATCTATATATAATTGGACAACAACGAATTGCTAAAAGTGGAAGTGCAACAAGTGATGTTGCTAATGTTTATCAAGTAAAAATTCACTTGGGAATTTCGAGGAAGTAAGAAATTTTCTCAAAGGTAAAGAAAAACTTCTAAAAATAATATTGACGAAGAGTAGACTGTTTTGACGAGAAAAAAGATTGGATCACAAATTAACAAGAGTCCTAAGCTTGTGCATAAACATACAATCAAAAAAATCTGCTACCATCTCAAACAAAAAAATTACAACTCACTTAGGGTCCTTTTTAACTCGCAAATCTGTCCAGCCATCTATCAATGAGAGTCAACTCGAAATATGTCCAGTAACATGTCAAAAGGAATTGGAAGTTCACTTGCCGAGCAGATTTACATATAACAGAGGCCTGGAATAGTAGTAACAAAATAAACAGTCGTTACTATTCTTTGCTCAAGCTTTAATCGATGTAACTAGACAATAACTAATTGCTTGAGGTTTATATGATGCATATAATTGTTCAGACTTTAAGCTTGATTAAATATCTATTAGTGTGAACTATACTCAGATTCGAAATTATTGAGAGAACATGCTCTCCTGATTTTCTTATCTCTTGAAATTCTATAGTGCAACACAACATTTATTGTAATACCTCGGAAATTGAAAAGTCGGATTGGAAGGGGAAAGTGCCTTTTTGCCACTGATGCAGAGTTTACGAGTCCAACCTACGGACCGTAGGAAGTCCTACGGGCTATAGGAAGGAAGTCGTAAGACTTGGTTTGAGTTTTGGAAATATCAAGTCTCTGATGTTTGACCTACAAGTGAATAGTATGAATCGTAGGGTGGTCTGCAGGCAGTAGGAAGTGCCCATAGGGTGATTCAGAGAATTGGTTTGAGACCTCAAGTCTATGAAAGGATTTTGACGAAAGTGATAAAGTCTACAGATCGTAGGAGGGATCCGTAGAAGTGCTCTAGACTTGGTGAAATTTTGGACTTGAACTTGGGTTCTACGAGCTGTAGAATGTTGGACGGGCCGTAGGAAGGTCTCTTGGAATTGATCAAAAATTGTGAGTCCCAGTAAATGATTCTACGACGGACCAGGTCGAAGACGTAGGGTCTTCCGGTAGTTTTTAATTAAAGGTGTTTTGGTCTTTTCCTACCCAATTAACCCCTAAACTACGTCATTTTTGTCCTAAAACTAACCCTATAACCGTTTTTACTCTTCAAAACCTAACCCATTCCCTTCTTTCACTCGATTTCCCCAAATTCTCTCAAGTCTTCTTCTCCAATTTTCTCTCAAGAGCTCTCAAGTCAAGGATTAGGGTTTCATCAAGCTTCAAAGTTCTCTTCTCCATTGTTAGGGCTTTGATTACCCAGGGTATGTGGGAATCCACCAATGGATCCCTTTCATCCATTCCAAGCACATAAAACAAACTCTTGTTATTGAGTAATTGAAGTGATAGGAACTACAATGCCTTTTGGATGATAAAAGAATGTAAATCAACTGTCTTTCTATTTTCCAGAAATTATAAAATAAAACATCTCTAATGTCTAAAATAGAGATAAAATAAATTGGTTATACTCACCCTAGGAGGATGTCATGTTCTTTTAGATTTTCGGCAACAGTTATGGCATTCCTCCATCCTTGCACTTTCTGCATCCCCTCAACATCATCCTTATACCTCGATTCGTGTTTGGCAAATGCTTTTGCGAAGCTCTTACTTTGGTTTCAAACATGTGATGGATCCACATAACAGAAGATCAGTATGATTGTTTGTCCATTTTCACTATCCTTGCATTCCATAATCTTCACTAGTTCATTCAAGTACCACCTGACGTAGCACAATGCTTTGAGAAAAAGATTATAGAAACTTGAGACTCTTATATAGCTTTCATGAGTTCTTCTGAGATGGAATCGCCATCCTCTAGCCTTTTATCATCTAGGAAGGTGAATATTCTCCTATTTTCCAAACCTTGGTACAAGTGACTCGTAAAATTTCTCCGGGTATCTTCTCCTCTGAAACTTAGAAAGACATCGTACTTTCATCGAGGGCAGTACTGTGAATTACTTGCAGAAGAAGATGATGATGCCCTAGATTCAATTAATTATCTGTAAAGAAAAATAAAGTGTATGGATGAGATCAATTGATGAACAAACTAGTTATATAGAGGAAAGAAGAAATAAACAAGTACCAATTCAAACATGAAAGCTTCTATGAACATTCCAGTCAACTAATAATATTAATAGGAAATTTCTTAATGTGTACTCGAGTCAACGCATTAATTATTATGAGAAATTTCAGCTCCAGAAATCCAATGGGACTTTAGCTAACCATACATTTTTTACTGATTTGAATTTGTCACAATTGAATTTCTATTTCTTCTTGATAGATCATTTATGGTTATGGATCTACTATCCATCTGCACAAAGAAAAATTGGACATATTACTATTTTGAGCAAACAATACAAATTCCACTAGTTTAGGGTCTAATTAATTATGTATTTTTTATTTTAGTTTTTGAAATTATCTTTCGTACCACATTTACTTCGTCAGATATATGTATCTCACATATATGCAGGTCAAATTTGATGTAATATATTTCAAATACACGATATTCAAAACATGACTCGTATGTATCTAGTATACACTGACTATCTTTCTCACCCTCTCTCTATGTATCTGTATTTTAGAATGTTTATAAAAATAATATATATCTACTATCAAAAGCTACATGTTAACTCTCTCGCTCACCTCTCTCTCCCTCTTTCGCTCGCCTCTCTCCCTATATATTTGTTAGTATTTATGGTAAAATATTTGCATAATTAGATAGTTTTTCTACTATTGTTGATGGATTGTTATCTTTCATCACAATGAATGAATGAAGTCAAGTTGCGGTGTCGATGACAAAGAAATTACCCTTCTTTTTCCTTTGCAATAGTATTTGCTTGTACTTCATTTTTTAGTGGTCCATTGTGTGCATATATATTGGAGTTTCAAAAAAATTTCCTACATTTTATTGCTTTTGACTGGTTGTTTGTATTCAATGCAATGAAGTCTAGTCTTCATGTTTTGTCGGTCACAAAGAAACTGCTAGGATATTACTTTACAGTTTCAAATTAACAAACCTCATAATTTGTTGAGAAAATTTTCATATGCCATTCTATTTTGTTTATTTTTATTAATTCCATCTATTTTCGACTGAGAAATAATTTTTTGATCCAAAGGTGGGTTCTAATGGATATCAATAAAGTTGGTATGATATTTCAGGTTCAAATTTTATCAGAGGCAATAACAAATAGGTAATTTAGTTCCTTTTGCCAAAATTTTGATGAAAAAAGTTACTCAAGTAACAATACCAAAACAAATAATCGAGATGATAACACCACTATCATAAAATTTGAAAAAGAAAAGAAAAAAGATATTTAAAAAAAAACTTTACTGAACAAAAACTTTGGAAAAATCGAGATTATAACTCCATGTTCCTTATATCTACTATAAAATTACTATTAGCATATTTCAAATAACATTTAAGTAGCTTTTGCATTTGTGCAAAGATCACTTAGTTTCTGAGCCTAACGCCAATATATTATGTCATACATCACTCCTTGAGATATCAAGTCAGATATATGTTAATAAGAAACGTATATCTAAAATAAGTAACAGACAATGCACTCCTATCACTACTACGTCTTTTTATTTTGTTGCTCTAAACTCACCGCTCTAAATAACTTAATCCGCCTTCTGGATTAACTCTGATTCATAAGCTGCTTCTACCATGAATATGAATGAAGATTATGCTTCTTCCGTAGAATATTTGAGCTCTATATATTGCAAAATTTGGAAGATGGGGTCTACTCCAATTGAATTGATGAACTATTGATATGGGGTCCACAGTGATATGAACACAATGGATAGCTCAAAATGTTAGTGGATGAATCTGCAAAGAAAGACTATACCTTGGAAAACATCTTCGTTGAGTCGAATTATTGTGAGTTAATTCTACTCAATATCCTGCACCTACATAGGGATGTGACTTAATTCAGATTCGCATCAGAAAGTCTCACATTGAGAGTAAAATACTTCCTAACAAAGGCTACACAATATTCAAGGCTCGAACCCAAAATATTTTGTTAACGATGAAGAAGCAGTTATCACTCTATGTCTTTTGTTCCCTTTAAAACTGGAGTTGCTCTAAACTCAGTCCGTTGAACTACTTAATCCGCATGCTGGATTGACCATTTTCCGTACTTAACTCCTGCTTCCACCATGTAACATTTACAGTAGATATCAATGGAGACTATACTTCTTCAGTCGAAGTTGATGGTGGGGGAGAAATTGTTTGAGCTCGAGCGTTGGAGCTACATTGGATTCCGAAGCTTCTTTTATCCACCTGTTTTGGCAAAGTTATCCTGCCATTAATCTGCAATTCGGGTCATCTATTTGTCAGAAAATGGAAAACGTGATTATATTTCGAAATGAAATATAAAAAGAATGAATTTTTGCATACCAAAGTTGTTTCTCAGAAAACATGTAGGCAGTGTCCCCAAAATAGAGCATCTTCCCAGTTTGTTCTGCCAAACTAATCAAAAATCATGAATTAGTGTGGATAATCAAACTCACTGCTAATATGTACATCACCCATTGCCAATATGGGAAAGAGTGCGAAGAAATAATTTATATATAAATAGAGAACACAAATTCATGAGCTATATACCTATATTTAATATCTACTTGTGACCTTTGTTTCTTAGAAGAGGAGCAACTGGCCTCTTCATATCTGCTCTTCCTTATCCCAATGTGAAGCTCAGCTTCATCTTTATACAACAAACGAACTCCAAATTCATCAATTCCACTAAAATAATTTTCTTGTTCAAAATCAATTATTTTTTTAGGGGAATATAACTTAATGTACCCAGAGTCATTTGGTGTTTTTCCATTTGCATCAGATGCATCCCATAAACCAGCAAGAGTTATCAAGAAAAAATGAATAGTAAATTCATCAATATATTCTGAATTGTTGGATAAGGAAATTTTCTGGGTCATCGACGACATCCCATCATCACATAAGGGAATCAAGTGAGCTGTGATGTCAATTAAATCGCCAAAGTATCATACAGCAATTCCCAAGAAGTTATCTGATACATACCAATTTTTAGGCAAATTGATTGATAAACTTTCATCCGGTCTCTGAAGGTGGAACCAACTTGGAATATCCTCCCCCAGACTCGTAAACACTCTTGGTGACAAGGAATGTGAACCAGAGATGTCATACTGCAATGATGAGATATTCTGAAACAACGAATTACAGAGCGAATCATTTCTCCAATCTGCTTCTATTGTAGCTAATTGCTGTGGAAATTCTGGCAGCTGTGTAAGCTTCTCGCAATATGATAAGTCCAAGAATGGAAGAGAACCAAGCTGGGCTATGCTTCGAGACAAATACTCAAAATTATTTCCACAGAGACACAACTTTTTCAAAGAGGATACAATGTCTTCGAGAAGTCCTCCATCTATCAAATTGCAGTAACTGAGATCCAAAGTATCCAAGTATTGCATCCCCATGAAACCTGGCATCTGTGTAAGCCTCCTGCAACCTGATAAGTCCAAGAATCGAAGAGCACCCAATTGGGCTATGCTTCCAGGCAAATGCTCAAAATTATTTCCACTGAGTTTCAACTCTTCCAAAGAGGATAAGGATCCAATGTCTTCTAGAAGTCCTCCATCTATTAAATTGCAGTTACTAAGATCCAGTTTTTCCAATGAGCGTAACCCTTCACTCACCGGAGGAAACACAAAGTACACTCTATCTTCTGATTCATTGTCTTTTGCAAAAGTAAAAAACGTAAGCTTGTTCAACCGGACGATGGAAGACAGAGGTTGTGAGATTTGAGTAAAGTTGGCATGAAGCTCCTTCAAGTTTTCAAAATCACCTATCTCTTTTGGCAAGCTTTCAAGTTTTGCACAGTGTGACACATTTAGCGTCACCAAACCTTTCAACTTACAAATGCTGCTTGGAAGAGATACAAGGTAATACATGTAACTCAAATATAGCTCTATAAGAGGAGATTGGAGATGAATGATAGATAATGGCAGTTCCCTTATCCCAGAGCATGACATCGTAATCTTTAACTCTGGCTTCATTATTCCGAGGACTTCTGGAAATTTCTCTAAACTATAGCAGTTGAAAAGATCCATAGATTCAAGAGATTCCACATTAACATATGGAAACCTCTCAAAGCTTTCACAACAATACAAATCTAAAATAGTGAGTTTTCTAGAACATCTCAGGGAATGATGAACCTCTTCAAGACTCGTACAATTCCCTAGATCCATATACTCCAAATTTGGCATTCCCTAGAAATCTGGTGTTCTCTTCAGGCTTTTGGAGCCTCTTAGATCTAGCCTCCGTAGAAACGGCAATTGCTGCTATTCAAAACACAGAATGAACTACGAAAATGAGTAAAGTAGTAAATGACATTTTTTTATTATGACTCAGCGTGTGAAATTAGAAATTGTTTACTTTATTTTATATGAAAATTAATTACATGCTCATAAACTAGAAAAAATCATGTTATTATAAATAAAAGGTAAAATATCAACCAAAAAAGAAAAACCTTAACCTCAGCATGTTTTATTTGGTGCACATTTGAATATTGCAATTGTACTCTTAAATGTCCCCTATACTTGATGTGGAAAGAGTGCCTAAATACAAAGTAATGTTAAATTTACTTAGAAATGATATAAAAAATTCTTGCCAAAGAGAAAACAAAGTGTTAAATTCAGATGCAATGTATGAAATCTATTGTCATCCAAAAAAATAGTTGTTTAGACTTAGTGGTGGCAATTGTTTTGGGAGAACTATTTAGAACAAGAGGATGCGGGTTTAGAAAACTCAAGTCCCATAACTACGTGCCACCGTAGGATTATGTTTTACCGCCTTGTCGGTTTACCTTTTAGCCCTAAGAGGCTCAGACTAGTGGATCTGCATAGATATGATATGGTCCTATACTCTAGCAAGGTATAGGAAAGCCCTCCTAACTGGGTTAGCTGTTAGACATCATGAGCTCGCATGGTGTATGTGTTATAAGAAACTACCTAGTTTATGCCTTTTTTACGATATGCTCTTAACTCTATTTGATTCACTTTAAGTATGTTATTTACAACTATGATTATGCAAGGCTATTGAAATAGACTCATCTCTTTATATGCTTCTGAAAGAAGAATGTGAATGGTTTTTTTTACATGAACTCCAACTATTTTCTCTTTAGTTCTTTCACTATGTATATGATTTTGAAAACTTTATTTTATTATCCTCATTATGAAATTTTACGATTATTATAGTGTCCCTTACTTACCCAGTACATGCATACTTTTCTCTGCGCTACATCCATTTATGATGTAGATTCCGGTGCCCTTACTTAGACTCATGGATAGTGAGGTTGTAGTAGTTCCAGCCAGCAGTTGGTGAGTCCTCATTTGGGGACTTCCTAGATTAGTTGTTATTCAAAGTTTAGTACTTTCGTCGTTATTTGGTTTGAGGTAACTAGGGCCATGTCCCAGTAAACTTATTTCCTTCAGTCTAAATATTCGAGGCTTATTTCAGACATTAATTTTTCAGTCATCATGAATTTGTTAATTTCCTTATTAAGACTTATTAAGCATATGTTTCAGCTTCTGTATTAGTTTCATATTATATGCTTTGATATGTTATGCCAAGGGTTAGTTTGGGGTCACTCATGGTTCTGAGTATTGTTTCTCGACTGGGGTGTACACTTGGGTTGTGATACATTGCTTTATTGATGCTTTCATCTTCCAACTGGAAATTAGTTGAAGAGTTGTAGACTTGGGTAATGAAGACTTGTAACATAGGTGAAGGGTAATGAAGAGTCATATAGTATGCCACTTAATTCTATAAATATACATAGGTTTTTACTCAAACTTTGCAGTACCTTGATTTCTTGCTAGCTTCAATTCATATTCTTTCTTTTCCGAATCCTTTCAATTTACCTTAAATTCTTACATAAAGTTTAAGATAACAATTCTCGAGTTTAATTAATAGTATTTTTCCTAATTTAGATCGTTCATTACAAGAAAATAACATTTTTCTTCCGTTACAAAAGAGAGATTTTGGTGATTTTCTTGGAAAGAGAAGTTGAGATGATGACCATATTAACTTTCATTGCATCTCGCTTAATGTCTCTCATATTTGCGCAAGTTTCTTGTATCTTTTCTCATTCTCAATTATTGTAATTTGTAATTACATCTTTATTGCTCTATTTTTATTCCGTCAGTAGACATGTAAATCAAAATGTAAAAATCAAATATTTATCGAATGATCGTTTTTTGTTCATAATATTTGTTGGTCTTTTGCCTATAATATCTTATGAATTTTATTACTTTTTATCTATCTCTGTCATATTGCTAGAACAAGATTGTGTCTGTGAGTGTGAGTTATATGACTTTTGACGAGTTGTTTCCTCTATTTCTTTTTGTAAATTCTTATTAGCCACTCTTCATAAATATTTGATAATTGCTTGATTTTTCATTCTTTTTTTCTTCTTTTATGAACATATGGAAGTAAAATATTCTCTTCTTTTTCCAATTTTCATGTCTAGTCATTTTTCTTTTATATATTTGAGGATGTTAGCATCAGATTGATGCTTCAATAATGTACCACACCATCCGGATGTCTTTGTATTTTACTGATGAACAAGTACATCTCTAAGCACTCTTTTCTTTAACTTTTCTCTATAATTTTGTGCAACTCATGATACACATATTCTAATTTTATGTATTTCATTTTAAATTGAATGTACCAATTAGTAAGGGATACACGTGCAACGCTACGTGTCCAGAAACTAGTATTACTAAAAGTGAGAAGCTTCCAAATGCAAAGTTGGATTACTATTTTACCCTTTCACTTAATCAAATTTACCTTTTAATTAATACTAATATTTCATATTCAATTAATCTAAGTCTTGATCAGATACATTCTCACTTACTACAAGTCAAGAACCATTCAATGTGTTGAAATTCCTTCAGATTCTGTAACTATTGCAACCTTTAGAATGCATATTTAGTACTCTATTCCTATTTACATGTCGTCCTTGCTAAAAATAGATATTCTTTAATATTTGTCATTTCACAAAATCAATACATAAATGACATTATTCTTCCTATTTTACCCTTGAGAGTTATTAACCTTGAAAATATGCATTTGATCAACAAAGAAAAACTAAGTAATTAATTCATGTTCATTGGTCAAATTAATTAATCAAAATAAACTAATTCATGTTCATTTATTAAAAACTTGAGTTCAAGAGAATACTAGCTAAGGGTACAATGGTAAAGTTACCTACTTTCTTAAAGAGTGTGAAACCTAAAATTGTGACAACTAAATAGGAACGGAGGGAGTAGTATTTTAGAGTTTATATATATATATATATATATATATATATATATATATATTAACCCTTTTAAAACCGAATACATTAATTACCACTAACTTATGTCAGCAAATCTCTTCATTTTTTTACAAGGAATTTGTAGAATTCGAAGGTTACATTAGCATTGATCTAATTAACACATGAGAATGAAGCTCAAGAATCCACAAGAGAGTCCTATATAAATGGTATCCTTTTACTTTGGCAAGCATGTGGTGAAGTGTTAAAAAAAAGAGTTTTGGCCAAAACATCCTTTATCTATATCCAAAACTTAATGTACATCCTTCAACTATCATATCGAACAAAAATCATCCTTAATGTATTCAAAACTCAGCAAGTTTCATCCTTCCGTGAAACTTCTGTTAAAAAACATTAACAGACCCAATCCCATGTGCAAGTCACATGAACAAGCATCCTAAAATGAGTCCAGTAGTTGTATTATGTTCTTCTTCTCAAAGATGAAGCTTTTCTGAGTTAATTTTTTACTGGCAAAGTTTGTCAGGAATGAATATAGGATTCTCCAGCTTAATAAAAATTGTAATATAAGTTGCTTTGTACAATGAAGCTCAATATTGGCTGTTCTTTTGTTGCTATCACGCTTTGTTTTCCATAATTATTTGTGGTAACTTTCTCACGGATGAAATTCAAAGATCCCTTTCTGTTAGCGGAAACGTGAAAATAAAGAACAAGGAAGAACAATAATATTTAACGTGGTTCGGATCAGAATGATCCTACGTCCACCGGAGAACAACTGTCGTTATATTAACAAAGAAAGGGGAGAGATCCCAAATACATCTAAGAAAGTTACTCTACTAATTCTCTACTCTTCTAATGTATTTTTCTATGAGTTTTTGGATGGTTCCAATAATGAAGAATGGCCATCCTTTTATAGGTGACCAAACTTGGGCTCCAAGCACAAAAGAAAAGAAATACAAAATTTGTCCTCCACAAATTTTAGCTTGCTCTCCAAGTTTAATTCCTAGCCAAGTAAATTGGCACATGGAATTTTCTTCCATTGGGTTTGATCCCACAAGGACCAAACCAACTCTTTTAATCTCCACCTTGGTTTGCGTTCTGAGCATGTGTATGAAAAATTCCGGCCAAAACTTCTAAGCTTACTAGGCAATCCCATTGTAAGAAACAAGAAGAATCAAACCTTTATATTTGTTGAACACACTAGCTCCACCTAGCAGTTGTTCTCCCAGAGTTGCATCAGTTGATGCATACTCCACCCAAATCCTTGCGGTGTGCAAACTTGGCAAGCGAGACTATCTTGGTCAACATGTTTGCAGCATTATTTTCTGTGATAACCTTCTCGACCTTGATAGCTCCCTCTTCAACGACATCTCGAATGAAATAGAATCTGACATTAATGTGTTTGGTGCGCTCATGAAATCTTTGATTTTTAATCAAATGAATAGCACTTTGACTATCACGTCTTAGAGTTGATTCTAGCAGAACCAAACTCAATTTTGCCACCAAACCTTTCAACTAGATAGCTTCTTTCACTTCCTTCGTTGCTGCCATATATTCTGCCTCTATTGTAGACAAAGCGACAATCGACTGTAAAGTTGATTTCCAACTAACGGCACTACCAACGAGACAAAAGATGCATCCAGTTGTGGACCTCTTTCTATCAAGATCCCCTGCATAGTCATAATTAACATAACCAAGAAATAAAATACCTTCACTTTTCCTAAAGGTTAGGCCAACATCAGAAGCTCTTTTGAGATATCTCAATATCCACTTGACAGCTTCCCAATGCCTTTTCCTGGATTTGCCATGTACCTGCTTACCACACTTACAGAATGAACAATATCTAGATGTGTGCACAGTATAGCATACATAATGCTACCAACTGCGCTAGCATAAGGAACCTTTGACATATGCTCTACCTCATCCACAGACTTAAGCATTTGTAACTCTGAAAGCTTGAAATGAGAAGCTAACGATGTACTTACAAGCTTTCTCATATGCATATTGAATCTCTCAAGAACCCTTTCAATGTACCTCTTCTGAGAAAGATGTACAACACCGTCTTCTCTTGAAATCTCCATTCCAAGGATTTTCTTTACAGCTCCCAAATCCTTCATGTCAAATTCCTTGCTCAACAGTTTCTTCAAAATATTTATCTCTATGATGTTGTTAGCAGAAATAAGCATATCATCAACATACAACAATAAATAAATCATAGAGTTACTAGACATGTTCTTGTGATACACACAAATATCAAATGCACTCCTAGAGAATCCTTGTGTAGTCATGAATGCATCAAACCTCTTGTACCACTGTCTAAGAGATTGCTTCAAATCATACAATGACTTTTTCAATTGGCATACATGATCTTCTTTTCTCTTAGCTAGGAAACTTTCAGGCTGATCCATATAGATTGTCTCTTCTAGATCACCGTAAGAAAGCAGTTTTGACATCAAGTTGTTGAAGCTCCAAATCAAATTGTGCAACCAATACTAGTAGCACGTGAATTGAGCTATGTTTCATGACTGGAGAGAAGATCTCATTGTAGTCAATTCCATCCTTCTGACTTAAGCCCTTTGCAACCAATCTCGCCTTGAACCTAACATCTTCCATTTTTGGAATACCCTCTTTCTTTCTGTAGACCCATTTGCATCCAACTGTCCTCTTCCCCTCTGGTCTTTCAACTAAGACCCATGTCTCATTTTTCTAAAGAGATTCCATCTCTTCCATCATGGCTAACCGCCATTGTGGACCATCCTTGCAAAAAGTTACTTCAATATACGAGGAGGGCTCGAGATCCTTAATCTCTTCTTCTGCAGCTATGAACGCATATGTAATCAGATTTGCTTGCTCTATAAGATATTTCAGTTTTCGTATCTGCCTATTGTCCCTTCCCTTCGAAATTGTGTATGGTTCATTGACAACAAGTTCTTCAAGATCTGCATCTTTTGACTCATAAATTTGAGTCTCTTGATCCCTTTCCTTGGTAAGCTCCACTGGTAGCTTTACCTGCTCATTGTTCTCGATTCCAGATAGCTCCACAGAAATTTTACGAGGATCAAGTATAGAGGACTCATCAAAGGTAACATCTCTACTAACTACAAATTTGAGTAAAGACAAACATCAAAGTTTGTACCCTTTTACTCCATCTACATACCTTACAAATATGGACTTCTTAGCCCTTGGTTCAAGCTTTCCTTTATTAACATGATAATAAGATGGACACCTAAATATTCACAAGTATGAATAGTTAGAGGGCTCACCTGACCATACCTCATTCGGATTCTTAAAGTCAATTGTTGATGCTGGAGATTGATTGACAATATGAGAAGCAACATGAACTGCTTTAGCTCAAAACACTTTGGACATTTTGGATTGTAAGAGCATACAACGAGCCTTCTTAAGAAGGGCCTGTTCATCCTCTCGGTAACTCTAATCTGTTGTGGTGTGTGCCTGACCATCCTATGTCTTGCAATCCCATGCACCTTACAGAAATCATTGAACTCTTCACTGCAAAACTCCAAGCCATTATTTGTGCATAGATACTTTATTGTTCGCCCCATTTGATTCTCAATCAAAATCTTCCCTTCTTTAAATGCCTCAAAAGCATCACCTTTTGCCTTCAAGAAATGCACCCAAACCTTTCATGAAAAATTATAAGTGAATGTGAGAAGATACCTCTTACCTTCCTTCGATGGATGCTTAGAGGAACCCCATAAATCTGAATGGATATAGTCTAGCACCCTTCTCGTCTTGTGCTTGTCAGTGCTGAAGCTGACCTTCTTTTTCTTCCAAAGATGTAGTGCTCACAAAATTTAAGTCTGTTGTTCTTCTCACCATTCAAAAGGTTACCGTTGCTCAAAATCTCCAGTCTTCGTGCGCTCATATGACCTAGTCTCATGTGTCATAATTTTGCCTTGTCATCATCAGATAACCACATTGTAGATGCATTTATAGAGCCAACAATGGTGCTTTCTGCTAGTGTGTAGAGGCCATCCTCTAGCTTGGCCTTCAACATGATTAAAGACCCTTTAGTCACTTTCATAGTTCCTCCTTCGCTCATATACTTGTAGCCTTATTTATCTAGAGTACCCAAGAAGATCAAATTCTTCTTCAAATTGGGAACATGGCGGACTTCTTTAATAGTCCTCACGATCCCATCATGGCAGCAAACCCGAACTAAACCAATGCCAACTATTTTACCAGTTTCATTATTGCCTATTATTACGGTTCTTGCACTTGTCTCATAGCAGCTGAACTAATCTCTTCATTATTGCCTATTATTACGGTTCCTGCACTTGTCTCACAGCAGCTGAACTAATCTCTTCGGAATGTCATATGCAGAGTACAACCGGAGTCTAACACCTATTTATTGTCATAGAATCCACTATTGCATGATGTTGTTAGTACATATTTATCATCATAATCATGTACCTGCTCAACAATGGATGCACTCTCCTTTTCTTTGGACTTTGACATAGGGCAATCTCGTTCAAAGTGCCCCTTCTTATGACAGCCCCAACACTCTGCATTTTTCTTATTCACACGAGACCTTTGATATGTATTTTAATTTTCTCCTTTCCTGTTGGCTAGTACAGCCTCTCACAAAGAGCCCACTAGCTTCGTCACCTTTGTCTCCTTCAAAATGACTCTGCACATCACAAGAGTTAAGTGGTTGCTGCACTTGCTCAAGAGTGATAGGCTCCTTGCATACATCATTGAGTTCTCAATATCACGATATTTTGAAGTCAATAAAAATAGCAAAGTACATACAAGCGTCTTCTCATCCTTTTTAATTCTAGACGTCTGTAAGTCCATTACAAGTTTATTGAACGCATCTAGATGATCTTGCAACAAAGTACCGGACTCCATCTTAAATGTGTGAAGACGCCGTTGTAACAAGATCCTTATTGTCACCGACCGGTCCTAGTAAAGCCCATCCAGCCTTTTCCATAACTGTTTGGCTGTCTCCTCAGTACTTGTACTTACTTCACAAAGCACATTAGATGCAAGAGACAATTGGATTACACTCAATGCACTCCTTCAATCTTCTCCTTGTCGAAATCCGATGTGTCATCAGGTTACTTTTCATCAATAGCATGGATTGAACCTTCCCTCCGCAGTAACGCCATCATCTGAATCTTCCAGATATTGAAGTTGTTGCGCCCACTAAATCTATCAATTTCAAACATCATAGAACTCATTGTTACTTGTTCTTCCTCTTCTACTATGAAGTATTTAATTTGGAAATGCAAAAAACCAAAGTAGTTCTTTTCTGGTGTGGAAGATTGGACTGTGCTGCAACCACAGAGCATACTCAGACAGAACCTTGGCTCTGATACAAAGTTTTAGCGGAAATGTGAAAATAAAGAATAAGGAAGAACAACAATATTTAATGTGGTTTGGATCAGAATGATCCTACGTCCACCAGAGAACAACTGCCTCTATATAAACAAAGAAAGGGGAGCGATCTCAAATACATCTGAGAGAATTACTCTACTATTTCTATACTCTTCTAATGTATTTTGCTACAAGTTTTTGGATGGTTTCAACAATGAAGAATGGTCTTCCTTTTATAGGTGACCAAACTTGGGCTCCAGGCACAAAAGAAAAGAAATACAAAATTTTTCCTCTATAAATTTTAGCTTGCTGTCCAAGTTTAATTCCTAGCCAAGTAAATTGACACATGAAATTTTCTTCCATTGGATTTGACCCACAAGGACCAAACCAACTCTTTCACTTTCATTTATTTCTTGTTCTGCATTTTTTATCTTTTAAGACCATTTTCTTCAACATAAATCTGCTCTTACCGCTCTCTCTCCATTTTCTCAAGACCCAATAATTTTTTCTTAAATTATTGTTAAAGATTTTTGATCACCAGAACATCAACAAATTTCATTGCGCCCTATTTGGGGTGTTAAGAGTCATGTGACTTGCACATAGATGGGTCTGTTAATGTTTTTAACAAAGTTTCACGATGGACGAAACTTGCTAAGTTTTGAATACATTAAGGAAGATTTTTGTTCAATAAATTAGTTGAAGGATGTACATTAAGTTTTAGGTATAGTTAAAGGATGCTTTTGGCCAAACACTAGTTTTAAAAATATGATAAAAAATGACATCCTTCATAGTCTTTGGTGGTGAAACTGATGGTGTTATTTATATATTTGAAGGGCTCATCAAATAATATATTTGTCACTTTAGTTATTTTTTGGTTAGTTATGTTTGTAATGTTGTCTCTTGTCATAATTTGAACTCTTACATCATGTTGTTAATAAGTATTCTCAAGGAATCAGCTTACAAATTCACAGCTATTACTTATTTCTTTCTCAACATCAGCCAAGTCTTTTTCAAAGTTTATGGCTATTGAAATTTTGTTCAGTTTGTTAAAGGATTGATCTTTTTAGATCAGGGAGCATTTGTTGTTTAGATAAAAAGAGTGTTAATATTATCTTTTTATTTTTATTTTGCTGGAAATATTTGTTATTACTTAATAGTTCAATTCTGCAAGATTGATATATATTTTTTGGACTTTCATTGTGTATTCTTTATAATAAAAAGTCTTAGTTATTGATATTTCAATATTTCATATTCCTTTTTAATGATGCAAACATGACTAAGCCTAAGGAAATTTATTTAATGATTAACAGTCTTGCCGGGCTTTGTTTAGTGATAAGAAACCGAAAAAGTGAATTGTGTCATTGAGAGAAAAAATAGGGTCCTATGAGCAACCATCAACTTACTAAGAAAGGTAAATAGTCTTCCTAACAATAATTGATTGAAATTTAAAAAATCCAAAAGAATGAAACTTAATTTAATTATAGAAAAGACATGTACACAAGTCTTAAAAAAAACTGATACTTATGACAAACATTATGAGATCTCTTGGAGATAAGCTGTATGATGACACTTTAATTATATTTTATAACTCTTAAAAATTTTCTAATTAAAAAATATATGCACGGAAAGAATTGTTATGTTTAGAGAGCAAAACATAGTGTCAAACGGGGCTACACGTGCTCAGAGACTAGTAGTAATAATATGAGAACAACCCAAAATAATATAAAATACATTAATTTGAGTATATATATGGAATTAATAACTTATTTTATTTAAACACAAGAATTATAATTCTAGGACAAGACAAAATAAAAAGTATCTCAAATAGAACAATACCTTTGTTTCATTCCATAAATGATGCAACGAACTCCACCAGAGATCAAGATGAACAAGTCTTCTGGGATTAAAATTTTCTGGCAATAACTTCCAAGAATAGTCATGCCAGACAAAACAACACAAGTTGTTGGACAGGTACTCAATGGAGTCATCATGGCAATTGGAGTCAGACGAAGAGGATAAGGTTCTCCTACATAAGTTATATTCATCTTTATCACATAGCATAATATCCTAAGCCTTTTCATATTTTTCATTGCCTCTTTGCTAAAGCATAGTTTTTGAACATAAGTACACCAGATTGCTTCCATTGTCATGGTCCCCTGGTAAAAAAGATCATGACCCACAAATTATAACTTCACGTCGTGTAAAATCCGCTACCAATATTACTATTTTTTACTCTTCGCATGCAAATATTTCCGATTGATTTTTATTATTTATTATTGCCCTTGGTGTTCTTGAAAAACAAATATTAAAAAAAATAGGGTACGATATTAGTTAGGTCCTTCTCAAGAAATATGTTGCTCGAGAGAAATGCTTTGTACAATTAATTCTAATTTCTAAAGACACATTTTTCAAGAAGTTTTTGTTGAATATCACAATAAGATTAGATAGGATAAGTATTAAGAAGTAGAACTGTGATTGTCTAAGTATTGTAGAGTTAATGTCTATGTTGCTCCGGCGCTTTAGAAAAAGTCAACGAGTACATGTCGGATTCTTCAAAAATAATGTATTTTTGGAGAGTCCAACATGGGTACAACATCGAAAGTGAAGAGTTCGAACAACTTATGTTAATGTCAATGTATAACTCTAGCTTAAGTCTCCCTAATTGTATCAGAAAACTAATCTTAGGTTGAGTGTAACTCATGTATGTGTATAAATACACTGCGTATGTAATCATCATATAGCCTATAGCATATATATATATATATATATATATATATATATATATCATATAATATATACATATAAAAAAAAGAGAACCCTCAACCCGGTGACGTGGCGCCACATGAAGCAAGGATTCTCTTTTTATTTATTTATTTTCAAAATTGCCCTTTCCCTATACAATAGGAGCGCCACTTCAGCCTTCAACAGCCGCTTCTCCCGTTCATTGTTTCACAACTCTTGTCGCTCTTCATAAACATTGCACCTATTTATAAGAGCCGACTCGCCTACGTGGCACCCTCACATATCAGGATTCTTATTTAACCCTTCTTAAAAGTCACAATATTATAGAAAAGTCACAACTTTTCATAAGTCACAACTCCACAAAAAAGCCGTAACTTTTCATAAAAGTCGCAACTCTTTAGAAAAGTCAAAACTCTTCGTAAAACTCACAACATTTCACAAAAGTCACAACTTTTCATAAAAGTCATAACTTTTAATAAAATTCACAACTTTTTACAAAAGTCACAAATCTTCATTTTTTCATTCACACCTTTTAAAACCCAACACTTAATTCCAAGGAACCAAAATAAGTAAGAATAAACAAAGAAAATTGATTTCAATTGCAATGCGACATTACTACTCTTGCACCTCTCAGTCAACAACTCATAACACTGTTGGAATGGTTGAATTCTTATTTAACCCTTCTTAAAAGTCACAACCTTACATAAAAAGTCACAACTTTTTATAAAAGTCAGAACTCTTTACAAAAGTCAAAACTCTTTATAAAAGTCACAATTTTTCACAAAAGTCACAACTTTTCACAAAAGCCACAACTTTCCATAAACGTCAAAACTTTTTACAAAAGTCACAACTTTCCATAAACGTCAAAACTTTTTATAAAATTCACAACTTTTTACAAAAGTCACAAATCTTCATTTTTTCATTCACACCTTTTGATACCCAACACTTAATTCCAAGGCACAAAAAGAAGAAAGAATAAACAAAGAAAATTGATTTCAATTGCAATGAGACATTACTACTCTTGCACCTCTCAGTCAACAACTCATAACACTGTAGGAATGGTTGAATTCTTATTTAACCATTTTTAAAACTCACAAACTTACAGAAAAAGTCACAACTTTTTATAAAAGTCAGAACTCTTTACAAAAGTCAAAACTCTTTATAAGAGTCACAATTTTTCACAAAAGTCACAACTTTTCACAAAAGCCACAACTTTCCATAAACGTCAAAACTTTTTACAAAAGTCACAACTCTTCATTTTTCATTCACACCTTTTTAAACCCAACACTTAATTCCAAGGCACCAAAATAAGAAAGAATAAATAAAAAAAATTGATTTCAATTGCAATGCGACATTACTACTACTGAACCTCTCAGTCCACAACTCATAACACTGCTAGAATAGTTGAATCTATAACAATTTTGGTTCTTTAGTAAACAAAACTTCTATTTCTGTCACTATTATTTGTAGGTTTTTTATGCTATAGGGAAGTCGAATACAAATACATTAATTAAGCTTCTTATGAAGTGTGTTTCATTCCTCAAAGTTTTCTTTCTCCTATTTATGAAGCTTAATTTTTTACTGTAAGTCATAGTGATTCATATAACTATTGCAATTTTTTTTTGCTATTTTAGTGACTTTTTTTGGACTCTATTAAAAATATCAGCAAGGATAATTGAAAATTGATCTTCTCTTTTGTTTCTTTCTACAGGTTTCTTCATATAATTTTTGGGAAAATTGGTTTTGGGTTGTGCTATATTTGATAGCACGCAACAACAAATATGTGATAACTAATACGGAATTAATGGTGAAGTTTGTTAAAAGAACCAAACATATTGCTCTCTTGCTTGCCACAGTTAGTATATTGTTTTGATTATTTTATCTTAGGTACAAATATTTTGTATACCATTTGTAATGACCCTCCAGGTCATTTCTGTGTTAATGCCTTCTTTCTGTCATTTAGAGCGTTCCTGTAGCGACCCCAAGTAATTTATGACTTGCTGGCACTGACGATTCGGTCGTCTGGTCGTTCGTTTGGGTTTTATGCCCATTTTTCTATTTTGGAGCTTTTGAACCTTGAAAAGTTGACTTCGGTCATAACTTCAGGTAAACGACCTCAGATGAGAATCCTGATGGTTCCATCAGCTCCATAAAGGCCAAATTAGGCTTGAAGCATGGTTCGCATGAGTCCCGGGGTTTCCGGTGTGAATTTGGGGTCGATTAGCTCTTTAGCCTTTGGAAATTGGCCTAAGGTTGACTTTGGTCAACTTTCTTGAAAAACGCACTCGGATGAAAATTCCGACAGTTCGGTTAGTTCTAGAATGCCGAGTTTGGTCAACAACGACCTTTCGAGAATTATCGGGAGCTTCCGATCAAAATCCGAGGCCCTTGGTAGAATTTGGCTAAAATGGCATAATGGGTGTGGGACCCACTTTTTATCGAAACGACCTCGTATGGAAATTTTGACTGCTCCATTGAGTCCGGAATGTCGAATTTAATGGGGTAGCATATATGGTTTATTTTTATCGGGTCCCGAACGAATTCCGAGGGTCCGTTCGGAGACTTTAAAAAAATAGCTAAAATCTGGTTGCTGGTGCTGACCTTTAGCGACCAGAAATTGGACTTTTAGTGACAGGAAATGGTCTTTAGCGGCGAGGTTTAGGTTTTATAACCTAGAAATTTCAGCTCTCACTCTCATTTTCAAATGCCGATTTCTCCCTCATCCGAGCTCCGATTTGAGTGATTCAAAGTCCTGTATGATCGTGGAGATTTTGACTATGCAGTGGAGTGATCGGAATGTGTTGGTGAACCCTTGTTTGTGGTGAAATTCAGCTCGAAGCTGCTGCCATCAACTTATGATTTCTTCTTCATTTTAAATTTTGATATCTCGAGTTCTAGAGCTCCTTTTTTGGTGATTCAAAGTCCCTAGTGTTCGGATTTTCTTTGGCTTCATATATTTAAGGTTGGGGTTCGATGGGTGCACCTCGTTCTGCGTGAAATCGGTTAGTTTTAGATTTGTTATTGTTTGGTTGATTGGGAGCGGATCCGACCCCTATTTGATAAACTAGTTTAAGATTAGTGTTGGGAGAAGGATTTGGGACCTTTTGACGGAGTTAATTCCGGGAAATCCGGAGCGGGTCCCACTTTGCCCGATTTTGACCCAAAAATTGGTCTGTCTCCGAATTTATTAATTTTGGTGTCTAAACAACCGTATTGACGCTGTGATTCTATTGTTCGTAGCGTGGCAATAGTCTGAGGCCGTTCAAAAGGGGAAATCTCCAATTGAGTGACTTGGAGCGCGCGTGATCGGCTTTTTGGTAGGTTACGGCTTCCCTTCTTTCTAGACTGAGCCTGATTGTGTAAATGCTGGTTGATATTTGTGAATCTGGGGTGGTTAGTTAGTATTGTTCCTCGACTTCCTCAGTTTAGAGTTGACTGTTGGTTTGCTATGAGCTAGTATCATGCTATAGGTTGGGCTGTTGATTTGATTTGCTGATATGCATGCTGTGGGGTATCTGTTGGTGGTTATCTGATGTTGCATGAGTGGGTCCGGGTGAATCTGGTTGATGATTGACTGATTAGTGTGATTCTGCCTTAGAATAGGTTGTGATTTATTGACATAGTCTCATGTACCTCGTTGACTTGAGTATATATCCGACGTCGTTTCGGATGGACTAGATCCTTGTAGACTGATATAGCAGACTTGGGTCAGATTATGAGCCTTAGTATAGGTGTTTTCGTGACTTTCGGACCTTCCGATTCTTTGCCCCTTATCGTTGGGATTTTTGGGATGCGGCACGGAAGACACCGTGGTTGCGCCGATTGTCAGCTGGATTGTGTTAGGCTGGGAGCCTTCGGTTGGTATATATGTGGGGGCGGCGGCCCGTGATTTTTAGTCTCTTAGTGTATTATTTTTGTGGCTTATCCAGTTCTTGACGGCTGGCTCCAGTACGCGGTTGACGTTACTCGGTTATCACTCAGGATTTCCAGTGCTAGGCTGACGGGGGTAGGCTAACCACTCCGGTCCGCAGCTGACATTACACGATTGCAGCCCGTTATTTCCAGTACGAGTTCGTGGAGCATAGGCTACTAGTCCCAGCTATGCGACCAACGTATCCGGTGGAACCATTATTTCCAGCGTTAGACTGTCGAGTGTGGGATAACTCTTTCTTTTGGCTTCTTTCAATTAAATTTGTGAACTGTAAACTTGGATACAGCCCGTTAGACTATCTTTTTGAAAAATATGTTAACCAACATGCCTTTTTCTTCTTGATTGTTCGAAAAGTAAGGTCGTCTTTATTATTATTTGTGCATATTTATGAGTTCAAGTGCTCACAAAATTATGCTGTGAGATTTTAATATGTTATGTATCAAAAATTTGGTTTAAAATATCCAGTTGTGAACAGTTCAATTCAGATGCCACATACTTCTTGGTTGATCTTTCCATTAATTCTTTGTAACTGCATACTATAACCATAATAATAACTATAGTTCAATTCCAAATAAGTTGGGGCCGGTGATACAAAATCTAAGCAATAGTAATGACTATTCTGAGACAATGAGGAATAACCTTTATGATACTAACAATTTTAAGGTCATTTTTAACATATACATGATACAACATACTATAATAAAAAAGAGATTGATGGAGGTTCATGAGAAAGGAGTCGAAGGTACTCCATTTGAATTTAGTTAATTATGTTCTTGTATGGACATGATGTTCCACTTTACTTGGGAGTGTTATTGTTCGAGGCTTTTTGGTCTCTTCTTTAACGTCTGATGTTGTTCTTTATAACTTCTTGGAATTCAGAAAATTTCGTTACTTCTGACCAACTATTTCAATGGAGATTTTCTTAGACTTCTTTCTTATACTTAAAATCTCTCTATAACTCATAATTTGTATAACAAACATGAAAATTTAAAAAGTATAACACTTTAAGATTTCAGAGGAACACTTTGCCTTAAGATAAAATGTTCTTGACAAAGTAGTGTATGTATCGAAAATACGAATATTACTGAATGATCATATGTAAGCTTAATAAAATAGTTCAATCCCATGCAAAGCACGGATAATTTACCTAATATATATATATATATATGATTATTATTAATATTATTATTATTAAAGGTGAAAAGCTCCAAAAAAAATTGAATTACCATTTTATCCCTATACTAAATTAAATTTTTATAAAACAACTAATTAATTAAATATTAAATTGTAATCATATCATATTATTATTATTATTATTATTATATTAATATTAAATGAAAATGTGTTAAGTCAAAAGTTAAAAGACAAAGAAGTTGTTAGACATTTTTACTCTTTTAATAACTAAATTAGTTACATTTTTTCTTGGTATTCAATTTTTGTTTCTCTCTTTCAATTTATTTGACACAATATTTATATATACATATAAAGCTTGATATAGACAAGGTAATGTGATATCTTTCTAGAACCAACAAATATATTTATCTTAGCGGAATTGTATTTATCTTTTTCTTAATTTTTCCTCTTATATTTTATGTATCATACTGTAACAACATAAATTAAGTAACTCAATAACTAATACTCCACTCTTCCTATTCCTCATTTGCCGTTCTTTGTCCCATTTAACTCAAATTAATACATAGAATTTTAAAAGTTACTATTTAAACCTCACATAGAATCCCTTAATTGCTATTTCCCTTTTGTTTTGATTCAATTCAACTTAATATTTAGAAAGTCAAAAGCTATCACTTATTAAAAGATAACCATCTTATGCCCAATTAAAAAATCAGAAAGCTCATTAACTTGGTTGTTATTAGTTTTATTTCAAAGGTATTTAAGAAAAGAAATTTTTGAGTGTGGGTTATTTCACCAACAGAGATTTTACATGCAAATATTTGCACTATACTTTTTTTTCCCTTTTTATTTATTTATTATTTTTCTTCTTTATTTACTTTAAATATTCACTTTCATAATTCATATCTAATTGCTTATTCAATTGCTACTCTTAATAATAATACCCAGAACTTTCATGCTTTTCATATTCATAATCTCCAACATTTAATTTATAACTTTAAGATATATTTTGTATTCCTCCATTTTTATCTATATAATTCATCTTCTATGTTTCATGAGACCTTTACCTACCCAAGATTGTCCTTTTTATTCTATAGTTAAAGTAGTGAAACACTTATATTATGATTGTGCTATTTGATTCATGCTTTAGTTTGACTCGATGAGGAGAACTCTTGAATCTCATTAATTATGGGAGAAGGTGTCGACAAGAATTCAAAAAATAATATACTAATTATGTATTTCTTTTCATCCATAATGTTATGATTAAAGTTTTAAAAAGGATGTGTATGCTATATTTTTTCTTCTTATTTTTTTAAACGTTTTCTCTCCATTAGACTTCTTTAATTTAATTTTCTATGATTTTCTACGTGTAATAAGTCTGCATTTTTATTTTGGCTCAAATTAGTCATTTGTGACAACATTTGCTAACTATTAAGTAAACATTTAAGACTTACGGTTGGTTCCTTAAAAGAAATTAATTATAAACATTAAAATGTGTCACTCATTTGGTGTTTCTTATCAAACTTTGAAAGATTAATTTATAAGTATTGCATTTTAATACTCATTACACATATTTATATAGAATTTTAATCATTCTAACGAATCTATAAAAATTACTCAATAAATGAATACAATGCTAAAACTTCTCAGATTTCTCAGTTTTTAGAGTAAATCGAAAAGCTTTTCATGCTGTGATATAACAAAATTGTAATAACTCTCATCTTCTAAATAAAATATAATCAATGATCAAATGAGTTCTAGACCAAGGATTTGTAAGGTAAGATTTGCCCTTCCTTGTATTTTTTCCCTTCGACAAGTTTTATTAACAAAAGGTTACTCAGAGTAAATAGTTGGGTAATATTAGCTTAAAAGACTACTAATTGAGTTATTATGCACAAAGTGTCGTACAAATTTCAAGTCATTCCAAAAATGGAAGTAAGATTAAACATATTAAGTGGCTACCAGACTAATTCATGGCTTGATAACATAAGATAAATGGATTTTGATATATGAAAACCAGAAATTAAATATTATTGCAATATTATTTAGCCTACTTACTGTATTGTTGACCATCACTTCCTCCAAATCTTCAACGTCCCATAATCTGTTACGTTCACCTGGAACCTTTTGCATTTTCACTATATATTTACCCATATCTTGTATTAAGTCATGCATCTGAATCGTATTATAGTCGATGAACACAAGAGATTTGTCAATTAGGACACTCAATTCAATATTTGCTCCAGAATAATAGCTCTCAAGAATTGACATGATGTAATCTTTTTTATTCCCGCGCGCGTAAAAAGCATGCTATATCTAGAAATTTGTCTTGTTGTATGGTCTCTAGTCTATCGTGACTAATTTTAAGTTTTTCAACGATTTCTGACTTGGAGTTAATTTTCATTTGCTCTATAGCACTTCTCCACTCAGTTATGTCCCTCTTATGTAAGAAAGAACCCCAGACTTTCAGTGCTAAAGGAAGGCCTTTAGCATGATTAACGACCTCCAACGAGAGCTTCTCAAAACATTCACCTGGAACTTCTTCTTTGAAAGCATATTGATGGAACAGTTTAATAGCATCATGGTCAAGTAGTGTAGTCACTTCATACAGTACATCATTCTTTCCTATCAAATGCTTGTCTCTAGTTGTTGTATTAATCCTACTGCCTTTGCCAAACCAATCAAGATCCCCTGCTAGGTTATCCAAATGGTCACTGTGATCTATGTCATCAAGCACAACTAAAACCTTCTTAAACTGAAGTCTATGAGCTATCATGTGCTTTCCATCCTTCTTATTATTCACGTAGTTATCTTTTTTCCTCAACAGTTCTGAGAGAAAGATATTTTGCAAAGAATGCATTTCGCATTTGTTTTCTTTAATATCCGCAAGAAAACAAGCACCATCAAATTGATTTGAGTTTGTATCAAAAATAGCCCTTGCTACTGTCGTTTTACCAACTCCCCCCATTCCCCAGATCCCCAACATCCGAACATCATTGATTTCCATCTCTAGTAGGGCTTTTACTTTCTCTGAATGAGTATTTATTCCCACAACATTTCGCAAATAAGATACTGAAGTCTTGCATAATTTGCTGGAAACTTGGTCAACAATATGCTGAATAAAGTCTGATTCAATCCTATAAAAATAATAAGAATATTGCTGATATATATATATATATATAAATAAAAGAGAATCAAGAATAAAAAGTAGTATTTCACATTATAGAGTACTCCATAATTATGATAAAAGGGATTATGCACATAAATCAAACTTTAAGAATCAATCAGAATATTTTTGAGGTTTGTTCTATAGTAATATACTATATATAGGTATTCTTTTCAATGTATGTGTTTTCAACTCACCTGTCACGGATATCATATCCTTTTAGATTTGCAGCAGCAGTTAGGGCATTCCTCCATCCTTGCACCTTCTGCATCCCCTCAACATCATCCTTATACCTCGATTCGTGTTTGGAAAATGCTTCTGCAAAGCTATCACTTTGGTATCGAACATGTGATGGATCCACATAACAGAAGATTGGTATGACGGTTTGTCCATTTTCTTTCTCCTTGCATTCCATAATCTTCACTAGTTCATTCAAGCACCACCTTGACGTAGCATAATTCTTTGAGAAAACGATTACGGCAACTTGAGACTCTTCTATAGCTTTCACGAGTTCTTCTGAGATGGAATCGCCATCTTCTAGCCTTTTATCATCTAAAAAGGTGAATATTCCCCTGTTGTCCAAACCTTGGTACAAGTGACTCGTAAAATTTGTCCGGGTATCTTCGCCTCTAAAACTTAGAAAGACATCATACTTCGGTCGAGGAAAGTACTATGAATTACTCGCATAAGAAGAAGAAGATGCCATCGATTCAATTAATTGTCTGAAAAGCAAAATAAACAGTATGGAGATGAGATCAATTGATGATATTTTTGACAAAGTTATATACAAGAAAGAATAAATAAACCAGTACCACTTGAAACAGGAGATCTTCTGTATGAATAAATAATTGTTGTTGGATGTAGTCAACTTATATTTTTCATTAAATATTAATAGAAGTAATAGGTAGGAACTTTCTGTGAAGATTCTTAATAGAAAAATATTGCTCAGACAACAGTTGACAGCTATTCTGGATCTTCCCTCCATTAGCAATAATTGATTATGAAACTGCATATATATGTAGGAGTTAATAACTTTGTTGGTCACTCAACTAATAGTTGAAATCCGTTTTCATAATCAAGGATCATCACCTTGAACAAGATGAGAATTATATCATTAATTTTTATTTTTTAAAAATTAAACAAGATTATACTATTATTTGCACATCACACATTTATAAAGCCCATGAAGCTACAAATTAGAAGGGGAAAAAAAGAAGAGGAAAAGTGAAAGCAGATTTGAGATTTGCGAAATAAATAGTAGTTTACTTTTGCCTTTATCACTTACAAAAGCCATCAAAAAACTAAAATAATAAAAACTTGGAAAAGTCCGAATTTGCCACTATAGTTAATGAATATTTACTTTTTACCCTCAATAGAATAATCTGGCTAGAAAAGGTGAAATGTACTCACAGTTGAAACTGATACCATGTATGCCCAAATTGCCCTTCAAAATAGCATTAGAAAAAGTGAATATCTCCTAATGAGGGCAATACATACAGTTAAAGGATGTGATGTAATTTAAGTGATTAATTTGTCTACAAATGTCATGGTAACTTTATCAAGACTATATCCACTAGTATTAATTATACTTAATCTGAGTGCTAGATCGATAATTTACGGTGCTTCATATCCCCAAACTACTTCTATCATGTTGATTCGATACGAATGGAGATTATGCTTCTTTAGTAGAACTTGGTAGTGGGGAGAAAGTATTTGAGCTTGCTCTACCACTGGAACTGCGTTCGATTCCTGGAAATAGTTCCCCTATGCTCCGCTTGCTTTGTGATGTGAGACGACTTATGAATAGTTCAAAATGCTTCTTTCATCCACCCGTTTTGGGCACAACTTTCTTGCCTCACACATTCATCTGCAGTTGGATTTAGGGCAGGCTACTCATCGGAAAATGTAAGATGTAATTTTATTTGTTAATGAAACTTGGTATTGCTAAAGTTAGAGCATGATCAATACCTTGCTAATGTTATCAGAGTATTCGACAGATTCTGATCATGGAGACATGGTGTTTATACAACAAACGAATTCAACCCTCCTTCAATTCTTCAGAAAAAGATAACTTAATGCACCCATATAGTCAATTGGTGTTTTTCCATCCGCCTTCAATTTATCCAATAAGCCAGTAAGAGGTACCAAGAAAAAAATGAATAGCATGTATAAAATGATATTTTGAATGGTTGGATAAGGCAAGTTTCTGGGCAATACATATCACTGGCCTCCCATGATAAAAAAAGAAGTGAGCTATGCTGTCAATAAATTTATCGGAGAAACATACAACATATCCCATGAAGTTCTCACTTACATACCAATTTTTAGGCAATTTGACAAATATACTTCTACCATCTTCCCGATGGTGGAACCATCTTCGGATATTATCCCCCTCAGCGGTGAACACTCTTAATGACAAGGAATCTGAAGTACAGATGTCATGCTGCAATAATGAGATATTCTGAAACAACGAATTACAGATCCAATTATTGCTCCAATCTGCCGCTATTGTATCTAGTTGTGGTGGGAATATACTCTGGCAGCTGTGTAAGCTTCTTGAAATCTAATAAGTTTAAGCATCGAAGAGCACCAAGTTGGGCTATGCTTCGGGCAAATACTCAAAACTATTTTCATTGAGATTCAACTCTTTTAAAGAGGATAAGCATCCAATGTCTACCGGAAGTCCTCCATCTATTAATTTGCAGTAACTGAGATCCAGCTCCTCCAGTGAGAATAACCCTTCGTTCACCTGAGGGAACACAAAGTGCACTCCATCTACCTGTTTTGCAAAAGTCAAGAATTTAAGCTTGTTCAACCGGATGATGGAAGACGGAGGTCGTGAGATTAGAGTATAGCTGGCATCAAACCGCTCCAGTTTTTCTAAATCGCCTATCTCTTCAGGCAAGCTTTCAAGTTTTGCGCAGTTCGACACATCTAACTGTTAGGATAGTTGTAATATAAAGGGAAAGTTCTCACATCGGTGGGAGAAGCCATCTTTTAGGTCTTTAAAGCCTAGCCCATTTAGTTTATTTAATAGAGTAAGTCTATTCATATATATTTAATAATATATATCTAAATGACTTGGGGCTTGGGCTTGTGCCGGGTCGGATCTTTAATTAAATTTAAAGATTTATTTTCGTAATTTATTTTGAATAAATTATTTATTTAAAATTTGAATTTAATATTTAATATTTAAATTTTAAATGAAACAAAAACTTTTGTATGTTCAGATAGAGAGCAACAAAAGTTTTGTCTTTCCAAAAAGGAAGCAACTAAAGGTTGTGACTGAGTGTCTATTTCATTAAAAGTCATTTGTACATGAAAGAACATGACTATTATGAAAAGTCATCTATGTTAATGAAAGAACATGACTATTATGAAAAGTCATCTATGTTCATGAAAAAACATGACTATTATGAAAAGTCGTCTCTTAAGTTCTATATATACGAAGCATTCCCAAAAGTAGTAGATTCAATTGCATATATTTTTGAGAATTGTTTGTCATCCCTAAAAGAATATACATGCAATAACTCTTGAAATATAGTGATCTTTCACGCCTCAAAGCTATAATTTGTATGTTATTTTTCTTCTAACAATTTTCAAGAGTTATTTAGTTATGGAGAAATTATTATCTGCTATTAATAATCCAAAGGATATTATCAAACTAGATCGTTTTGATGGATCTAACTTCACTTGTTGGAAGGAAAAAATGATTTTCTTACTCATTACATTGAAAATATTTTATGTAATTGATCCATAGTTGGTTGCACTCCCAGAACCTATCCCAGATGATATCGATGAAGTCAAAACAGAGAAGAAGAAACATAAAGAAGATGAACAACTCTGTCGAGGTCATATTTTGAATACATTGACTGACAGATTGTATGATTTGTACTCAAGTTTGAAATCTCCAAAGGAAATCTGGACAACTTTGCAGACTGCATATGAAAATAAAAAATGAGGTATCGATAAATTCTTATTTTTGTAGTATTTTGAATTTAAAATGATTGATACAAAACCTATCATGGATCAGATTCATGAGTATAAAAAGAAAATTTTGCATTCCACAGACAAATTGACTGTGGAACAATTTAGAACTCACCTTCAAATTAAAAGTGAAACTCGTGTTAGAGATGCTTTGGTTCAAGTCTCTAGTTTCACAATTAATAATGTTAGTAAGAACAATTATGAAAATGAAAACAAAAATCTGAAAGTTTTCAAGAAGTCTATTAATAAAAAGAGAAAAAATATGAATTGTTATCATTGTGGAAGCAAAGGCCATATGATTCGAGATTGCAAGTTTAAGAAGGCAGGAATAAATTTTCATTTAGGATTGAAAAAACTAGCAAATCTGAAAAATCTAGAAATTCAGAGAAGGTAAACGTTGTAGAAAGTTCTTCACAAGGACTGGTTGCTATATCTTTGTTAAAGAGTTGAATATGGAGGCTACAACTACAAAGAATCAAGATTGGTGGTTGGATTCTGGTGCAACAATTTATGTTTGTCGTGACAAGAATATGTTAAAGACTTATTCAGAAGTGAAAGATTCTGAAAAGGTGTTAATGGGCAACCATGATCCGGCCGAAGTTTTAGGAAAAGGAACAATTGAGATCAATTTCACATCTGGACAGAAGCTGACTCTTGTGAATGTGTTCTATGTTCCAAAAATGATGAAGAACTTGATTTCTTCTAGTTTACTTTCTAAAAAAGGATTTAAGATTGTAATTGAGTCTGATCATGTAATTGTATCAAAGAGTGGTCTATTTGTAGGAAAAGAATATCAGTGTGATGGTATATTTAAGTAAAGTGTTAATGCAATTAATGATGCTTCTATTTATATTGTTGTGTCTGATTCTTATTTATGGCATGTTAGATTAGGACATTTAAATTTTGGTTCTTTAAATTATATGTCCAAAAATGGTTATATTAACTGTAAATCTGAAGATGGAGGAAAGTGTGAAATATATATACAAGCAAATATGACTAAGAAACCTTTTCGTAAAGTTGAAAGATTTACAGAAATGTTATATTTAGTGCATTCTGACTTATGTGAATTAAATGGTTAATTAACTAGAGGAGGCAAAAGATACTTCATTACTTTTATCGATGATTTTTCTAGATTTACACATGTTTATCTCCTTAGAACAAAAGATGAAACATTTCAAAAGTTTAATGAATATAAGTCAGCTGTGGAAAATCAAAAGACTAGAAAAATAAAAATTCTTCGAAGTAATAGAGGAGGAAAATACTTTTCTAGTGAATTTAATAAGTTTAGTGAAGATCAAGGTATTATATATCAAACTAGTACTCCTTATGCACCTCAACAAAATGGGTTGACTGAAAGGACAAATAGATCTCTAGTAGATATGGTTAATTCTATGTTATTGAATTCTCACTTACAACATAATTGATGGGGTGAAGCACTAGTACTTACTGCTTGTCATATATTAAATAGAGTACCTTCAAAAAGTATGCATGTTTCTCCTTAAAAACTCTGGAATGGTAGAAAATCAAATACTTCTTATTTTAAAGTGTGGGGGTGTATATCTTTTTATAGAATTCCTGACCATCAAAGAGCAAAGTTGGGTCCTAGAGAAATAAAAAGTATATTTGTAGGATATGCACAAAACTCGAAAGCGTATAGTTTACTTGATCTAGAGTCTAATGTTGTTTTAGAATCGATTAATGTTGAACTTTTAGAAAATAATTTTTTGAATGATGTTATTATTGAAAAGTTGACTAAAGCAAATCAAAGTATTCTTGATGAGGAAAAGATGTCACACTCCGATAAAAGGAAAAGTGACAATACTCTTCTAGAGCTAAGAAGAAGTCAAAGAGTTAGGAGAGAAAAAACTTTTGGTCCTGATTTTATCTCCTTAGAATCGTTAAATTTTCTAGTGGAGGAAGATAGAACTAAAGTCTGTAATCAAATGCCTATTTTGTTTCATATAGAAGAAGATCCTAGAACATTTCAAGAAGCTATGTCTTCAAGAGATGTTGCTTTTTGGAAAGAGGCAATTAATGATGAAATGAATTCATTAATGTCCAATAATAGGATTTTAGTTGATTTACCTCGTGAATCTAATCCTTTTGGTTGTAAGTGGGTACTTAAGAAAAAATATACTACAGATAGTACTATACAAATTTCAAAGCAAAGTTTGTTGCAAAAGACTTTACTCAAAAGGAAGGTATTGACTACTTTGATACATATGCTCTGGTAGTAAGAATAACATATATTAGAGTACTTTTATCCTTAACATCTATATATGATTTTTATGTACGTCAAATGGATGTTAAAACTACATTCCTAAATGGATGTTTAAATGAAGAAATACTAAACAACTTGAAAGATCTGTTCTTCCTAATAATGAACATAAAGTTTGTAAGCTAATAAAGTCTCTCTATGGTTTGAAAAAGCACAAAAACAATGACATGAAAAATTTGATGGTGTGATATTATCAAATGAGTTTATAAATAACACTACTGATAAATTTATTTGCTCTAAATTTACAAAAGATTATGGAATTGTCACTTGTCTTTATGTAGATGACATGTTGATTTTTGGTACAAACATGTTTGGAATCTCTGAAACTAAGAAATATCTAACTTCAATCTTTAAAATAAAAGATTTGAATGAATTAGAAACTATCTTAGGTATTAAAGTCAAGACGAATAACAAGAGAGTGACTTTATCACAAGCCCACTATATTGATAAGATACTTAACAAGTTCAATCATTTGGGCATAGAGGAATCTAATACTCCATATGATTCAAGTATAAAGCTTGCACTGCACTGGCCCTGATATAACATTTGTCGTTGGTAAACTTTCAAGGTTTACAAGTAGTCCAAGTAGCATTCATTGGAAAGCTATAATTAGAGTACTTGGATATTTAAAGAAAACAAAATATTTGGGCATCTATTATAGGGGTTTTCCTACAGTATTAGAAGGATATTCTGATGCGAGTTGGATTACAAGTATAAATGATAATAAGGCTACTTCATGTTGGATATTTACTTTGGGGGTGGTTCCATTAGTTGGGCATCCAAGAAACAAACTTGTATTTCCCATTCCACAATGGAATCTGAATTCATTGCATTAGCAACTGCTAGAAAAGAAGCAGAATGGCTAAGAAATATGTTACTAGATATAAAGTTGTGGCCACAACCTATGCCAGTCATTTCCATCATTCTGCGATAGTGAGACTACTATGTGCATAGCTAATAAATAAATATATAATGGGAAATTGAGACATATAAGCTTAAGGCATGCTTATATAAGAGAATTAGCTACCAGCGGAATTATTGTTACACCCCAAAAATTTATAAGTTAAGACTCGAACTATTCTTCATTTAAGTATAAAGTCGTGTTGGGTGATTCTTAAATTATGCTTATGTGTTAAGTTTAATTACTATGAGTGAGAAGTGTATTGAAAGTTCTTTAGGGTCACAAGAGACCTCTAGCACTAAGTTGAGTTCAAAGCCTTTCTGTCAGTTAAGTTTTCTCATTACTTCATGCAAGAGTCAACTTCAAACGATCATATCTCCTAGAATATAAGGAATTAGGTGGCTCATGAATAATCAAATTAAAGGTCTTTGAATCCTCTTTCCGACGCCACCAAGTTTTCATCAATCCGAGTTCGGAGTAGAATGTTATGGCTATTTTACTGAAGCATGTCTGGACTAGGCAACTCGGCGAGCTGAGGGTCAATTCGGCGACTCGCCGAATGGGTTTGGCGCATCGCCAATTGAGCTCACTGAATGGACTTGAAAACCTCAAGAAAATGTTATTTTAGGCGATCCGAAGCTCCCATTTGGCGGTTCGCTGAATAGGTTGGCGATGGGACCTCTAGGTCGCCGATTTGGCCAACGAGACGAATTAAAAAGTCATTTTTTAATTTTTTTATGGTTTTCTTATGTTCCCAGAAGGGTATTCTTGACCTTTTACCCTCAATTAACTTCCCTAAGCCTAACTTATAGCCTAATAACCTTCCCATTCACACCCAACCCTCAGACAAATCTCATTCGCATCTTCTAAGTTCTTTCAAGGAAGAAGCTAGGGTTCTTCACCTTCAAGCTTCAGTCCAAGGTTTCAAGCCAGTGTTTCCCTTTCAGGTATGTAAGACTATTCATAGTATTGGACTAGTTCGTCCTCATGCCCTACATCTCAATTCAGTCAGAAATCGTTACATCTAAAAGATATATTCCTAGTTCTTGATCTATTCATAGGTCTTGATATTTGAATTTCGTTCTTTAAAAAGTTGAAGTTTTGATTCCTATTTTACATGTGAATATTATATTGTTGTTCATGCTTAGTATCACATGAACCCTACTGATTTAGTAAAGTGATGTTTTCAAAGAAAATTGCATGAAAGTTCCTCATATATTGATTTTGGGCTTGAAAGATAAGTTCATGAGCATACGTTTTTAAAAGTGTAAGTTTTGAACAGAATCCTTGAAAAGAGAATCAAATATTTTCTTATGTACTATTTGACAGTTGAGAAAAAGAAAGAGTATGACTGATGTTTTTGAATGGCAAAGTAATGTAATAGTCCCTTTCTTTGTAAAGGGTGATTGAGTAAAGTGAAACGTAAGTAAAGTTATAGTCCCTTTATTTGAAAAGGGTGATTGAGCATAAAGTATATTATTTATTTTGGGAGTAGTATCGAGCACTGAATTGGGTTAGAGTCTATTAAAACTCAAATGTCCCATAAAACTACGTAGCCAGCGTAGGATAGGATAGCACTGATTCTTCATGCGACTCCTCACTGCCTCTGAGAAGGCCCATTAGATGGATCCATAGTTACAGTATCATCTTATACCCCCGGCAAGGTATAGGATGGCCCTTGCAACATGGGCGAAACATTGTATCATTACTAGGCTCATAGTAATGGTTGTCTGTTAGAGAAACTCCCCACGAGTAAAATATGTTATTTTCATATTGCTTTTATTGCATATTTTATTGTAAAGCTTAAATGGTTTTCACTTCATTTTCATGTATTGATTCAGTTGAGTGTTTTAAGTCATTCAGTTCAGTTATTTATTTTACTCAGCCATATTTCATACTCGTACATTCATATGTACTGATGTCATTCGACCTACATCTTTTTATGATGGAGATACATGCGTTCAGGATTATCAATAGGCGCTTCGTTGAGATCACTTAGCACTCCTAGTTAGCTTTTGTGAGCCTCCTTGCATTCTGGAGGACCCCGCTTTTATTTCTATTGTTGGTTGGTTGAGGTGTCGTGGGTCTTGTCCCGACACCTATCTTAATGTTAGAGGCTTCATAGATAGATAGAGTCGAGGAGTCTCTCATTACTTTCTTTCCTTTAATGATGCTTTGCAAACTATTATAATTAATGCATTCAGTATCTTTAGACATTTTGAGTTGAGTATTTGACTTGAGTTTAAATGTTCTACATTTTGTTTTAAGTTTATTATCGCTTGAGTAAGTCTTCCGCTAAGTAGTCAGCTAGGCCAAGGGTTCGCTTGGGGACCAGCAATGGTTCTTGAGTGCCGGCCACGTCCAGGGTGTGGGCTCAAAGTGTGACAAACTTGGTATCAGAGCACAGAGTTCAAGTGTCCTAGGGTGTCTATGAAGCCGTGTCGGTAGGATCTTATTTATGGTTGTAAGGGCCCCATTTCTATAAATGAGGGACTACAGACATTTAAGAAAAATTTCCCTTCTTTCATACTCTAAATCGTGCAATAGAACTGTGTCATAAGGAACTTATTACTCACACTCATACGTTTGTCAAATCTATTCGACTACCCCTCATAGTCAAGGTGGTTGAAAAGTAAAGCCGAGATCCTTATCGATGAGTTACTCCTAGCAAAAGTCTTCAGAAAGTCATGAGACTGCAGAGGGACTTGAGAGAAGCCTGTGAGTATGCTTTAAGTGTTTAGATTCGAAAGAATGGACTCTTATCCATATGAATCATGCGTTTGAGCTAAAAGTGAAATGTACTCTAAGACTCTCTTCTCTAAACCTTGTTTCAGTTGAGACCCTTATGAGGAAGTGTGTTTTAGAGCTTGGTTAGTATTTTCACCTGAAAAGATGGTATGAGTTACAATGTTATGAGCCAATAGCAGTAGAAGTGCCCAGAGTTAGAAGTACATATTTAGAAGTGTAGTAACCTAAGGGATGAGGATAGTTATTGAGTAGAGTATGTAAGTTGTATCCATGTACCTAGTAAGTCATTAATGATGAGTTTTTCCCTTATATGTAGGCTAAAGAGTAGTAATCTTGTGTGGATTTTATGATAGAAAGTAGAGTAAAAGTTACTAGTTAGGATGAGTTAGAACATACTTTAACCGAAGGAAGTTTATGTCGATGCGCCATTGTATTAGTGAAGACCAAGTATATGTGTTGAATAGAAGAGCAGAGTATTCATGAGGTGATAGATCTAAGCTAGGTTTATGATTTCTGAAAAGAGAGCCTCACATTATTCAGAGGGTTATAGAACTAATTAGGCAATGATGTATAGTGAGTGGTTAAGTGGTACTTAGGTTGTGAAAGGAGATAAGGATTGCCTTACCTATCATCTGCTCTTAGTAGGTGAGTGTTTCTTGATTTTAGCCAGTAGTCGAAAGTTAGTGTAGTATGTGAGCAATTATATTGATGTTCGTGTTTAGTACTCTGGACTCTAACCATGAATTTGAGATGAGTTTCGTGAAAGAAAAAAGGGATCGCAATAAGAAAGTGATGATATTAGCTTTGAGATTTGATCTGATAGATTTGACATAAATTAGGTGAGAAATTAAGGTGTTACTTTTGATAAGTGTGAGTGGTACAAGTTTGGTATTATGACTCTTAGATGAGAGCAAGGGAGTGTGTCTAAGTCATTATATTAACAAGAGCATTAAGAGGTGTACTTGAGATCCTATGTAGTCACACAAGGTTCCAATTAAGTTAATGATTTTCATGTGTGCCTAAATAGTATACTTGAGCTGTCAATGTGAAATAGGTTGATGTGAGCATTACTTTTTTTCCTTAAGAGTTAGATGAAGTGGCCTTATAAGCCAATGGGAAGAGATTAAGAGGAGCATCTTAGAAAGATGTCTTAAAAGGAACCCTAGTACCTGCACATGGAGAGTTCAATAGCCATGAGGGTAGCACTTCCTGAGTATTAAAGTAAATCGAATGTAGACCAATTTAGAGAAGATGAAATAGATCCATAGCCTTAGAGTGTCGACTTCAGACCTAAGGGGGAGATGAAAAGATAAGAAACCAATTCAAGTGTTGAGAATCAAATAATGATGTGTATAGAAAGAGTTATAGTGTTATATCAATCCATTCATACTCTAGCGTATCCCCTCAAAGTTCAGTTGTCACAACATACTGTTGATATTTCTAATATTAGAATTGTGTCCATAACCTATGCCCATACACCTCAGACAGATTCACATCTATACTCAATTTCCAGAAGGAGGGACAAAGACTTTAGCCCATTGATCTCAATCGTATTCCATAAATGTATAGATATCAGCCTCATAATATGAACCTATTCAGATAAGCACTCATGTCTCATAGTATGCTCAGTCTCGTGAATTCATGATTTACTCTCAATGACTAGCAACATAATGTTATGTCATACCTATTCTTATATCAGATTTCTCGAATGAATCGTGCTTATGATCTTTCACCCTAAAGCTTTTTCAGTGATCCTTTTCAGTTTTGATAGCCATGCCGATGGTAGTAGTTGAGTAGTGATAGAAGGATAAGGTTGATGTTTCTTATTGTGATAGTGGTGATGTGCTTATTCCATCTAAGGTCATAAATGTGGAGTAAGAAGGGGATGAGGTTTTACTATGAGTAATAGTTAAATGAGAGCAATTAGTCGTTTCCTGGTAGTAATGCGTGAAATTTTAGTTGGTAGAGATGATGAGAGAATGAGAAATTCTTAGAAGGATTGGTTAGTAGGAGTTCATGGAGTGGTCATAGTACTAGGCTTGAATGTGGTGTTGTTAACATGTGGATAAATGCATGATGCATTAGGTGTTTCTTGATATGGGCTCAAGGTTGGTTGAATGCAATTATAAGGAGAAGTATTCTTGGGATGAGATTCCCTATAGAGGTATAAAACTTGAATCTTGTGGTTTAGATTAGTATAAACATCTCATGTGTAGCACCTTGTGATTTAGAGATTAGGCTTGAACACAATAAGAGCAAGCGATTTGACTTAGATGTTTGTAAGAGTAGTCATATACTCTAGTAGGAGCTATGAGTTGCAGCTAATAAAGTATAGTAATCAGAAAGGGGAGTATAGTTGAGAAGTGTTGCTAAGTATAAAAGCTAACAGTTGTATCACTCGAGGCATAGTAGTCATATTCTTACTTAATGCCCGGATACCCTTGTTTCCTGTAATCTTGAAATCTTATGTGAACTTCGTGCTAATTGTGCTCGAGTCTAGTTTCAATACTATCAGTATGAATCACTTCCGCCTATGTTAGTAGGCTAGTTCATAAGTTAGAAAGATAGTAAGAGTAATACCTTTCCCTTCCATTCTCAGTTTAACCATCATTCGAGGACGAATGATCCCAAGGGGGAGATATTGTTACACCCCAAATTTTTTTAAGTTAAGACCCAAACTATTCTTCACTTACGTATAAAGTCGTGTCGGGTGATTCTTAAATTATGATTATGTGTTAAGGTTCATTACTATGAGTAGGAAGTATATTGGAAGTTGTTTAGGGTCATAAGAGACCTCTAGCACTAAGTTGAGTTCAAAGCCTTTCTATTGGTTAAGTTTTATCATTAGTTCATGCAAGGGTCAACTTCAAACGGTCATATCTCCTAGAATATGAAGAATTAGGTGGCCCATGACATATCAAATTAAAGGTCTTTGAGTTCTCTTTCTAACGCTACTAAGGTTGCATAAATCCAAGTTCGGAGTAGAAAGTTATGACTATTTACTGAAGCATGTCTGGAATGGGTAACTCGGCGAGCTGAGGGTCAATTTGGCGACTCGCCGAATGGGTTCGGCGCATCACCGATTGAGCTCGCCGAATGGACCTGAAAACCTCCAAAAACTGTTATTTTAGGCGATCTGAAGCTCCCATTCGGTGATTTACTAAAAGGTCATTTTTTCAATTTTTATGCTTTTCTTACGTTCCTAGAAAGGTATTCTTGACCTTTTACCCTCAATTAACTTTCCTAAGCCTAACTTATAGCCTAATAACCTTCCCATACATGCCCAACCCACAGACAAATTACATTCGCACGTTTTAAGTTCTCTCAAGGAAGAAGCTAGGGCTCTTCACCTTCAATCCTCAGTCCAAGATTTCAAGCCAGTGTTTCCCTTTCAGATATGTAAGGCTATTCATAGTGTTGGACCAGTTCGTCCTCACGCCCTACATCTCAATTCAGTCAGAAATCATTACATCTAAAGGATATATTCCTAGTTCTTGATATTTGAATTTCGTTCGTTAATAAGTTGAAGTTTTGATTCCTATTTTACATGTGAATATTATATTGTTGTTCATGCTTAGTATCACATAAACCCTATTGATTTAGTAAAGTGATGTTTTCAAAGAAAATTGCATGAAAGTTCCTCATATATTGATTTTGGGCTTGAAAGATAAGTTCATGAGCATACGTTTTAAAAGTGTAAGTTTTGAACAGAATCCTTGAAAAGAGAATCAAATGTTTTCTTATGTACTATTTGACAGTTGAGAAAAAGAAAGAGTATGACTGATGTTTTTGAAAGGCTAAATAATGTAATAGTCCCTTTCTTTGTAAAGGGTGATTGAGTAAAGTGAAAAGTAAGTAAAGTTATAGTCCCTTTCTTTGTAAAGGCTGATCGAGCATAAAGTATTTATTTATTTTTGAAGTAGTATCGACCACCGAATTGGGTTAGAGTCTATTGAAACTCAAATGTCCCATAAAACTACGTAGCCAACGTAGGATAGGATAGCACTGATTATTCGTGCGACTCCTCATTGCCTCTGAGAAGGCCCATTAGATGGATCCATAGTTACAGTATTATCATATACCCCCGGCAAGGTATAGGATGGCCCTTCCAACATGGGCAAAACGTTGTATCATTGCTAGGCTCATAGTAATGGTTGTCGGTTAGAGAAACTCCCTACAAGTAAAGTATGTTATTTTCATATTGCTTTTATTGCATATTTTATTGTAAAGCTTAAATGGTTTTCACTTCATGTTCATGTATTGATTCAGTTGAGTGTTTTAAGTCATTCAGTTCAGTTATTTATTTTACTCAGCCATATTACATACTCGTACATTCAAATGTACTGATGTCATTCGACCTGCATCTTTTTATGATGCAGATACAGGTGTTCAGGATCATCAACAGGCACTTTTTGAGATCACTTAGCACTCCTAGTGTAACACCCCAAGTTGTTTCAAAGAAAGGAAATGCAGCTTTCCAAATTCTGGTGCCAGTAACTACGGAGGCCACCTACGGACCATAGGTGGAATGACGGGCCATAGGTGGGAACCGTCGTTGGCACTGTAAACCTTCAGGATTTCAAGTTTCTGAACCTCGACCTACGGAGCAACAGGACGACTCGTCGTCCAATTGACGGTCTGTAGGTGGGTCTTGAAAATTCCTTCCAGACTTAGCCAAATTTTAGGCCTAGGTTGAGGTCACTGAATCCATTGACGGAAGGACAGGACGGTCCGTCGTTTGACTTACGGACCGTAGGTCCTGACCGTAGATGGACCCCGACAATTATTATTTAAGGGCTTTTTGGTATTTTTCCTAAATGTTTAACTTCTAATCTAAGTCGGTTATACCCTTAATCCATACCCTATATATATTATCTAATCCTAATTCTACTCACTCTGAACCATTCCCAAAAAATCTCCACTCTCAATTATTTCTCTCTCTAAGAAGTTCTCTCAAGTTCAAGGAAGAAGAAGGGCCAGGATCCTCCATTGAAGGCCATTGATTTCTAGCAATTTCTTGTGGGCTTTGTTGAGGTATGTTAGTATTCACCATTCGGAGCCCTTTCCTCCAATGGGTCCTTAACTTTCTCTAATTCACAAGGATCAATTTTCCCCAATTGAATTAGGGTTTGCTCAAGTCTTATGGGTTCTTCAATTATGATTTCAATTGTTGATGTTATAATTCCTAGTGCACGATCTAGCGTGATAAAGTAATTTAGTGCACGAAGTAGCGTGATTTACATGATTTGATGTAGAAATTTGATGAATCCCCATGAACCCATGCTATTTTCCCCAATTTCCAAATATATGCTTTGATTGGTGGGTTGAATTATGAATTGAGGAATTTTATAAAATCTCTATGAATCTATGCATGAATTATTAATGAACTAAGGATGATTTTATGGAATTAAGCATATTCAAGCCAAAAGCATGATTTTTCATCCATTATGTGAGTTCCTTCAAGTATGGGTAAATTGCCTTGTTATGGCTTTCTAAGCATGAGATTGCATTGAATTGCATGATTTAAGTTGAACTCTTATGAACCCATATGAACTCTATGATTTATGAATTATGAGCATGATGAACCATGTAAAGATGAAGTTTATGAAATCATGCATGTCTCTTATGAACTTAATGATTAATTAAGGGTGCTTTGAGATTGAAGTACCAAAGTCTATGATATGTTGATGTTGAGTTGTGAAAGGGTTTCTCACGTAATACTCACACTATGAATTAGAATGAACAAGAGGGTATTACCCATTTTCTTATGGAGCTATTCTAATGAAGGGACAAGAGGCGATTACCCATGTTCCCTAATGTAGACAAGAGGCGATCACCCATGTCTATCTATGATAAATGAACTATGTCTAATCCGTGAGAATTATGCTTAGCACCGAGTGGACAAGTGGCGATTTCCCATGTCCCATAAACTAAGTGCCACCATAGGATGATGGTCTATGATAGACATTAGCTAGTGGATGCACGTAAGCTAGAAGTTAAGGTCTTACCTTGGCAAGTAAGGCAACCTCTTTTCGGTGTGGGGTAGACACCGAATTCCATCATTACTAAAAAAATTTGATTTAGCGACGGACAAATTTTGTAGCTAACCAGTGAAATCCGTCATTAATTCTATTTGGCAACGAATTATCGACAGATTTTCGTATGCAAAGAGCAAAATAGTGACGGACAAACAACGAAGTTCGTCGCTAAGTACACTATTTTTTTTGTAGTGCATGTTGATAGCTCACATGGTCTTATATGTCGGTTAAGGCTATTCCCCATAACTAATTAACAAAAGTGCTGATTATGATGTTTCTCAAATGAAGTAAAGATGCTTTGCTTGCTTTGACCATGGTTTATGTTTTATGCTTTCTAACCCTTATCATGTTTAGCTTGGTCATTGCATGTTATGAAAATTTCCCATTTTAGTATGTTTTAAATGATTTCATGCATTGCTATCATACTTGGTACTTGATTGTACTAACGCATACTCTTGCCTACATTGACATGTTGATGTAGGGCATGGCGATTCTCCAATCACTCATGGCTAGAGCTTAGTAAAAGATTTGTGAAGACTTGGTCAGTCCTCATCTATCTGAGGACATAGCCTAGTTGTTCTTACTTTTATGTTCTTTCTTTTGACATTGTATTGGGTTACGTCCCAAACCTTATTCTCTTTCTTATGCTAGATTGGCTTGAGACATGAGATGTAGACTTCTGCTATTTTTCTTAAAAGCTTTGATATGACAGTCTTTTGAACCCTTAATCTTTATGATCTTGTATGTATGTATGCTAAGTGGCTTGTATGGGGCCTTCCGGGGTCTTGTACGCCTTGTCACGTCTAGGAGGTACCTTGGGTCGTGACAAACTTGGTATTAGAGCCAGGTTTATAAAGATCCTAGGATGTCTCACAAGCCGCATCAAGTAGAGTCTTGATCATGAGTGTGAAGCGCGCCACACTTATGAATGAGAGGCTATAAGACGTTTAAGAAACTTCACTTCTTTCATTATTCCTAAGTCGCGCCATACAGTTTAATTCTATATGTCTCTCTCCTAATCCCTATCTTATGCGTTTCAGGATATGGCTACCCGAAGAGCTTACGCTAGAAGAAATGCGAGAGAGAATGTGGAACAAGAAGCTCCTCCCCAAGCTCCACAAGTTCCGGATGACCTTTGGCCGAACAAGTGACTAATGCGGAGTTTAGGGATGCTTTTCAAGCATTGGTTCAAGCCTTGATGTCTCAAGCAAATAGAGAGGTTGTGACTCCCGTGAACCCAAATGTGGGTTTGACGGCATCAAGAGTGAGGGACTTCACTAGAATGAACCCTCAGAAATTTCACGGATCTAAGGTTGAGGAAGATCCTCAAGAATTCATTGATGAAGTGTACAAGGTGTTGATGATCATGGGTGTGACGCTGGAGGAAAAGGCGGAGTTGGCCGCTTATCAACTCAAGGGTTTTGCTCAAATTTGGTTCAACCAATGGAAGAGTGAGAGGGCGGTTAATGAGGGTTCTCTTGATTGGGAGAAATTCAAGGTTGCTTTCCTTGATAGGTTCTTTCCCCTTGAGATGAGGGAGGCAAAGGTGCTTGAGTTTATCAACCTTCATCAAGGAAACATGAGTGTGAAAGAGTATGCATTGAAGTTCACACAATTGTCTCGATATGCTCCTTCAATAGTTGTCGATCCTAGGGCGAGAATGAGTAAGTTTGTTTTAGAAGTGTCCGAAATGGTGGTCAAAGAGTGTTGTACCGCCATGCTTGTCCATGATATGGATATTTATCGTCTTATGGTGTATGCTCAACAAATAGAAGAGGAGAAACTCAGGGAAAGGTCTAGAGAAACATAGAGGGCTAGGACCGGTGATGTTAACTTTTCACATTCATGGTCATCCTAGATTTTGACAAAGGTTTTCCGCTCAAGGCTCATCCAACGCTCTTCCTAAGTCCAACAAAGATATGGTGTCAAACCCTAAGCCCCAACGAGGCAATGGTGGTGGATTTTCATCGACTACTTGTGCTAGGTGTGGGAGAAAGCAAGAGGGTAAATGTCTAGCCAATTCTAATGCATGCTTTGGTTGTGGTAAGACGGATCACAAGATAAGGGATTTCCCCTTAATGGCTAAGAATGAAGGAGATAACCGTCGACGCCCTCAATCCCAAAATCCATCAAGTTCTAGTGGAAATCAGAAGCAAAACCGATTCTATGCACTTCAAGCCGTCATAAGCAAGAGAGCTCTCCCAATGTGGTTACTGGTATGTTGAAAGTTTTTCACTTTGATGTTTATGCCTTGCTTGACCCTGGTGCTACCTTGTCTTTTGTGACATCATATGTGGCTATGAGGTTTGATGTTGTTCCGGATGTGTTCCTAGATCCTTTTCGTGTCTCTACTCCGATCGGTGAATCTATTGTGGCTAAGAGAGTCTATAGAAATTGTCATGTCTCCTTATCCCATAGAGTCACTCATGTTGATCTTGTAGAGGTTGATATGTTAGACTTTGATGTTATTCTTGGGATGGATTGGTTGCATGCTTGTTATGCTTCTATTGATTGTAGGACTCGAATGGTCAAGTTCCAATTCCCGAATGAGCCTATCCTAGAGTGGAAGGGGGAAAATTCAATGTTTAGAGGTCAATTTGTTTCTTATCTAAGAGCTAGAAAGATGATTTCTAAGGGTTTCATATACCATCTTGTTAGGGTGAGTGATATAGATTCTGAAACCTCTACTCTTGAGTCGGTCCCCGTTGTTAATGAGTTTCCGGAAGTGTTTCCTAATGATTTACCCGGTATTCCTTCCGAAAGGGAAATAGACTTCGGTATTGATCTTTTCCTGGATACGCAACCTATTTCTATTCCTCCATATAGAATGGCTCCGGTGGAACTTAAGGAACTAAAGGAGCAATTGAAAGATTTGTTGGATAAGGGTTTCATCCGACCAAGTGTTTCTCCATGGGGTGCTCCGGTCTTGTTTGTGAGGAACAAAGATTGTTCACTCCATATGTGCATTGACTACCGCCAATTGAACAAGGTTACTGTTATGAATAAGTATCCTCTTCCAGGGATAGATGACTTGTTTGATCAACTTCAAGGGGCTAGTTACTTCTCTAAGATCAACCTTCATTCGGGCAATCACCAATTGCGGGTGAAGGAAGATAATATTCCGAAAATAGCTTTTCGGGTATGGTCACTACGAGTTCTTGGTAATATCGTTTGGATTGACAAATACTCCGGCCGCATTTATGGACTTGATGAATAGGGTGTTTAAACAATACCTTGACATGTTTGTGATTGTGTTTATTGATGATATCTTGATCTACTCAAGGAATGAGGTTGAACACGCTAATCAATTGAGGATTGTTTTGCAAGTCCTCAAGGACGAACAACTCTTTGCGAAGTTTAGTAAATGTGAGTTTTGGCTAAGGTCCGTGGCTTTTCTTGGTCACATTGTTTCCAGTAAAGGTATTGAGGTAGATCCTAAGAAGACAGATGCGGTTAAGAATTGGCCTAGACCTCTATCACCTTCGGATATCCGTAGTTTCTTGGGCTTAGCTGGCTATTATACGAGGTTTGTTGAAGGGTTTTCTTCGATTGTTTCTCCATTGACGGCTTTGAATCAAAAGAAGGCTAAGTTCATATGGTCCAAGGCATGTGAGAAGAGTTTTCAAGAGTTGAAAGATAGACTTACTTTGGCTCCGATATTGACCCTACCAGAAGGATCCGATGGTTTTGTGGTTTATTGTGATGCCTCGAGAATTGGGTTAGGATGTGTTCTTATGCAAAATGGGAAAGTTATTGCGTATTCTTCAAGACAACTCAAGGTGCATGAAAAGAACTATCCTACTCATGACCTAGAATTAGTGGCGGTTGTGTTTGCTTTAAAAATATGGCGGCATTATTTGTATGGGGTACATGTGAATGTCTTTACCGACCATAAGAGTTTACAATATGTGTTTAAACAGAAAGATCTGAATCTTCGCCAAAGAAGGTGGCTTGAGCTACTAAAAGACTATGATATGAGTGTCCTCTATCACCCCGGCAAGGCTAATGTGGTGGCGGATGCTCTTAGTCGATTGTCTATGGGTAGTATTGCTCATGTTGAGGATGGTAAGAAAGAGTTGGTTCGTGATGTTCATAGATTGGCCCGATTGGGTGTTCGGTTGGTTGATTCCGCTAAAGGTGGCGTTATGGTTTACAATGGTTTCGAATCATCTTTTGTGCATGATGTAAAGGCTAAATAAGATCTTGATCCGAATTTGGTTGAATTAAAGGAAGTGGTGTTAAAGAAGTCCGTAGAGGCTTTCTCCGAAGGGGAGATGGTGTACTCTGCTATCAAGGTCGTTTGTGTGTTCCCAATGTAGATGACTTACGAGGACAAATTTTATCGAAAGCCCATAGTTCTCGATATTCCATTCACCCGGGAGCTACCAAGATTATCGTGACTTGCGGGAGATCTATTGGTTGAATGGAATGAAGAAGGATATTGCGGAATTTGTGGCTAAGTGTCCTAATTTTAGCCAACAAGTGAAAGTTGAGCATCAAAAGCCGAAAGGTTTGACCCTAGATATTAGTATTCCTACTTTGAAGTGGGAAGATGTGAATATGGACTTTATTGTTGGTTTACCACGCACCCGGCGACAATATAATTCGATTTGTGTTGTTGTAGATCGAATGATGAAGTCAGCCCATTTCATTCTTGTCAAGACTTCTTATTCGGCGGAGGATTATGCTAAGTTGTATTTGAGGGAAATGGTTAGGCTGAATGGAGTGCCTTTATCCATTATCTCCTATCGTGGTGCACAATTCACTTCTCAATATTGGAAGTCATTCCAAAAAGGTCTTGGTACTTGTGTTAAGCTTAGTACGGCCTTTCATCCCCAAACCGATGGGCAAGCGGAGCGTACTATCTAGACTTTGGAAGATATGATGAGAGCTTGTGTAATTGATTTCAAGGGTAATTGGGATGATCATTTGCCTTTAATTGAATTCTCTTATAATAATAGCTACCATTCTAGCATTGGTATGGCTCCATTTAAGGCTCTCTATGGTAGGAGGTGTAGATCTCCTATAGGTTGGTTTGAAGTTGGTGAAGTTGCTTTGATAGGCCCCGAGTTGGTACATGAGGCTATGGAGAAGGTTCGGCTTATTAGAGAAAGGTTGAAAACGGCCCAAAGTTGACAAAAGTCCTATGTCGATGTTAGAAGGAGAGATTTAGAATTTGATGTTGATGATTGTGTTTACTTGAAAATTTCACCTATGATGGGTGTGATGAGATTCGGGAAGAAAGGGAAGCTTAGTCCCCGTTATGTAGGCCCCTATCAGATTTTGAGACGTGTTGGTAAGGTTTCTTATGAGCTTGATTTGCCTAATGATTTGGCATCGGTGCATCCAGTTTTCCATGTCTCATTGTTGAAGAAATGTGTTGGTGATCCGACATTTATAGTGCCATTAGAGAATGTTGGCATAAAGGATAGTCTTTCCTATGAAGAAGTTTCGATTGAGAATTGAGACTGGCAAGTCCGGAAGTTAAGAAATAAAGAAGTTGCTTCCGTGAAAGTTCTTTGGAGGAATCAGTTAGTTGATGGTGCTACTTGGGAGGTTGAGGCCGATATGATGTCCCGATATCCTCATCTCTTTCCTTCCGATCCTACACTAGCTTGAGGTACCTAGATTCCTCATGGTTCATCTTTTGGTCTCATGTGTCTTAGTCATTTCCATGATTCCTTGATTATGCATATTCATGAAGAGTCTAATGTCGTGAAAATGAGCTATCTTGATTGATTAATCCATGATTATGTGCATTTGAGTATGTGTTGCATAAAAAGTCTTCATGGAATGAGGTGTTGAACATGCTTTAGCTTGGAGATGATGTTTCCTCCTCGGATATGTGCATTTATGTGATTGCATTCTAGGTTGGGTTGTTAGTCCGTGTCATTCACCCTCCTTACGATGTCTTGATTCTCATTCGAGGACAAGTGTTCCCAAGGAGGAGATATTGTAACACCCCAAGTTTTTTCAAAGAAAGAAAATGCAGCTTTTCAAATTTTGGTGCCAGTGACTACGGAGACCACCTACGAACCGTAGGCGGAATGATGGGCCGTAGGTGGGAACCATCGTTGGCACTGTAAACCTTCAGGATTTCAAGTTTCTGAACCTCGACCTACGGAGCAACAGGACGACCCGTTGTCCAATTGACGGTCCATAGGTGGGTCTCATAGATTCCTTCAGACTTAGCCAAATTTTAGGCCTAAGTTGAGGTCTCTGAATCCATTGACAGAAGGACAGGATGGTCCGTCGTTTGACTTATGAACCGTAGGTCCTGACCGTAGATGGACCCCGACAATTATTATTTAAGGGCTTTTTGGTATTTTTCCTAAATGTTTAACTCCTAATCTAAGTCGGTTATACCCTTAACCCATACCTTATATATATTATCTAATCCTAATTCTACTCACTCTGAACCATTCCCAAAAAATCTCCACTCTCAATTATTTCTCTCTCTAAGAAGTTCTCTCAAGTTCAAGGAAGAAGAAGGGCTAGGATCCTCCATTGAAGGCCATTGATTTCTAGCAATTTCTTGTGGGCTTTGTTGAGGTATGTTAGTATTCACCATTTGGAGCCCTTTCCTCCAATGGGTCCTTAACTTTCTCTAATTCACAAGGATCAATTTTCCCCAATTGAATTAGGGTTTGCTCAAGTCTTATGGGTTCTTCAATTATGATTTCAATTGTTGATGTTACGATTCCTAGTGCACGATCTAGCGTGATCAAGTAATTTAGTGCACGAATTAGCGTGATTTACATGATTTGATGTATAAATTTGATGAATCCCCATGAACCCATGCTATTTTCCCCAATTTCCAAATCTATGCTTTGATAGGTGGGTTGAATTATGAATTGAGGAATTTTATAAAATCTCTATGAATCTATGCATGAATTATTAATGAACTAAGGATGATTTTATGGAATTAAGAATATTCAAGTCAAAAGCATGATTTTTCCTCCATTATGTGAGTTCCTTCAAGTATGGGTAAATTGCCTTGTTATGGCTTTCTAAGTATGAGATTACATTGAATTGCATGATTTAAGTCGAACTCTTATGAACTCTATGATTTATGAATTATGAGCATGATGAACTATGTAAAGATGACGTTTATGAAATCATGCATGTCTCTTATGAACTTAATGATTAATTAAGGGTGCTTCGAGATTGAAGTACCAAAGTTTATGATATGTTGATGTTGAGTTGTGAAAGGGTTTCTCACGTAATACTCACACTATGAATTAGAATGAACAAGAGGTGATTACCCATATTCTTATGGAGCTATTCTAATGAAGGGACAAGAGGCGATTACCCATGTTCCCTAATGTAGACAAGAGGCGATCACCCATGTCTACCTATGATAAATGAACTATGTCTAATCCGTAGGAATTATGCTTAGCACCGAGTGGACAAGTGGCATTACCCATGTCCCATAAACTATGTGCCACCATAGTATGATGGTCTAAGATAGACATTAGCTAGTGGATCCACGTAAGCTAGAAGTTAAGGTTTTACCTTAACAAGTAAGGCAACCTCTTTTCGGTGTGGGGTAGACACCGGATTCCATGTTGATAGCTCACATGGTCTTATATGTCGGTTAAGGCTATTCCCCACAACTAATGAACAAAAGTGTTTATTACGATGTTTCTCAAATGAAGTAAAGATGCTTAGCTTGCTTTGACCATGGTTAATGTTTAATGTTTTCTAGCCCTTATCATGTTTAGCTTGGTCATTGCATGTTATGAAAATGTCCCATTTTATCATGTTTTAAATGATTTCATGCATTGCTATCATACTTGGTACTTGATTGTACTAACGCATACTCTTTCCTACATTGACTTGTTGATGTTGGGCGTGGCGATTCTCCAACCACTCGTGGCTAGAGCTTAGTAGAAGATTTGTGAAAACTTGGTGAGTCCTCATCCATCCGAGGACATAGCCTAGTTGTTCTTACTTTTATGTTCTTTCTTTTGACATTGTATTGGGTTACGTCCCAAACCTTATTCTCTTTCTTATGTTAGATTCGCTTGAGACATGAGATGTAGACTTCCGCTATTTTTCTTAAAAGCTTTGATATAACATTGTCTTTTGAACTCTTAATCTTTATGATCTTGTATGTATGTATGCTAAGTGGCTTGTATGGGGCCTTTCGGGGTCTAGTAGGCCATGTCACGTCTAGGGGGTACCTTGGGTCGTGACACCTAGTTAGTTTTGATGAGCCTCCTTGCGTTCTGGAGGACCTCTTTTTTATTTATATTATTTGTTGGTAGAGGTGTCGTGGGTCTTGTCCCGACACCTATCTTAATGTTAGAGGCTTCATAGATAGATAGAGTCAAGGAGTCTCTCAGTACTTTCTTTCCTTTAAAGATGTTTTGCAAACTATTATAATTAATGCACTGAGTATCTTTTAGACATTTTGAGTTGAGTATTTGACTTGAGTTTAAATATTTTACATTTTGTTTGAAGCTTATTATCGCTTGAAAAAGTCTTCCGCTAAGTAGTCAGCCAAGCCAAGGGTTCGCACCAGCAATGGTTCTCGAGTGCCGGCCACGTCCAGGGTGTAGGCTCGAGGCGTGACAATTATAACTATAGTGTATGTGAGATCTGTTGAGAATATAATTAACTAATAAAAGTGTGCTTTCTCTAACAACTTAAGCTTTTAGATGAGATGGTTAAACACTTCAATATGGTATCAGAGCAAGTAGAGGTACTAAGATCAAATCCCACCGCCACCCATATCAAAAATAATTTCTACGTGCTTGGCCCATGAAAAAGAATCAGGCTTGCATGTGAGGGGGCGTATTGAGAATATAATTAACTAATATAAGTGTGCTCTCTCTAACAGCTTAAGCTTTTCGATGAGATGGTCACACACTTTAATAAGATCAAATAAGAATTTGGCTGATCCCTTTACAAAAGCATTAAATAAAGATGCAGTACAACAAACTAGTGAAGGAATGGGGTTAAAACTCTTAAATTAACAAGTTATTTGTATTTTTTAAAGCATGAGTCTCCTCGCTTAAATCCTTGATTCCAGTGTTCAGTTTACTGTTATGGGAGGAGTTTAGAAGTTGTTAAATGTTTGTAATAACAGGGGCATAATAAAAAAAATTTAAAGTGCATACTGTTCTAAGAAAGAGGATGAATTAATTTCTAATGAGATTAGGAAATGTCTATAGTAACAGGGACATAGTCTATTTTCACCTATATGAATATTGAGGCGGTGCCACTTCGAACAAAGATTTAAAAAGTTGATATTGTAAATATTCATGAATTTTGGATTAGCACACAGCCGTAAATGTGCTAAAACATAATATTAGATTGTTTCGCTACTTAATAATATTATGTGTGTGATACTTTCAATTTGACAGAGATGTGATTCAAATCTTAGGATACCAATATCTTCGTCAAACTTTAAAGTATTTACACTAACAGAAATTTCAAATCTAGACAAGATACTTTTCAATATACATGATATTATGAGACACATTACAAACTAGTGGGGAATTGTTAGGATAGTTGTAATATAAAGGGAAAGTTCCCACATTGGTGGGAGAAGCCATCTTTTAGGTCCTTTTAAGGCCTAGCACATTTAGCCTATTTAATAGTGTAAGTCTACTAATATATATTTAATAATATATATCTAAATGACTTGGACTTGGGTCTTGAGCACGGGCAGGGTCGGGTCTTTAATTAAATTTAAAGATTTTTTTTTTTGTAATTTATTTTGAACAAATTGTTTATTTAAAATTTGAATTTAATATTTAATATTTAAAATTTGAATTTAATATTTAATATTTAAATTTTAAATGAAACAAAAACTTTTGTATGTTCAGATAGGGAGCAACAAAAGCTTTGTCAATCAAAAAGGGAGCAACTAAAGGTTGTGATTGTTCAGAAAATGAGTTTCTATTTCATGAAAAGTCATTTGTACATGAAAGAACATGAATATTATGAAAAGTCATCTCTGTTCATGAAAGAACATGACTATTATGAAAAGTCATCTGTGTTCATGAAAGAACATGATTATTATGAAAAGTCATCTCTTAAGTTCTATAAATATGAAGCATTCCTAGAAGTAGCGGGTTCAATTGCATATATGTTTCAAGCTTTGTTGTATCTTGATAGAGAATTTTTTGTCATCCCTAAAAGAATATACAAGAAATAACTCTTGAAAGATAGTGATCCTTCATGCCTCAAAGCTATAATTTCTCTGTTATTTTTCTTCTAACACTAACCTCACCAAACTTTTCAACTTATAAATGCTGCTTGGAAGAGATACAAGGTTATACATGTCACTCAAATCAAGGTCTGTAACATGAGCTTGGAGATGAATGATAGATGATGGCAGTTCCCTTATCCCAGAGAACCACATCTTAATATCTCCAACTTCATTCTTTCGAGGATTTCTGAAACTTTCTCTAAACTAGAGTAGTAGTTTAGATCCAGATATCCGAGAGATTCCACATTAACATATGGAAACCTCTTAAGGTTTTCACAATAAGACTTGCAAATTTACCAAAAGATACAACAAAGCCCTTGGTTTATACGTGCAGATTTTGTTTTGCTACTTCTAGAAGGTCTTTATATTTATAGAACTTAAGAGATGACTCTTCATAAGAGTCATGTTCTTTCATGAACAAATGTGTTCTTTCATAAGAGTCATGTTCTTTCATGAATAGATGTGTCTTTTCATAAGAGTCATGTTCTTTCATGAACATATGATTTTTCTTAGAGGTCAATGTTCTTTCATAAACATATTACTTTTCATAATAATCATGTTCTTTCACGAACAAATGTGTCTGTTCAATTTAAGACCTCTATTTATTACAAAATATCCAACAATCCCCCACTAGTTTGTAATATTTCTCATAATATCATGCATAACAGAGAGTATCTTATAATAGATTTGAACTTTCCATTAGTGCAGGTACTTTAAAGTTCTAACGAAGTAATTGGTATCTTAAAAAATTTGAACCACAACTCCATGTGTCAAAACCAAAAATATCGCACACATAATATTGTTTGTAGCTGAGAAACTCTAGTATTTGCTTTAGCACGTTTATGGCCATGTGCCCATTCTAATTTCATGAATATTTACAAGACCAACCCTTTAAATCTTGCTTGAAGCGGCACCACTTCAATATACATATAAGTGAAATTAACTACTATGTCCCTGTTACTGTAGACATTTACTAATTTCATTAAGAATTAATTCAACCTCTGTGTAACAGTCTGCACTATGAAGTTTGTCACTATGCCCCTGTTATTTCAAGCATTTAACAACTCCTCCACTTCTCACATAATAGTATGCAGTACACTTGAATCAATGCTCTGAAAAGAAGACTCGTGCTTTAGCAACACAAAGTAACTTGTTATTACCCTTTGAACTTATATTGTTAGAGTATATACTAACTCAAAGTTGGGTACTGCATCTTTTGAAACTAGATTTGACAAGATTTATATAAATCATAAACAAATCTTTCACATAGGCATATCACATATATGATCATTATCTCAATAGCTTAGAATGGTTGCACCAGTTGTGGCCACAACATTTCAAAATCATATATTTTTTCCAAACATTACATTTCTTTTCAAGCATTTATATGCTAGATTTATTCTTATTACACTATGGAATTCAAGCCTATTTTGATGCAAAATTTATGACATCTTCATACATGTTACAAAATCCAACTTATATGAATTTTATCATTATCATTACGTGATTCACTATTTATAGACCAACGCACCAATTCATCTATGTATGAATAGTCATGTCTATACAAAAGGTATCTTACAACCGATACGTCTTCTCATGAAAAATCACAATATTTCAAGTGACACTACTTCACAAAAGTACATAATATTTTTTACGAAGGCTTATAGCCTAATCATCACATTAGCAGTCTAAACAACCAATCATCACTAAAATGATCATGTTATAAACAATAACTATCATGTCAAAGACATCAAAGATATATCTTGTGGGTGTTGAAGAAACAATTTATATCTTAAAATTCTTCAAATATTATTGATTATTAATCATAATTCAATCACCCCCACACTTTAAATATTTCAAATGTCTTTTTTCATAACTTGTGTGAAAATCTAATTAACATCAGTAAATCATCTTTTTATCAATTTATAGCGTTCCAATACTATAACACATTAGCATTTAATAAGAAGACAAAATCTTCAACCTTTAATGAACACAAATGATCTAATAAAAAGTAATCATTTCTCTTAATTTCAATTATTCTTGTAACTTTCAAGTATAGATATTATCCATCAAAATAAAGGAATTTATATATATCATCTCACAACTTGAAAATATAATTCACATGATCTTTATGCAACACTATTATGCCATAATAATTTTCTTTGTCCCAAATAACAAATTTATAGTAGGCATATCAAATATGTTATTCGTAAACTTATTTAAAAAGCATTTCAAGATCATCACAAGTGAATTAATTTATCTTAACATTTGTGAAAAATCATTTCTCAAAAATTTCAAAGGATAAAACTTCATAAATAAATAATAAGAGAAGTTAAGAAAGCAGAACCCGATATATGTCATTTCCTTCGTGATCCATTGTTGGCTCACTTTTTCCATATGACTTGCTACCTTAGAATCATACTTTTGAATATTTTTTCTTACAACCCCACTTCCTCAAGAATTCAAAGATCTTGTCTCATTTATCTTCTTTCACTTCCGTTTAGATCTATTGCTCTAATCTATAACCACAAACATTTATGTCATGTGCAATAGTTGATCTCATCGCTTCACACATCATCTGTTTCCGGTTGATTTGGTGGGTGAACAATTTACTAGATTTAGGCAATAGTACGTTGCTAATCTCCATATAAAAATATGATCAATCGTGATTGCAATTTGCAAGACAAAGTATATTAGTGAGCCTCATAATCTGTCGTATCCTTATTTGGTCCAAGAAAAACTCATCCATTATTATAAACAAAAGACTACTATCATCATTATTACACTTAAGATGAAAATTGTATTAGTCTTTTTGTCGGATTCTCTGCAATATGCCTTGATTTATATACCATATAATTGAATGAATCTAATACTCAAAAGATCCAACGTGATTCTTTATGAAGAGTTGTAATGGATGACATCGTAAATCTTCTAATTATAGAAGCACCAAACTTCATCTACCAAATCGGCATATATCATAAGGGCAAGCCGAAATTTAGTTTTGAATTTGTGCATCAAATTCTCTATGATAATCAATATTTCTTTCTTGATTAATATCTCTTTAAAATTGTTAGAAAAAATAATAGTAGGAAATATAATTGAAGAAGAAGATGGCTTTGAGTCGTGAAACACTTTCTTTAAAGAGATATTGCTCATATACATATTGGGGTAAATACAAACAATTCTCTTCAAGGATACAACAAAGCCCTTGGTTTATACATGCAGATTTTCTTTTGCTACTTCTAGAGAGTCTTTATATTTATAGAACTTAAGAGATGACTCTTCATAAGAGTCATGTTCTTTCATGAACAGATGTGTTCTTTCATAAGAGTCATGTTCTTTCATGAATAGATGTGTCTTTTCATAAGAGTCATATTCTTTCATAAACATATGACTTTTCATAAAGGTCATGTTCTTTCATAAACATATGACTTTTCATAATAGTCATGTTCTTTCACGAACAAATGTGTCTGTTCAATTTAAGACCTCTATATATTACAAAATATCCAACAAAGGGGGGCTAGGCCTTACCTTACTATTCCTAATGAGATAATAAATCTCTACTAATTAACAAGCATGAAGAAAATAAAAACTAGAGAAAACTAGGTATTCTATGATCATCACGGAGTTTATAATACTCACTATGATGATATTACAAATGAGGATGCTTAAGTTATTCAAGAATATAAAATCTAATAATAAATATGAGTTATCCACGTCCTCAAACTTCATTTGATATATGTATGAACTAAAAAAGATAATTTGCCCATCTAAAGTAATTTGAAATATTTTCCTCTTGCAGACCTGGCTGAGTAGCCACCAATTAAGTGAGAATCTGAATAACTCCCCTAAACTCTACCTCTAAAGTGGGGGTAGGCTGAGGAGCATATGTCTGGGGGATCCTTGCAGCGCTAGCAGACACTTTCTGGGTTCCAACACTTATGCCATGGTCTGCTAGGCGTGCCCTATTTCTGGTCTGCATTCTAGTTAGTGGAGGAAGATTGCTTATAGTTGTTCCAGTTTGAACCTCGATACTTGCGGCATTTCATTGACTGGTTGTATGTTTTGGATGCATGATCTGCAATATGCGAACGCATGAGTTAGAAGAAACTTTTATAGATTTAAACTCGATCACACGAATTAGAGTAGGTAAGAAGGGTATAGTACTTCCTAATATCTTGTAGCCTCCCTATTATAGATGTGTCGAGCTTCACACGAATAAGAAGGAATCTACTAGACACGACTTCATAGACATTCTAGGACACTTGAACTCTGTGATCCGTATGGAACAATTTCTAGGTTTTGTAAAAAAAGACAAAGAAAATAAAGTATGTCGACTTCAAAGTCAATTTATGGCCTTAAACAATCTTCTTGACAATAGTACTTATAATTATATAATGCGATCATATTATATGGATTTGTTATGATTTATGAAGACCATTATGTGTACATCAAAAGATTGAAAGATAAGTTTGTAATCTTATCATTGTATGTAGACGACATACTAATAGCTGCTAGTGACATTGGTTTTTGTAAAAGAAATAAAATAGTGGTTACAATCTACTTTTGAGATGAAAGATGTGGGTAAAGCAGCATACATTCTTGGAATTAAGATTTTAAGAGATCGCTCGAAGAGATTGTTATCTCTTTCACAAGAGCCTTACATTAAGAAAGTTCTTGAACACTTCAATATGCAAGATTGCAAACTCATAAACACTCCAGTCTCTAAAAGTGAAGCTTTGGATCAAATGATGTGCCCTCAGACTCAACATAAGAAGGAACAAATGAGAAAATTTCCTTATGTCAATACAGTCGGAAGTCTTATGCATGTTATGATGTGTACTAGACCGGATATTTGTTATGTTATTGGGTTAGTTAGAAGATTTCAATCTGACTCAGGACTGCAACATTGAAAAGTAGTTAAAAGGATATTACGGTATATAGAAGGCACAGTCTACTATTCCTTATGTCATCAAGGGATTGATCTGAAACTCAAAGGGTACACAGATAGTGATTGGGGAGGAGATTTAAATGAGAGAAAATCCACCTTTGGATATGTATTTTTGCTTAATAATGGTGTCATATCATGGAGTAGCAAGAAGCATTCATGTATAACCTTATCTACAATAGAAGCTGAATTTGTACCACTTTCATCAACTGTGCAAGAAGATGTTTGGCTTAAGCATTTTCTGTTCACTTGAGTGTGTATAAGAATGTTGTTGAGTATGTCACAATCAATTGTATTAGTCAGGTTGCAATAGTCAACACAAAGGATCCGAAGTACCATGGGAAGACAAAACATATTCACATAAAGTATAATTTTGTAAGAGACATGGTAGTATAAAAGAAAGTGAACATGAAATACATATCTATGCATCAAATGGTAGCAGATCCCTTAATAAAACTCATAACATGTGATGCTTATGAGAGACATGTGAAGTCATTGGGTTTACATAGATGCTGATGTATTTATATTTTTTCCCAAGCATGTTCATGTAAATTCACATTATTGATGTAAAGTGTCCAAAAATTTCTAAGGATAAAAAGTAAGTCAAAAGGACAAAAATATTGGCCTATTCGCAAAGGCAATCGCCTATATTGTGTAAGTGACAAGTAGAGATGAGACAATTATAAACTAATTATTGTCCTAAGTGGTGATAATAGAGAGCTGGAAGTTTATAATCAGAATGTCGTTTGTTAGTTTGTATTTAATCGTATGTGATTAAAAATGAGTTAGTTTGTTTCTAATGCCAAATTGAGTTCTGAAGAATAAAATAATGAGTAGAATTGTGAACTCAAAGTTAGACATGAGTTGTCTGAACTATCATCTTCACATTTTTTAATTAATAAAAGACATACGCTCCATGGAAAGGGGTTAGTACTTAATACATGTTTCATACAATGTATGCATAGAGTGATCCGTAAGAGCGATACAAGTTTAGTCTCTACTTGCTATTGTGTGAAGTCTTGAAAATTATAAGTAATTTTCATATTGTACCGTCATGACTTTAATCAGTTTCTTGAGATTCAGTTTGGTGTTTGATATCTTAGTATGTTGCCAAGAGATCATGCTTGATTTGGTCTGGCGGGACATTTCTAGAAAAGCATATCACGTTGAGATTAAGAGATTCATGAGATGAGGAAGATTATTGGATATTATTGCATCAATTGCGTTCATTGACATCCTTTATGTTTGTCTATGAGACAAGTACATAATGATGAACTCAAAATAAAGAAAAAGAGATGATGAGAAATATGAATGTGGTAAATGATCTAGGTTACTGCATACTATAATCTACTCTAAGTTTCATTGATCGAGATGATGTATATTCCTAACAGATTTATCGCAACGACGCTCTCGAAGTATGCACTAGCCACACAGTCTAGTCGTAATGTACAAGAGTTACTGAATAGGAATGAGAGTTGACCCCCTATGTGTGAGTGGGAGAAAAACTATCTTCAATATCTTTCTCTCAAGCAAATAAAAAAAATTATTTCCTTGTCGTTGGACCTAAGTAGAAAATTTTAATCAGTAAAGATCCAACAAATTAGGCATAATATTAAATTATACAAAATAAAACAATTTAGGAAGAGAAGGAGATTGCGAGAAATATTGAGATGGTTATTATAACTAAATATAGGGACTCTTAACCATAGAATTGCTACAACAGATGCCAACCTACAACTCACAACTAGATTCAACCAATTCCTCAAGATCTATCTTCATTTCTTCTACAACTTTTTCTAAATATTCATAATTTTATACATGTAAACTAGGAAACTTGTCATTTTTGTTTGTAGGATTGCTTAAAGAATGGTCAAGTGCAGAGTCACATTTACATCCAAGGTAGATGTTGTGTCTTTTCCAAAATCTTTGTTATTTTATTTCTTTTAATCTGAATTCAGCCATGCTATTTCAAGTTTCAGGGATCAAATTTAGCAAGCAAAAAAATGCCAAGACGTCGTCCGTTATACACTTGTGTAGCTTCAATCTTTGCTATAATCCACATTGCCTGCAGAAAAACAGAGGATTTTAATGGACCTATTGGATCAATAATAAATAAAATATCGATAGGAATGAGTTATATAATGCCAACTTTATACACAATGCAGTTTCAATGGCTATCAATCCTCTCTGTAATAGACAAATGTATACTTAGTTCAGAAATTGTGATAGAAAAGTTGTTTCCCCCATCGTCCAGATTGTTCGATAAGATTGATGATCTAGCTTATGTAGTAGAAAGCCTACCAGAAAAAATTGATGATATCGTCGAAAAGTTGCCTATGATTATTCATCAGGTGCCATTTCTTGATTGGGCACTCGTTCATCTTATAGCTTGGTTGAATTTCTGGATTTCATGTTTGACTCGTTGGGGATCCAAGAATACTAGGGAGAAAGAGATAACCATTGATGTCAATCACAATGATCAAGAATCGACAATAAAAGACGTTACACTTAACTCTGATGCTTCAAAAGAACAAATCATGATGTCAAATGAAACATCAGAAATTGAAGAAGCAATAAGCCCGGCATCTTCATCAACGTGTGATCCATTTGAGGACGCTTTTTCATCTCCTCTATTTGGTTCTCCAATTGGAATTGGAACGGCTAATAAAGATGATCATTTTGGTAAGTGTAGCTACAAGGAGATGCTAGAGAAGAGGGCTGAAGAAATGAAAGAGGAGAAAGAAAGAATAGATTAGTCAAGAAAAAAGGTAAAAGATGAAATCAGTTAAGAGGACAAAATGGAAGATCCAAAATTGCATCTTTCTGACACAAAGCTAAGTTATGAAAATACATTATATTGTAGAGATAATCTTATTTCAATTTCAATAGCATAGACCTGTATAATCAAGAAGAAATTTAATGTTAGTCAAGTCAATTTTGAAGTATGTAGAATAGGCTTGTGTAATCAGGATAAAGGTACATAGTTGTCTAGTTCACTTGCATCGTCAAAATAGAGTTTTTGAACAAGAGGAAAGTGAAAGACAGGCGCTTTTTCCTTTTATCCGAACAGATAATTTCTCTCTATTGCTTACTTACCTTCTGAACAAATTATATTTGTCACTTTCTCTCCATTAATAAATTTCTACTTTTTACTGAGTTCTATTCAAAGTATAGTTTCAAATTTCAAAGATTTGTTAAAAGAAGAAACTACTATCGGAGAGTTGGGAAGGCTTGGAAAGACGAGTATTTGTTGTATGGACCTCCAAGAACAGGCAAGTCTAGCTTGATTGCAGTCATGCCTAATTATGATGTTAGATTTTGACATTTATGATTATGGAACTTTCCAATCCTCAAAGCAATGTTGATTTCAGAATAAAGTTGGTCCATATTGGTAATGCCACTCCAATTAGTCTTAGAACCCGTTTGGATGGGATTTTAAGTTGGTCAAACTAACTTTTAAATCAGTTTTTGACATATTAGGCTGTTTGACAATTAAATAATAACTTAAAATAAGTTAAAAGTTTAAGTAGGGTGCCCCCTACTCTTTTTTTTCAACTTATAAATCTTTCTACTTTGACCAAGTATATTACTTTTTTACCCTTAATTCTTTTATAATGTTAACAACTTTAAGGGTATTTCAGACATTTTGATAAAAAAAAGTGACTTTCAACACTTTTTTGCCAAACACATCAAAAACACATAACTAATTATTTTTAAAATGACTTTAAAGTGACTTTTTAAAAATTATTTATTTTAAGCCAATTCAAACGGGCTCTTAGTAACGGTAGGGATAAGAATAATTTAATTTTAACAGCGGAGACTTAATCAACCAATAAAATAAAATTGAGCAATATTTTTTACCCTTTTCCCCAAATAAAAATAGACAAATCTCATTTGTCGCCAAATGTTGCTTGTTCTATGGATTATCGTCCTCTGAGACTTAACCAACATGTGCAAAAGCTTGACTCTCACAGGTTAAGGGGGTTACCTCTGCGATGATTTAGTGGTCATTGTCATTTTTATTTTGATGGTTAGATAAATTTGCAAAAGGACCATAGTCAACATCAAGTAAAACCACTTGTCGTTATAGCTGTGGAGTTGATGGAAAATCTTATTTTGTGACTCACACAACTCAACTCATTAACACTAGTCATGTATGACACATAGTAAAGTTCAGAATGAAAACAAATAATAGAAATTCCAGGTTTTTGAGCACTGAAGAGAAGGCGTAAAAATCCTTCCCAAAGCCTTCTCATACCACTGCCTCGTTAATTTAATTAAATCAACGTCTTCAATCCAAAAATCATATCAATTCGTCAACCACCAAAACTGAACTAAGACTACTTGGAGTGGCATTACCAAAGCTAGAATTTCTGTCCATCTTCTCTTAGGCAGCACAAAACTTTGGTTTACGTAAACATCAATTAATATTCAGATGGACTAATGACATCGTCAATCTTTAAAATCATCTTAACAACCTGTGTTGCAAGCAAAATCTGCTGTTGCTTCCCAATTAGTGTCTCAAAGACATTTTGCTCACGCATGTCATTTGTTCCAACATCATTGCAATCTATCCCACAGCAAGGATTGTTTTCCTGCAACAAAATTTAAGTTAATACTCATAACACTATTGACGTATATCACACAGAATCTCATGCTTTCTAATTATTCAGACTGAGAAACTTTGGAAATAGTCGAGAGGTATATTTATTTTTCTTTTAGTCGAGGTATACGACAGAAATACAAGGAATTATCTCTTGAGAAAATCTTATGTTTTCTAGTTATTCCACTGACAAGTTTCATCAGACTCCCGCATGATTGTGGAGTGATTATATATATCTAAGTCACAACAAGCCAAAATTACCTTAATTTGCTGAGACTTAACAGAAGATAGAGTTTCAATGGGTTGGAGACCACTATTCTCAGCAAGTGCCATTGGGATAGAATCCAAAGCATCTGCAAATGCCCTGATAGCATACTGTAGATAGAACATTTGACACTTTAGCTAATGATAATCAATTATAAGAAGAAAAAAAAAGTAGAAACAAGAACAAATAAAATAAAAGCTCGCCTGCTCAACTCCTGGGTGTTTATCAGCTGCGGCTTCCACAGTAATTGAGCAAGAGATCTCAGCTGAACCACCACCATACACAACGGAGTTGTTGCGAATAAGATTTCTGGCCACACACAAAGCATCATGGATACTACGTTTTGTCTCCTCTATCATCATCTTGTTACCTGTATGATGATCAAAGCTCAGTTCAAATATCCTAATCGATACGATATCTCAGGTATTCTAAGATTCTGCATATTCCTCCTATATTTTTTACCACTAAACTTCAAATATGTGCAGGTAATGCTCAACTGGTGCTATGTAGGAAACAAAACCCATCTATCCTGGTCCTGGTATTAGGAAACAACCTTTCCTCAATTGCAAAGTTCTGGCATCCTATATTAGTAAGTTGTGACACTAACTCCATTAGGCAAGAACTCAGCATCTGGTGGAGGTCACCGACCAAACAAAAAGGGTTAAAAAGGAATGGGAACCGCATGGTGCATTACCCTCAACAACATTTGCCCAACTAATTATGGGAGCATACTTGAAAAGATCACACATGTACCATAATCTTAACCAAAATTAAGTTCAGTTGTTATCGGAATCGTTACACTCACTAAAACAAGACCCATGGAGGATCAACAAGCAGTTACAACAGTTGGCCTTATGACAGTGTCACAATCTAATAAACATAGATGGAAACAGCACAAACCTAGAAACTGTAGATGCCAAACTAAAAGAAAATCCAATGAAGAAAGATTGAAAATGAAAAAATAAGGAGCAAATTAAAATTCCATCAACAGTTTACATCAAGAAGGATTTATTTCCATAGAAAAATAAATGGCTGGTCACAGAAACATACCACCACGGATAAATATTGTCACGGCCCTTGAATTTGCACAATGTTCAATGTAAATCATCCTGTCCTTTGTTGTACCAAATGATTTCTCTCGAACCAGACCAGCCTGAACTTATAGAACATCACTTTTAGCAGGTGATAGAGATCCAAAATCACATTAAGAATTATTATTCATATTTGAAAGGCCTGGTTTAAATGGCTAAATTTACATGAAATTTTTAAAAAGGATATGAATGTGATGCAAAATAGAACATGAATTGCGAAGAATCTCCATATAGATTTCAGAAATTAGACATTAAGAATCTGTAAGCAAAGGAAGAGTAAAATTTCATAAAATATAAGTCAGTTATTAGTGATATACCACAGTCAATGACCTATCAACACTTCACACAAAATTTCTAGATGTATGAACAGACACAGGAGACTTGAAACAATACCCGGCCAAGTTTTTCAGGTGTCAATTCTTGAAACCTCGGCACAATTCTCCCACCTAATCACATGTGGAACCAAGAAGTTGCGATTAAATTAACTGTTGTAACAGAAACACCACAACAGAAAAGGCATCATAGCTGATAAGCAAATCCAACACAAACCTGTAGCTATTGCTATCAGCTCCAACTCCACACCACCTACCCATCTAACAGCAGGCAGATTTCTATGCATAAGTAAGTGGTTTGCTTCATCATCAAAACCCCACTGGCAAATAACTAAAGTGGCACCAACATCCTGTCAGACATCAGCAGACAAGTTAGGAAATCCAGCTCCTGATAAGCCAAACTAGCAAAAGATGCAACTTCAGCTCTTGGTAATCTTTGCATGTAAAACCAACCAAACTGCTACTTAAAGGCCTGAAAACACAAACCATAGATATCCCCACCCACTGAAACGATGATATTGTGAACACAGGAGCTTGTACTTGTTTATGCTAATAACAACCAAGGTGTGCAACTTCACAAGAAGGGGCGAAGGATAAGAGAATGACACAACAGCCCTTCATGGGGGAACAACACAATTTGTTTGCTTAAACAGGGAGTTGGGAAGGGCATAATAGAACAAAGTTCTACACTGCTATCAACAACAACATACCCGGTGCAATCCCACAAGTGGGGTCTTGGGAGGGTAGTGCGTAAGTAGACCTTACCCCTACCTTGGGAGGTAGAGAGGTTGTTCCCGATAGACCTTCGGCTCAAGGAAAAACATAGCAAAGCAGTCCGGGAAAAAAATTAACAGAAGTAAAGAAGCCACAACAAAATACTAAAGATAGCATGACAAAGCGTTCTGGAAAAAAAAAGAGAAGCATTATCTACAACAAAGTTCTCCGGTGCTATCCTCATATGAAAATACTAGAACATAATAAAGGGCAATGCATTCCGGTGCACAGAGCATCACGCGTTAGCAAGATCCAGGGAAGATCCGCACCCTAAGGGGTACTATGTAGACAGCCTACCTTAATGCAAGCATTAGTGGCTGCTTCCACAGCTCGAACTTATAATCTAAATTATATTCGAATTTATAGGACATAGTTTGACACTTTGACTTGGGGCGGAAGTAAAGAAAGGAAGAATTTTTAAACTTGTCTTAAGCATGTCATAAGAGTTGTGTGGCTATAGGAATTTGTGGTCTTAAAATGCCATACATTTGTGTGGCAATAAAAGCTTCTCATTAAGAGTAAAATGAGAAGTTTAAAGTTAAATTGTTTTCAATTATAGAAATGTGTTATTTTTTTCGAAACGGACTCATAAGGAAATAATGTTACATAAAATGGAGCTGGGGAAGCATAAGGTTAAGGTTTTAGCTGGCCATAAGCTTAAGCTTTTCCCCACACCAGTCTGACTAAAAAGTCTAAAAGCATGTGAGAAGCTTTTTTTGCTAAGCCCTAAGATTTCCCTCCCTTCTGTAAAATAAAAAAATTAGCTTCAATATTTCATGTCCATTCCCACCCCCACACACCCCTTTATATCTGTATTTAGACCATCTTTCACAATATATATAAACACACACATTCTGCAAATTTTACCTTGCATTTCTGAACCATGTCATCAAAGTACTTCTGCTCCTGTAGGCGTAAAGTTTGAAATTTTTCCACAGTATCAATGTCAACCTTATGCTTGGTCTTTGGTTTTGGAGGCTCAAAAGGACAAGTCAAAATGGCAATATTTGCATCCTGAATTTGCTTTGGCATCTGAGGATGACTCATATCTTTGTCAACTACAATTCCGTAGATCAGCTCTGTATCCTCTAATTTTCCACCAACTTTTCCCTCGACTTTGATTAAGTCCAGATTAACATCCTTCCTCTCGAGATCTGCAACAGCTAGAACTGCTTTTACAGCGATCTCAGCCATGCTACGCTTGCATCTGTTCACACTACAATACAAATTCCCCATATCAAAATGAATAAGTTGCATAGAAGGGTTTTTGCAGTTGTAATCAGAAACCCATAACCGCAAAATACTTTTAGTGCAAGATGCACATTCTGATGGATCACAATTCACAAGCATGTTCTTGATGTAAAAAAATACAAGTTTAGAACCTAGGAAATCTTTAAAAGAGAAGATAGCAACCGAGACCGGTAACAGCAGAGTTGGCATTAGATTTGGAACGTACATCTTAGAAGACAAGGTTGTCATGCAGGTTTGAATCAAAGGCCCAAACTCATTCACACCAAATTCAAACTTATTTGCAATACGCTCCAAGTGCTCAACTGCTATCCTAGAAGCCATTTCATATCCTTCTGCAACTCGAATAGGGTGAATGCCGCGTTCTAACAGCTTCTCCGCTTGTTCTAGAAGTGCCCCAGCCATGACAACAACTCCAGTAGTTCCATCACCAATTTCATAATCTTGACTACGTGACAACTCAACCATCAACTTCGCAATCTGATTGTCAACATCCATCTGCTCCAGGATAGTAGCACCATCATTTGCTGAGAATACAAAATCAAAAGATCAGCAAATTTCATCACAAGAAATAAGTTTTACATGCACACATTAGAACAAGAAAGGGAAAAGAACACAACTAAGGTCAAATATGCTTTCAAATCAGTACTCTTTTTGCTAAACTAGGGCGATCAAGGACATGTATGATGGAGCCAAGACTCGGGTAAGGACAGTGGGAGGAGACCCGGAGCACTTCCCAGTTGTGATGTGGTTGCATCAAGGATCAACTCTTAGCCCGTTTTTATTTGCCTTGGTGATGGATGAATTGACGCAGCATATCCAAGGAGGAGTCATGGTGTATGCTTTTTGCAAATGACATAGTTCTAATGACAACCCAAGGCGGAATTGACCTAAGTCGGAGGTTTGGTGGCAAACCTTGGAGCCTAAAGGATTCAGGTTGAGTAGAACTAAGACAGAATACTTGAAGTGCAAGTTCAGTGCTGTACGCCTGATATTGGCAATGAAGTGAGGCTTGATATACAGGTCATTCAAAAGAGATGAAGTTTCAAGTATCTTAGGTCTATTATCCAATATAATAAACCTAAGATACTTGAGCCAAGGATCTTTCGAAAACAGACTTTCTACCTCCACGAGGTAATGTAAGGTCTACGTACACTCTACCTCCCCAAACCCCACTTAGTGGAATCTCATTGGACATGTTGTTGTTAGGTCTATTATCAAAGGAAATGGGGAGACTGACAATGATGTCATACATTGTATTGGTGCAGGGTGGATGAAATGAAGGCTCACATCCAAAGTCCTACGTGATAAGAAGGTACCGCCAAAACTTAAAGGCAAGTGGTACAAAGCAGAGGTTAGATTGACTATGTTGTATGGAGCAGAGTGTTGTCCAGTCAAGAACTCCTACGTTCAGAAGATTAAAGTTGTGGAGATGAGGATGTTGAGATGGATATGTGAATATTCTAGGAGAAATAAAATTAGGAATGACGATATCCAGGACAAGGTAGGAACGACATCACTAGAGGACAAGATGCAGAAAATGAGATTGAGATGGCTCAGGCATGTGCAGAGGAGATGCACGGATGCCCCAGTGTGGAGGTGTGAGAGGTTGGCCATGAATGGTTTCAAGAGAGGTAGAGGTGCGCCGAAAAAGTATTGAGAAAAGGTGATTAGACAGAAAATGACGTAACTTCGGCTTACCGAGGACGTGACCTTAGATAGGACATCGGATTAGGTAAAAGGTTAGTTAGATAGTTAAGCTTTGTCTCACTTGTTCTTATGTACTATTAGTCTTAGTATTGCTCTTGTAGTCTCTTGTCCTTTGAGTTTGGTTATTATCTATTATTTTTTTGTACTTTGATTATCATTTTATCTTGTTATAACTACTGTTCAAGATGATTTGTCAGCTTGTCTATAGTATTTTGCCATGACTTCTTTATTTCCGTTATTTCTTTCTTTATACTACTTTGGAATGGTTTTTCTTTGAGTTGAGAATCTATCAAAAACAGTCTCTCTACCTCCAAGGTAGGGGGTAAGGTCTTAGTACACTATACCCTCCCCGGACCCCATTTCGTGGAATTACACTAGGTATGTTGTTGTTGTACTTATAGACCTAAATGCACATATCAAAAGTAGATAGAGTATATTGCTCAGTAGTACCACAATGCATGATTAGACCAAAATGAAAAATATGGCACTCAAGTAGCTTGGCTCTTGCAAGGATGCTAAGCTTAGATAACTATTTTTTCTTGCTTCGAGATAACCTTTGTTGATACACAAATCAAATATCTAGTATAATGGTGTGAAGTATATATTTGTCCAGAGGTTACAACTAAGTAATATAGATAATCTGGAGTAACTCAATTTTAAGTTGTGTTGACCAGCATATTGAACATTTTGCAAGTGCAATTATATAAACCAAAAAAGGAAATGTATGGAGACAGAGAACTCTGATGATCCCGTCAAATTCACCCACACAAAAAAAATCTCAAAATCGCCAGCTTAACATCTACTACATAATAAAGTTCACATATCAGAGAAACTATGTCATTCTACTGTCAAAAAAGAACTTTGTCATTCTACAATCAAAAAATAATTTTTTCATTCTTTAATCCTAATCTCAGAATTTCTCAAATCATAGTGCAGAACATAACCATCACAATTAGCAATGCAGTACCTATATATGCATAAACAAAACCTCACACTAGGAAAAGTAAAAAACAAATGCAAATAGAAAATTAAGAAAACGAGTTTAAAACCACAACTAATAAACAGTAATAAAGTGATACAATTTGGAAATGGCCTGAAATTGAGTTGCTTGAAAAGATTGTACCAGAGGTTGTGAAGGATTATACTTGCACTGCTCGGCTGAGATTGCTTAATTGTCCTGTAAACTACAAATAGATCCGTATAGTCTTTTCTAATTTGGCTATTTAGATACCACCACCAAATTAATTTCTTATTTTCAGTTCAGTCTTGTCAACTTTAGACCTTATTTGTTGTTTAACTTAGCTTCATTTCCCTTATTCTTCTTTATCAAATTCCGGTTTTGTAGATCGAACTTATATGAATACATGAAAAAAAAAAAGGAGAATAAGATTGGAGAAAATACTGATAATGACATCGCCGTCAGGGCTCTGAAGCATCTTGTCCATGCCCTTAGGACCAAGAGAAGTGCGGAGAATGCGAGCCACCGCTGTGCCAGAGGAAATGTTGGTTTTTTGAGCATCAAGGCCTCTTAATCGGGTTTTCTTCTCTTGTTCCTTGATTATTATGAATGGCCTACCGAACTCATCGAACGCCAACGCCATTCTTCTGATTCACTTTCCACCTACGAGATCGCACTGATATTTTCCCGTTGAGGAGAAAGTTGGAGACGATACTATACTCTGTCTACAAGGTTTCAAAACCCTAAGTTGAGTTCAGTGCTAAACCCCTTCACTTCTGTGCAGTGCTCCCGCTTCTTTTTTATTCCTTTGGGCCGGGTAAGGGTTTAACTTTTACTTTCCAAATGGTGTGAGTTTTTTTTTTTGATGAGTAGATCTACACGTCATTCCCTTAAACTTAAAGACACTTGAATTAGAATTTGTTTTAATTGAATATTTAAATAACATGATAATTAAGGGTGTTCAAAATAGAATCGTAACCGATAAGCCAATCGCAAAATTGGCTTACTGGCTTTATTGGTATTGGGCTATCGAATAAACGATTGGAGAACGGATTAAAATTTTCTAATTAATGGCTTATTAGTGTGGGTGCAGATTATTCAATTTTCTTATCGGGTAAACTGTTAACCTGTTAAGAATTACCATACTTACATTTTTATTCTAGGTATATGAGACTCATTTAATATTTTACATAATATAAAAGAGTAATTATACATTTTTCCTTTGTTAGTCCTAACTCCTAAAGGCTAAAGTCGTAAAGCCATGAAAACCTATTTTAATTTTCTACACTTGATGAAATTTTAGACTCTAACTTGGGTTCTACTGAAGGCCGTCTATGGACCATAGAAAAGGTCTCGTGGAAGTTGGAAGGATTTTTGGGTTTTTGAAGTTGGCTCTACGATTGATCAGTACCGTAGGTTCAACCAGTAGGTCACTCCAACAGTTATTTCTTAAGGGTATTTGATTCTTTTCATATGCATTTAATACATATACTATGTCGTTTTGACCCTAGTTGTTCTAAGTACTATAACTACCTTTCAATTCCCAAAACTACCCAAACCCTTTCATTCTCTCAAATTCCCAAAACCCATTCAAATTCATCTTCTCCAATTCTCTCTCAAGCTCAAGGAAAAAAGCTAGGGTTCCAAGCTTCAAGTCTCATTTTTATTCTTGCTTTGCTAGTCTTTGATTATCAAGGAATGTGGAAATTCACCTATGGATTCCATTTATCCATTGGGTCCCAAAGAATCTCTATCTCCAAAAGTCAATTTCACCCAATTTGGTTAGGGTTTCATGCAAATCTCCATAGATCCTATTTGTTATGATTCAATTGTTTGATTTCATTCTTATTATGCATGAGTTGATTCAATTACATGTTTTCCAATTGTTTTCATATGGACCCATGCATTGTACATGTTTAGCACGACTTTTCACAGTCAGACTGATGGACAAGCCGACCATAACATTCAAAATTTGGAAGATATGTTGAGAGCTTGTATGATCAATTTCAATGGTAATTGGGATGATCACTTACCTTTGATCGAGTTTGCATATAATAATAACTATCACTCAAGTATCCAAATGAATCAATTTGAGGCTCTCTATGGTAGGAGGTGTAGGTCTCCTATTTGTTGGTTCGAAGTTGGTGAGGTTGCTTTGATAGGGCCTGAGTTGGTTCATGAGGCTATAAAAAAGGTTTGAATTATTTGTGAAATGTTGAAAACGGCTCAAAGTCAACAAAAGTCGTATGCCGATCCTAGAAGAAGAGAGCTTGAATTTGATGTTGATGATTGGGTTTATTTGAAAATTTCACCCTTGAAAGGTAAAATGAGATTCGAAAAGAAAGAGAAGCTTAGTCCCCGATATGTGGGCCCATATCAAATTTTGAGGTATATTGACAAGGTTGCTTATGAGTTAGAGTTATCTACTGACTTAGCATCGGTACATCTGGTATTCCATGTCTCTTTGTTGAAAAAGTGTGTTGGAGATCCAACGTCGATTGTGCCATTAGAAACTTTGGGAGTTAAGGGAAGTTTTTTGTATGAAGACGTTTCGGTTGAGATTTTAGATCGTTAAGTCTAAAAGTTGAGAAACAAAGAAGTTGCTTCAGTGAAAGTTCTTTGGAGGAATTAATTAGTTGAGGGTGCTACTTAGGAGGCCGGAGTCGATATGATGTCCAGGTATCCTCATCTCTTTCCCTCCACTCCTATTCTAGCTTGAGGTATTAAGTTCTTCATGGTTCATTATTTCGAATTCATGTGTTTTAGTCATTCTCATATTTTCATATGCATGCATGTTCATGAAAACTTGATTTTAATGTTATGATTTAGCTTGGAGTGATTTCTCCTTGTTTAAGTGCATTTTGATGAGATTTGTATTCATGTTAGGTTGTTAGTTTCTCTCTTACTCTATCATGCTAGCTTGAGTCCCATTCGAGAATGACTGTTCCCAAGGGCGAGATATTTTAACACCTCAAAAATTGGAAAGGAAAAGTTTAATTTTTGCACTGATGCAGTGATCTACGAGTCTAAACTATGGACCGTAGGAAGTCTTACAGGCCGTAGGAAGGGAGTCGTAGGACTTGGTTTGAGTTTTGGAAATGTCAAGTCTCTTATGTTTGACCAACAGATAAACAGGACGAATTGTAGAATGGTCTAGGGGTCGTAGGAGTGATCTATAGAAGTGATCCAGACTTGGTGAAGTTTTGGGCTTGAACTTGGGGTTCTACAGAAAAGGTCTACGGATCATAAAATGGTTGATGGAACATAGGAAGGTCTTATGGAATTGATCAGAAATATTGAGCCCTTTTATGGTTGACCAGGACAACCTGTAGAAAGACCTACGGACCGTAAGTCCAAACTATAGACTTGTCCGGTAGTTTTTAATTAAGGGTGTTTTGGTCTTTTCCTACCCAATTAACCCCTAAACTACGTCGTTTTGGCCCTATAATTACCTTGTAACCATTTTTACTCTTACAAACTTAGCCTAAATCCCCTCATTCACTCAATTTTCCCAAACTCTTCAAGTCTTCTTCTCCAAAATTTTCTCTCAAGCTCTAAGGTGAAGAACTAAGATTTCAAAGGATTCAAAGTCTCATTCTCCATTGCTTTTGGTCTTTGATTATCAAGGTATATGTAAATTCACTAATGAATCCCTTTTATCCATTGGGTCCCAAAAGAATCTCCATCTCCTAAATTGATTTCTCCCAATTCTATTAGGGTTTCATGCAAATCTCCATGGGTCCTATTTATTATGATTCAATTGTCTATTTCAATCTTATTATGCATGATTTGATTCAATTACATGGTTTTTAATTGATTTCATCTGTACCCATGCCTATGACTGCTTTATGAACATGAATTATGCATTATGCTTATGAACCTATGAATTATTATTATGAAAGCTATGCATGTTTAATGAAAAGGATGATTTATGAACTATGGATGCTTTGAGATAAGTATCAATGAATTGTGAAAGGTTTTCTCACATATGAATGAAATCATGATTTAGATGCTTAAAAAGATAAGCGTCTATTATGAAGAAGTTTATGAAATAATGATTTGAAAGGAGCTACTCTATGATGACTTATGATTGGATTGGTAGTTTAATTGTGCCTTTCCAAGTAAATTGATATGAATATGATCATGTCTTTTCCGTTGGGATTTACTTAGCACCAAGAGGACTTTGAGATGGAGGCTCTCCCATCAGTAGAGGTCGACTCTCTAGAAGCAATCTCCTTGTCCCAAACTACGTGCCCCCGTAGGATTGTCTTAAATGGCCTAGCTAGTGGATCCACAATAGCAACTATGAATGAACGGGACAGAATTCTACCTTGGCAAGTAGTTTCCCCTTTTCGGTGTAAGGGTCATGCCGGATTCCATATTATAGATCACATAGTCTTATTGTCGATTAACGATAAATATATCACAAATAAACTATGTTTTCTTCAAAGGTTTTATGAAAGCTTCTCAAATGGTTTTAAATATGCATTGACTTCGTATATGATTTATGATTTCTCTTAAAGGCTCTTACTACATTTTACTTGGTCATGCATATCATGTTTAAGCTCATCATGTTATCATGCCTATGTTTTTATGCATTTCCCCATACTTAGTACATTCAATATACTAATGCATACTTGTGCCTATATTGTTTCATAATATAGGGTCTGACGTTTCTCCTCAAAGACGTGCTTAGATCGGGATTGCTCAGCTTGATCGATTAGATTGGTGAGTCCTCATGGTTCGAGGGCAAAGCCGTAGACACTTTTATTGCTTTTATTGTCTTTTCAGTTCAGACTTGTACATGGTGTATGAGTTACGTCCCACCCACTTTTATGATGTTAGAAAGGCTTGTGTCAGACTTAGTAGTATTCCACGTTTCTCTTATATACTATGTTTATTTCTTTCTATGTCATTTTATGATTTGAGACTTATATTGATTATATCTCTTAAATTGTATTTCATTACGTCATGCTTATGTCAAGTGGCTTTTTTAGGATCTTTCGAGATATTATGCACCATGTCACGTCTAGAGTGTACTTTGGGTCGTGGCATATTTCCTAAAACGTTTCATAGTCACTCATTCATAGATGTACACACTTCACACCCATGAAGTGTGTATTGAACCTAATGCTCTAATGCCAAGTTTATCACGCCCTGATTCTACCCCCTAGACGCAATACAGTGCTGAGAGTGACCCCAAGCTAACCTCATGGCATGGCATAACACTACGATAAGCAAAATCCACAGAAATTTTGGAACATATACGCGGAAGCTAAAACTGAAATATCTGGATAGAACCCATAATACTGAGATAGACAATATCTTAAAGACACCATAATATAGCGAAATCTAAACTAGCTGTCTGAAAAGCCTCTACTTACATGAGTTGCTAGGACAACCCTAGCTAACTCCAACACGTTAGAAATTGAAATTAATGACTGAGAGAAAATCTTAAAGGTTGTTCTCTGATAGATGAGGACTCACCAATTCATCTGCTAGCTGATTGGATCTGTACTAACCACAAGCCTGATGATGAGCGTTAGAACTTCTGTTATCAATGAGGAATATGCATAATAAACATGATATCAAAACATACTAAATTTGCATGTAGATGCAATGACCAATAAAATGACATGAAACTAATAAAACTGAAATACATAATTACATGCAATAAAAATGTGGGAGATACTAAAATCGATATAAACCATGTAAGCTACTACATGGAGCTAAGTGTTCTTCTCCCACACCAAAAAGAGAGTGTCCAATACTTTCCATCATAAGGGACCATATATTTGAACTAATGTAGATCCACTAAGCTAATGTATGTTCGAGAAAAATCCTATGGGGAAACATAGTTCTGGGACTTATGGATTGATACTAAAGGCCCACGGATGCTAAACGGAAATCTTCATCCCTAAAGTCTGCTCGGTGCTAAGTATACTCCCAATGAAAACATGCATAAATTTGGAAACAATAATAATCTAGTACTACTAAATCATACTGATAATTGATACATAATGAGCAGCTTGTCTATCATGATAACTTAATAACATACTGTGGACTACATTTGTAAACATCATATATATCATGATATTTGAAAATAATTTGAAAGATACTTTATTTGAAAGCATCTAAATCAAAAAAATCTGATAATCTGAGACATGCATCTTAAAATAGCATAATTTTGATCATGAAAATACTTGCATACTTAGGCTTCATGAAATAATCATTGAAAACACAGAATTCATGAGTCAAATAATGTAATTGAGGTAAAATCTTGAGAAAAACATATTTACATTGAAAATCCATGAAGATCATAGAAAATTCTATCTTGTAGGAATCATAAACTTGAAATTCTTAGGTTTCTTTAGGACTCAATGGGTGGAAGGATAACCATTGATGAAATTCCCACACACCTAGAGTAGAAACCTTGGCTTGATTCTTGGAATGGGGACTTGAAGCTTGGAACCCTAGTTCTTGCTTGAGAGACAAGAAATCTAATTTGGGGAAGTTATGAGAGAATGGAAAGGTCTTTAGGAACTACTTAATCCTACTTAGGATAGGTAAAAACGATGTATAGAAATTAAAAGAGTGGTAAAATATCAAAATAACCCTAACTTAAATACTGGCGAATGTCTTCTATGGTTGCCTTCCCCGAATCGTACAACACTTCACGGTCTATGAAAGTGTCCATGAAAGTAGAGGAGTTTTGGGTTCCTAAAGGTCATCTTCTATAGATGCTTATACAGTCCGTAGAATGTTCCATGGCCCGTACAAGTGTCTGTAGAAAATAGAGTCGCCTGAGGCCTGGGGGCTTGGTTCATGGAACAGTCTACGACCCTTGAAAGCTTTCATGGTGCGTAGAGTGGTCTGTGAATCCTCTCCTTGGAAATTTGCTCAATTTGAGCTTTGGTCCACGGATCCTTTCACGGCCCGTGGTTCCTTTCATGGTCCATAAAAAAGTTTCTACAAATGTCACGGTCCAAAGTACACCCTAGGCGTGAAATGGCATATAAGACCCCGAGAGGCCCTACATAAGCCACTTGGTATACATGCAACACAAATTAATAGAAAATACGAGAAATTAAGTGATAGACCTCATATCATAAAAGAGTTTGACATAAAAGGGGAAGTCTAAGCATAGTTTTGACAAGACCGTCTAATACATCAAAAGGAGTGGTCGAGACGTAGCCCATACACTACGTACAACATCCAAAAACTAAATCATAAGAAAATAAAGTAAAGATGACATGGTCCTGGGAATATGAGGACTCACCAAGTCTTCAATCTACTAGCCACGAGCAGGAGGAGGAAAATGGTGGAACCCTACATTATTAGAAAATGTAGGCACAAGTATGCATCAGTACAATGTACTAAGTATGAGGGATATGCATAAAAACGTAAAACAAGATCATAAGGGGACATAAGGGAAAATATGATATGCATGACCAAGCTAAAGCATAGTAAAACCTTTAAAGAAAAATCATAAATCATGAACATGGTCAATGCATCTTAAAACGTAGTGAAAGCTTCATAAAACCTTTGAAGTAACTTTAGTTCATTTTGTGGGATATTAACTTTAACCGACAATAGACTATGCGAGCTATAACATGGAATCCGATGTAACTCCCATATCGAGAAGGGAGAGTCTACTTGCAAAGATAGAATTTCGTATCATGATTGATATGCTATTTGTGGATCCACTAGTTAGGTCATTTAAGATAATCCTATGGGGGCACGTAGTTTTGAACTAGAGGTTGCTACTACAGACTACCCTATTTGAGCCTCCACCTCAAAGTTCTCTCGGTGTTAAGTTAAATCCCAATGGAATAGTAAATTTCATAAAGATAACGTCATACATGGAAAATCACAATTAAGTTACTAATCCAAGCTTAAATCATCATAGAGTAGCTCCTTAAAACATGAATCATACATTTGTGAGAAAACCTTTCACCAATCATGATTCCTTAATATGTGAGAAAAACTTTCACAATTTCATTGATGCTTATCACAACAGCAACCTTCAGATCATAAAACATCTTTTCATAAATCATGCATAAACTTTATTAAAACATCATTCATAAATTCATAGCTTTCTTCGTAAACTCATATCTTCATAAATTCATAGTCAAAATCATGAATGATGCATGGTTCCATATGAAATCAATTGGAAAACATGTAACTAAATCAAATTATTCATAAGAAGACTAAAATCAAACAATTAAATCATAACAATTAAGACTCATGAAGAATTGGATGAAAACCTAATCAATTTTGATGAAATTGAATTTGGAGAACTGAGATCTTTTGGGACTCAATGGGTGAATGGAACCCATTGATGAATTCCCACATACCTTGATGATCAAATCCCAAAGGCAATGGAGGAAAAAAGAGTCTTGAAGCTTGAACCCTAGTTTTCTTCCTTGAGACTTGAGAGAATTTAGAGAGGATGAACTTGGATGGGTTTTTGGGAATTTGAGAGAATGAGAGGGTTTGGGTAGAATTAGAAGTAGAAAGGTAGTTATAGGACTTAGGTCAAAACAACATTGTATAGGTATTAGATGCATAGAAAAAAAATCCAAATACCCTTAATAAATAAGTGTTGAACAGTCCTACGGGTTGAAGCTACGATCCGTAGAACTTTCTATGGCCCGTACTAGTCAACCGTAGAACTAGCTTCAGAAAACCAAAAATTCAATCATTTCTCACGAGACCTTTCTACAGCAAGTCAAACTTTCTACTGCTCGCAGAGCCAGCTCGTAGAACCCAAGTTCAACTCCAAAATTCCACCAAGTCTGAATCATTACTACAGAACCATCCTACGGTCCGTAGTTCAAACAATGACCCATCCTATTCACTCGTAGGTCGAACTTCAGAAACTTGAATTTCCTAAATCTCAACTCATTTCCTACGGATGCCATCTACGACCCGTATATGAGTCTCGTAGACCTGAGGCAGTAGCCAAAAATAAGACCTTTCCTTTCCAATTTGACTTTCCAACTTCCGAAGTGTTACAATATCTCCCTCTTGGAAACATTCATCCTCGAATGGGTCTCAAGCTAGCATGAATAGAGTAGGTGAGAAACTAACAATCCAAAATGAATGGAAATCTCATCAAAATACACATAAACATAGAGAATCACTCCAAGCTAAATCATAACATCAAAAATCAAGTTTTCATGAACATGCATGCATATGGAAACATGGGAATGACTAAATTGCATGAATCCGAAAGAATGAACCATGAGGAGCTAATACCTCAAGCTAGAGTAGGAGCAGAGGAAAAGAGATGAGGATACCGAGACATCATATTGGTTTCGGTCTCTCAAGTAACACCCTTAGCTAATTGATTCCTCCAAAGAACCTTCACGGAAGCAACTTCTTTATTTCTCAACTTCCGAACTTGTCAACCTAAAATTTCATTCGGAACCTCTTCATAAGAAAGATTTTCTTTAACTCCCAAACCTTCCAAATGTACAATGGGTGTTGGATCTCCAACACACTTTTTCAAGAAAGAGACATGAAATACCGGATGTTTCGAAGCTAAATCATTAGGTAACTCAAGTTCATAATCAACCTTGCCAATACGCCTCAAAATCTGATATGGGCTCATATAATGGGAACTAAGCTTCCCTTTCTTTCCAAACCTCATCACACCCTTCAGGGTGATATTTTCAATAGACCCAATCATTAACTTCAAACTCAAGCTCTCTTCTTCTAACATCGGCATAAAACTTTTGTCGATTTTGGGCTGTTTTCAACCTTTTACGAATAAGTCAAACTTTTCCTTAGCCTCATGCACCAACTCAGGCCCTATCAAAGTGACCTCACCAACTTCAAACCAACCTATAGGAAATCTACACCTCCTACCATAAAGAGCCTCAAATGGAGCCATTTAGTTACTAGAGTGATAGCTATTATTATAGGCAAACTCAATCAAAGGCAAATGATCATCCCAAATACCCTTGAAATCTATCATGCAAGATCTCAACATATCTTCAAAAGTATGAATAGTATGCTTGGCTTGTCCATCGATTTGAGGGTGGAAAACCATGCTAAGTTTCACTTGAGTACCAAGGCCTTTATGAAAAGACTTCCAAAACTGAAACGTAAATTGAGTACCACGATCGGAGATAATGGACATGGGCACTCCATGCAACCTCACCATTTCCTGAATGTAAAGCTTGACATACTCCTTTGCTGAAAATAAAGTTTGAACGGGAAGAAAGTGAGCTGATTTTCACATTTGGTCTACAATAAGCCAAATTGAATCAAACTGACAACGAGTGCGAGGTAAACCCATAATGAAGTCCATATTTAAATCTTCCCACTTCCAAGTAGAGATATAATATTTTGAGCCAAATCTCCCAATTTCTAATGTTCAACTTTCACTTGTTGACAATTCAGACATTTAGCCACAAATTCTGTAATATTCCTCTTCATCCCATTCCACTAATAGACTTCTCGCAAATCACGGTACATCTTAGTGGATCCTAGGTGAATAGAATACCAAGAACTGTGAGTTTTTGTCAAAATCTGATTTCTCAACTCATCAACATTCGAAATACATAGTCGACCTTGGTATAGAAGGACACCATATCCCGCTTGGGAGAAAGCCTCAATGGCTTTTTCATAAACTGACTTCTTCAAATCAACTATAACTGGATCAAGGTCTTGCTTAGCTTTCACATCCAATACAAAAGACGATTTGGAACCATTCTAAATGATCACACCACCTTCGTGACAATCAACCAAGCGAACACCCAATTGGGCCAATCTATGAACATCACGGGCTAACTCTTTATTATCATCCTCAACATGAGCAACACTACCCATCGACAGTCAACTAAGAGAATCCACCACCATATTCGCTTTACCGAGATGATAGAGGACACTCATGTCGTAATCTTTCAATGACACAAGCCATCTACTTTGGTGGAGATTCAAATCCTTTTGAGTGAACACATATTTTGAAACTCTTGTGGTCGGTAAACACATCTACACGAACACCATATAGGTGATGCTTCCAAATCTTTAGAGCAAACACTACCGCCACTAACTCCAACTCATGAGTCGGGTAATTCTTTTTATGCACCTTCAATTACCTTGAAGCGTAAACAATAAATTCCCTATGTTGCATCAAAACACAACCAAGACCAATCCTTGAAGCATCACAATATACTATAATGCGATCCTTCCGGTAATGTCAAAATAGGGGCTGAAGTGAGTCTATCTTTCAACTCTTGAAAACTCTTCTTACAAGCTTCTGACTATAGAAATTTCACCTTCTTTTGAGTCAATGTCGTCAAAAAAGTGAAGCGATAGAGGAAAATCCTTCTACAAACCTTCTATAGTAAGCAAAGAAACTCCATATTTCTAAAGCAAACAAAGCTCTAGGGCAACTCTTAACCGCCTCAGTTTTCTTAGGATCAACTTGGATACCTTCACTGGAGACAATATGGGGAAGGAAAGCAATGAACCTCAACCAAAAATCACACTTGCTAAACTTAGCATACATTTTCTGATCCTTGAGAATTTGCAACACAATCCTCAAATGCTCAACATGTCCGTCCTCCCTTCGAGAGTAAATCAAAATATCATCAACTAACACAATCACAAACATGTCAAGATATTGCTTGAAGACCTTATTTATCAAATCCATGAACACCGCCGGGGCGTTAGTAAAACCAAAAGACATCACCAAAAACTCATAATGACCATACCGAGTTCGAAATGTCACTCTCCTTCACCCTTAATTAGTGATAACCTGATCGAAGGTCAATCTTAGAGAAGTAACTCGCTCTAGAGTTAATCAAATAGATTACCTATCCTTGGAATAGGATATTCATTCTTTTTGGTAACCTTATTCAATTGCTGATAGTTAATACACATTTGGAGGGAGCCATCTTTCTTTCAAACAAAAAACACCGGAGCACCCCAGGGTGAGATACTCGGTCTAATGAATCCCTTATCCAATAAGTCCTTCAATTGATCCTTTAATTCCTTAAGTTCTATCAGGGTCATACGGTAAGGAGGAATAGAGATAGGTTGCGTATTAGGAAGAAGGTCAATATTGAAATCTATTTTCCTTTCTGGAGGATTACCGCAATATCATCGGGAAACACTACTAGAATCTCATTTACAATAGAAACTGACTAAAGAGTAGGGGTTTCAGAATCTGTATCCCTAGCCCGAAAAAGATGGCAAAGGCAATCCTTAGAGATCATCTTCCTAGCCTTTAGGTAAGATATAAACTGACGCTTAAGAACATAATTTATTCCTTCCCATGACATGATAGGTTCGTTCGGAACCTTGAAGGTGACCAATCGGCTCCTACAATCTATGGAAGCATAACATGCATGGAGCCAATCCATCCCAAGAATAATATAAAAAAACTAACATATCAAGCTCTACAAGATCAACATGAGTGACTATATGAGAAACAAAAACAGGATAATTTCTATGAACTCTCTTAACAACAATAGAATCACTAACGGAAGTAGAGACATGAAAGGGATTGGAAAGGATTTTGAGACCAACATCAAATCTGATGGCCACCTAAGGAGTAAAAAATGATAAGGTAGCACTCAGATCAAGTAAAGCATAAACATTAAGGTGTAAGACTTTCAACATACCAGTCACCACATTCGAGGAACCCTCATGATCATGTCGAGTCTGAAGAGCATAAAATCTATTTTGCTTTGGAGCACCCAAACCGGAACCACTAGGTTGAGCTTCCCTACCATCCTTACCTTTGCTAGCTTGCAACAAACAATCCTTCACTTTGTGACAACTTTTCCCACAACCAAAACAACCATCTACACCGGCTAAACATTTTCCCGAGTGACTCTCCCTACCTTCACCGGTCCTTGCCTTCTTGGACTCTATTGCCCTTTCTTTGAGATTTTCCTCTTCAATTTGTTGGAGATTTATCATCAAATGGGAGATATCCATCTCCTTAATAAACATGGTGGTACGACACTCCTTGACCACCATTTTGGACACACCTGACATAAACTTACTCATCCTTGCCCTAGAGTCGGCAATCATAGTTGGAGCATACTTAGCCAATTGAGTGAACTTCAAAGCATACTCCTTCACACTCATATTCCCTTGTTAGAGGTTAATGAACTAAAGCACCTTTGCCCCCTCATCTCTAGATGAAAGAAACGATCAAGGAAAGCTCCTTTGTATTTCTCCCAATCAAGAGGACCCACATCAACAACCCTCTCACTTTTTTATTGTTCAAACCAAACTTGAGCAACACCCTTGAGTTGATAAGTGGCCAATTCCTTCTTTTCCACCATAGACAAACCCATAATTCCCACTATATTATATACCTCATTAATGAACTCTTGAGGATCCTCATCAACCTTGGAACCATGAAACTCTAGAGGGTTCATCCTAGTGAAATCTCTTATCCTTGCTACTGCCATACCTACATTCGGGTTCACGAGAGCAACAACCTCTCTATTAGCTTGGGCAGTCTTAGCTTGAGCCGACACTTGAAAAGTGGCTCAGAATTCAGCATGAGTCACTTACTCGGCTAATGGATCAATTGAAACTTGGGGAACCTCGGGCTCCATATTCTCACCCACATTCCTTCTCACATAAGCGCTTCTGGGGGCATATCCTGAAAAGCATCAGACAAGATTTAGGAGAAGGATATTTATAGAGATAGACTCTATGCCACGACTTTAAAGTAATGAAAGAACTAAATTTTTCTAAACATTTTGTAGCATCTTATTCATAAATATGGCATGCTTCACACTTATGAACAAGACTGTACTCAACGCGGCTTGTCAGACATCCTAGGACCTTTTCTAAAACTTTGTGCTCTGAATATAAAGTTTGTCATGACCCAAAGTATACCCTAGACATGACATGGCATATATGACCCTGAGAGTCCCTACACAAGCCACTTGATATACATGCAACACAAATTAATAGAGAATACGAGAAATTAAGCAATAGGCCTCATATCATAAAAGAGTTTGACAAAAAAGAGAAAGTCTAATCATAGTATTGACAGGCCTATTTAATACATCAAAAGGAGTGGCCGGGACATAACCTATACACCAAGTACAATATCCAAAAACTAAAACATAAGAAAATAAAGTAAAGGTGACATGGTCCTCGAAACATGAGGATTGCCAAGTCTTCAATCTACAAGGCAATCCACTAGCCACAAGCGGGAGGAGGAAGATCTTCGAACCCTATATTATTAGACAATGTAGGCATAAGTATGCATTAGTACATGGAATGTTCTAAGTATGAGGGATATGCATAAAAACATAAGACATGATCATAAGGAGACATAAGGGAAAACATGATATGCATGACCAAGCTAAAGCATATTAAAACCTTTAAAGAAAAATCATAAATTATGAACTTGGTCGATGCATCTTAAAACATAGTGAAAGCTTCATAAAACCTTTAAAGTAACTTTAGTTCACTTTGTGAGATATCAGCTTTAACCGACAATAGACCATGCAAGCTATAACATGGAATCCATTGTAACTCCCACATCGAGAAGGGGGAGCTTACTTGCTAAGGTAGAACTCTGTATCATGATTCATATGCTATTTGTGGATCCACTATCTAGGTCATTTAAAACAGTTCTACGTGGGTACGTAGTTTGAAGCTAGAGGTTGCTACTAGAGACTACCCTCTTTGAGCCTCCACCTCAAAGTTCTATCGGTGCTATGTTAAATCTGAGCGGAATAGTCAATTTCATAAACATAACATCATACATGGAAAAGTACAATTAACTTACTAATCCAAGCTTAAATCATCATAGAGTAGCTACTTAAATCATGATTCATATATGTGTGAGAAAACCTTTCACCAATCATGATTCCTTAAAATGTGAGAAAAGTTTTACATTTTCATTGATGCTTATCACAAAAGCAACCTTTAGATCATAAAATATATTTTCATAAATCATGCATAAACTTTCATAAAACAACATTCATAAACTTAAAGCTTTTTTCATAAACTCATATCTTCATAAATTCATAGTCAAAATCATGAATGATGCATGTGTCCATATGAAATCAATTGGAAAACATGTAACTAAATTAATTTCATAAGAAGACTCCAATCAAACAATTGAATCATAACAATTAAGACCCATGAATAGTTGGATGAAAACCTAATCAATTTTTATGAAATTTAATTTGGGGAATTGAGATCTTTTGGGACTCAATGGGCGAATGGAACCCATTGATGAATTACCATATACCTTGATGATCCAAGCCCAAAAGAAATTGAGGAAAAAGGAGACTTAAAGCTTGAACCCTAGTTTTCTTCCTTGAGACTTGAGAGAATTTGGAGAGGCTGAACTTGGATAGGTTTTGAGAATTTGAGAGAATGAGAGGGTTTGGATAGAATTAGGAGTAGAAAGGTAGTTATAGGACTTAAAATTAAGATCAAAATGACTTAGTATAGGTATTGGATGCATAGGAAAAGACCCAAATACTCTAATAAATAACCGTCATATAGTCCTACTGGTTGAACCTGTGGTCCGTAGAACTTTCTACTGCCCATACTGGTCAACGGTAGAACTAACTTCGGAAAACCAAAAGTTCAATTTCCCACGAGACCTTTCTACGGCCTGTCAAACTTTCTACATCTTGTAGAGCCAACTCGTAGAACCCAAGTTCAAGTCCAAAATTCCACCAAGTCTGAATCACTTCGACGAAACCATCCTATGATCTGTAGTCCAAACGACGACCCATTATGTTCACTCGTAGGTCAAACTTCAGAAACTTGAATTTCCAAATTTCAACTCAATTTCTATGGATGCCATCTACGACCTATAGATGATTCTATGAACTATAGATGAGTCTCGTAGACTTGAGGCAGTAGTCAAAATGAGACCTTTCCTTTCCAATTTGACTTTCCAACTTCTGAGGTGTTGCAACAAACCTTTTTCTGCTATATTTTAGTTCTTTCTGATTTCCAAGGTTCAATCTAGGCTTAGAAACTTTTGGGGTGCTACACTATGCGAGTTGTACTTTAACTCATTCTCGTAATACACATTTTCTATGGCATGGGCCAGAGATTTTCCAATCCTTCCTATTCCATGAATATATACCCTTTCTTTCCATTTCGAAAGAAGATACTACCTCCTTGAAAGGCTTTGAGTGAGAGGAGAGTTTCATCATTTCCTATCATATGCTTGGAGCAGTCACTATCCATAAACCAACTTTGACTGCCTCCCTTCACTCTTCCCTGCAAGAAATCATTTTTTAGATTTGGGAACCTAAATTGACTTGGGTTCTGAGGTGTGAAAGAAAGAATGAACAAGACTTATTTTGCTCATGCTAGTATTCTAGTAATTTTTTTCTAGATACAGGTTCTTGTAACACCTCGAAAGTTGGAAAGTTGAAAAAGAAAGGAAAATGCAGAAAATTTGTCTGAAGCAGTGGTCTACGAGTCCTACCTACGGGCCATAGGAAGTGAACCGTAGAACTCAGAGTTGGGTTTTGGAATTTAAGTTTCTGAAGTTTTACCTATAACTTGACAGGACGAACCGCAGGATGTTTAACGGATCGTAGGACTGACCCGTAAGAATGATTCACAGATTTGGTTTAGTACCACAAGTCTACAAAAGGAAAAGATAGGTCGTATTTGGTTCTACGGATCGTAGGAAAGGTCCCATAGAAGTGTTCCAGACTTAGTGAAATTTTGGAGTTAAAGATGAGGTCTACAGTTTGGGCCTATGGACCATAGGAAGCCGTACGGGCCATAGAAAGGTCTTGTCGAAGTTGGATGGATTTGAAGGTTCCAGTACTTTGGTCTAAGGTTGACTAGTACAGTCCGTAAAAGGTCCTACAGACCATAGGTTGGTTCCGTAGACTGGGTCCGCCAGTTATTTTAAAGGGATATTTGGGTCTTTTCCTCTATTCTTAAAGCCTAATCCATATTGTTTTAACCCTAATTCCTAGCCCTATATAAGGTTTTTAAGTAATAAAACTACCCACATTAAATTCATTCTCCTAATTCCCAAAAATTAACCAAATTCATCCTCCCCAATTTCCCTCTCAAACTCAAGGAAGAAGAAGAGGGGATTCTAGGGTTCTTCAAGTTCAAGTCTCCTTTATTAATATTTTCTTAGGGCTTCAAGATCAAGGTACGTAGGGATTTCATCAATGGGTTCCATTTCACCCATTGAGTCCCCAAAGATTCTCCAATTCTCCAATTCAATTTAACTAAATTTGTTAGGTTTTCATTCAATTCCTCATAGGTTCTATTTTTATGGATTTAAATTGTTTGATTTTGATCATGTTATGATTATTTAGACTCAATTTCATGCTTTCCCATCAATTCAATATGAACCCATGCATTGATTTTTACTATGAACCCTAATTTGCATGAAATTGAAGAAAAGCTATGAATCAATGAATGATGTTTTCGTGAAATTATGCATGATTTATGAAAAAAAATGTTTTATGATCTAGGTTGCTTTAAGATAAGCATCAGTGAAATTGTGAAAGGTTTTCTCACATTATAAAATCGTGAATGGTGAAAGGTTTTCTCACACATGGTTTAAGGAGCGACTCTATGATTTTTTTAGCTTGGATTAGTAACTTAATTATGCTTTTCTATGGATGATATTATGTTTATGAATATAACTATTCCGTTGGGATTTTTTCTTAGAACCAAGAGGATACTGAGATGGAGCCTCTCCCATTAGTAGAGGTCGGGTCTCTAGTAGCAATCTCATTGTCCCTAACTACGTGCCCCATAGGTTGTCTTAAGTGACATAGCTAGTGAATCCACATAATCTAGAAGTTTAAGGTGTTTTCCTTGGCAAGCAAGGACATCTCTTTTCAAAGTGGGAGTAAGACACCGAATTTCACGTTATAGCTCACGTGGTCTATGTCAGTTAATAGTAAATATCCCATAAAATGAACTAAGTTACTTTCAAAATGTTTTATGAAGGTTTCCTTATGATTTAAGACGTATTGACTATGTTCAAGTTTTATGATGTTTCAAAGGCTTTTATGATGTTTAGCTTGGTCATGCATTTTATGCTTTTTATTATGTCCCCTTATGATCATGTTCATGTTTTGTGCATATCCCTCATACTTAGTACATTCCATGTGATAATGCATATTGTGCTTACATTATTTCACTAATGTAAGGCTTGACGACTCATCTCCCTCCGTTCGTAGCTAGTTGATCACTTTAGCGACTCGAAGACTTGGTGAGTCCTCCTACTTTGAGGACGATGTCGCCTTTATTACTTTTATATCTTTATGTTTTGAATCTTGTAGGTGGTGTAGGGGTTACGTCTCGATCACTCCTTTGATGTAATAGATGGCTTGTCAAGACTTGATAGACTTCCGCTTAAATCTCAAAATCTTTATTTCATATGGGATTTCTTGTTTTTCTCTATTATGTTGTGTACATGTATGTCAAGTGGCTTGTATAGGGCCTCTGTCATGACCCAAGGTACCCCCTAGATGTGACATGGCGTACAAGACCCCGAAAGACCTCATACAAGCCACTTAGCATTCATCGTGCAAGATAATAGCAATTTAAGAGTTCAAAGACAATTCCATATTAAAAGGGTTTACAAAGCATAGCGGAAGTCTAAGCATATAGTCTCAAAGCCATCTAAAACTCATAAGAATAGAAAGAACGTTGGGACGTAACCCATACAAAGTCTTTAAAAGAAAGTAAATGACATGAAAGTAAATGTGGCTACGTCCTCAAACATATGAGGACTCACCAAATTCTTCAAGGACTCTAATATCATGAACTAGCCACGAGAAGATAGAGATGATCCGGATCTTACACTTATAAGTAAATGTAGGCAAGAGTATGCGTTAATACAAAAATGTACCAAGTATGATAACAAAAACATTTAAACATGCTAAAAGGGACATTTTCATTACATGCAATGATCAAGCTAAACCATGAGAAAAGGGTTAGAAATCATAAGTTATAAATCATGATCAATGCAAGCCAAACATCTTTACTTTACTTTAGATATACCTTAAAAGTCACTTTAGTTCATTATTGTGGGAAGTAGCCTTAACCGACATGTAAGACCATGTGAGCTATCGACATGGAATCCTGTGTCCTCCCTACACCGATAGGGCCATCCTACTTTCCAAGGTAGTACCCTTAAACTTCTAGCTTACGTGGATCCACTAGCTAATGTCTATATAAGACAATCATCCTATAGTGGGACATAGTTAAGGGATAAGGAGATTGCTACTAGAAACCCGACCTCTACTTACGGGAGAGCTTCCATCTCGGTATCCACTTGGTGCTAAGCTTAAATCCCACGGAACTAGTCATAATTCTTATTCATCTTATTATCCATGGAAAGGTACAACTAGAGTTACCAATCCAAGCTAAAATTCATTAGTATTGACGTTCGTTCTTTCATGGACTAGTCCAAGCTTACGTCATTTAGAATAGCTCCTTAAATCTTGATTCAAAGTTTAGTTGAGAAAACCTTTCAACATGTTATGAATCCTTTATGTGAGAAAAATCCTTTCACATTCAACAACAACATCATTCATGCTTCAATCTCAAAGCAATTCATAAATCATGATAATTTTCATCATTGAACATACATACTTTCGTAAAACCCATCTTTTGATCATTCATAATTCATCATGAAATCATAGCTTTAGGAAACATAAATCATGCATCGGTTCATATAGATATCATAAAATTCGTCTCTTCATAATTCAACCCATCCACAAATCCTAATTTTGAAATTGGGGGAAATCACATGGGTTCATGGGGATTCATTTGAATTCATGAAATTCAACTCAATTCATGCTTCATAGTTCATAAAACAATCAATTAAATCAACATTGAAAATAACCCATGGCTTAGAAAATAACCCTAACTTCAATGGAGAATTCCTAGCTTGTAAAATAGAGAATTTTAGGGACTCTATGGAGGAAAGGGCTCCATAGATGAAGATTATCATACCTTGAGGTTCAAAGCGCTTACGTAATTTGAGGAATGAAGGCTTGATTCTTGAACCCTAACTTGACCTCTTCTTCTTCGAACTTTTTAGAGAGAGAATTATTTGGGAGAGGAGAGTTTTGGGAATGATTTGGAAAAGTAGATTTTAGGCTTAGAAGGGTTTATATAGTGCTAAGAACTGAAGGGAACCGACTTAATTTAGTAAATGAGTCATTGGGTAAAAAGACCAAAAGATCCCTTAAAGAAAATCCTGGATCCCCTCACCTACTACTTGATCTACGGTTTGTAGGTCCACCTACTGACCGTAGGTCATGTAGTAGGTTACCAAAAAGTTATTTTTTAAAGTTTTCTTGCTCCAAACCAGTAGCACGCACGAACTTGACCTATGGTTGGTAGGTCCACCTACCAACCGTTGGTGCCAACCGTAGGTCAGGCTGTAAGTTCTGAAAATTTGCATTTTTGACTCTTTTCGAATATGACGTGTTACATTATCGCCCCCCTTGGGAACATTCATTCTAGAATGGAACTCAAGACATCATAAGGAAGGTAAGATCAAGATCTAGCAGCCCAACATGCATGCAATCACATAAATGCACATATCCGAGGAGGCAACATCAACTCCAAGCTAAAGCATGTTCAAAACATCATTTCATGATAGCTTTATGCAACTCATACTCAAATGCACATAATCATAAAGAGATCAATCAAGCTAGCTTATTTTCTTAAAATTAGACTCTTCATGAACATGCATAATGAAGGAATCATGGAAACAACTAGGACACATGAAACCAAAAGAATGAACCATGAGGAACTAAATACCTCAAGCTAGAGTAGGGTCAGAGGGAAAGAGATGAGGATATCGGGACATCATATCGGCCTCGGCCTCCCAAGTAGAACCCTCAACTAATTGATTCCTCCAAAGAACCTTATCGGAAGCAACGTCTTTATTTCTTAACTTCCGGACTTGCTAGTCTAAAATCTCAACCGGAACCTCTTCATAGGAAAGGCTATCCTTTATGCCAAGACTCTCCAATGGCACTATAGATGTCGGATCACCAACATATTTCTTCAACAAGGAGACGTGGAAAACCGGATGCACCGTTGCTAAATCATTAGGCAAGTCAAGTTCATAAACAACCTTACCAACACGTCTCAAAATTTGATATGGGCCTACATAACGGGGACTAAGCTTCCCTTTCTTTCCGAATGTCATTACACCCTTCATGGGTAAAATTTTCAAGTAAACCCAATCATCAACATCAAATTTTAAATCTCTCCTTCTAACATCGACATAGGATTTTTGTCGACTTTGAGCCATTTTCAACCTCTCTCTAATAAGCCAAACTTTCTCCATAGCCTCATGTACCAACTCGGGACCTATCAAAGCAACTTCACCAACTTCAAAACAACCTATAGGAGATCTACCCTCTTACCATAGAGAGCTTCAAACAGAGCCATATCAATACTAGAATGGTAGCTATTATTGTAAGCAAATTCAATCAAAGGCAAATGATCATCCTAATTACCCTTGAAATCAATTACACAAGCTCTCAACATATCTTCCAAAGTCTGGATAGTACGTTCTGCTTGCCCATCGGTTTGAGGATGAAAGGTCGTGCTAAGCTTAACACGAGTTCCAAGGCCCTTTTAGAAGATTTCCAAAATTGAGAAGCAAATTGGGTACCACGACCGGAGATAATGGATAAAGGCACTCCATGCAACCTAACCATTTCTCTCAAGTACAACTTAGCATAATTCTCCGCCGAATAAGAAACCTTGAGGGGAATAAAGTGGGATGATTTCGTCATACGATCCACAATTGCCCAAATCGAATCATATTGCCGCCGGGTGCGTGGTAAACCAACAATAAAGTCCATATTCAAATCTTCTCACTTCCAAGTAGAAATACTAATATCTTGGGACAAACCTCCCGGCTTTTGATGCTCAACTTTCACTTGTTGACAATTAGGACACCTAGCCACGAATTCCGCAATATCCTTTTTCATCCCATTCCACCAATAGACTTCCCGCAAATCACGGTACATCTTGGTAGCTCCCCGGTGAATGGGATATCAAGAACTATGAGCTTTTGACAAAATTTGTTCCCTTAGGTCATCTACATCGGGAACACATAAACGACCTTGATATCGAAGCACACTATATAAACTCATGTCATAGTCCTTTAACAACTCAAGCCACCTCCTTTGGCGAAGATTTAGATTTTCTTGTTTGAACACATATTGCAAACTTTTATGGTTGGTAAAAACATCAACATGCACACCATACAAGTAATGCCTCAAAATCTTTAAAGCAAATACAACCGCTACTAACTCTAAGTCATGGGTAGGATAGTTCTTTTCATGAATCTTGAGTTGCCTTGACGCATAAACAATGACTTTTCCCTTTTGCATAAGAACACACCCTATCCCGATTCTCGAAGCATCACAATAAACCACAAACCCATAGGACTCTTCCGGTAGAGTCAATATCGGAGCCGAAGTAAGTCTATCTTTTAATTCTTGGAAACTCTTTTCACACACTTCGAACCATGTGAACTTAACCTTCTTTTGAGTCAAAGCCGTTAATGGAGAAGCAATCGAAGAAAACCCTTAAACAAACCTCCTATAGTAACCGGCCAAACCCAAGAAATTTTGAATATTCGAAGGAGATAGAGGTCTAGGCCAATTCTTAACCACATCCGTCTTCTTAGGATCTACCTCAATACCTTTACCGGAGACAATGTGACCAAGAAAAGCCACAGACCTTAGGCAAATCTCACATTTACTAAACTTCGCAAAAAGTTGTTTGTTCTTGAGGACTTGCAACACAATCCTCAAAATGATCGGCACGCTCATCCTCACTCCTTGAGTAAATCAAAATATCATTAATGAACACAATCACAAAAATATCAAGATATTGTCTAAACACCCTATTCATCAAATCCATAAACGCGACCGGAGCATTTGTCAACCCAAACGACATCACTAGGAATTTATAATGGTCATATCTAGTCCAGAAAGCCATTTTAGGAATATCATCTTCTTTCACCCTTAATTGGTGATAACCCGAACGAAGATCGATCTTAGAGAAGTAACTTGCCCCTTGGAGTTGATCAAACAAGTCATCTATCCTTGGGAGAGGATGCTTATTCTTAATGGTAACCTTGTTCAATTCACAGTAGTCAATGCACATACGAAGTGAACCATCCTTCTTTCGAACAAACAAACCTGGAGCACTCCATGGAGAGATACTTGGTCAGATGAAACCCTTATCCAACAAATCTTTTAATTTCTTCTTTAACTCCTTAAGTTCTGCCGGAGCCATTCGGTAAGGAGGAATAGAGATATGTTGCATATCAGGGAGAAGCTCAATACCAAAGTCTATTTCCCTTTCGAGAGGAACACTGGGTAGATCATCGGGAAACACTTTCGGAAACTCATTAACAAATGGGACCGACTCAAGAGTACGGGTTTCAAAATCAACAACCCTCACCCTAACAAGATGGTATATGTAACCTTTAGAAATCATTTTTGTAGCTTTAAGACAAGACACAAATTGACCTTTAGGCATAGAATTTCCCCCCTCCACTCTAGGATAGACTCATTTGGGAATTGAAACTTGACCACTCGGGTCCTACAATCAATAGAAGCATAACAAGAATGCAACCAATCTACCCAAGAATAACATCAAAGTCTAACATATCAAGCTCTACTAGATCAACATGAGTGACTCTATGAGATAAGGAGATGAGACAATTTCTATAGACTCTCTTGGCCATATCGGATTCACCAATAGGAGTAGAGGCACAAAAGGGATCTAACAACACGTCTGGAAGAACATCAAAGCTCATAGCCACAAATGGCGTCACAAAAGACAAGGTAGCACCGGGATCAAGGAGAGCATAAACATCAAAGTGAAAGACTTTCAACATACCGGTAACCATATCAGGAGAACCCTCTTGCTCTTGGTGAGTTTGAAGTGCATAGAATCGATATTGCTTGGGAGCATTTGAACCCGAACCTCTAGGTTGAGCTTTCTTACCTTCTCTTTCCTTAGCTGTGAGAGATGGACAATCCCTTATCTTATGACCGCTCTTACCACAACCGAAGCAACCATCTGTACAGGCTAAGCACTTGCCCTCATGCTTCCTCCCACACTTAGCACAAGTAGCCGATGAGAATCCACCACCATTTCCTCCTTGAGGCTTAGGGTTAGGCACCCTATCTTTGTCGAACTTAGGAGGAGCATTGGAGGAACCCTATCCGGAGAACTTTTGTTGGAACTTAGAATGACCATGTCCATTGGACCTTGAGTGTGAGAAATTACCATCACCGGTCTTGGCCCTCTTTGTCTCTTTAGACCTTTCCTTAAGTTTCTCCTCTTTTATTTGTTGAGCATGAACCATTAGGCGAGAAATGTCCATATCATGGATAAGCACAGTGGTACGACACTCCTTGACCACCAATTCGGACACTCCCGACATGAACTTACTCATCCTTGTCCTAGAATCGTCAACCATAGTAGGAGCATATCGAGATAATTGTGTGAACTTTAAAGCATACTCTTTCACACTCAAGCTTCCTTGCCGACGGTTGATGAATTCAAGCACTCTTGCCTCCCTCATCTCAAAGGGAAAGAACCTATCAAGGAAAGCAACCTTGAACTTTTCCCAATCAAGAGACCCGCATCAACCGCCCTCTCACTCTTCTATTGATCAAACCACACTTGAGCCACACCCATAAGTTGATAAGAGGCCAACTCTGACTTTTCCTCTAGAGTCACACCCATGATCATTTGCACCTTGTACACCTCAACAATGAACTCTTGAGGATCTTCCTCAACCTTAGAACCATGAAACTCTAGAGGATTCATTCTAGTGAAGTCCCTCACTCTAGATTCCACCGTACCCATATTTAGGTTAATGGGAGCCACAACCTCCCTATTGGCTTGAGCCGTCATGGCTTGACCAAACACTTGAAAAGCAGCCATAAACTCCGCATTAGTCACTTGTTCGGCCAAAGGGTTGGCCGAAACTTGAGGAGCTTGAGGAGGAGCTTCTTGTTCCACATTCTCTACCGCATTTCTCCTAGCATAAGATCTTTGAGTGGCCATATCCTGAAACGCACAGGATAGGGATTAGGAGAGAGACATATAAAGTTACACTTTATCGCTTGACTTAGAGTAACGAAAGAAATGGAGTTTCCTAAACATCTTATAGCCTCTCATTCATAAGTGTGGCGCGCTTCACATCCATGAACAATACTCTACTCGACGTGGCTTATGAGACTTTCTAGGACCTTTCTAAAACCTTGTGCTCTGAATACCAAGTTTATCACGACCCAAGGTACCCCCTAGACGTGACCTGGCGTACAAGTCCCCGAAAGGCCTCATACAAGCCATTTAGCATGCATCGTACAAGATAATAGCAATTTAAGAGTTCAAAGACAATTCCATATCAAAGAGTTTACAAAGCATAGCGAAAGTCTAAACATATAGTCTCAAAGCTATCTAAAACTCATAAGAATAGAAAGAATGTAAGGACGTAATCCATACAAAGTCTTTAAAAGAAAGTAAATGACACGAAAGTAAATGTGGCTATGTCCTCGAACATATGAGGACTCAACAAATTCTTCAAGGTCTCTAAAATCATGAACTAGCCACGAGAAGATGGAGATGAGCTGGTTCCTACACTTATAAGAAAATGTAGGCAAGAGTATGTGTTAGTACAAAAATGTACCAAGTATGATAACCATGCAGAAAATATTTAAACATGCTAAAAGGGACATTTTCATAACATGCAATGATCATGCTAAACCATGAGAAAAGGGTTAGAAATCATAAGTTATAAATCATGATCAATGCAAGCTAAACATCTTTACTTTACTTGAGAAATACCTTAAAAGTCACTTTAGTTCATTATTGTGGGAAGTAGCCTTAACCGACATGCAAGGTCATGTGAGTTATCAACATGGAATCCGGTGTCCTCCCTAAAAAAATAGGGCCATCCTACTTGCTAAGGTAGGACCCTTAAACTTCTAACTTACGTGGATCCACTAGCTAATGTCTATATAAGACAATCATCCTATGGTGGCACATAGTTAAGGGATAAGGAGATTGCTATTAGAAACCCGGCCTCTACATACGGGAGAGCTTCCATCTCGGTATCCACTCGATGCTAAGCTTAAATCCCATGGAATTAGTCATAATTCTTATTCATCTTATTATTGATGGAAAGGTACAACTAGAGTTATCAATCCAAGCTAAAATTCATTAGTACTGATGTTTCATCTTCCATGGACTTGTCCAAGCTTACGTCATTTAGAATAGCTCCTTAAATCTTGATTCAAAGTTTAGTTGAGAAAACCTTTTAACATGTTATGAATCCTTTATGTGAAAAAAATCCTTTCACATTCAACAATAACATCATTCATGCTTCAATCTCGAAGCAATTCATAAATCATCATAATTTTCATCATTGAACATGCATACTTTCATAAAACCCATCTTTTGATCATTCATAATTCATCATGAAATCATAGCTTTAGGAAACATAAATCATGCATAGGTTCATATAGATTTCATTAAATTCATCTCTTCATAATTCAACCCATCCACAAATCCTAATTTCGAAATTAGGGAAAATCACATGGGTTCATGGGGATTCATCTTAATTCATGAAATTTAACTCAATTCATGCTTCATAGTTCATAAAACAATCAATTAAATCAACATTGAAAAGAACCCATGGCATAGAAGAAAACCCTAACTTCAATGGAGAATTTCTAGCTTGTAAAATAGAGAATTTTAGGGACTCTATGGAGGAAAGGGCTCCATAGATGAAGATTATCATACCTTGAGGTTCAAAGCCCTTAAGCAATTTGAGGAATGGAAGCTTGATTCTTGAACCCTAACTTGACCTCTTCTTTTTCGAGCTTTTCTAGAGAGAGAATTATTTCGGAGAGGAGAGTTTTGGGAATGATTTGAAAAAGTAGATTTTAGGCTTAAAAGGGTTTACATAGTTCTAAGAAGTGAATGGAACCGAATTAATCTAGTAAATGAGTCATTGCGTAAAAAGACCAAAAGATCCCTTAAAGAAAATCCCGGATCCCCTCACCTACTATTTGACCTACGGCTGGTAGCTCCACCTACTGACCGTAGGCCATGTAGTAGGTCACCAATTTTTTTTTTTTGAGTTTTCTTTCCCCAAACCAGTAGCACCCACGAACTGGACCACCTACCAACCGTTGGTGCCAATCGTAGGTCAGGTTGCAAGTTCTGAAAATTTGCATTTTTGACTTTAGAATCCAAGGTGTTACAGCCTCTCGGGGTCTTATATGCCATGTCACCTCTAGGGTGTACTATTAGTCTTGACAAACTTGGTATTCAGAGGATAAGGTGTTAGAAAAAGTCTGACAAGCCGCATTGAGTAGAGTCTTGTTCATGAGTGTGAAGCGCACCACATTTATGAATAGGAGGCTATAAAATGTTTAGGAAACTCCACTTCTTTCATTACTTTAAAGTCGTTCCATAGAGTCTATCTCCATAAAGATCCTTCTCCTAAATCGTGTTCGATCCTTTTTCAAGATATGACCCCTGGAAAAGCTTATATGAGAAGGAATGTGGGTGAGAATATGGATCCCGAGGTTCTCTAGTCCCAATTGATCCTTAGGCTGAGCAAGTGACTTATGCTAAATTTCAAGCCACTTTCCAAGTGTTGGCTCAAGCTATGATGGCCCAAGTCCATAGAGAGGATAATGTTCCCGTGAACCCAAATATAGGTACGGTGGCAACAAGGATAATGGACTTCACTTGGATGAATCCTCTTAAATTTCATGGGTCTAAGGTTGATGAGGATCGTCAAGATTTTATTGATGAGGCTTACAAGATAGTAGGTATTATGGGATTGTGTACGGTTGAGAAGGAGGAGTTGGCTACGTTACAACCTAAAGTATCCCCTAGACGTGACATGGCTTACAAGACCCCGAAAGGCCCTATACAAGCAACTTAGCATACATCATACAAGATAATAGTAGATAAGTGTTGAAAAGACAAATTTCAAATCTTTAAGAGTTGACAAAAGTAGCGGAAGTCTAAACATAGTCTCAAAGCCATTTAATACATGAATAGAAGGAAATTTTGGATGTAACCCATACAAGTTCAAAAGTAAAGTGACATGAAAGATAAACGTGGCATTGTCCTCGACGTGTGAGGACTCACAAAGTCTTCAAAATCTCTAAGTACTCACTAGCCACGCGCGGAAAGAGAAGGATCACCAAGCCCTACATTATGAGACAATGTAGGCAAAAAGTATGTGTTAGTCCATGGAATGTAACAAGTATGACATCAATGCACAAAGTTATAAAATCATGCTAAAGGGGACATTTACATGATATGCAATGACCAAGCTTTATTATAAGTGACATGTTAGAAAATGTAAATCATACTCATGGCCAATGCAAGTTAAACATCTTTAAAGCACATTTGAAAACACCTTTATGAGCTATAACATGGAATCCGATGTCTACCCCAACACCGAAAAGAGGTGCCCTTACTTGCCAAGGTAAGAACCATAGCTTCTAGCTTAGGTAGATCCACTAGCTAATGTCTATCTAAAACAACCCTATGGTGGCACATAGTTATGGGATAAGGAGATTGCTACTAGAAACCCGGCCTCTACTAACGGGAGAGCTTCCATCTCAATATCCACTCGGTGCTAAGCATAATTCCCACGGATTAATCATAAGTCTTAACTTGTCTTGTCATTAGATTAGCTCCTTATTCTTGATTCAAAGTTTTGGTTGAGAAAACCTCTAACCCTTTATGAATTCTTCATGTGAGAAAAATACATTCACAATTCATCTTTTTGAGTAGTATGTGAGAAATCCTTTCACAACCCAATAACAACAACATTTATGCTTCACTCTCAAAGCAAATCTTAAATCATCACTATTTCATAATTGAACATGCATAACTTCATAAAACTCATCCTTTGATCATTCATAAACTCCATCATAAAATTATAGCTTAAAAATCATAATTCAAGCATGGGCTCCCATAGTTTCATCTTAAAATCAATGAATTAACTCAATTCATGCATAAATAAACATAATTAATTAATTAGATCATAATTGGAAAGAACCCAAGAGATTAAAGAAAATTCTAATTTCAATTGGAGATTCTAACTTGTGAAAATTGAAGAATTTAGGAACCCTATGGAGGAAAGGACTCCATAGGTGAAGAACTATCATACCTTGATGCCAAAAGCCCATTAGCAATGGAGGATTAGGAGGCTTGATCTTGAAACCCTAGATTCTCCTTCTTCAAGCTTCTAGAGAGAGAAATATTTGGGGAAATATTTTGAAGGGAGTTTGGAAGTGATTAGAAAAGGGTAGAATTAGGCTTAGAAGTCTTATATAGGGTCTAGGATTAGGGCTTAACTGACTTAGATTAGGAATAGATCAATTAGGGAAAAGACCAAAAAGCCTTTAAAATTAACTGTCGGATCTCGACCTATGGTTCCGATCTATGGTCCGAAGGTCCAACTATGGACCATCCTGGTCAATCGTAGAAAGTTTCAGAAACTATGATTTCGGACCTTCAAATGACGGGACCTCAAGTACGGTTCGTATGAGTTATATTTTCATAGGCTAGTTTTTTCACTATAGTTAGGACATCTGATAAATCTATAACCCTTAACATAATCATAAATTATACACACATTTTATTAAGTTTATCTCTAATAATATATTAACCAAAAACGTAAAAATGAAGAAAAAAACAATATACCTCACATATGATCAAATTTCAGTATAAGTAAACAATGTAGGGCTAGATGAAACAAAGGATGAACAATAATATAGAACAATATGAGTTTTCAATCAAACTATTTGAAATATGTTTTTACATTGATTCCACATAGTGTTGTTTATTTGACACAAGGAGCATAATAAAAGTGATATATTTTACTTCATCAATGTTTTAGCATCGTTCAAATAAGGCTACAGAATAGCAGTAACTGAATTGTCATAGAAGAATTTTTTGAACTCTTCTAGCAGATCTGGATGGTCTTTGAGAAGTACGACAACCTACACATAAAAGAAAACAATACTTATAAACAAGAACACGAGGATTATCTGTAATCTGTATGTACTCAAATTATAAATATTTATCACCTCATTGGACTGTTACGACCCAAAATCGAGCCATGATGACATCCACTATAACCCACCGGGTGGACAAGCCTAAACCTAAAATAAAACTCGCAGAAGAAAACAATCTAATAATAACAATAATAATAAGAGGAAAGAGAAAAAAGACAAATAAATGGACCATATCGTAAATCAGTAATGCGATACAAAATATATAAAAGAGGCCCAAAAGAGACCGAGAAGACAAACAAACAAAAGAACCAATCCCAGGACCTTGTGTCACATATACAGGAACTACTATGTACATAACATCATAAATACAAAAGAGTTAACTAATCCAGAAGACAAAATATAAGTCAGTGCAAAAGAGGGAAAGCAGCAAGTCTCTGAACGACAGGAGCTCACCAAGATCAAAGTCTGTGATGGCCGAGGAAGATCCAACGCTCACCTAGGATGGCTTGTACTTGGAGCTGCATTAGAAAAAAGATGTAGAAGTGGAGTATAAATACCAAACACGGGGTATTCAGTAGGCATCATATGCCGACTGAGCTCAGAAAGATCAACTATATAAATAAATAACATGATGAAACTAAATAGTTGATAGATAATGACTAAATGTAACCAAACTACCAACAAAAGTCAACTACTAAACAAGTACACTAAACACTCATATAGACAGTCAACCAACAATGACAAATTCAATGCATATGCGGCCAATGCAAAATGGAAGCAAAAGGTTCCGGAGTTGTCTCGGTGGCTGTCCCATGGATCCCCAGGCAAAATATAGAACCCCACCGAAGCTTTTCAATAGTATGTAAAAACTTGAAATTCAATCTGTGGGCCACCGGAGCTTATAAACAATAAATAAAGTAAAATCTAAAGTTGAGTCTATAGGCCACCAGAGCTTATAAAAATATGCCTCACAAGGCGAAATGGGACATTTTCCCTCCAAAATCAATTTCCATTAGCTAAAGCATTTTAAAACTAGTAATCCCGCTCCAAAGGAGCTAAATATCATCAGAAGAGTAGTATACCAAAAAATCATCTCCAAAATCTCTTTTATTTTAAAATTCTGATGTAAATATGCCATGAAAATGCCATGAATATGCTTTCACGCAAAAACAATCTGATCATCACCACAAGTCAACTCAAACACACATAACTGGGTAGGGAACCCATCAAACCACCCAAAGGCACTAACTTGGAACTCCAGCTTCCAGCTCACAACCTCAGGCCCAAAAGTTCAATAATCAAGTACAATCAAATTTCAAGAATTCACAAACCAATACAAAACAACCAAAATACACAACAACCAGTTTAACGACACCTACGAGTATTTCAAAGGATACTAGTCAACAAGCATAAGGAAAAACCTAACCTAAGGCTCTTTGGCTAAAACTACCTAAACAACTCAACAATGGCCATAAATCGACTAGAGATAAAAACCTAAGCTAATCCTAAAATTTCAACCAAAACATACAATACTACTCAAAATATAATCAATCTAATAGAGCCAAGTGTAGGAAAAATGAACCATAGCTACCTCAAGGCCAAAAACCGCACATGAACAATAACTCCGGCGCCTTGCCTTTCTGAAGAGCCTCAGAGTGGTGCCAAGCTACCAACAATGCCAAGGGAACACACAAACAATTACTACAAATCAATAATTAATAAAGGAAAGGAAAAAGAACTAGAAAACCCCAGAAAGCAAAAGTGGAACCCGTACGCGGAGTCACAAAATCGACTCCGTCACAAGGTCCCAAACTACTTAAGGAACTTATGCCCCGAAAATGGGCACAAATCGAGTTTTGATCAAGCTAAATCAACCCCACCATTTATTTAGCTAAAGGGTTTAAATAAATGAATAAAAGAGAAATTTATGGAACTTACCAAGGGAAATGGAAGATTCAACCAACCCAGAATGAGCCCACGAACTTTCCCGATGCGCTCCAACAAGAATCACCCAAAACTTACACCGAACGCTCCTAAAATCCCACCAAAACCAAAGTTGAAATAGGGAAATGAGGCTGCCTTCATCTCTTTAAAGACACTCACGGGCATTAAATTGCCTTCCGCGATCGTAGAGGTCTCCTCGTGAATGCAAAGTTCTGGGAAGCCAACCCTTTGCGAACGTGGCTAGAGCCTCGCGAACACGAAGGAAAAATAGGCAACCTTTCACGAATGCGACACAAGTACCATGAATGTGAAGGTTAGTGGAGTTTGTCTCCGTGAATGTGGCCAAAGGGCCCGTGATCGCATAGAAGAAATCAATGCTGCACCAGCAACACTGCATCAACAATTACCAAGACAACCAAAAATCTCTGTCGGGGGTCTAAAATTCATTCAGAATCCCGTCAGTGCAAACCAAATATGATACTAGACTGGAAATGATATTCCGGACTCAACGATGAAACAACCAACGGAGGTTGTCTCATCAAAATGTTGACCAAAGTCAACACTTATAAAGAATTAACAAATAAAAGGCTAAAAGCCACAAAGTCATCCCAATAACCTCGAGAACCAAACCAAAGTTTGGTGTAGAACAAACTTGGTGTTTCAACACTAACCGCGCTGACGAGATTCGATTTTGAGTGCATTTACCAAGAAAGTTGACCAAAGTCAAACTTTAAAGAAAACTTAAAGGCTAAAATGTCTAATTGAACAAACTCCAAATGAAAGCCTCAAAACCTAAATCGACCATCACACTAGACCAAAATAGCACTTCAAGAGCTGATGGAACTGACGACATTCGAATCCAAAATCAAAATCTCCAGATGTTGACTAAAGTCAACTCTTCAAGCTTTAGGCTACCAAACATGAATAACTCACACAAAAATCAACCGATTACTCCAAGAAGCAATCCACCTAACTCAGCACCACACAAAAGCTATAAGGAAGCTACGGGAAAGGGAGGAATAGTAAAAGCATGCAAAAACACAAAAATGACCCTGAGTGTAATTACATCTTCTACTACAAAAAGGACTTTCATCCGTGAAAGTAAATCAAGGGAAGTGCCTGAAGGCTTGAAAAGATGAGGATATCGGGTCACCAAGTCAAGCTCGGACTCTTAAGTGACCTTCTTGACTGGATGATGCCTTCAGTGAACTTCCACTGTTGATATCTCCTTAGACCGAAACTTCCTCACTTGCCTGTCTAAAATGGCAACAGGATCCTCCTCAAAACTCAAGGACTCATCAAGCTGAACCGATTCCCAATGAAGCACGTGAGACTCATCAGGAACATACCATCTCAACAAGGAGACATAGAACATAGGATGAACACTCGAAAGAGCTGGAGGCAAGGCTATCTTATACGCTACCTCTCCTACCCTCCTCAAAATCTCAAAAGGGCCAATGAACTGGGGCTATAAACTTGCCCCTCCTCCCGAATCTCGTCACGCACTTCGTGGGTGACACCCACAGAAATACCGAGTCACCAACCATGAAATCTAAAGGTTCTAGTCTCTGATCAGCATATCTCTTCTTCCTACTCTGTGCAGTATGGAGTCACTCCTAGATTACATAGACACTATCCATAGAATCTCCCAACAAGTCAGTTCTCCATGGCCTAATCTCATAAGCATCAATCCAGCCCATCGGAGAATGGCACCTCCTACCATATAATGCCTCAAATGGGGCCATCTGAATACTTGAATGGTAGCTATAATTATATGCAAATTTTGCCAAAGCCAAGTACTGATCCCACTATAGTCCTCTCTGACTGACCATTGGCGTGAGGGTGAAAGGCTATGCTAATGTCAACCCAGGTGCCCAACACTCTTTGAATAGACCTCCAAAAATGCAAAGTGAACTGAGTACCACGATCTGATATGATGAAAACTAGCACCCCATGAGAACACACAATCTCTCTAAGATAGATCTGTGCCTATCTCTCTCCATTGTAGGTAGTCTGAACCGGTAGAAAGTACACTTAGTTGGTCAATCAATCCACGATGACCAAAAAATATCAAAAACTCAAAAAGTACATAGTAAGCCTACTACAAAGTCCATGGTTATGTGCTCCCACTTCCACTCTGAAATGGGTAACCGCTAGGTCAAACTACCCGGTCTCTTGTGATCATACTTCACCTACTGATAGTTCAAGCACCTAACCACAAATTCTGCAATGTCCCTCTTCATCCCACACCACCAATAATGCTACCTCAGATCACGATACATCTTCACAGCACCAGGATGAATGGAATATTGATGAGTCGGGAATTTTGACTCATTTAAGGTTTGATTCTTAATGATTTGGTGTCCTCAATGCCTAGTTTGTGGTCAAAACTGATATTAAATTGTTTATATCCATCCAAGGAGGCTTGAGAACAAGGCAAGGGCATCATGTTGCAAAAAGAAGCAAAAAAAGTTGGAAAACTTGAAGAAAAAGAGGTTGGAGCTCGCAAAAGGCCACTCGGCGACTCGCCGAGTGAACCAGTAGCTCGCCTAAATTCCCCATAAACTGTCTAAGGAAGCAAGCTACATTGGCAAGCCTAGGAGAAAATCGGTGACTCACCAATCAGAACGGCAAGCCCGATTCAGACCACCCAAAGTTCCAGAACAACTTAGTGCTGAAATGAAGAGAAAAAGGGTGAAGCAAAGTGACTCGGTGGATTGCCAAGTGGATCGGCCAGCAAGACTTATCTCACCGATTTGACCCATGTGCTGAAATGTGTTAAATTTTTGTGAGAGTATAAATTGATTTTTTTAAAAGAGAGAGAGACTAGAATTACAGAGAAGAACTTTGGGGATTGAGGCTTGGGCATAGATTTGAAAGCAAGATTCATCAGCAAACACCATTAGAGTGAAGATTGTGAGCTTGATTTGTAATCATCTTTCATTCCTTCTTCAACACTTTGCTTTGTATTGTTGAATTCTAGGTGTTAATTGTTGTTTGGTGATTTAGATACTGTGTTAGTGATAAACAATATTTTGGTTGTTTATTTCTACCTTGTGCTTTTGTAATTAGTTGATTGCTTTCTCTTATATGAAGTGAGTTTTTGATTATCCAATTGATCTCATGCTTTAATTGCTTTCCAATGGAATTGATCACTCCTAGGACTTGGCCATTCACTTTGATTGAGCGTGTAAGAGTTAACTGAGGTTGGGAAAGGTTGATTGGTGCATAATTTAAGGTGTAACTACTCATTTGTCGGATTTTAGCTAGTAATAGTAAATCCTTGCATTGCCTTTAAATCAGATTGGTTGTGTTGACACTTGATTGGGTTCGAATAGAACTAGTTGAGAAATATTTGCCTATATTAGAGAGAAATAGGTGAGTAATTTAGATTCCGAGGCATATATAATTTTACCCATGATTAATTGAGATTGTATGATGCTAGTTTGTAATGGATTGTATGGGTTTGAATTGATTTCCCATCCGCAAATCCCTTTGGTAATATTATTCGAAAAGGCTTTGTTCCTTGCCATCCTCTATCCTCTATCCTAGTTCATTACTTGACATCTTCTCATATTATAATTGTATCTTGTATTTCAGATTCAAATTAGTAGCTAGTAATTCTTTATTTCTTCAATAGCCTACACATTGTTCCTCGTGGGATCGACCCCAACTCTTCGTTGGGTTTATAATTATTAGCGACTGCCCACACTTTGAATTGTAAGAGATGTGGTTAAGCATTATCAAAAATAGCGCCGCTGCCGAGGAACAATTTGGTGTACTGAATTTATTTAGAATTTATAGTTTACTAATTTCTATCCAAATTGTGAATAGTTGTTTTTGTTTTTCTTATGGCTTCTTGTGAAGGAACAAGATTTGGCGATTGCAAGTCCTATGTTGATGACCCATGGCCTTGTTGTGGAAGACTTCATGTTGAAAAGATTTGTGTGGATGCCTCTTTGGATGAAGAGATGTGTGAAGAGATGGGTATTGTGAGTTAAGCTTGGCTCTTGTATTTGTCTCAACAACTTGAAAAGTGTGTGAGTCTTAGAGATTTAAAGTTCCAAATGAGGGATGAGTTCCATAACTTGCACCTAACTAGGTGCCATGAGATGATCCAACTTGAGTTTGAGATTGCTACTTTGAAGGCCTATGTGAGATCAATATTTGGATTACATAAGACTCCTTGTCAAGTGGTCAAAAGTAATGCGTTGGAGTTGGAATCTCAAGAAAGAGGAGTTGTGTTCAATATTGATAAAATTTTGGGTATTTCCAACCAAACCAAACAAATAAAATTCCAAGATGCCAACATTAAGGCAATGATACAAGAGTTGCAAGAAAAAACCAAAAAGATCATATATGGGAACTCTAGTTCATTCGAATGTGATGGTGTCGTGCACTTGAGGGCCAAGGATTACAAAGTTCGATGCTCAAATGGCCTAGAGACCCTATCACTATTGCCCAATGCTCCTCAATGAAAAAATAATGTAAAGTTGGGCAAGAAATTTAAATCTTCAAAGTGGAGAGATCGAGTGAAATGTGTGACGCTCTCATGTCCTCCCCATGCTCTTCGAAGAGAAAATGATTCCGAGTTGGGAAGAAGGTACATTTCCTCGAAGTGGAAACATGAAGGGTGATGTGACCGGTGTCACTCCGCGACGTTAAATTGTGCGCTTGATAGGAGGCAACCCAGCGGTATTAAATTTTTTAATTTTTAATAAATTTGAATTTTTAGGATAGGTTAGATTTTATTTTTGACTAATCCTCATGATTTCACAGTGTTTGACAATATTTTGAGCAAGTTTGGAAGTAAAAATGCATTTGGGATTGAAGTTTGGGGTTGAACTACCTTGAAAATAGGAATTGGAACACTTTTTGGGAGCTGAAGGTCGCCAAAGTGCATCGGGTGAGTCGCCAAATGGACCCACCTATTGACAAAAATTCCAAAAAGCTGCCAGAGGTTCAGGCCCAAGTACTCTCTCCGAACACGGAAGATAGTCTGTGAACGTGGAGGTCAATCTGACAGACACTCCACAAATGCACCTTTTTGACCACGAACGTAGAGGTCTAGGATTCTCACAGGGGCGTGAACGCGCCCAGATGTCCGCGAATGCGGAGAAGACACAGTTTCAGGGAGCCCCTCGTATTCTCTTTTGATATTTGTACTGTGAGGAAACAATTTGATTTTCAGTTGGGGAGTGCTTCCCTTGTGACTCTTTTTATGCATTCCTTACTTTGGATGTTTATTTTGTTATGTGAATGATGTTCCCTTATCGTGATTTTGGATCTTAATTGTGAATTGTGCTGGATTAGTCGTTTTTGTTTTATTAGTTTTTTATTGCTTTTGATAGCTTCTTTATTTTTGTTGCTTTTATTTTGTGATTGTGTTGTTGATTGGAGATGTTGTGATTGGCGATGCCCTATGATGTATAGAGTGACAACTTTCTTAAGGGTAAAGCGTCGGTTGATTGTGTGGTGAAGTTTGAGTAGCCATTGTTGTTGTGTGGTGAAGTCTGAGTAGCAATTGTTGTTGTTTGGTGAAGTCTGAGTAACCATTGTGGTTGTGTGTGGTGAAGTCTGAGTAGCCGGTCCCGAATAGATGTATGAGTTTGCCCAATCATGAATTGGTTGACAGCTTTCTTAAAGGCAAATTCGTCATTTTCTTTTTGGGAGGTTGTGGCTTGTTTGGTACTAAGAATATATTCTTGCATGCGTAACGTGTGTTTTTGAACATACCCATCCGTTTTGAAAATTTAGCATGCGTTGAATGATTTTGTGACAACTTTTGTTACCCCTTTTGTGACTCTTGATTCGTTAGCGGTTTATATGTTCAATGCCACTTGTATGTTGAAAAGGAGATAAGATTTTGAACCATCTTGAGTGATTTGCATGCCATGTGTGGTGAGTTGTTGAAAAATGCCTTATGTTCGCTTGTGCTTCCTAGAGCTTGCCCAGTTGATCTTGAAATATTGGTCTTAATTGAGTTGGGTTGGAAAAATGATCTTAGGCTTTCTTTGATTGTTTTTGAAGTCCACTAGGCCTAAAAATCCCACCTTTGCACTAAATATATTCTTAGTTGTCCCCTCTGAGCTTAAATCCTTTTTATTGGCAACCTCATTACAAGCCTCATCAATTTTGAAAATATACATCTCTCTTGAACCCTTTCCCTCCTTGAACGTGAAGTTGTGAAAGTTGAGGCTAAAAGCCTAAGTTGGGGGCGTTATGGGAAACTCATATAAGGGATGCCTATCACATATGAGCTTGTTATAAAAAAAAGAGAATGATGAATGGAGGAAAAAGTTGAAACGAAAGAAAAAGTTGTGGAAAAGAAAGTGAATAAATGAGTCTTGAATCCTCCAAAAGTTGAAAATGGTTGCATGTGGGGCATCTAGAGTGAAAATGAGAAAAGTGAAAATGTGAAGTGTGCGTTGGTTTGGAAAGTGAAGAAAATGTGAAAAAGTTGGAAAATGTTGAGTTTTTGAGTAGAGTTCAAGGAGGGTGTAGGCACTTGTACCTAAATGATATCCCTACCTTCCCTAAGCCTAGATTACAAGTAACACAAAGTCTTTTGTGATTTCTAACCAAATGAAGTTAAGTCAATGTTGATAGAAAATAGGGGCAAGCCTATGGTGTGGCATTTGTGTTCATGAGATGTTCTTTATTGAGTGTGGGTGTTTTTGCCTTTGCCCTCATTTGTAAATACTTTGTGAGTGTTTTGGGGCATTTCTTTTCTTGTGAGGGCATGTAAGTTGATTAAGTGGTGATTTTGAATATTCTTATTTGAACCAAGTGATCATGTAAAAGAGCTAAAGAGTTGAGTCATTTCTTGAGTTAGAGTTGTTGTCACTTGATGATTCTTGATTTTTGGAAAATAAATGTACCATGAGAATGAGGGGTGTCGTTTGTGAAAAGTTTGCTTGAGAACTATTTGTTAGTACCAACCAAAGTCATGATCATTAGTTGGAATGAAAGTGTGTTGTGCTTAACTTGATTTCCTCTTGTGTTTTTGATTTTGTTTTGCTTGAGGACAAGCAAAGTTTCTAAGTTGGGGGTGTTGATGAGTCGAGAGTTTTGACTCATTTAAGGTTTGATTCTTAATGATTTGGGGTCCTCAATGCCTAGTTTGTGCGCAAAAACTGATATTGAATTGTTTATATGCATCCAGGGAGGCTTGAGAACAAGGCAAGGGCATCACGTTGCAGAAAAATCTAGAAAACTTGAAGAGAAAGACGTTGGAGCTCGCAAAAGGCCACTCGGTGACTCGTAGAGTGAGCCTGTAGCTCGCCTAAATTCCCAGCAAGCTGTCTAAGGAAGCAAACTACATCGGTGAGCCTAGGAGAAAATTGATCAGTCGCCGATCAGAACAGCGAGCCCCATTCAGACCGCCCAAAGTTCCAGGACAACTTAGTGCTGAAATCAAGAGAAAAAGGGTGAAGCAAAGTGAATCGAAGGATAGCCAAGTGGATCGGCAAGCACGACTTATCTCACCGATTTGACCCACGTGCTGTAATGTGTTAAATTTTTGTGAGAGTATAAATTGATTTTTTTAAAAGGAGAGAGAGAGAGACTGGAATTACAGAGAAGAACTTTGGGGATTGAGGCTTGGGCATAGCTTTGAGAGCAAGATTCCTTAAAAAACACCATTAGAGTGAAGTGTAACACCTCAAATTTTGAAAGAAGAAAGTTGCAGGTTCTGGTGCCAGTGACGACGGAGGCCACCTATGGACCGTATAAGGATTGACGGACCGTGAGTGGGAACCGTAGTTGGACTAGTAAATTTCTAAAAATGTTAAGCCTCAGTACTTTTATATGGCTTGCCAGGACAGACCGTTGATCTATGTAAGAACCGTAGGTAGGTCTCGTAGGTGAGATCCATACTTATCTAAGTTTTCAGGGCCAATGATTTGACCTACGGTTGCCATGTAAGGGCCGTAGGTCAACCCACAAATTGTACATGGGGTCCGTCATTGTAGGGTCGAAAGTTATAAGTCTATGATTCTATCTACAGTGGGACAGAACGGTCCGTAGGTTGACTGACGGACCGTAGGTAAGGCCCGACAGTTGTTTTTAAAAGGGCTTTTTGGTCTTTTACCTAAATGCTTAGTGCCTAATCTAAGTCGGTTATCCTTTAATCCTAGGCACTATAATAAGCCTTCTAAGACTAATTTCTACCCTTCTTAATCACTTCTCAACGATTTTCAAAAACTCCTCCAAGTAATTCTCTCTCTACAAAGCTTGAAGAAGAAGAAGCAAGGAACTAGGGTTTTCACGATTCAAGCCTCCTAATCCTCCATTAATTTCAAGGTCTTAGCATTGAGGTATGATAGTCTCATCCATGGAGCCCTTTCCTCCATGGAATCCCTTAAATCTTCACTTTTCAAGTTAGAAATTCCCAATTGAATTTTGGGTTTTCTTTTATGTCATGGGTTCTTTGCAAAATTGTTTCAATTGACTGTTTTATTAACTTTGAGGTACAAATTGAGTTAAGTTTCATGAATTTAGATGAATCCCCATGAACCCATGCCAATTCCCCAAATTTTGAAATTATACTTTTGTTGGTGGGTTGAATTATAAAGTGATGAATTATATGAAATCTCTATGAATCTATGTATGAATTGTGATTTCTAAGCTAAGACTTTTAATGATGAGATTATGAATGACCTATGGATGATTTTATGAAACTAAGCATGTTCAATCAATAACTATGATTTTCCTCTATTATGTGGGTTCCTTCAATCATGATCAAATTGCCTTGTTTATGGTTTTCTAAGCATGAGTTTGCATTGAATTGCATGATTTAAGATGAATTCTTATGAACATATGTAAACTCTATGATTTGTAAGCTATGAGCATGATGAACTATGTAAAGATGAAGTTTATGAAATCATGCATGTCTCTTATGAAGCTAATGATGAATTAAGGGTGCTTTGGGATTGAAGAATCAAAGTTTATAATATGTTGATGTTGTTGTTGAGTTATGAAAGTAAATTCTCATATATTACTCAACCCATGAATGTGAAATGTTTTATCACATGTAATGATTCATAACTTGTTGAAAGGCTTGCTCAACTAAACTTGAATCGATGATTAAGTAGCTATTCTAATGAAGGGACAGAGGCGATCACCCATGTTCCCCAATGTAGACAAGAGGCGACTACCCATGTCTACTTATGATAATTGAACTTTGTTTAATCAGTGGGAATTATACTTAGCACCGAGTGGACAAGTGGTGATTACCCATGTCCCATAAACTATGTGCCACCATAGGATGATTGTCTAGATAGACATTAGCTTGTGGATCCACATAAGCTACAAGTTAGCTAAAGGGTCCTAGCTTGGCAAGTAAGATGGCCCTATTTGTGTGGGGTTAGACACCGGATTCCATGTTGATAGCTCACATGGTCTTATATGTCGGTTAAGGCTACTCCCCACAATAATGAACTAAAGTGCTTTTAAGATATTTTTCAAGTAAAGTAAAGATGTTTAGCTTGCTTTGACTATGGTTGATGATTTGTGTTTCTAACCTTTCTCATGTTTTAGCTTAGTCATTGCGTGTCATGAAAATTCCCCTTTTTAGCATGTTTATATGATTTTGTACATTGCTATCATACTTAGTACATTCCCTGTACTAACACATACTTTCTGCCTATGTTGTCTCATAATGTAGGGCTTGGTGATTCTCCATCTATTCGTGGCTAGAGCTTAATAGAAGAATTGTTGAAGACTTGGTGAGTCCTCATCCATTCGAGGACATAGCCTTGTTGTTCTTACTTTTATGTTCTTCCTTTTAACATTGTATTGGGTTACATCCCAAATGTTATTTCTCATTCTTATGTTAGAATGGTTTTGAGACATTTGATGTAGACTTCCGCTATTTTCTTAAAAGCTTTGATATGAACTTACCTTTTAAGCTCTTAAATCTCTATGATCTTGTATGTATGTATGCTAAGTGGCTTGTATGAGGCTCCTTTCGGGGTCTTGTACACCATGCCACGTCTAGGGGGTACCTTGGGTCGTGACAAATGTGGTAGTCAAGGCATAAGGTTTTAGAAATATCCTAGGATGTCTCTTAAGCCATGTCGAGTAGAGTCTTGTTCAGGAGTGTGAAGCGCGCCACATTTATGAATGAGAGGCTATAAGATGTTTAGGAAACTCCACTTCTTTCATTATTCCTAAGTCGTGCGATAGAGTGTAACTCTATATGTCTCTCTCCTAATCCCTATCCTATGCTAGGTTGGATTGTTAGTCCGTGTGTCTTACCCTTCTCATGATGTCTTGATTCTCATTCAAGGATGAATGTTCCTAAGGGGGAGATATTGTAATACCCCCAAACTTTCCAAGAAACGAAAATACAGTTTTTCAACCTAGTGCCAGTGACTACGGAGGTCACCTACCGACCGTAGGTGGAATGACGGGCCGTAGGTGGGAACCGTCTTTGGCACTGTGAACTTTCAGGATTTCCAAGTTTCTGAACCTCAACCTATGGAGCAACAAGACAGGTCGTCGTTCAGCTGACGGTCCGTAGATGGGTTCCGTAGATCACTTCCAGACTTAGCCAAATTTTCAGCCCCAACTGAAGTCTCAGAATCAATTGACAGAAGGACATGACGGTTTGTCGATTGACCTATGGACCGTAGGTCCTGACCGTAGACTCTCCCCGACAGTTATTATTTAAGGGCTTTTTGGTCTTTTCCCTAAATGTTTAACTATTAACCTAAGTCGGTTATACCCTTAACCCAGACCCTATATATATTTTCTAAGCCTAATTTCACTCATTCCCAAATTTCTCGTCTTCGCAAATATTTCTCTCTAAGAAAATTCCCTCAAACTCCAAGAAAGAAGAAGACTAAGATCCTCCATTGAAGACCATCAATTTTCATCAATTTCTTCTGGACTTTGTTGAGGTATGACAGCGTTCACCATTTGGAGCCCTTTCCTCTAATGGGTCCTCAACTCTCTTCAAGGTGTTCAAGGTTCAATTTCCCCAATTGAATTAGGGTTTTTGATCAATTCTTATCGGTTCTTCAATTATGATTTCAATTGTTGATTTTATGATTTCTAGTGCACGATCTAGCGTGATAAAGTAAATTAGTGCATGAATTAGCTTGAATTATATGATTTGATGTAAATATTGAATGAATCCCCATGAACCCATGCTATTTCTCCCCAATTTCCTAATCTATGCTTTGATTGGTGGGTTGAGCAATGAATTGAGAAATTTTATGAAATCTCTATGAAGCTATGCATGAATTATAAATGAATTAAGGTTGACTTTACGAAAGTTAGTATGCTCAAGTGAAAAACATGATTTTTCCTCTATTATGTGAATTCCTTCAAGTATGGGTAAATTGTCTTATTTATGGCTTTCTAAGCATGAGCTTGCATTGAATTGCATGATTTAAGTTGAACTTTTATGAACCTATATGAATTCTATGATTCATGAATTATGAGCATGATGAACTATGTAAAGATGAAGCTTATGAACTTATGCATGTCTCATATGAATTTAATGATGAATTAAGTGTGCTTTGAGAGTAAGGTACCAAAGTAGTGACATAATGATGTTGTGTTGAGTTGTGAAAGGGTTTCTCACGTAATGCTCACACTATGAATTAAATGAACAAGAGGCGATTACCCATGTTCTTAAGGAGGTATTCTAATGAAGGGACATGAGGCGATTACCCATGTTCTCTAGTGTAGACAAGAGGCGATTAGCCATGTCTACCTATGACAAATGAACTATGATTAATCCGTGGGAAAATATGCTTAGCACTGAGTGGAAAAGTGGCGATTACCCATGTCCCATAACCTATTTGCCACCATAAGATGATGGTCTATGATAGACACTAGCTAGTGGATCCACATAAGCTAAGAGGTTATGGTCCTAACTTGGCTAGTAGGGAAACCCTCTTTCGGTGTAGGGTAGACTCCGGATTCCATGTTGATAGCTCACATTGTCTTATATGTCGGTTAAGGCTAATTCCCCACAACTAATAAACACAAATGTTGTCATGATAATCTAAAGTAAAGAAAGATGATTTAGTTTTCTTTGGCGATGGTTTATGCTTCATGCTTCTTATTCTTTATCATGTTTTAGCTTGGCCATTGCAAGTCATGATTATGTCTCATTCTAGCATGTTCTAAATGTTTTATGTGCATTGCTATCATACTTGGTATTTGATTGTAGTAACGCATACTCTTGCCTACATTAACTTCTTTGATGTAGGACTTGGCGATTCACCATCCACTCGTGGCTAGAGCTTAGTAGAAGATTGATAGAAGACTTGGTTAGTCCTAATCTATCCGATGACATAGCCTAGTTATTCTTATCCGACGACATACCTCCAAAACTTTATTTTCTATGTTAGGCTTTGAGACAATGAGATATAGATTTCCGCTTTTCTTTTAAAATCTTAGATAAGAAATCTCTTTTGAACTCTTAATCCCTATTATCTTGTATGTATGAATGCTAAGTGGCTTGTATGAGGCCTCTCGGGGTCTTGTACACCATGTCATGTCTAGGGGGTACCTTGGGTCGTGACAACAAGGCTCACGATTCAAAGGCAACACTAGTCTATCCTGGACTAAGGCCGACCATGCTTCTAATGACAAGTATCAACGTAAGTAGTACATATAACATGCAATAACACATAAAAATCCCCAGCTAGTATGGTACTAAACCCAAAATAATGTCAATCAATTTTAAAACATGGTAACTAAGAAGAGAAGAAAGAATACCTAGGTACCCGCCCCCAATTCACTCCAATCATCATGAATTCACACATTCAAGCTCAATCTAATAAGAAAAGAAGTCGTAGACTACATGTAGGTCGACCATGCACACTCCAAATCATATGGCTGGAGCTTTTCCTGTTTGAACAACTTCTGAACACTACCACACTATCCAAAGTAGAATCACAACATTAGTTTGATGGTTTAGACACAAAAAATACATAAAAGAAAAATGGACTAAATTTGGAGTCATATAGGAACAATGGGACCTGCATAAGAATTTCCAGAATTGACTCCGTCAAAAGGTCCTAAAGTATGCCCCGAACTTATGTTCTAAAGTTGAAAAACATTCAAGGCTCGAATCACTGAATAACAACAACATGCAAAAATTGGCAATTAGTTCAAGTAAACAAACACTAAAAAATGAATTTCACCTCGAACGATAGTCCACCAACACATTCTGTTCACACCACAGCGTAGCCACAACCTCCATGGATCCAGCAAACTTCAAATCACCAAGCTCCGAGCTAAAGCGAACAATAAAACACCTTTATAACTTTGAAATAGCTGCTACCCTCATGACTTCTCTTTAATTAAGACCAGTCTAATCTCCTCTTCGTGAACGAGGAAGGTCTCCCGTAAACCTGGACCACGTGATCATAGCGAGGGCCCTGTGATCGTGGCTAGTATGAAACTAGATCACCGCGATTGCGACAGGGTATCCCGTGAACATGGACCCTACGATCACGATTAGAGCCCCTCAAATGTGGCCCTCAGGTCACCTTACCTCCACGAATGTGGCTAAGGGCCAACGAACGTGAAGGCCAAAAATGGCTTGCAAAAGTTGATGTATATTAGCTGGTTTAGCAAGTTCCTAAATCTCTGAGAAGGCATTCTGAATTCATTCAGAACCTCGGGCATGCAAATGAGATATGCAACCCTATAAATTTTGATATTTCGGACACAACAGAGTAGTTGAAATTCCCATACAAGGTCATCTCGACAAAAAGTGAGTCCCACCCCCAAACACTATTCTATGCCAAAATCCAAAAAGGGGCTCGATATTAGCTTGAAAGCTCTGATATCCATACGAAGGGTTGTTCTAGACCTAACTCAATATTTCAGAGATAACCATGTTGATGGAATTCTCATACGAGCTTGTTTACTCAGAATGTTGACTAAAGTCAAACTTAGGCTTTATCTTGGAAGTGAAAATGCCTAATCATGCAGGCTCGCATTGAAAGCCTCGAGAGTCATGTCGATCATGCTACTAGTCTAAAATGACCCTTTCGAAGTTGATCGAATTGTTAGAATATTCTATTTCTTGAACCTTTAATCAAAACTGACCGTTCAAGGTTTAAAAGCTCCAAAACAGTTAAGCTCGCATAAAGCTTAATGAACGACCAGGTTGCATAAACACATAAATGATCTCGAGGTCATTACATTGTTGTAACTGCTTTACTGGTCCTTGATCGATTTTGTGGTAGCTATATTCGTAACCTCTGAACAGCTTTGGCCAACTGTGGCCTAGATGCTTTCGCGGTCATTCAACCAATTTCTTTGTCATTGTTGGTGTTATATCTCTATCATTCTTCTTTATTTCTACAAGGAAACTCTTAAGGGAGCTCCATTTAGGATGATTTCACTCAATTATCTTCCAAATCACTTGATTCCAAGGTAGATTTCACTCTCTCCACTTTATATTATGTATTCTAGTTTCATTTTTGCGATTCAATTTTATTTTAAACTCAAATCCTTTGATTTCTATTTGATAAAGTTTATATTTCGGACCATTTTAGGTCCGAATTAATTCTAGTATTTATCAAACTTTGGAGCATGTAATCCTCACATCGGGGAGAACATTATGACAGAGTTAGTTTTTCATTTCATTGTCGAACTCTGTGGGTCGAATTTTGACCCGATTTTCTATCAAAAATTTGTAACATTAATATGGGTACAATTCCTCTTGTATTGATGTGTATCATCTATTTGTGATAATCTAGCAGCATTCTAAGGCTTGTTGAAAGGGAAAAGAACACGAGTAGATATGATTGTAGGTTGTATATCCCTTAGAAGTATTCTAGTACATTTTCGAGACATTAGACTAGAACTTTTGTCGTACAACCTTAAATCTGGATTAGCCTTACTCTTAGTTGGCGCAATGGGATTTATAAAATTCTTCTAGGTGGGCTTAAATGTATATTTATATGCATTAATTTGTTTGGTATGGTTCTGTTCCTTTTTCGGTTATTTTTGAGATTTAATCGTGAGAAGATTGTGATTGTAGGCCTAAGGCCTTTTTCTTAGAGTGGCTGAAGTTACAGGTTAGTATGAATGTATTGTGATGATTGTTAACCCTATTGATTATTTGATTTGATTGTACCCTAAATGGTTTATTTATGATTGACATGCATTCATACTCATGGTATTTACATTTGATCACAGATGGAGTCAGGAATGAGAGAGTAACATTTTTTTTCTTTCTAAATTTATTTACAGTTTATTTTATGAGACTTGGGGCTCCTAGGGAGCATGTTATTGGTCCATTTTGGAAATTTTTAGGTTTTAAGAGAAACTGTATCATTTTCTTAGAAATCTTTCTTTAAGAAAATATTTACTTTAAAGCACATTGATTTTACTATAGCGATATGGTTCTAGAGGAATGTATACTATTTTATGAGATTTTTCCCCAAAGGATGATTCTGGATTGCACTTCAGACGTACTGCATAAGTTGATGAGCTATGGCGGCCCACATTTTGAATTCTTGGATTTACATTTATTGCATATGTTGATGAGCTTAGGCGGGTTCCATAGTCATCTCGAGGAGCCTAGGAATTTTGAAGTGAATATGCATATGTATATTTCATATGCTACAAAAGGCCACATGGCCGAAAATAATTTATGTCCCAAATTTATTTGTATCTTGTATTATAATAAGAAATGCCCAGTTAAAATGATTTATGCCACCACATTAACGTATAATATGTTGTACACTCCCTGAAGTGGAGTGGCACATAAAGATCTTTTTTATCCCATTATGTATATACTAGGTATTGCGTAGGTTCATGATAAAATATATATAACGTTTTAAATATATCATGATTAATAGAAAATTATTTTGAACAAAACCTTCCATGTATAATAATTATTTATTGAAATAGCAAGACTTACTATTTCTGTTAAAATGTAACTACTTGATAAAACTCTTAAAAAAAATAATAAATACACAACTATATCAAAACTAATGAATTTTCATCAATATTTAGGATATTTTATGGATAAACTAAAAATATGTTCTTATTATCAAATTTTAATTTAAACTAATATTTTGGAACACAAGTAATGTTATGAAATTATAAAACTTAGGCTCGTAAGCCTTCTATATGAGATAAAAGACAACCGTAAACACCTGAGGTGTTACAAGAATTGTCAATAAGAAAAGTACCAATACCAAAGGCATGTAGGTTTGCTTCATAGGATGTCTATTCCTAAATGGAAGTGGGAAAGAAAAGACATGGACTTCGTAGTGGGACTACAGATGACCTTGGGAAAAGTATGATTCGATATGGGTCATTGCTGACAAGTTGACTAATTCAGTCCACTTCATTTCGGTCAGAGTGGATTATAACTCCCATTAGTTGGTGATGATTTTTGTCAACGATAAAGTAAGGTTGCACGAGGTGCTCCTTTCTGTCTTTTCAGACCGTGGCACTCAGTTTACATCGATGTTTTATGGGTAAGTTGCATGAGGTGCTGGTACTCAACTCATTTTCATTACAACCTTACATCCATAGATTAACGGTAAGTTAGAGAGGAATATATAGGTATTGAAAGATATGTTGAGAGAGGGAGTGATTGATTTTGGGGCCATTGGGATCAATACTTACCCTTATGTTAGTTCTCCTAAAATAATAGTTATCATTCACGCACTGATATGGCATTATTTAAGGCACTCTATGGGAGGGGATGCAGATTGCCCATAGGGTAGTTTGAGGTTGGTGATGTGAAATATTTGGGTGTTGATTTTGTTAGGGAAGCTCAGTAAAGGGTGAGGGGAATTCTGGCTCAATTGTTGGCAACCTAGAGTAGGCAGAATGAGTATGCGGATCACAAGGTAAGGGACATTCCAGGTTGTTAACCAGGTTTTATTGAAGGTGTCATCTATGAAAAGAGTCATAAGGTTTGGAAAGAAGGGTAAGCTTAGATGTCGCTACATTGGTATGTTTGAAATTCTTAACGGTGTAGTGCCGGTGAATTACATGTTAGCACTAGCACCCAACTTGTCTAGAGTTCACCCAGTTTTTCTTATGTCTATGCTAAAGATGTACAATCGGGATGATGATTATATCATCAAGTGGGACTCAATAGTGTTGAAAAAAGAACATGTAGTTTCAAGAGAAATCGGTTACAATTCTAGATTGGGATGCCAATAAGTTTAGGACAAAGGCGATCAAATCAGTAAAGGTTCAGTTGAAACATGGTTGAAGAGGCTACTTGGGATACATAAAGGGACATGTGAGAAAAATAACCTAACTTGTTCGAAGATTCATGTAATACTCTCTTTTCTATTTTAGCCATGTTTTCTTGTTTGCTCATTTCGGGAAGAATGATGGGTAAATTGATATATATATTGTAATGACTTGTTTGGGTCATTATAAGTAAGCCAATAATGAAAGAATTTGGGCCAAAAAACATTCCAAGTAGTGACTTCTAAACTAGGGACATCAAAGAATGGGTGGGGTGGAATTTGTAGGCTTGGTTTAAATTTTCTTGTAGCCAAGTAATTAAGGAACCCACAGGGCTTTACATATTTAAATTCGGGTAAGTAGAAGTCCAAAAGTTTATCTTGGCCTGGAAGGGATAGGTTGGGATGTAAAGGGAAGAAGGTGTCTTGTGAAAAAGGCTCTTTTCATGAATTTTTGAAGCTACAATACATTCGCAGAGTCCACAATTGTGAGAGGCTTTTGCTATAGAGGGCATGTGTAGGAGCTATAGTGTGGAAAATGGGATTTTATGAAGAAACAACCCCAAAACCCTCTTAATTTCAACACTTTGTTCTTGGGATTTGAGAGGGGCAATATAGGGTAGATTGTCATGACCCGACATCTCGGGTCATGATGGAACCTACTATAACCTATCAGTAGGTAAGCCAACCCTTACCCAAAATGACAAGTAATGGGTAGAAGGGTAGAAATTAAACAGAAATGACATTAACAATAAAGAAAAAGACAAAAGTGAAGCAAACAAAAACTATATATACAAGAAACCCTCCAAAAACCTGGAAGTCACGAGTATAAAGCTTTCTACTATGAACAAATACAAGTACGAAAAGTGGACCACAACAAGCTTTGTAAGAGGCAAAAGACTAGCTAACATATGTACATAAGGAGATAGTCTAATCCAGGACACCAAGTGCTCACCCTCATCTAGGATCTGCATCAACATAAAGATTAAGAGTGCAACATAAGTACCAAAACAAAGGTACTCAATAGGCATCATAGGCCGACTGAGCAAGAAATGTAAACACAATCTTAAAAAAAAGAATCAAGACATAAATAAAGGTCAAAATGGGAAAAGAAGGAAACCACACGAGCGTACAAAAAATAAATATAAGCACAACTAAACTAAACCTAATTGTCCCTAATAAGCGCAGAAGGTACACACGTGCACAAGTTAAAAAAAACCCGAATGGACCCCCAAAAACCTGATAGGTATGAAAAGCTAAACCTACAAGAATGAAGAGTAACCCAGATCTGAATCCAAGAACATTAGCCAGGCTTCCAACCCAAGTAACCATGAATTAAGAAACCAGTTAACTCCCAGCCTAGCTAGCAAGAATGACAAAAAATACAGGCCACCCAGCCAGATAGTCCACTCCCACAGGTTTAAGCCGCCCATCTAGCAAGAGTGCCCCGGGGGCTTGTTGTCATGCCCCGAGGCTACCCCCTAGACGTAACACGGGACCTAGGATCAAAAGTGACCCCAAGCTAACCCAGAATCTGGCATATCACAAACATACTAAAATACTTCTATGTAAGAGGAAGCATAACTGAAAGCTGAGTAAATCTAAAAGAGTTCAACTGAAATTATAACTACGTTAAACTTGGAACGACCCAAATATTGAATACTGACTCTATGACTATTCTGAAAGACTCTAACTGACTAGAGTTGCCAGGACAGGCCCCCACCTAACTCTAACAAGACTAAAAATGAAAAGTAAAAGCTGAAATATAAAGCATGTCCATAATCCTTGATCTATAAGGACTTACTACTGAAGTTGCAGAATAAGGACTAGAAGTCGATCTAAGCGCGGCCTGGATGCTGAGCATCTGAACCGACATCATGAAACGATGTAGCGCAAGAGTATGCATCAGTACTTTGAATGTACTGAACATGCAGGATATAAATACTAAGCTGAACAATATAAACTGAACGATATAAACTGGACAATATAACTGAACATGGAATAGACTGTACTGAAGTATAACTTAAAACTGGACAAGATGCATTGACCAAGTACTAATCATGAAGATAACATCCTGAATTGTATACTGAAGTAAATACTGATAACATGGTCAATACAATAAGAGTATGACTGTGGGAGCTACTGTTAACTGACATAAACCACGTGAGCTAAACGTGGAGTCCGATGTATACGCCCTATCGAGAGAACCCAATATACCTTTCTAGGGTATAAAGGCATGACTGTGCCATGATCACTAAAACTGATGCCCAACAGAGGGGAGTTTTTAACCTACGTTGGCACATAGTACTAGAATTTTGTGGGTACGTTGAACCCATCCAACTCGGTGTTAAGTCTACTCTCAACTGAATATGCAAAGCTAAAATGCAACTGATATACTGAGTAGCTCAAAATACTGACATGCTATCTTGGAAGGCATATAAATATACTGAAAGATATGTCATTCAAATTTTAGAGCATGATTTTCTGACTAATCTTTCTAGCAAGTATAATTCTTGAAATACTGATAATTAATACAAGCTAGGGTTCTGAGTTCTATACATGGGACTACATTAATTCTCCAAGAAAACAGGTAATCGATACAATGGAACTATAGGAGCTAACTTTCAATGGATTCCCAAGATTTGGGAACCCTAGGTCTAAGTAATATATGGAGAAACTGCAGAACTGACTGAATTCTAGGGACCTAATGGGTGAAAGGAACCCACTAGTGAAATCCCACATACTTAGTGAGGAAAACTATGGTGAAATCCTTTGGATTTGGGGGCTGAACCTGAAGAACACCTCTGCTTGTTCTTGGGAGAAAACTATCACTTCTTCCTTCTCGTTTCTTTCTGAGTTGGATGATTTTTGATAATGAGGGTTCTAGGTAGTTTCTGACTAGGTTATTAGGTTTAAACTGAGTAAAATGACGTAGTTTAGGCGTCAAACGACTTAGTTTAAGTGCCCAACGCATAGGAAAAAAGACCAATATGACCCTGACTTAAAGCTACCAAATGACCTCAAGACAGGCTCCATGAGTCGTACCATGCTTCATGGCTCGTATGGTAGGTCGTGAAGATTTCTTAGCCTGACAATGCTCCACTAAAATAGTCATACCTTTTTAATCCAAACTTCAAATGGAGTAAACTTGGGGGCATTGGAAAGAGGACTCAAAGACCTTTAATTTGATAGGTCATGGGCCACCTAATTAATTTTGTACGAAAAGATATGATCAATTGAATTTGACTCTAAACTCAAAATCTGAAGGATGCCTTGTCGGACCATTATACGGGCCGTAGAATGCACCACAGGCCATTTAGTGACTCGTGGTGAGTGACTTCACCTTGTCTGCCTTGTGCAGTCTTTCACGATTCCCTATAAAGGCCGTGGTCCCATCCATGAGCCGTCTAAGTTCTCGTGAATTGTCCATGGTCCATTTTGGGTTCGTGGACCTTTCCCATTATCCCTTTTTAGGCTTTTTCAAATTTGAGATGTTACAATATTTCCCCCTTGGGATCATTTGTCCTCGTATGAAGACTAAGAAAGCTAAATTTAGAGGGAAAGAGCTGCAATCCCTACCATTGGAGTACTAGAAATTTATATCTAACTGAACTGAGTTTCACGAACATGCAAATATGCTGAAATGCATGGATAACTGAGGGAACAAGATACTGAGATTGAGTTACACAAGAGTAAACTAAGAGGCTGGGGAGGAACTATTACCTCAAGCTGAAACGAAATCGGAAGGAAAAAGATGGGGGTACTTGGCCTTCATAGCTGCTTCTGCTTCGCAAGTAGCTCCCTCTATGGACTTATTCCTCCACAAAACCTTTACTGAAGCGACTTTCTTTTTTCTCAACTTACGAACTTGACGGTCAAGAATCTCAACTGGAATCTCCTTATAGGTGAGGATATCCTTCACAACCACACTCTCTAAAGGTACTATCGGTGCCGGATCACCCACACACTTCTTCAACAAGGAATTGTGAAAGACTGGATGTACCGCTACTAGTTTTGCTGGCAACTCTAAGTCATAAGCGACATTACCAACCCTTTTCAGGATTCTGTAAGGACCTACAAACCTGGGACTGAGCTTTCCTTTCTTGCCAAATCTCATCAACCCCTTTATGGGTAACACCTTAAGGAAAACTCAATCATCGATTTCAAACTCTAAGTCCCTTCTCCTCACATCTGGATAGGACCTCTGACTACTCTGAGTTGTCTTTAGTCTCTCTGATGAGCTGCACTTTCTCAATAGCCTTACGAACCGAATCTGGCCCAACCAAATTTGCTTCACTTAATTCAAACCAACCAACCGGAGACCTGCATCTACACCCACACAGTGCCTCATTAGGGGCCATCTGAATACTGGAATGGAAATTGTTATTATAGGCATACTCTATGAGAGGTAAGTGATCATCCCAACTACCCTTGAAATCGATCACGCAGGCTCTGAACATGTCCTCTAAGATCTGAATGGTACGCTCTGCCTGACCATCCGTCTGCGGATGAAATGTTTTACTAATATTTACCTGAGTACCAAGACCTTTTTGAAATGATCTCCAGAAATGAGAGGTAAACGGAGGACCTCTATCTGATATGATAGACAAAGAAACACCATACAACCTGACTATATCGTTGATGTAGAGTCTGTTGTATTTCTCCGCTGAATCTGTAGTCTTGACTACCAAGAAGTTAGCTGACTTAGTGACTCATTTCACTATCACCCAAATGGAGTCATGCTGTCTGCGAGTATGAGGTAAACCCGTAATGAAATCCATGTTTACTACTTCCCACTTTCAAGTAGGAATGCTAATCTCCTGAGTCATACCTTCTGGGTTTCTTGTGTTCTACTTTAACTTGCTGACAGTTAGAACACTTAGCCACAAAATCTGTGATGTCCCTCTTCATGCCTTTCCACTAATAGACTTCTTGTAGATCACGGTACATCTTAGTGGCACCTGGATGAATAGAATATCTAGAATTATGGGCTTCTGTAAGGATCTACTATCTCAACTCATCCGCATTAGGAACACATAAGCGACCCTGGTAACGAAGCACACCATCTCCCTCTTTGGAGAAAACTTCAACTCTCTGCTGATAAACTGCACCTTTCAACTGAAGCAATATAGGATCGCTATCTAGTTTTTCCTTAACCTACGCTACCAATGAAGATTCTGATCCATTCTACACTATCACACCACCATCTGATGTGTCCATCAGGCAAACTCATAAGCGAGCAAGCCGGTGAACATATCTGGCAAATTCTTTCTTCTGTTCCTCAACCTATGCCACACTACCCATGGATAGTCTGCTGAGGGCGTCATCCACTACATTGACCTTTCCCGAATGGTAGAGAACATTTATGTCATAGTCTTTGAGATTCAACTCTTTCTATGTGAACACATATTGGAGGCTCTTATGATCTGTAAACACATCAACATGGACACTGTATAAGTAATGTCTCCAAATCTTTAGTGCAAACACGACGACTGCAAGCTCGAGGTCATAAGTCGGGTAGTTCGTCTCATGGAACTTAAGTTGTTTAGAAGCATAAGTTATGACCTTACCCTGCTGCATCAACACACAACCCAGGCCGACCCTGCATATATCACAATAAACCATATAACCGTCTGAATCCTCTGGTAGAGTCAAGACAGGAGTTGTAGTTAACCTGGTCTTCAGTTCTAAGAAGCTTTTCTCACACTCATCTAACCACTGAAACTTGACCTTTTTCTGAGTCAACTTGGTCAATGGGGCTGCTATGGATGAAAATCGTTCAACAAATCTCCTGTAGTAACTGGCCAAACCCAAGAAACTTCTGATATCAGTCGGAGAGGTGGGTCTGGGCCAGTGCTTTACTTCTTTAATTTGATGAGAATCCACTCGGATCCCTTCGCTGGATACCACATGACCAAGGAAAGCGACCGACTGTAACCAGAATTCACATTTGCTGAACTTAGTGAATAGCTGGTGATCTTTGAGGGTTTGCAGAACCACTCTCAGATGAGTCGCATGCTTTTCCTCATTCGGAGAATAAATGAGGATATCATCAATAAAAACGATTACGAACAAGACCAAATACTGCTTGAACACCCTGTTCATCAAGTCCATGAAAGATGCAGGAGCATTTTTTAGTCCAAAAGACATAACTACAAATTCATAGTAACCATACCGAGTCCTGAAGGCTGTCTTCGGGATGTCACTATCTCAGACTCTGAGCTGATGATATCCGGATCTGAGGTCTATCTTAGAAAAACAACTAGCACCCTCAAGCTAGTCGAACAATTCATCAATCCAGGGGATAGGATATTTATTCTTTATTGTGACTTTGTTCAACTAACGATAATCAATGCACATCCTGAGAGAACCTTCTTTCTTACGCACGAACAACACTAGAGCACCCCATGGATAGATGTTAGGTCTGATGAAACCCTTATCAGGAAGGTCTTTCAACTGCTCTTTCAATTCCTTAAGTTCTCCTGGAGCCATTTTGTAAGGAGGAATTGAGATAGGCTGGGTATCTTGAAGGAGATCCATTCCGAAGTCAATCTTCCTTTCGGGAGGAACTCCGGGAAGATCTTTTGAAAACACTTCTTGAAACTCATTCACCACTGGAACTGACTCAAGAGTTGGGGTTTCAGAGTTTGAGTCCTTTACCCGAACAAGATGATAAATATACCCTTTGGAAATCATATTCCTGGCCTTAAGGTAAGAGATAAATTAACCTACAGGCACTAAGTTACTACCCTTCCATTATAGGACTAACTCGTTCGGAAATTGAAACTGAACGATCCTGGTTCTGCAATTGACAGAGGCATAAAAGGAATGTAACCAATCCATGCATAGAATGATATCAAAATCTATCATTTCTAACCCTACAAGGTCTACTGAGGTGACTTTTTGGGAAACTATGACAGGGCAATTTCTGTATACCCGTCTAGCTATAACTGGGTCACCAACTAGAGTAGAGATTTAGAGGGGCTCTGGGAGAGTTTCTACTAGAGTGAAACTCACAATGTCTGTTACTTTCTTGATGTCATCCATAAACTCTTGTGGATCCTCTTCTGACTTAGACCCAAGAAACTTCAGAGGGTTCATCCGAGTGAAGTTCTGAATTCTTACTACAATAGTGTTAGTCTGCGGCGGAGCTGGGGCCATAAGCTGCTGATTGACTTGGGCGATCATCGCCTAAGCAAGCACTTGTAAAGTAGCCCAGAACTCGGCATGCGTGACTTGCTCATTCAATAGGTGTACTAGAGCTGCTGGTTGTTTCTTGGCGTTAGCTCTTCTAAGAGGCCTTTTCTGAATACGAATAGAAGGAGTTTGAAGAAGATTAAATATAGTTTATACTCTATAGCACGAGTTAGAAAAGAAAGAAGGGATGTTTTTCTTAGAACACCTAGTAGCCTCTCCCTCATAGATGTGGCGCGCTTCACACTAATGAAAGAGACTCTACTTAGTGCGGCTTTCAGATACCCTAGGACTCTTGAACCTGATGCTCTGATACCAAGTTTGTCACGCCCCGAGGCTACCACCTAGACACAACACAGGACCTAGGATCACTAGTGACCCTAAGCTAACCCTGAATCTGGCATATCACAAACATACTAAAATAATTGTATGTAAGCGGAAGCATAATCGAAAGTTGTGTAAATCTAAAAGTGTTCAACTGAAATTATAACCGAGTTCAATGCGGAATGACCCAAATACTGAATACTGACTCTATGTCTATGTCTGAAAGCCTCTAACTGACTTGAGTTGCTGGGACATTCCCCTAGCTAACTCTAACAAGACTGAAACTGAAAAGTAAAAGCTGAAATATAAAGCATGTCCATAATCCTCGATCTATGAGGACTCACCACTGAAGCTGTATTATAAGGACTACAAGTCGAGCTAAGCGCGGTCTGGATGCTGAGCGCCTAAACCTACATCATGAAACGATGTAGCGCAAAAGTATGCATCAGTACTTTAAATGTATTGAGCATGCATGATATAGATACTAAGCTGAATAATATAAACTGAACGATATAAACTTGACAATATAACTGAACATGGAATAGACTGTACTGAAGTATAACTTAAAACTTGACTAGATGCAATGACCGAGTACTAATCATGAAGATAACATGCTGAACTGTATAATGAAGTAAATGTTGATAACGTGGTCAATGCAATAAGAGTATGACTATGGGAGCTACTGTTAATCGACATAAACCACGAGAACTAAATGTGGAGTCCGATGAATACGCCCCAACGAGAGGATCCAGTATACCTTGCAATGGTATAAAGGTATGACTGTGGTGTGATCACTAAAACTGATGCCCAACAGAGGGGACTTATTAACCTATATTGGTAGGTAGTTCTAGGACTTTGTGGGTACGCTGAACCTGTCCAACTAGGTGCTAAGTCTACTCCAAACTGACTATGCATAGCTAAAATGAAACTTACATACTGAGTAGCTCAAAATACTGACATGCTATCTTGGAAGGCACATAAATATACTGAAAGATATGTCATTCAAATTTTAGAGCATGATTTTCTGACTGATCTGTCTAGCAAGTATAATTCATGAAATACTGGTATTTAATACAAGCTAGGGTTCTGAGTTCTATACATGGGACTACATTAATTCTCCAAGAATACAGGTAATCGATACAATGGAACTATAGGAGCTAACTTTCAATGGATTCCCAAGATTTGGGAACCCTAGGTCTAAGCAATTTATGGAGAAACTGAAGAACTGACTGAATTCTAGGGACCTAATAGGTGAAAGGAACCCACTAGTGAAATCCCACATACTTGGTGAGGAAAACTATGGTGAAATCCTTTAGATTTGGGGGCTGAACCTGAAGAACACCTCTGCTTGTTCTTGGGAGAAAACTATCACTTCTACCTTCTCGTTTCTTTCTGAGTTGGATGATTTTTGAGAATGAGGGTTCTAGGTAGTTTCTGACTAGGTTATTAGGCTTAAACTGAGTAAAACGACGTAGTTTAGGCATCAAACGACGTAGTTTAAGTGCCCAACGCATAGGGAAAAAACCTATATGACCCTGACTTCAAACTGCCGAAATGACTTAAAGACAGGCTCCACGAGTCTTACAATGCTTTACGGCTCGTACAATGGGTCATGAAGATTTCTCAGCTTGACAGCGCTCCACTAAAACGGGCATAACTTTTTACACCAAACTTCAAAAGGAGCAAACTTGGTGGCGTTGGAAAGAGGACTCAACGACCTTTAATTGTGGATTGACGTCCACTCCCAAAGAATCATTAAAAGCTCAAAGCCTGAAATACTTCAACCCCGAGAAAGCACACAACCTCTGGTAATGCATCAGAGACACAGAGATAGAGAAAGAAGACAGAATGTCTAACAAGTTACACAAATGCCTATACTAAGGTTCATACTATCATACTCAAGTCTGTTATTCCAGTCTACAAGGACCGAGTCCATCCGAAATGATGTCAGAAACATAATGAAGCTACAAGGTTCACAGGTCTATGGCATCACTAGTCTATCCTTGACTGAGGCCGAACATGCTTCAGAAAACAAGTAAAAACACAAGTAGGTCACATAACATGCAACAACACACATATAACCCCCAACTAACATGGTACAACCCTTGAAATGTATCAATCAACCCTAGCACATGGTTTCTAAAAAGGAAAAGCAAGAATACTAGGTACCCGCCCCCAATTCACGCTAATTCTAATGATTTCACACTTTCCTGTTCAATCTAAATAGAAAGGAAGTCATAGCCTACCTGTAGGCCGAGTGCACGTGCTCTGAATCATAAGGCCGGAGCTTTTCCTTTTTGAACGTCCTCCGAATGCTACCATGCTACAAAAATAAGATCACAATGTTAGTACGGTCGTTTAGACACCAAAAACACATAAAATAGAGACGAAACAATTTTGGAGTCAAATGGGAATTCTGGGATCCATGGCAGAATTTTTAGAATTGACTCTGTCAAGAGATCGTAAACTACGCCATGGACTTGTGTTCTAAGATTGGACACGATAAGAGGTTCGAAACAGTCAAAACGACAACCATGCAATAATTCCATAAACAAAGCTAGGGCAGCCTATAAACTCATGAACTCACTCCCAAGGGAAGTTCTTTGACATCTCTCGATCACAAACCTAGGTATCCACACTCTCAACGATCACACAAGACTTCGAATAACTCAAATCGGAGCTTGGATGAGGGAGAAATTGCCTTTTGAAAATAAGAAATGAAGCTGCAAATCTGCTTTATAAATAGCCGAGATCTAATCGCTAAAAGTCTATTCCTGGTCACTTAAGGTCTGGTTTCTGGTAGCTAAAAGCATGCACCAGATATCAGCACTTCAACAGGTTTGCTTAAACTCCAAATTCTTTGACGGGGTACCCGGGATTCATTCAGAACACCGTGTATGAAAATGAGATATGCAACCCTACAAAATTCAATATTCTATACTCAACAGAAAAGTCAAAATTCCCATACGAGATCATCTCGGCAAAAAGTGGGTCCCACACTCAAACTTCATTTTAAGACAAACGAAGGGTCATTGTAGACCAAACTCAATATTCCAGAGCTGATCGCACTGATGGAATTCTGATCTGAGCTTGTTTACTTAGAATGTTTACTAAAGTAAAACTTAGGCCATAACTTGAATGTTAGAATGCCTAATCACACAAATTCACACTAAAAATCTCGGGAGTTGTACCAATCATGCTACTAGCCTAAAATGACCCTTCCAAAGCTGATGAAATCCTTTGAATTTGATTCTGAGGTGAACCTCTAAAACTTTTGGTCAAAACTGACTGTTCAAGGTTCAAAAGCTCCAAAATACTAAAACTCACATAAAAACTAAACGAACGACCAGGTGACCAAACTGTCGGTCTCAACAAGTCATAAATGATTTTGGGTTGCTATAAGATATCTCTAAACGTTTAACATGAGGCATAAACATAGAAATGACCTATATGTCATTACACAGATTCTACATAATTTTCCACGTAATATGTCGCTAAAGGTAAGTTTGTTATTCCCCAATGTTCTACAATAATTTTTAGGCCTTAGAATCTCAGATATTATTCTTGGGGGAGGGTTTTAGCATGATTTCATGGTGGAAAAAGTCTTAAGTTTGGGAGGATGACTATGAATTGGCCTATGATTAGGATTTTGGTATAATTTAGGTATTATTAGGCCATTTTTGATTGATTATTGAATATAATAAATTAGTTTTAGACCAAGAATAAGACAATTCACTTTCAAAGAGGAAATATCAGGTTCTTTTGAGTTTCCAAAGGGCTTGTTTCGAGATAGGCGATGGTTGTTTATATTCGGTTTATGAATGTATGCATACATGTCTACTGCAATGGACGTGTGCAATGAATGTTGGGAAAAATATGTTGACGTGTGCAATGAATGTCGGGAAAAACATACGGAAGCTAATGAAATGAAATCATGCTGATATTCTCATGTAATGGACCTGTTTATGTGACTTGTGGCCTTCAAGTTGTATTGTCATTGTGTTTGTGATTGTGCATGATTTTTTGTGATTGTTGGTTGACTCGAGTACCATGCTGGTACAAGAATACTAATGGTTTGCTTGGATACCATGCTAGGTAGAAATAGTAATAATTTCCTCAGTTTTAAAATACCATGCCGATAACTAATAGATTGAGTGTGGGTTCCATGAGAGGACCACGTGGTGATTATCATTCCATGAGAGGACCAAGCATTTGTATTTGTGATCATGTGTGGCATACATCCTGGTATTTGTTATTTCATGATATGATGACGGGGAGTCTATATGATTTGGTGATTGTTGTTTTATGTGTTGTTCTATATTACTGTATTATGGTTAATTATGTAAATTCATATATTTGACTAGCCATGCGATCCTACCATTACACTATGGTTTGTGTAGTTATATTTGTAATGACCCTCTTGGTCATTTCTATTTTTTTGTGCTTTTAATGTTCTCCCCTCCCTGTAGCTTCATTGTAGCTTTTTTTGGTTGCTTGTTTGGGTGGCATGCTTTCCTAAGGTGGTCAGGAGAATTTTGAGCAAGTTTTGCCCTTTTGGTGGCCTTTGAAGTGAAATAGTTGATTTTAGTCATTATCTGGAGAATTTGATGTCATATGAGAATTCAAACTATTCTATTAGCTCTGGAAGGTCCATTTTGGTCTAGTAAGATGGTTGATTTAGGTTCTGAGGCACTCATTTTGAGTTCATGCCAGTAGGTGTTTTAACTTTGATGTTTTAGCCAAAGTTTGACTTTTGTGAACATTCTTTGTAAATGCACTCAAATGATAATTTTATCAGCACGGTTAGCTCTAGAATGCCGAGTTTGGTCTAGAATGACCGATAGTTTGGATCTCGAGGTGTTCAGGATGAATTTTTGGATTTTGCCGTGTTGTGTGAATTCCTTGTAAGTGTTGACTTGGATCAAATTTTTTATGAGATGATATTCGTTGGTTGATTGATTGATCCCGTTTAGTCCGGAATGTTGATTTTGATTGGGCACAATGTTTTGTTTGCGTTCACGGGATTCCAAACTAATCCCGAGCACCCGTCAGGGGATTTTTTTCAACTTAGCGAAAACTGCTAATGTAGTGCTGCTGGTGCGGCACTAATCTCTCCTGCGTGATCTCAGGCCCTTGGCTGCATTTGCTGAGTGGTAGCTTTCCTGCCCTCCATGTTCACGTGCGGAGATCTGCATTCATGGAATGTTGACCCTGTGGTCACTGCATTTGCGAAGAGAGTCTTCATTCATGGAGTGTAACTGCTTTGGCCTCCCTGTTTGCGGGCCTCTTCCCACAATCATGAAGGGTCAAGGATGTTGACCTCCGTGTTCTCAGACACGGCTCTTTATTCGTTGCGAGTAAAATCACTGGCAGGTATAAGTTACAACAACCCATTTTTTAGCATGCACAGTCTTTTGAGGATTTGGAGAGAAATTCATAGAGATTTTGTGTCATTCTTTTTGGGTTTTGTCGGGAAATCGCGTAGTCACGATCCGGGGTTGATAAATCTTCTGTCAACCATGATAATTTCCATCAATTTCCCTTTAATTTTAAAATTTTGATCCTTTTTGATTTGAATATTGGTGGAGCTGTTTTGGCTTAATCGTTGCTAAGATTGTGCTCATTTTTTGGGCACAAGTTCCTTCAGCTATTTGAAGCCTAATGACGGAGTCAATTTTATGACACTGTGTGGTGTCCCATGATTGTATTTTTGGGTTGTTTTTCTATTATTGAATTCCTATAATGATACGAGTATTATGTTGCTTGTTTTTGCATTCCCTACATGCTTTTGATAGCGTGGCATTAATCGGAGTCTCTTCGAAAGGGAAATTGTAACACCTCAGATTTGGAAAAAGGAGGAAAATGCAGATTTTTGGTTGCAGGCATGACCTATGGCTCCCACCTATAATTGGTAGAAGCATCTACGGGCCGTAGGTGGTGGGGAATTAATTTTCTTTAATCAAGTCTTAGAACCCTTTTTACGATTCACCTGGACATCCCATCATTCTTTGTATGAGTCATAAGCAGGTCTAGTATGTCTCGTGAAATTAAGGAAAAGGTTATGACCTACGATTTCCATGTACAGTTCGTAAGAAGACCTACCAACCGTACATGGGTTCCATCGATTGAAGGCCCAAAATAATAGTTTCTGAATCCACCGACGGTTGACTAGGATGATCCGTAGTAGGACCTACGGACCATAGGTCGAGTCGGTAGTTAATTTTTAAGGGCGTTTTGTTCTTTTCCCTAATTGATCAATGCCTAAGCTAGGTCATTTTGATCTTATTCCTAGACCCTATATAATTCTTTTAAGCCTAAAATCTAACTATTCTAGATCATTCTTCAATTTACCCAAATCCCCTCAAGTTCCTTCCCCAAAATTTCTCTCTCTAAAGCTTGAAGAAGAAGAATAGGGTTTCAAGATCAAGTCTCTAAACTCACCATTGATTCGGGGCTTTTCGCATCAAGGTATGAATGTATTTACCTACGGAGTCCTTTCCATCATAGGGTTCCTAAACTTTCCTATTTTACAAGTTAGTATCTCCAATTGAAATTAGGATTTGAATCCAATCTCATGGGTTCTTATCAATTATGATTCATTTGATTGTTTTATGTCTTTTTATGCATGAATTAGAGTAATTACATGTTTTTAAGTTGAATTCACATTAACCCATGAATGATCCATGATTTCTAGACTTTGATCCTATGATGAAGCTTATGAACTATCAAAGATGAATTTATGAAGATATGCATGTTTCTTTATGAAATTAATAATGATCTAAGGTTGCTTTGAGAGTAAAGCCTCGATGTTGGTGTCGTTGTTGTAAAAGGATTTCTCACATACTACTCCAAATATGATTGTGAAAGGATTTCTCACATAAAGGATATATAAGGTTGAAGTGTTTTCTCACCTAAGTTTAATCAAAACAAAGGAGCTATTCTAATGAACTTTAGCTTCAATTGGTTACTTAATTCTGCCTATCAATGGATAATAAGACGATTATGCTTAATGACTATTTCGTGAGATTTATGCTTAGCACCGAGTGGATAAGCAATGATTACCCATGTTCCAAAAACTACGTGACACCATAGGATGATTGTCTTAGAAAGACATTAGCTAGTGGATCTACTCAAAACTCATAGTCCTTACCTTGGAAAGTACGAAAATCTTTTTTGGTGTGGGATATACACCGGATTCCATGTTATAGCTCACATGTTCTATGTCGGTTAAGGCTAACTTCCCACAATAATGAACTAAGGTTACTTTCTAAAAGTATCTCAAATGATTTTTAAAGATGTTTAGCTTGCATTGACCATGATTATGCTTATGTTTTCTAACAAGTTATTTTATGAATTAGCTTGGACATTGCATGTTATATAAAGTCCCTTTTTGCATGATTTCATAACTATTATGCATTGCTATCATACTTGGTACATTTTATATACTAACGAATACTTGTGCCTACATTGTTTCCTTAATGTAGAGGTTGATGCTTCTATTCCTCATACTCGTGGCTAGTTGGTTCTTTTGACTTATTGGAGATTCATGAATCTTCATCATCCGAGGATTGGGACTCCTTTATAGCTTTATGTCCTTTAATTTTTTATTTTTTTATGTGATGTATGGGTTACGTCTAATAACTTTCCTTATCATGTATTAGATGGCTTTGAGACTTATGTTTAGACTTCCACTTTTGACAAATTCTTTTATATGAAATGCTACTTTTTAAACTCTTCTATATCTATTATCTTGTATAAAGTATGCTAAATGGTGTGTGGGGCTTCTCAGGGTCCTATACGCCATGTCACTTCTAGGGTGTACTTTAGGTCATGAAAAACTTGGTATTCAGAGCACAAGGTTTAGAAAGGTCATGGGATGTTTCATAAGCTTCGTACAGTAGAGCCTTGTTCATGAGTGTGAAGCGCGCCACACTAATGAATGAGAAGCTATATAATGTTTAGGAAATTCCACTTCATTCATCCCTCTAAATCGTGTGATAGAGTTTAACTCTATATGTCTGTCTTCTAATCCCTATTTGATGCTCTTCAGAATATGGCCCCTCAAAGAGCATATATTAGATGGAATGCGGGAGAGAATGTGGAATGAGAAGCTCCTAAAGCTCCTCAAGAAATTTCTCAAGTTTCGGTCGACCGTTTGGCCTAGAAAGTGACTAATGCAGAGTTTAGGGCTCCTTTTCAAGTGTTGACCCAGGCCATGACGGTTCAAGCCAATAGGGAGGTTGTAGTCCCCTTGAACCCAAATATGGGTACAGTGGCAACTAGAGTGAGGAACTTCACTAGGATGAATCCTCTGGAGTTTCGTGGTTCCAAGGTTGAGAAAGATCCTCAAGAGTTCATCGATGAGGTATACAATGTTTTGATGATCATGGGTGTGACGCCGGTGGAAAAGGAATAATTGGCCGCTTATCAACTTAAGGGTGTTGCACAAGTATGGTTTAACCAATTGAAGGAAGAGAGGGAAGTTGATGCGGGTCCTCTTGATTGGAAAATATATAAGGTTACTTTCCTTGATAGGTTCTTTCCCCTTGAGATGAGAGAGGCTAAGGTACTTGAATTCATTAGCCAACTCAAAGAAGCATGAGTGTGAAGGAGTATGCTTTGAAATTCACACAATTGTCTAGGTATGCTCCTACTATGGTTTCTGATTCTAGGGCAAGAATGAGTAAGTTTGTTTCATGAGTATCAAATATGGTAGTAAAGGAATGGCGTACCGCTACACTTATCAATGATATGGAAATTTCTCGCTTAATGGTTCAAGCTCAACAAATTGAAGAGGAGAAACTTAAGGAGAAGTATAGGGAGGCAAAGAGGGCTAAGACCAGTGATGGTGACTTTTCACACTCAAGGTCCAATGGACATGGTCGTTCAAAGTTCTGGCAAAGGTTTTCCAATCATGGTTTCTCCAATGCTCCATCTCCTAAGTTTAATAAGGAAAGAGTGTCAAACCCTAAGCCTTAAGGAGGAAATGGTGGTGGATCTTCATTGTCTACTTGTGCTAGGTGTAGAAGAAAGCATGAGGGTAAATGCCTTGCCAGTTCCAATGCATGTTTTGTTTGTGTCAAGATAAACCATAAGATAAGGGATTGTCCCTTAGTTGTTAAGAATGAAGGAAATAACTGTCAACAGGCTCAACCATATCCTTCATCAGGTTCTTCTAGGAGTCAGAAGCAAAATAGATTCTATGCACTTCAAACTCATCATGAGCAAGAGGGTTCTCTCGATTTGGTTACATGTATATTGAAAGTCTGTCATCTTGATGTTTGTGCTTTGCTTGATCCCGATGCAACCTTATCTTTTGTGACGCCATATGTGGCTATGAGGTTTGATATTCTTCCGAATGTGTTATTAAACTTTTTTTCTATCTCTACTCCTATTGGTGAATCTATTGTGGCTAAGAGAGTCTATAGAAATTGTCCCATCTCCCTATCCTTTAGAGCCACTTATGTTTATCTCATAGAGCTTGATATGGTAGATTTCGATGTTATCCTTGGGTTCGATTGGCTGCATTCATGTTATGCTTTCATTTATTGTACAACCCGAGTGGTCAAGTTTTAATTTCCAAGTGAACCCGTCCAATAGTGGAAAAGGGGAAATTCTATGCCTAAGAGTAAGTTTGTTTCTTGTCTCAAAGCTAGAAAGATGATTTCTAAGGGTTGCATATACCATCTTTTTCATGTTAAGGATATGGATTCAGAAACCCCTATCTTTGAATCGGTCCCCGTTGTTAACGTGTTGCTTGAAGTGTTTCCCAATGATTTACCCGATATTTCTCCTGGAAGGGAAATAAAATTTTGTATTGACCTTCTCCAAAATATGCAACATATTTCTATTCCTCCTTACCGAATGGCTCAAGAAGAACTTAAGGAATTAAAGGAGTAATTAAATGATTTGTTGGATAGGGGTTTCAACCGAATATCTCTCCAAAGGATGCCTCAGTTTTGTTTGTTTGAAAGAAATATGGTTCACTTCGTATGTGTATTGACTACACTTGAACATGTATACCATTAAGAATAAGTATCCTCATCCAAGGATAGAGAGTTTGTTTGATCAACTCAAAGGAGTGAGTTACTTCTCTAAGATTGACCTTCGATCGGGTTACCACAAATTGAGGGTGAAGGAAGGTGACATTCCGAAGATGACTTTCTGAACTTGGTATGGTCACTATGAGTTCTTGGTAATGTCATTTGGTTTTACAAATACTCCGGCCGCATTTATGGATTTGATGAATAGGGTGTTTAGACAATACCTCGACATGTTTGTGATTGTGTTCTTCGATGATATTTTAATCTACTCAAGGAGTGAGGATGAACAGACCAATCATTTGAGGATTGTGTTGCAAGTCCTGAAGGACCAACAACTATTTGCAAAGTTTATTTAATGTGAGTTTTGGTTGAGATCCATGGCCTTTCTTGGTCATATTTTTTCTAATAAGGGTATTGAGGTAGATCCGAAGAAGATGGACATGGTTATGACTTGGCCTCGACCTCTATCCCCTTTGGATATTGATGTTTCTTGGGCTTAGCTGATTATTATAGAAGGTTTGTAGAAGGGTTTTCTTCAATTGCCTCTCCATTGATGGCATTGACCCAAAAGAAAGCTAAGTTTGTATGGTCAGAAGCATGTGAGAAGAGTTTCCAAGAATTGAAGGATAGACTTACTTTTGCTCCGGTATTGACTTTACCGAAAGGGTCTGATGGGTTTGTGGTTTATTGTGATACTTCAAGGGTTAGACTAGGATGTGTTCTTATGCAAAATGGAAAGGTTATTTCTTATGCTTCACGGCAACTTAAAATCTATAAAAAGAACTATCCTACCCATGATTTGGAACTAGCAGCGGTTGTATTTGCCTTAATGATTTGGAGGCATTACCTATATGGTGTTCATGTTGACGTCTTTACCGAGCACAAAAGTTTGCAATATGTGTTTAAGCAAAAAGATCTAAATCTTCACCAAAGAAGGTTGCTTGAGTTACTAAATGATTATGACTTGAGTGTCCTCTATCATCCCAACAAGACGAATGTGGTGGCGGATGCTCTTGGTTTTCTATCCATGGGTAGAGTTGATCATGTTGAGGAGGATAAGAAGGAGTTGGTTCGAGATTTTCATCGATTCGCCCTGTTGGTTGTTTAGTTGGTTGATTCTAGTAAAGGTGGCGTTATGGTTCATAATGGTTCCGAATCATATTTTGTGTCAGAGGTGAGAGGAAAGCAACGTCTTGAGCAGATCTTGATGGAATTGAAGGAAGCGGTGCTTAAAAAGTCCTCTAAGGCTTTCTCCCAAGGGGGAGATGGTTTTCTTAGATATTAGGGTCATTTGTGTGTTCCCAATGTTGATGATTTGATGGAGCATATTTTATCAGAAGCCCATAGTTCTCAATATTACATTCACTCGGGAGCCACCAAGATGTACCGTGACTTGCGGGAGGTCTATCGGTGGAATTGTTGCTATGTGTCCTTATTGTCAACAAGTGAAGGTTTAACATGAAAACCCAAGAGGATTGTCCCAAGAAATTACCATTACTCCTAGGAAGTGGGAAGAGTTGAATCTAGACATTGTTGTCGGTTTACCCTGGACCTGGTGACAACATGATTTAATTTGGGTTATTGTGCATCATATGAAGAAATCAGGTCATTTCATCCCACTCAAGGTTTCTTATTCGGTGGAGGACTATGCTAAGTTGTACCTAAGGGAGATGGTTAGGTTGCATGGAGTACCCCTATCAATTATATCTGATCGTTGTACTCAATTCACTTCTCAATTTTGGAAATCTTTCCAAAAGGGCCTTGGTACTCGTGTTAAGCTTAGTATAGCCTTTCATCCTCAAATTGATGGGCAAGCGGAGTGTTCTATCAAAACATTAGAAGATATATTAAGAGATTGTGTGATTTACTTTAAGGGTAATTGGGATGATCATTTGCCTTTGATTGAGTTTGCTTATAATATTAGCTATGATTCAAGTATTGGTATGGCTCCATTTGAGGCTCTATATCGTAGGAGGTGTAGATCTCCTATAGATTGGTTTGAAGTTGGTGAAGTTGTTTTGATAGGTCTCGAGTTGGTACATGAGGCTATGGTGAAAGTTCAGCTTATTAAAGAAAGGTTGAAAACGGCTCAAAGTCATCAAAAATCCTATGCCGATGTTTTGAGAAGAGATATAGAATTTGATATTAATGATTGAGTTTACTTGAAAATTTCACCCATGAAGGGTGTAAAGAGGTTTGGAAAGAAAGGGAAGCTTAGTCCCCGTTATGTGTGCCCGTATTAGATTTTGAGGCATATTGGTAAGGTTGCTTATGAACTTGATTTGCCTAATGATTTGGCATCGATTCATCCGGTTCACCTATGGAGTCCTATCTTCCAAAGGGTTCCTAAATTCTCCAATTTTACAAGTTAGTAGCTCCAATTGAAATTGGGGTTTTGAATCAATATCATGGGTTCTTATCAATTATGGTTCAATTGATTGTTTTATATCTTTTTATTCATGAATTGGAGTAATTATATGTTTTTAAGTAGAATTCACATGAACCCATGCATGATCCATGATTTCTAGACTATGATCCTATGATGAAGCTTATGAACTATCAAAGATGAATTTATGAAGATATGCATGTTTGTTTGTGAAAATGATAATGATCTAAAGTTGCTTTGAGAGTAAAGCATCGATGTTATTGTTGTGAACGAATTTCTCACATACTACTCCAAACATGATTCTCACATAAAGGATTAATAAGGTTGAAAGGTTTCTCACCTAAGTTGAATCGAGACTAAGGAGCTATTCTAATGAACTTTAGCTGGAATTTGTTACTTAATTGTTGCTTTCCATGGATAATAAGATAATTATGATTAATGACTATTCCGTGGAATTTATGCTTAGTACCGAGTTGACAAGCGACAATTACCTATGTCCCATAAACTATGTGCCACCATAGGATGATTTTTTCTTAGAAAGACATTAGCTAGCGGATATACTTTAGCTCGAAACTCATGGTCCTTACCTTGACAAGTAGGACAATCTCTGTTCGGCTTTGGATAGTCACTAGATTCCACGTTATAGCTCACATGGTCTATGTCGGTTAAGGCTAACCTCCCACAATGAACTAAGGTGACTTTCTTAAAGTATCTCAAATGTGTGTTAAAGATGTTTAGCATGAATTGAGCATGATTATGTTTATGTTTTCTAACAAGTTATTTTTAAAATTAGCTTGGTCATTGCATGTCATATTAAGTCCCTTTTTGCGTTATATCATAACTCTTATGCATTTCTATCATACTTAGTACATTCCATATACTAACGCATACTTGTGCCTACATAATTTCACTAATGTAGGGTCCGGTGCTTCTATTTCTCATACTCGTGGCTAGTGTGCTCTTTGGACTTGATGGAGATTGGTGAGTCTTCATGATCTGAGGTCCGGGCCTCTTTAATCGCTTTATGTACTTTCATTTTGGATTTATGTATGTGATGTATGGGTTACATCCAAATCACTTTTCCTTATCATGTATTATATGGCTTTGAGACTTATGTTTAGACTTCCACCATTGGTAAATTCATTTATACGAAATGCTATTTTTTAAACTCTTCTATTTCTATTATCTTGTATGATGTATGCTAAGTGGCTTGTGTGGGGCCTCTCGGGGTCCTATACGTCATGTCCCATCTAGGGTGTACTTTAGGTCCTGACAAAAATCTATGGAATAGAGGTTCGGGTCTGGTTTCTGCTTTGATGTATGTTATGCTTTTACTTATTAGGCTTTGCTTAGTTAGTTTGATTATGTTTTCAGTTGTATCAAATATTAGGTTGGATATTTTTTACTAGTTGCAGCCTTACTTGATCCTTAATTGGTTTATGGCCATCTTTGGGTTGCTTAGTGTAGCTTTTAGCTCGAAAAACCTGAGTTTAAGTTGATCCTTGATCTTGCTGTCATTTAGGATCCTTATAAATCTCTTCTAGGTGGTGTCAAACTTAGTTAGCCATTTGTTTGTATCGTATGGGCTATTTGGTTGCTTCCATTATATTTTGAGCTTTTAAACTCTATTGATATTGATCGATGGAGTTCTAGGCTAGTATGTTTATGATGTGTTGTGAATTACCCAAATGTGTGATTTGTCTATTGCATTCTAATTGGGTGATTGAGATTTGTTGTGATATTGGGCATGTCACTTGCATTTGTTTGCTTACCCTTGAAAATTCCAAGATATGATATAATGGGCTTTAGAGTAATAATTTTTATTTAGGGGACTTTTGTTGAGCCCAATGGGGGTCACTATATATTTTTAGAGAAAAATGAGTTTTTTCAGATAATAAGGTGTATTGGAGGTTTTATGACTTAAAATAGTAAAAATTCTTGCTTTTATGAATGTCCATATATTTTGGGCTGCTTCTGTACTATTAACTCTAAGGTATCATTTCGAGCGGCCCGCTGACTCGGATCTGGGCTACATTCTTCTATTTATTACATTGTTGATAAGTCTGAGGTATGATTTGGAGAAGCCCTTAGACATAGATCCCGGTAACTTTCAACCAAACTTGCACTTATTGATGAGTCTGAGGCATCATTTTGAGTGGCTTGAGGTTTCTTCTGGGCCTTTTTACGTTCTTACATTCATCACTTGCATCACATTATCATGTTAATTTTCTTTTTGAGTGTGTTTGTGGTTGCCTTGTACTTGCGAGTATCTTATTTATTGAGTTATGATTATTACTTCCTTTCCTCGGCTATGTGATTTCATATCTTAGAACCTATCCCTTGAATTATTAGTATCATCATGTTTCTATTTATATATTTGATCTTTCTGAGCTCAAATGACTTATGATAACTACTGGGTACCTCATGTTTTATACTCATGCTACATTTTTGTATCTTTTTCTGATGCAGATCCAGTATGAGCCTCCCTTAGTGTGCATTGGATCTCCCATGGCTTTCATAGATTTGGGTCTTAGTGATCTCCTTGCATTCAAAAACTTGTTGCACTCCCTCTTTTGCACAGACTTATAATTTTTATTTTAACTAGTAAGTTCTCTTGTATATATAAGCTTTCTACTGTTAGTAGCTAATGTTTTAATGTCCCAGAGCGCTAATGATATTATCCACTTTGGGCCTTGGCCCACACGACTTTAAAACGCGTCACTTGTTTGTAAGTCCTACTTACTTATATACCCATCATCTCTCTTATGTTTTGTCAATGTGAGACTTCTAATCTTAAGTTGGTGTGTCACATGCACGCCCTCTACGCACTCAGCATCCTCGCTGAGGTTTTCCCCACAAAATGAGATTTGCCTAGACTCAACAATGATGTTTGCCCCACCTTACTGGGATTTGCGTAAACTCAATTGACCTCTGGGCTGACACAGGAGTAGCTTTGATACCATTTGTTATGGCCCAGCCTGCTAGCGGTATTTTCCAGTTTAGGTCTAGTCTTGCACGACTTGTAAAGGTGTCACTAGTGAGTAAGGCCTGCTTACTTATATACCAAACATCCCTGCTATGTTTTGCCAAGGTGGGACAACTAAACATAGCTGGAGTGTCACACATGTATCAGTGACTCCAGTTTTGGGGATTTCATCGTGTTTTAGTTTTTCATCTTGGTCACTTTAAGGCCTCTTTTGTATATTGTGTATTGTACTTACTGTTCTATACTATGGCCTGATTTTATATCTTTATTCCTGTTTCCGCTTGCTCTTATATATTATTATCAAATTGTTATCTTCCACAAGTTAGTTTGGGTTTTGTCTTGCCTACTCGGCGGTTGTTCTAGGTGCCATTACAGTTGGATTTCAGGCCGTGACAACTTGATATTAGAGCTTTAGGTTTGCTGGTCTTACTAGTATAGGAGTAAGTGCCAAGTAGAGTCTCACGAATCAGTACGATGATATTTATATCCAATTTACGGGAGGCTATTAGGCATTTTTTAGAATACTTCATTGTTTCTTGCCTTTTATCATGTGTCGGTGATTGTAGAAATATCTAAACTACATATGATTCATTCTTTATCAGATGGCTAGGATGAGATCATCCGTATGTAGGTAAGAGCCTTCTACATCTCCAGATGGAGCTCTAGCTTAAGGTAGTTGTAAAGATCGACCTAAAGATTGAGGTAGAGAATAGGCTACAGAAGAAGCACAGGACCAGGAAGAGGCACCATCACCAGATCCTTATATTGAGGTTGAGCATGTTCAGTATTATTCGGAGGGTGTAGGGCTAACCCAACCTCCACAAAGATTCGTGGCCATTATGATGCTACAGGACACATTGGCCAGGATTCTTAGATTCATAGAGTGTATGTCCGAGGAAGGGACTTTACCTGGTACTTTCGATGGACCTCAGGTTTGAGACGAGGCTCAAACTTTAGCCTAGGCAGCGGCATAGGGTATTTAGAGTCCAAGGGTGTAGCTTGCTGTTGTGGCCCCTACCTTAGAAGTTTGGCCAGTTTCGATAGTTGTCATGCCAATGGACATTAGGCCAGCTATTTCTTCTGAGGAGCAGAAGATGTTAGGGCAACTATCCATTCAATTTTCCATGTTTTGATGCATCGCCTATATTTTTTCCTGATGAGTCTCATGTCCTCCGATATGATTCTGTTGAGGTGGATGACTGTTAGACCATTGTGGAGGAGCCAATTTCTATTGATGACAGAGATGTTCTACGGTTAGATTCTAGAGCAAATCTTGTACTTAGGTTCTATTGGAGGCATCATCCAATTGAGGAGGCTACTTGGGAGACCGATCATGAGTTGCGATAGCAGTTTCCCACCATGTTTCAGCCTTGAGTTACTTCATGACTCTTACTTTCACTGACGAAAGTTCTTTTTAGTAGTGGATGTTGTAATGATCCTCTAGGTCATCTCTGTGTAAATTATTTTTTCTTTATTTAGATGATTTGCACATCGACCCCATTCATGTATGACTCGCTAATAATGAATGTTCGATAACTTAGTCATTCTTTTTGACTTTGTGCAAGTTTCCATGGTTTTGGGGTTTTTGAATTATGAATGGTTGACTTTGGTCAAGAGTGCAGGAAGACGGCCTTGTAATTCAATTTTTACATATTTTTAGGTTTAGAACGTTGAGTGTTGTCTTCAATAACCTTTCGTGTGGATCCTAAGGCTTTCGGGCAAGTTCCAAGCCCCCATATAGAATATGGCATAATATTGAGTTTGTGTGTGGGATCCACTTTTTATTGAGATGACCTTGATTGGAAGTTTCGATTACTCAGTTGAGTACATAGTGTAGAAATTGGAAGGGTAGCTTATTTTATTTGCACACATGGGTTCCGAATGAATCTTGAGCACCCCGTTAGGGATTTTTTCATTGGAAATAACCAGCTAATATGCATCAGCTGGTGCACGTTTATTTTACCCTTTGAATTTTGTCACAACCCAAAGTATACTCTATGTGTAACATGTCATATAAAATCCTGAAAGACTCTATGCAAGCCACTTAGCATACATCATACAAGATAATAGAAACAAAGATTTCAAAAGTCATAGTCATCTATCATTAAAGAGTTTGACAAAGCAGAAATCTAGCATAGCCTCAAATAGCCATCTATTACATCAAAAGGAAGTGATTAGGATATAACCCATACATCACATACAAAGTCCAAAAACTGAAATAAAGAAAATAGTAAAAGCGTCTCGTTCCTTTGAACATGAGGACACACCAATCTTTGAATACCAAGAGAGATATCAACTAGCCAAAAGTGTGAGAGGTAGGAGCGTCGAACCCTACATTAGTGAAACAATGTAGGCACAATTATGCATTAGTACACGGAAAGTACTATGTATGATAGCAATGCAAAAAAGTTATGAAATGATGCTAAAAAGGGAGTTACATGACATGCAATGACCAAGCTAAATAATAAGATAAAAGGTTAGAAAACTTAAGTCATAATCATGGCCAATGGAAGCTTAACATATTAAAAACTCTTTGTAAAATACTTTGAAAGTAACCTTAGTTCATAATTGTGGGAAGTTTTCCGTTAATCGAATTTGATCATGTGAGCTATAACATGGAATCTGATGTCTATCCCACAGCAAAAAGAAATGCCATTGCTTGCCAAGGCAACAACCATAAGTTCTAGCTTTAGTGGATCCACTAGCTATGACAACCTACCAAGACACATAGTTAGGGACAAGAAGATTGCTACTAGAGACCCGACCTCTACTAACGGGAAAACCTCTATCTCACTATCCTCTCGAGGCTAAGTAAAATTCCACGAAATAGTCATTAATCATAATCAATTACTCATCCATGGAAACGCTCAATTACATTACCAATCCAACCTATAGTTAATAAAGATAGCCCCTTAAATCTTGATTCAACTAAGGTGAGAAGACAGATGTACTGTGAGTTTACGGTACTTCTGATACATTAAACTTAGAATTTTACATGATACTTAAGTAGTTTGGTATTAGATGTGTTGTTATTTGTGCTAAATTTACAGGGAATAGGTGTTTGGAGCAGTTGAGGAGAATAATGCAACAACAGTTGATTTGTTGGTGATAAACGAGACAGTCTATGGACCGTCAATGACTTGACGGGTCGTCAGTTGGGGTCAAAGGTTCAGGAGCCTAAAGAAATTGGCCAAGTATGGAATGACGGGCCAAGACGACGGTCCGTATATCCTGCTACAAACCGTAGATGCCCAACCGTAGAAAACTTCAGAGAGGGTCGCCTGCAGAGCGATGACGGAAGAACAGGACGGGTCGTACATGGAATGACGAATCGTAGATCAAAACCGTAGAAAAAGCCCTCAGGATTTTGCACAATTGCTGATTGACGGTTGGAACCTACGAGCTGTAGGTTTGTATACGAGCCATAGGTTGGCAACCGTAGACAACACTGCCCAAGCCAAATTTCCCCAGATTTCCTTTTCCTAGTTTAATTAGGATTTATTTTCTATATATACCCTATGTAAACTTCGTTTCAGGGTTGTTGAATATTGTTTGAATATTAAGTTATTACTTTGGGAATTGCTTTTCATCTTCGGAGAGGATTAATTCTTAAAGCTTGTTTATGCAAAGTACTTTTGATTTTCAATTCAAGATTGTGGAATCCATCTTTATTCACTGTAAGTTCTTGATTTCTTCAAACCCGAATGTGAATTGTGATAAAAAAAGCATGAGTAACTGAATTCCACAACTAGGATTGTGGGAACCATGAGTAATGAACAAAAGTAAACTTAATATTGTGTAAGTTTTGAATGTGTTTATGCATGCTTTTGTAAATCTCTTTGCTTAGAACGTTTTCTAATGGTTGCAAACATTAGACAATCTCCTAATTCTTGCGAACCCGGTATAGGCAGTAATGAACATCTAAGAGATTATACAATAGAGATTTAGTCGTCGATAATCAGCTATCTAATAACCCAACCTAGAAATAGTTGTGGGTTAATCTGGGTCAAAGGTAAGGGTTGGTAAATCAACACACGTAGACGGACCAAGTTGCGGAGTGAAATTCCCTATTTAGAGGACCAATCACTTAGGGATACATAGTTTACCGATCATGCATGGTAAACATTGAAAAGAATTACCATTGTTAGGTTTACTGCGTTAAGAGCATATGGGGAACACGTAAACCCTAGTTTCATTCTCAAATTGATATCTTAAAACTACAAGTTTTGTGTTTTTGTTACTTGTTACAAATCGAATCGTAAATTAATATTTTTTTTCATTATTGCAAATCTTCCCCCCCCCCTTTTACTTCTTCTAGAAATGATCTGACTAAATATACACTCAATCTTAATTATCCTAAGTCTAAACCATATTCTTCGTGGGATCGACCCTAACCTCTGTTAGGTTCTATATTTGACAAGCGACCGCTTATACCTCCTTAGGGAGGTGTAGTTTGGGTGACATCAAAGACCTTTCAACCTATTTAATCCTTATGTGAGAAAAACTTTCACAATAACATTGATAGTTTCCTCTCAAAGCATCCTCAAATCATTTACATTAATTTCATAGAGGCATGCATATCTTCATAAATTCATACTTCATAGTTCATAAGCTTCATCATGGTTTCATAATAAAAAATCATGGATCATGCATCGGTTCATGTGAACTAAACTCAAAATCATGTAATTACTTCAATTCATTCATCAGAAGATAGAAATTAATCAATAAAATGGCAATTGAAGAGAAATCATGAAGATTGAATAAAACTCTAACTTTGAATTGAAAATCTAACTTGTAAAATTAGAAGATCTTGGGAACCATATAGAGAAAAGGACTTCATAGGTGAATATAACATACCTTAATGATCAAAGCCCAAAAGCTATTTTGAATTGGAGATCTTGAAGTGAAATCCTATCTTCTTCTTCCTTACCTTTAGAGAGAGAAATTTAGGGATGAACTTGGATGGAAATTTATGATTTAGGGGAGTGATTTAGAATGGGTAGTTTTAGGACTTAATTCACTTATATAGGGCTTAGAATAGGGGTTAAAATGACATAGCTTTGGTGTCAAACACATAGGGGAAAGACTAAAATATCTTTGAGTTAAAAGCAGACGGGTGACCTGTAAGGAGCTCAAGGTGTCACGACCTAATTTCTCAAGTCATGATGGCGCCTACCAACCCTCTAGTAGGCCAACCAAAACCCTAGCCCAGAACTAAACAGTAACGGGACTAAGGGCGGAAACTAATCCATAGCCAAGCGGAAGCATACAATAAGAGCACTCACAAAAGCTGGAACGGAACCAAAATAATATATACAACACCTCCCAAAACTGGAAGTCACAAGTACAGAACTACTAAAAAGAGTACAAGTCCAGAAAGTGGACCACTGGAACAACTGTCTTGAAAACAAAAGACAAGCCAAAACATATAAACAGAAGGAGACTGGTAATCCCAAAATGCCAAGTGCTCACCCTCATCTCCTGAACAGACCGCTGCAAGCTAGATATCAACGCTGATAGCTGGTGCTTGGACCTGCATCACGAAAACAGATGCAGAGTGTAGCAAGTACCAAAACAACAGGTACCCAGTAGGCATCATAGGCCGACTGAGCAAGAAGAGTAAAAACAAGCGGACAAGATAGAATCTGCACAAACAGAGGTCAACAGAACATAAACCCAGCTGAGCCCCACATAAGACCCGCTGGGCACACTCGTGCACAAGTTTAAATAAGACCTTAACGGACCCCCATAAGCCTGACAGATACACAGAAGAGCTATTCTACAGAAACGAAGGAATAACAAACTCAAGAACAACACCAGGGCCCCGCCCAATCATTACCATTAGAGCCCCACTCAGTCATAAATATCAAAGCCCAGCTCACTCATCAGTCACGAGCTGGAAATGTCGGATTCTAACCGGGTAACCTCAGTCTCGGACTGGCACAAACAGCCCACACTCGACAGTCTAACGCTGGAAATACTGGTTCCACCAGATACGTCGGTCGTATAGCTGGGACTAGTAGCCTATGCTCCACAGACTTGCACTGGAAATAACGGGTTGCAATCGTGTAACGTTAGCTGCGGACCGGAGCAGGTAGCCCACCCCCGTCAGCCTAGCACTAGAAATCCTGAGCGATAACCGAGTAACATCAGCCACGAACTGGAGCCAGCCGTCATGAACTGGATAAGCCACAAAAATAATACACTAAGAGACTAAAAAATCACGGGCCACCGCCCCCACATATATACTAGCCGAAGGCTCCAAGCCTAACACAATCCAGCCGACAATCGGCGCAACCACGGTATCTTCCGGCAGCATCCCAAAAATCCCAGCGATAAAGGGCAAAGAATCAGAAGGTCCAAAAGCCACAAAACGCCTATACTAAGGCTCATAATCTTACCCAAGTCTGCTATATCAGTCTATAAGGATCTAGTTCAATTTAAACGACGTCGGATACATACTCATGTCAATGAGGTACATGAGACTATGTCAATAAATCACAACCTATTCTAAGGAAGAATCACAATAATCAGTCAATCATCAACCAGATTCACCCGGACCCACTAATACAACATCAGATAACCACCAACAGATACCCCACAGCATGCGTATCCGCAAATCAAATCAACAGCCCAACCTATAGCATGATACTAGCTTATAACAACCCAATATTCAACTCTAAACTAACGAAGTCGGGGAACAAGGGAAACAATACTAACTAACAACCCCAGATTCACAAATATCAACCAGCATTTACACAATCAGGCTCAGTCTAGAAAGAAGGGAAGCCGTAACCTGTCAAAGAGCCGATCACGCGCGCTCCTAGTCACTCAATTTGATATTTCCCCTTCCGAACGGCCTTAGACTACTGCCACGCTACCAAAAATAGAATCACAGCGTCAATACGGTCGTTTAGACACAAAACTTAACAAATTCGGAGACAAAACATTTTTTGGGTCAAAATCAGGCAAAGTTGGACCCACTCCGGATTTCTCGGAATTGACTCCGTCAAAAGGTCTCAAATCCTTCTCCCAACACTAATCCTAAACTAGTTTATCAAATAGGGGTCGGATCCGCTCCAAATCAACCAAACAATAACAAATCTAAAACTAACAAAAATAGGTCAAATAAGGGGTCTACCTCCGATTTCTTGTAGAACGAGGTGCACCCATCGAACCCCAACCTCAAATATACGAAGCCAAAGAAAACCCAAACACTAGAGACTTGGAATCACCAAAAAAGAGCTCCAGAACTCGAGATCTCGAGATATCAAAATTTAAAATGAAGAAGAAATCATAAGTTGATGGCAGCAGCTTTGAGCTGAATTTCACAACAAACGAGAGTTCACTAACACATTCCGATCACTCCACTGCCTAGCCACAATCTCCACGATCATACAGGACTTCGAATCACTAAAATCGGAGCTCGGATAAAGGAGAAACCGACATTTGAGAATGTGGGTGAGAGATGAAATTTCTGTTTTATAAAACCCAAACCTCGCCGCTAAAGACTATTTTTTGTCACTAAAAGTACAATTTCTAGTCGCTAAAGGTCTGCACCAGCAACCAAATTTTAGCTATTTTTTTAAAGTCTCCGAACGGACCCTCAGAATTCGTTCGGGACCCGATAAAAATAAACCAGATATGCTACCCCACTAAATTCGACATTCCGAACTCAATGACACAGTAAAAAATTTCTATACGAGGTCGTTTTGACAAAAAGTGGGTCCCACACCCATTATGCCATTTTAGCCAAATCTACCAAGGGCCTCAGATTTTGATCGGCAGCTCCCGGTAATTCTCGAAAGGTCGTTCTAGACCAAACTCGGCATTCTGGAACTAACCGCGCTATCAAAATTTTCATCCGAGTGCGTTTTCAAAGAAAGTTGACCAAAGTCAATCTTAGGCCAATTTCCAAAGGCTAAAGAGCTAATCGGCCCCAAATTCACAGCGGAACCCTGGGAGTTATGCGAACAATGCTTCTAGCCTAATTTAGCCTTTCTGGAGCTCCTGGAACCGTCAGAATTCTCATCTGAGATCGTTTACCTGAAGTTATGACCAAAGTCAACTTTTCAAGGTTTAAAAGCTCCAAAATAGAAAAATGGGCATAAAACCCAAACGAACGACCAGGCGACCGAATCGTCAGTGCCAGCAAGTCATAAATTATCGGGGTCGCTACAGGAACGCTCTAAATGACAGAAAGAAGGCATTAACACAGAAATGACCTGGATGGTCATTACAATATCCACTACTAAAAGGACTTTCGTCCGCGAAAGTAAGGATTAAGAAGTACCTGAGGGCTCAAACAAGCTGGGGAACTGCTCCTACATCTCCTGCTCGATCTCCCAGGTAGCCTCCTCAACTAGACGATGCCTCCAAAAGACCTTAACAACAGGAATGACTCTCGACCTCAGCTGCCCCGCCTCTCTGGCCAAAATAGCAAATGGCTCCTCAGAATAGGTCAAGCGATCATCCAACTTAACGGCGTCATACTGGAGAACATGAGACTCATCTGGAACATATTGGCGCAGCATCGACACATGGAAAACTGGATGTACAGCTGAGAAAGCTGGAGGTAAGGCTAACTCATAAGCCACCTCGACAACTGCCCTCAAAATCTCAAAAGGCCCAATAAACCTGGGGCTAAGCTTGCCCCGCCTCCCAAATCTCATCACGCCCTTCATGGGCGATACTCGGAGGAATACTTTGTCACCCACAAAAAAACTCAACGGTCGATGCCTACGGTCTGCATAACTCATCTGTCTACTCTGAGCCGTCCTGAGCCTGTCCTGGATCAACCTCATATGCTTTAAGGACTCCTGAAAGAAATCTGTACCATGCGGCCTAGGCTCCGTAGACTCAAACCAACCAATGAGAGTGCGACATTGCCTACCCTATAGGGCCTCAAACGGGACCATCTGGATGCTGGAATGGTAGCTGTTGTTATACGCAAACTCCGCCAAGGCCAAGAAATTGTCCCACTGACCTCCAAAGTCTATAACATAGGCCCGCAACATATCCTCAAGCACCTGGATAGTGCGCTCTGACTGACCATCAGTTTGCAGTTGAAATGCTGTGCTAAGATCCACACGGTTTCCCAACTTTCCCTAAAATACTCTCATAAAGCTAGAAGTGAACTGTGGGCCCCGATCCGACATGATAGAAACAGGCACACCATGAAGATGGATGACCTTCCGTATGTAGATACGGGCTAACCTCTCAGCTTGGAAGGATGTATGAACGGGTATGAAGTGTGCTGACATGGTCAATCGATCCAAATGACCCAGATACTGTCAACACCTCTAGAAGTTTGTGGCAATCCAACAACGAAGTCCATGGTGATGCGCTCCCACTTCCACTTAGGAATGGGCATCCTCTGCACCTCTCCCCCAGGCCTCATATGCTCGGCCTTAACCTGCTGGCAATACAAACAACGTGACACATAATCTGAGATGTCTCTCCTCATACCGCTCCACCAGTAATGTTGTCTCAAATCACGATACATCTTTGCTGTGCCCGGATGAATAGAATATCTGGAATCATGGGCCTCTCTAAGGATCAGTTGGATCAAATCACCAACTCTGGGAACACACAAACGGCCAACAAATCGCAAAACCCCATTTGAATCTAAGGTTGCCTTCCTGGCATAACCTGCAAACACTCTATCTCTGAGTGCTATCAAAGACTCATCCTCAAACTGGTGACTACAGATCTGGTCAAACAGAGATGACTGAACCACCACATAAGCTAGCACCCGACTGGAATCCGAAACGTTGAGTCTGATCATCTGATTAGCTAAGAACTGAATGTCCAAAGCCAAGGGCCGCTCCGAGATAGAAAGGAAAGCTAGACTACCCATACTCACTGCCTTCCGATTCAAGGCGTCCTCTACTGCATTCGCCTTGCCCGGATGGTAAAGAATAGAGAGGTCGTAGTTCTTCAGGAGCTCAATCTACCGGCGCTGCCTCGAATTAAGATCCCTCTGTGTCAGAATATACTGAAGGCTCCTATGATCAGTGAACAACTCACAATGAACTTCATACAGGTAATGCCTCCAGATCTTAAGCTTGAAAACTACCGCCGCCAACTCCAAGTCATGAGTGGGGTAGTTGCGCTCATGCCACTTAAGCTGCCTTGACGCATAAGCAATAACCCGGCCCTGCTACATCAGAACACAACCCAAACCAACGCCGGATGCGTCACAATAGACCGTGAAGCGTCGCCCTCAACTGAAGAGTCAAGATAGTAGCAGTTGTAAGCAACTCCTTAAGTCTCAGAAAGCTCCTCTCGCACTCCTCCGACCACACAAATAGAACATCCTGGCGAGTCAACCGCGTCAAAGGCGCTGCTAATGTGGAGAAACCCTCAACAAAGTGTCTGTAATACCCCGCTAGTCCGACGAAGCTCCGAATCTCAGTCACAGAAGTGGGCCTAGCCCAACCACGAATAGCCTCAATCTTTGTCTGATCAACCATAATGCTATCCTTTGACACCACGTGCCCTAAGAATGCTACAGACTTAAACCAAAATTCACACTTTTAGAACTTGGCATAAACCGATGGTCTCTCAAAGTTTGGAGCACTGTCCTCAAGTGCTGCTCATGATCACTATGGCTCCGCGAGTATACCAAGATGGCATCGATGAAGACAATGACGAAGGAGTCTAAGTACTGCCTAAACACTCGAGTCATCAGATCCATAAATGCGGCAGGGGAATAAGTCAACCCAAAACACATCACTAGGAACTCATAATGAACATAACGAGTCCTAAAGGCTGTCTTCGGGATGTCCGCTGCTCTAATCCTCAGCTGATGATAACTGGACCTCAAGTCAATCTTCGAAAACACTGCTGCACCATGAAGCTGGTATAATAAATCATCTATACGAGGCATAGGATAACGGTTCTTCACGTCACCTTATTCAGCTGCCTGTAATCGATGCACATCTGCATGGTGCCATCCTTCTTCCTCACAAACAGGACTGGAGCACCCCAAGGCGACACACTAGGTCGGATAAACCCTCTACTCAAGAGATCCTGAAGCTGATCACTCAGCTCCTTGAGCTTTGGAGGTGCCATATGATACGGAGGGATAGAAATGGGACTAGTACCCGACTCCAAGTCTATGGCAAAATCAATGTCCCGATCTGCGGGTAGGCAAGGAAGGTCGGCGGGAAACAGATCTGTGAACTCTCGGATGACAGGTACTGAGTCGACGGTAGGGCCCTCCCTACTCACATCTCTAACATATGCCAAATATGCCAAACATCCGCTGTCCACCAGCCTCTGAACCCGCATACAAGAAATCACCCTAACCGGTGTGCGACTACAAGAACCCTGCCACAACACCGGCGATATACCAGGAATAACTAAAGTCACGGTCTTGGCATAACAGTCCAAGACAGCCCGACAAGGGGACAACCAATTCATACCTAGAATTGCATCAAAGTCTACCATACACAGCACAATAAGATCCACTAGAGTGTCCTTCCCCAGAATAGTCACCACACAGGATCTACAAACCTGATCCACTACTAAAGAATCCCCTGCTGGGGTCAAAACACGCAAAGGCACAGACAAGGGCTCAAGACTCACTCCCAATCAAGGAACACAATAAGCTGACACATAAGAATAGGTAGAACCTGGGTCAAATAAAGCTGAAGCAGACTGATGGCATAAGAGAACCGTACCTGTGATCACGTCATCAGATGCCTCGGCCTCTGCTCTAGCTGGAGTTGCATAACAGTGGCCCTGGGCACCTCTACCTCTCGCGTCCACTCTACTGCCTGTCCTGCCTCCCTTGGGACCTCCCCGAGAACCCTGCTGCTAACCTCCTCCTCTAAATGGAGGTGCTACTGCTGAAACCGATCTTGCTGCCAGAGGAGCTGATCTAGAAGAATAGCACTCCCTGGCCCAATGACCAAGCTCCCAACAAGTGAAGCAACCCTGTGAAGACCTGCTAACCGCAGGAGGTCGGCCACCCCAACCTGATGCACCTGACTGAAAACCACCTCGGCCCTGACTCAGACCGGTACTATACCCACTCTAACGGTGCTGATCACCCTCTGAAGTCTGCAACGCTGCCTGATATGGCCGACTAGACTGCCTTGACTGAAACCTCTGATAACCCCGTCCTGGGTATCCCTCGACCTACGATGGATCCCATAGAAGCTATCATCTGACCTAGCCCTCTTGTTGGTGCCCCCGTGGGCCTCGCGACGAAGCTGCTCAATGGTATGGGCATGGTCTACCACATCAAGAAAAGAACAGTCTGCTGACAACATAGACTGCGACTCAATCCTCAACTGCAGCCTCAATCACTTAACAAAGCATCGGACCCTCTCCTTCTCCGTAGGTAGATTCATGGTGGCATGACGAGACAACTCCAAAAATCTAGCCTCGTACTCAGATACTATCATGGAGCCTTGCTCCAACCTCGAGAACTCATCACGGAGTCGGTCCCTGACGCTCCATGGAATAAATCTGGCCAGAAAAGCCTCAGAAAACTTCTCCCACGACAATGGTGGAGATCCAACTGGCCTGGTCTCAATGAAAGAGCGCCACCACTGTCTAGCTTGTTCTTCTAACTGGTAGGCCGTGAAGTTGGCTCCTTTAGACTCCACTAATCCCAAGGTATGCAACCTCTCCCTGCAAGTAGTCAGAAACTCGTGGGCATCCTCTCCCATAGCCCCTGAGAATCTCGGCGGTGACAATCTAAGGAACACACCGAGCATCTTCTACTCTGGCAGAGGCATAACCCCGTCCAAAGGGTCTAACTGAACTAGAGTACCTCAATCAGAGATAATGTACTAAGGCACTCCATGAAACTTCATAATTTCCCATATACAAACCTTCGCATAATCTTCCACTGAAAATAATGTCTTATTGGGAAGAAAGTGAGCCGATTTTGGCATCCTGTCCATAATAACCCAAACCAAGTCAAACTAATAACCAGTATGAGGTAAACTCTTAGTAAAGTCCATATTCAATTATTCCCTCTTCCACGTAGGAATGCTAATGTCTTGAACAAAACCACTGGATTTTTTATGCTAGACTTTTACTTGTTGACAATTCGAACATTCAACCATGAATTCTGCAATATTCTTATTCATCCCATTCCACCAATAGACCTCCCACAAGTTCTGGTACATCTTGGTGGCTTCTGGGTGAATAGAATACCGAAAACTCTGAGCTTCTCTCAAAATCTCATTTCTCAACTCATCAACATTCAAAACACACAACAAACCTTGATATCGAAGGAGACTATCTTCCCTTCTGAAAAAACCTAAATGAGTTTTTCAGAAACCGACTTCTTCAAATCAACTAGTATTGGATCAAGATCTTGCTTAGCATTCACATATGATACAAGAGACGATTCTGAACCATTATGAACAATAACACCACATTCATTAGAATGAACCAAGTGAACACCCAATTGGGTAAATCTATGAACAACAAGAACTAGCGCTTTCTTATCATCCTCAATATGAGCAACACTTCCCATTGATAGTCGACTAAGAGCATCCGCCACCACATTCGCTTTACCGGGATGATATAGGACACTCATGTCATAATTCTTCAATAACTCAAGCCATCTACTTTGGCGAAGATTTAAATCTTTTTGAGTGAACACATACTTTAAGATCTTGTGGTCGGTAAACACATCTACATGAACACCATATAGGTAATGCCTCCTAATCTTTAGAGCAAACATTCCCACCTGTTACTCCAAATCATGAGTCGGATAATTCTTTGCGTGCACCTTCATTTTACTTGAAGCGTAAGCAAAAACTTTCTCATGTTGCATCAAAACACAACCATGACCAATCCTTGAAGCCTCACAGTATACTACGAAACCATCTGATCCTTCAAGTAATGTTATAATTTGGGCTGAAGTGAGTCTATCTTTAAATTCTGAGAAACCGTTCTCACAAGCTTTTGACCATAGAAATTTCACCTTCTTTTGAGTCAATGTCGTCAAAGGAAAATCAACAGAGTAAAATCCTTTTACAAATCTCCTATAATAAACAGTAAAACCCAATAGACTCCGTATATTTGAAGTGGTCAAAGGTCTAGGCCAATTCTTAACCGCCTTTTAAGGATCGATTTGAAGACCTTCATCAGAGACAATATGGCTAAGGAGAGCAATGAACCTCAACCAAAATTCACATTTGTTAAACTTAGAATATAATTCACGATCCTTAAGAATTCACACCACAATCCTTAAATGCTCTACATGATCAACCTCACTCTATGAATAAAATTAAAATATCATCAATAAATACAATTACGAACATGTGAAGACATTGCTTGAAGACCCTATTCACCAAATCCATGAATGCCACTGGGGAATTATTCAAAGTTAAAGACATCATAAAAAATTCATAGTGACCAGACAGAGTTCAAAAAGCCATTTTTGGAAATTCACTCTCCTTCACCCTTAATTGCTGATAACCCGATCCGAGATCAATCTTAGAGAAGTATCTCACTCCTTGGATTTGGTCAATTAAATCATCTATCCTTCAAATAGGATACTTATTCTTTATTGTGACTTTATTCAATTGTCAATAGTCAATGCATATTCGGAGGGAACCATTCTTCTTTCGAACAAATAACTCTTGAGCACCCCATGGAGAGATACTTGATCTAATAAAACCCTTATCCAATAGGTCTTTCAACTGATCCTTTAATTCCTTAAGTTCTACCATTGCCATATAGTAAGGAGGAATAGATATAGGCTATGTATCAGGGAGAAGGTCAATAACAAAGTCTATTTCTATTTCGGGAGGAATATCACGAAGATCATCGGGAAATGCTTCCAAAAACTCATTTACAATCGGAACTGATTCAAGTGTAGGGGTTTTGAAGTCTGTATCCCTAACCCAAACAACATGGTAAGTGTAAACCTTAGAAATAATTTTTCTAGCCTTTAGGTAAGATATGAACTGACCCTTAAAAACGTAGTTTCCCATGTACCATGACATGATAGGTTCATTCGAAACCTTGAATGTGACCAATCAATTGCTACAATCTATGGAAGCAGAACATGCATGAAGCCAAATCCATCCTAAGAATAACATCAAAATCTAACATATCAAGCTCTACAAGATCAACATAAGTGACTCTATGAGAAAGAAAAATAGGGTAATTTATATTAACTCTTTTAGTAGCAATAGAATCCAATGGGAGTAGAGACATGAAAGAAATTAGAAAGGATTTTAATACCAATATCAAACCTCGTGGGCACATAAGGAGTAACAAAGTATGGTGTAGCACCCGAATCAAGTAATGCATAAACATCAAGGTGAAAGACTTTCGACATACCCGTCACAATATCCGGAGAACCCTCATGATCTTGTCAAGCCTGAAGAGCATAAAATTTTTTGGACCACCAGAACAAGAACCACTAGGCTGAGCTTGCCATCCTTCCCTTCGCTTAGTAGAAATCAACGAAAAATCTCTCATCTTATGACCACTCTTTCCACAATTAAAGCAAGCATCCATACCGGCCAAACATGTAACACCTCATATTAGAGAAAAAACTAGGCGGGCAGATTTAGTACTCAAAAATGGACTATGGAACCCTCCATGGATCCCTAGACGGGCCGTGAAGGGGACCACAGTCCGTTTGGGCAGTCGTGAAGAGTTTCCAGAAGCTGCCTCAGGTCGGGGTAACTTGATGGTGACCCATACGGCCCGTGAAGCACTTGATGGTTCATCAAGTGAGTCCGTGAAAGGCTCCTAGTTGGTAGGGTGTGACCCAAGGTCACTGGTCAAGGACAACAGACGTCTAAACAGCCCGTGAAGCCCCACATGGATCGTGAAGTCGTCCTTGAAGGAGATTTGTTAAACTTAGTGTTTAGGGTCAACTTCAAACAATCATATCGTTTACCTCAGGCCGAATTAGGTGGCCCATGACCTATCAAATTAAAGGTCTTGGAGTCCTCTCTCGAACGCCACCGAGGTTGCTCCATTTGAAGTTCGGAGTAAAATGTTATGCCCAAAATAGTGAAATGCTGTCAGGCAGAATTTCTTCTCGTGAAGCCCTTCCAAAGAGCCATTTCGGCAGTTTTTAAGTCAGGGTCAATTGGATCTTTTCCCAATTTTTTTACCACAATACTACGTCGTTTTAAACCCTATTTCAAGACCTATTAAAGGGAATCAAGCCCCAAAAACTACCAATTCAATTCATCCTCTCTCAAATATTTCTCTCTCTAAGAAGTTCTCTCAATTCTCAAGGAAGAAGAAAGGCTAGGATCCTCCATTGAAGTTCATCAATTTCTAACTAATTTCTTTTTGGTTTTATTAAGGTATGTTAGCATTCACCATTGGAATCCTTTACTATATTAGGTCCCTAACTTTATTCAATTCTCAAGGTTCAATTTCCCCAAATTGAATTAGGGTTTTGATCAATTCTTATGGGTTCTTCAATTATGATTTCAATTGTTGATTTTATGATTCCTAGTGCATGATCTAGCGTGATAAAGTAATCTAGTGCACGAATTAGCGTGAATTACATGTTTTGAGTAGAAATTGGATGAACCCATGCTATTCCCCTAAATTTCGAAATCTATGTTGCTTCTGCAAATTGCAGTCCCTCTCAAACTATCCTAGTTCTTATCATCTAAGTTGTTCGGACTGTCCAAAAATGTTACCGTACCCGTGTCGGATCCTTCAAATATACAATATTTTTGGAGGATCCGACACTCACTGATCGACATTTTTGAAGAGTTCGAGCAACATAGCTTATCATCATATATCACCAATACTATACCAAAAACCTCCAGCTTCCTATCACCCACAGCCATCAACACCCTACCACAAGGCTTCAGGATCATCTAACTATAAAGCTCTAGGTGAACCAGTAGCATTCTTCCACATAATTCTTTCATCAAATTTTTGCAAGGAATAAACCCTCAACCTTAAAGCACGTAAACTGTTAAGTCACGTTTCAGTGTAAGATGCAAGAGAAATAGCTTCTTTTCATTTCATCCATTTTCTTTGTCTACACCAATGTTGGAAGCTGACTCAAACTAAAATTGGAAAAGAAGTTCTCAGAAGGGTAACTGAGTGTGACACATTAATGCTCAAATCCAGAAAAAGTGTGGTATGCGTCGTGCTAAAACTAAAAAATCCATATGACAACTTGTTAGCTGCTCTGAAATGATTTTGTTTTTACTTTTTAAGAGTTTTACCGTATCTAGAATTTTGAAATGTTGAAAAATTCTGATTTTCTTGGGCAGTTACTTGAAAATTAGCAAAATGCACCTAATTTTTCCTAAAGCCTCATTGACTTTCTAATCTTCACTGTAAATCAGATTGACGACTGGCCTTGGAAACTTATATGGAAAGTTAAAATTCCTTATAAAGTCTCCTATTTTACTTGGCTTTTGCTAAACAAGTTGTGTTAATTCAAAAATATCTCATGAAGAGGGGGATCCATCTAAGCCCTAGGAGCTTCTTATATGAAGAAAAGGCCAAGACACTAACTCACCTATTTCTACACTACAGGATTACCCATCTACTGTGGAAAATTTTCATAAATACGAAGGGCCTGAGTTGGTTGATGCCAAGAAAAATAGCTTACACCCTAAAGATCTAGAGCAGCTGTTCTAACATTTCTCACCACAAGTATAGATGGAAAGTTATACCAGCTTGCATCTGGTGGTCTGTTTGGACAGAAAGAAACCTCAAATGCTTTCAGAACAAGAACAACAACATCCAGAAGATGAATATGAATTGTTTAGTGTTGTTTCATTTTTGGTGTAAACAAGAGTATATGGAAGTTCTAGAATCAATTATAGATTACTTCAGTTTTTTGTAATTTTTGCTAAAGGGTTGAAGATATTCTGGATACTCTACCTCAATTGTAATTAGGAAACCCATAACTTGTTGTGGCAGGTTTATGATTTTTTGGAAATAGAATACAAGTTGTTACTTTCTTAGAAAGAAAATGTTTGTCACTTCGTATTCTTTTATCTTTCAACATTAATTATTACTTTAGTCTTCCTTGTGGTGTCTCTTAACCTTGTGGCTAATGGTGTATCTACTCTAGAGCCAGTGTAGTATGAAAACAATTGCCTTTAAATTCTATATCCACCTATGACAAATAGTCAGCAAATTAAACCTTTCACTGTTGCTGAACAATTGAGGAGAACAGGCCATGCAACAGTACCCCATATTATTATTGATGAGCACTATACTAGATTTGAGAGATTGATACTCATTAAAGAAGGTGGATCATATCTTGTAAGAGGGATATTCTCATCATTGAGATAATTCAAGGAAATTAAGCTACTACCTAAGTTCTTGAATTCAAATTTTCTTTTTTCCAACAAGTAGCTCCATAAGTTATCAACTATACTTCAACCTCTAATAATCCTATAATTAAAACATAGTAGCTACATAGGATAATATGATAAACAGGTAACATCTTCTCCTACCAAGAATGCAGGCAGATTAGTGAAACAACAAAGTTATAGATCTCATAATAATGAAAAACTCATATTGGCCGAGTGGCTGGGAACAACGACCTTTATTTGGGAACATTTAGTGAATATATTGACCATTAACTAGATCTTTCGTTCCTCTTTACATTCTAGATAATGTACTTTACTTCGAACGTGTGCACATAAATTTAAATTACCCTATTACTAAGGAGTTTTCTTTATTATACATTTAGTTATTTCTAATCTTTGTCTATTAATAAAATGTCAAGTTTTAAAGTTGACAGTAAGGCTGATCACTAACCAACAAGAGTATGTGAGTTTAAGGAGTACATGGATATGTCAGTTCTAGCGAAAAAGCTACTGAAATCAGATAGCTAGATTATGTTATGAATGTTAGAACCTACAAAAATAATGCACTTAAGCTATTGATTCACCATCAACATGCATAGTTGATTCATAAATAGAATCAGCCATTGGATGGTGTTTCATTACAAGAAAGGATAAGATTAGTCCTTCAAAACTTACTAATTCCTAAACGAGAAACTTTTGATACTAATAAGAAGTGAAGTTAATAATCCTGTACAAGAGTAAATTAAATGGATTGATAATATAACATTGATTTTATAATTCAATCAACAACTTATATGTTCCTTTCATCTTTGATAAATTCATAAGTTGCTGATACACTAGATTCTAGCAGATTAGTATACCACTTTTTATGTATACTATTGACAAAGTTACTCGTCTTATCCTAAATCATTTTTCTAGTCTAACAGTCCAAAATCAAACAAGATTCTAGTTATAATTTAATGTGAAGTAGTGTATATCAATCAATGAACTATCCCCCAACTAAGTACATCAGGCCATTTGGTTCAATATGTATTGAATTCAATAGATGACTTTTGCGATTGGTTGTCAACCTACTACATATTTCCAGCTCTTTCTGAACTTGAAACTGATAGTGTAAAGCTCATAGAATGTAGGATTTTCATATAATATTTTCGTTATCTGAATTTAGAGATCATTTTTTTTAGAATTGACCTAGCTAATGGAAACTGGTCATTTACGGGAAGGTGCAGTTTCTTGATTGAGTTTTTGATGACTTTTATACGAGAATATCACACTTCTTTTGGTAATCATGCATTCAGTAATGTCAAATAACAATAAAATTCAAATAGTCCTCTTTCAAAGTAAATCACAACTAATTAATATAAAAAACAAACAATTCAATGAAGCAAACAGTTATATTTAATGTTCTAAAGTGTCAATGAGAGTAGATAGACTTCACAGATCTTTGTGAAGAAAGAGTTCTATTAACACATTATAGTTCTCTTAACTGCACAGGTCTACTATTAGAATATGTATTATGGTCTGCACAACAATTCAGAAAGGGAGGAATTTTGGCATGAGTTGGGGGCAATAAGGGGAATCTGGGGTGATCAATGGGTTATTGGAGGTAATTTTAGCGTGTGCTGATTTGAGAATAAGAGATATAACTGCACTACTAGATCCAAAGCCACGAGGGACTTCTCTTAAACAATTAGGGATCTGCAGCCTATTGATCTCCCTTTACAAGGGGCACAATACACCTGGTTTAGGGGAGAAAACAACTTTCAGGCCTAAAAAATTGACAGGTACCTTATCTTGGTGGAATGGAATGAAAGCTTTATATCCATCAGACAATTGGCTTTGCCGAGCCCCATTTCTTATCACAAACCTCTGTTGCTGGAAAATGGGGATTGGGACACAACTACATCTTACTTTAAGTTTTAGAATAGATGACTTCAACGAGAGAGGTTCATAGGCATGGTGAAGGAGTGGTGGCAGAGCTATGTGATTAGTGGTAGCCCTAATTCAATACTCATTCAAAAATTGAGAAACCTGAAGAAAGACATCACCATTTGGAACAAGGAAGTCTTTAGCAAGCTAGAGGCACGAAGAAATAAGGTGCTAGCTGACCTTTCTACTCTAGAGCAGTCAACTGAAAACTGGAGTCCAGTTATGCTCGAGAAACAAATTATTTTAGCACCCTATTCTAGATTAAATCTTCGTATATGAGCTGAACTGAGCTAAATATTCCTTTTTGTCCTTCTATTACTTGTAACTATGCTCCTTGTAATGGCATCTCCTTGATGCTTTTCAATGAAACTTATTACTTCATCAAAAAAATTGTTATGAATTAAGTGCATAGTTTTGTTTTAATGTTACTCTATTTTATCACTCAGTAACAGGACTCTGTTTTATTACCTACTCAGAATATTGAAGTTGGGAAACTCTAGTGGAACAGCGAAGGAGTATTCTTCACATTGGTTAATCAGAGAAACAACTTAAACTATTGCAGTAGTCTTAGAAATGATCATATTAATAAGTTAATTTATTTATTAATAATCCCTATTTCACCTCCTTTTATTGTCAATGAAGGCTACTAACAGAAGTGCACACATCAATACATATGAACATATGCGATGACTAATATACATAATTTAAGAAAATGCACACTAATATACTACTGAATCATAAACCATAAACCCAAAATTGAGCAAAATATTCAGATTCAAACCAGAATAAACTTACTTTGAAGAGGAGGAAACTTCAAGATTATGTCCAGGTACTATCACTTCCAGCAAAAACCCGTAAAAATCATATGAGATTTGAATTAACATGAGAAAGTTGAGTTCTGCAGTAAAAAAGAGATGTTGATTTCCTTTGTAAAAGCCTTGAACAGGAACTACAAATTAATTTCTTCTAACAAACCTGTATATCAGGAGACCCATACCGCCATTATCTCAGTTTTCTTTGCTGAGTTTTCTCCAACAAACCTGATTATCTCAATTCCGTAAATCTCTAGGCCGAGGGTCTCATTGGGTTAACTAGTTTCGCCCTATGTCTTGTTGGGTTCTATCAAAAAGGGTGGGAGAATGGGAATAGTGGAAACTTGAGAGATGCCAAACCGTCGAGAATCTCGCGGAGGAGGTGGTGGAGAGACCGAGTCTTGTCGCTTGTAAGTGGGGATGGGGAGAACGGATGCGTAATGCGCAGATCTATTAGAATTAAAAGGAGATGAAAAAATATATCTATTTTAATTAAAATTAAGTAAAAGGGGTTGGGAAAATATATACATTGCACAATAAAATGTAAAATATATATATTGTATTGCACTTTTTTTAATCAACGACAGGGTATTATATTTTTTAAAGTTCGTAAATTATCCCTTCGCTAATATTAAATAAGAAATGTGTTTTAACGACTGGAAAAAAATTGTGACGCAATGAATACACATATAATGACCGGATTTATATCTTTTCGTTAAGACTTGGTCGTTAAAACTAAATTTTCTTGTAGTGTTGATATTGCCCAATATGTGTTGTTAGACCCCTTCTGTGTCTCTACTCCTATTGGTGATTCTATTGTGGCAAAAAGAATCTATAGGAAGTGTCTCGTTTCCTTGTTCCATAGAGTCACCTATGTTTATCTTGTAGAGCTAGATATGATAGACTTTGATTTCATTCTTGGGATGGATTAGCTTAGTTCTTATTATGCCTCGGTTGATTGTAGAACCCGAGTGGTTAAGTTTCAATTTCCTAATGAGCCCGTCCTAGAGTGGAAAGGGGGAAATTCTATGCCTAGAGGTTGGTTTGTTTTTTGTCTTAAAGCTTAAAAGATGATCTCGAAGGGTTGCATTTTTCATCTTATTTGGGTGAGGGATATAGATTTCAAAACCCCTAGTCTTGAGTCGGTTCCCATGGTAAATGAGTTTCATGATGTGTTTCCCGATGATCTACCCGGTGTTCCTCCCGAAAGAGAAATTGACTTTGGTATTGACCATCTTCCCAATACACAACCTATCACTATTCCTCCTTACCGTCTGTTCCAACAGAACTTAAGGAATTGAAAGAGCAATTGAAGGATTTGTTTGATAAGGGTTTCATTCGACCAAGTATTTCTCCATGGGGTGCTCCATTATTGTTTGTTCGTAAGAAAGATGGCTCTCTCCGTATGTGAATTGATTACCGGTATTTGAATAAGGTTACTATTAAGAATAAGTACCCGATTCTGCGGATAGATGATTTGTTTGACCAACTTCAAGGTGCTAGTTTCTTCTTTAAGATTGATCTCCGGTCGGGTTATCACCAATTAAGGGTGAGGAGTTGTGCTATTCCAAAGACGGCTTTTCGGACAAGATATGGCCATTATGAGTTTGTGGTTATGACATTTGGATTGAATAATGCTCCGACGGCTTTTATAGATTTGATGAACAGGGTGTTTAAACAATACCTTGATATATTCATGATTGTATTCATTGATGATATTTTGATTTACTCCCGGAGTGAGGAAGAGCATGCCAATCATTTGAGGGTTGTAATGCAAGTTCTTAAATACCGTGAGTTACATGCTAAGTTCAATAAATGTGAGTTTTAGTTTAGATCCATGGCTTTCCTTGGTCACATTGTGTCCGGTAAAGGTATTGAGGTAAATCCTAAGAAGACGGATGTGGTTAGAAATTGTCCTAGACCTCTATCTCCTTCGGATATTCGTAGTTTCTTGGGCTTGGCCGGATACTATAGGAGGTTTGTCGAAGGGTTTTCTTCTATTGCCTCTCCATTGACCTCACTGACTCGAAAGGAGACTAAGTTTGTATGGTCAGAGGCTTGTGAAAAGAGCTTTCAAGAATTGAAAGATAGGCTTACTTCCGCTCCAATATTGACATTGCCGAAAGGTTCCGATGGCTTTGTGGTTTATTATGATACTTCTAGGGTTGCTTTAGGTTGTGTTCTTATGCAAAATAGGAAGGTGATTGCTTTTGCTTCAAGGCTACTGAAGGTTCACGAAATGAATTACCCTACCCATGATTTTCAACTTACGGCGGTTGTTTTTGCCCAAAAGATTTGGAGGCACTATTTGTATGGTGTCCATGTTGATGTATGTACCGACCACAAAAGATTGCAATACGTGTTCCAGCAGAAGGATCGAAATCTTCAACAATGTAGATGGCTAGAGCTCTTAAAAGACTATGACATGAGTTTCCTCTATCACCCAGGCAAAGCTAATGTAGTGGCCGATGTCCTTAGTCGGTTGTCGATAAATAGTGTTGCACCTATAGAAGATGATAAGAAGGAATTGGTTCTGGATGTTCATAGACTAGCTTGGCCAGGTGTTCAGTTGTTTGACTTTGATGAGGAAGGTGTGATTGTCCAAAATGGGTCAGAATCGTCCTATGTGATTTATGTTAAGGGTAAGCAAGCACTTGATCCGATACTAGTTGAGTTGAAAGAAGCGGTTCTAAAGGAGGGCAATGAGGCTTTCTCCCAAGGGGGAAAGGATGTCCTTAGATATCAAGGCCATTTTTGTGTGCCTAATGTGGATGGGCTAAGAGAGCAAATTCTAGAAGAAGCTCATAGTTCCCGATATTCTATTCATCCGGGAGCCACCAAGACGTATCGCAACTTGCGGGAAGTCTATTGGTGGAATGGAATGAAGAAAGATATTGCGGAATTTGTGGGAAAGTGCCCTAATTGTCAACAAGTTAAGGTTGAACATCAAAGGCTGGGAGGCCTATCCAAAGATATAGCTATTCCCACTTGGAAGTGGGAAGATGTTAATATGGACTTCATAGTGGGTTTACCCCGTACTCGCCGGTAACGTGATTCTATGTGGGTTATAGTACACCATATGACGAAGTCGGCTCACTCTATTCCCGTCAAGGTGTCCTTTTTGGTGGAGGATTATGCTATGATGTACATTAGGGAAATGGTTAGGTTGCAGTGAGTTCACCTATTCATTATCTCCGATATAGGTAACCAATTCACTTCTCAATTTTTGAAATCTTTCCAAAAGGGTCTTGGTACAAAAGTTAAGCTTAGCACGTCGTTTCATCCCCAAAATGAAGGGAAAGCGGAGTGTACTATCCAAACCTTAGAGGATATGCTAAGAGCTTGTTTGATTGATTTCAAGGGTTATTGGAATGATCATTTGCCTTTGATTGAGTTGGCCTACAATAATAGTTACCTTGCAGGTATTGGTATGGTTCCATTTGAGGCTCTCTACGCTTGGAGATGTAGGTCTCCTATAGAATGATTTGAGGTGGGTGAAGTTGCCTTGATGGGTCCCAAATTGGTGCATGAGGGTATGGAGTAAGTTTGTCTTATAAGAAAAAGGTTGAAAACGACTCAAAGTCGACCGAAGTCCTATGCCGATGTTGAGGTTGATGATTGGGTGGGTCTATTTGAAAATTTTGCCCATGAAAGGTGTCATGAGATTTGGTATGAAAGCGAAGCTTAGTCCGCGGTACGTAGGCACGTATAACATTTTGAGACGCATTGGCAAGGTTACTTATGAGCTTGAATTGCCTAATGAGTTAGCATCGGTTCATCCGGTTTTTCATGTGTCTCTTTTGAAGAAGTGTGTTAGAGATCCGACATCCACAGTGCCCTTAGAAAGTCTTGGCATCAAAGAGAGTTTATCTTATGAAGAAGTTCTGGTTGACATTCTAGACCGACAAGTCTGGAAGTTGAGAAACAAGGAAGTTGCTTCCGTCAAGTTATTGTGGAGGAATTAATTAGTTGAGGGTGCTACGTGGGAGGCCGAGGCCGATATGATGTCCCGTTATCCTAATCTCTTTCCTTCCGAGTATTCCCTAGCTTGAGGTATTTGGCTCCTCATGGTTTATTTCTAGGATTCATGCGTCTTAGTCCTTCTCATGCTTCCTTATTCATGCATTCATTAAGTGTTTATGGTTTGACATTTTGTGATGAAGCATGCTTTAACTTTGAGTTGATCTTCCTTCTCGGATATGTGCATTATGTAGTTGCATTCATGATTGGAATCATAGATTTGTTGTTTCCCTACTCCTGTTGTTGCTAGCTGAGTTTCATTCAGGGATGAATGTTCCCAAGGGGGAGATATTGTAACACCTCAGTTTTCAAAAGAGAAATTTTTTCAATTTTGGGCCTAGAGTCACTTTCTATGGACGCAGTCTACGGGTCATACACCAGTTGACGGACCGTAGAATGCATTCGTAGAAAGAGGATAAAATGTTTTAAAAATCCACTCTGTGAAGTCGAGTCTACAGGCTAGCAGGACGGACCGTAGAAAGGTCCCGTCAAAAGGTTCGAGACTTAGTAAAAATTATGAGGGTCAAGTTGGGTTCTACGGGTTGGATCTACGGACCGTAGAATGGTCTACTGACAGTAGATGGAAGTCTTCGAAAGTGTCTTGATAATTTGGGTTACTGAAGTTTTATACGGTCCAACAGGACGGTCCGTAGGAGTTCCTACGAACCCTAGGTTGGAGCCGTAGACTTCATCCTGCAGTTATTTTTCGGGGACTTTATGTCTTTTCCCAATTCTTTAAAGTCCTTTTAATTACGAATTTGCCCCTAAATTGACCCACTATATAAGTCTTTCTTCCCAAATTTTCCTTCATTAATTACATTCTCAAATTCCCAACTTCCCCAAATTATTTCTCTCTTCAGAAAGTTCTCTCAATTCTCAAGGAAGAGGAAAGGCTAGGATCCTCCATTGAAGGTCACCGATTCTTAGCAATTTCTTGTGGGCTATGTTGAGGTATGTTATCATTCACCATTGGAGTCCTTTCCTCCATTGGGTCCCTAGTTTTCTTCCAATTTCAAGTTTTAATTCCCCAAATTGAATTAGGGCTTTGATCAAGTCTTATGGGTTCTTTAATATCGATTTCCAATTGTTTATTTCATGATTCCTAGTGCATGATCTAGCGTGATAACATAATTTAGTGCACTATTTAGCGTGATTTATATGATTTGAGTAGAAATTGTATGAACCCATGCATGAACCATGATTCCTAGTTATGAATTCATGATGAAGTATGTTCCGTGCATTTATAAACTTATGAAATTGATGAAAATATGCACGAGTCTAGTTAATTGCATAATTCTAAGATGAATTGAAATGTCCCCATAGTAGATCATGATTTATGAACATATCAATATCTTGCATAACAGATGCCTATTCCCTGAGAATTATGCTTATAATTGCTAGGGTTCATATAGATGATGGCATCCATGAGTTGTTACAAGGTTTTCTTCACACTAAGCTAAGAATATGAATGTGAAAGGTCTTTTCTCATAATTTAGGGTTCATATGGTTGAAAGGTTTTCTCACCTATGAATCAATCAGGTGCTATTTTAATGACGTAAGCCCGGGGCAAGCCCGTGGTAGTTGAAACGTCTTGATATGATCTTAGCTTTGATTTGGTAACCCTAGATGTACCTCTTCATTGGTTAAAATATGAATACGCTTAATTGACTATTAATCCTTGGGATTTTACTTACCACCGAGCGGACTTTTGAGATGAAGGTTTTCGTTTAGCATCCGTGGACCTTTAGTACCAATCCCTAAGTCCCATAACTATGTGCCCCGTAGGTTTTGTCTCAGATAGACACATAGCTAGTAGATTCACGTAAGCTACAGATTTATGGTCCTTACCTTGGAAAGTAGGACACCCCTTCTAATGGTGTGGGGTAGACATCACTCCCCTTTTCGGTGTGGGACAGACACTGGATTTCATGTTATAGCTCACATGGTCTATGTTGGTTAAATGTAAAAATCCCATAATAATGAACTAGGGTACTAGAAGTATCTCACGAGACAAGACTTATGATATGACTAGCTTGCAATGACCACGTTTATGCATTTAGTTTCTAACCCTATTGTCACATGATTTAGTTGGTCATTGCATGTTCATGATGATATCTCATTACCATGATTTCCTATATGAAAGCATTTCATTGGCACGTTTTATGTGGTTATATGCATTTGCTTCATACCTTGTACATTCCATGTACTAATGAATACTTGTGCTTACATTCTCTTAAAATATAGGGTCAGACAGTCAACCTTCGTACTCTCGTGGTTAGTTGATTTCAGAGTTCGAGCTATCATCCTTGGTGAGTCCTCATGCTTTGGGGACTACAAAACTTTATTGCTTTTCTGTACTTTTCAGTTTCAGACTTGTATATGATATACGGGTTACGTCCCGATCATTCTATTGTATTTGATGGCTTTTGAGACATAGTCAAGGCTTCCGCTTGTAAACACTTTACTCTTATGAGATATTCTATCTTTTTCCTCATTTTTGTCTTTACCTTATGTATATGTATGCTAAGTGGCTTTTGTGGGGCCTCTCGGGGTCTTATACGCCATGTCACACCTAGGGGGTACTTTGGGTCATAACAAACTTGGAATTCAGAGCACAAGGTTTAGAAAGGTCCTAGGATGTCTCAAAGCCACGTCTAGTAGTGTCTTGTTCATAAGTGTGAAGCGCCTCTCATTTATGAATAGGAGGCTACAAGATGTTAGGAATTCCAGTTCTTTCATATTCTAGAATCGTGCTTTAGAGTTTAACTCTATACGTTCCTCACCTAATCCATGTCCTACACTTTTTCAGGATATGGCACCTAGAAAAGATTTTGTAAGGAGGAACGCAAATTAGAATGTGGAGCAAGAGGCTAACCAAGTTCTGGCAGCTCCTTTGGCCGAAGAGATTACTAATGCGGAGTTCTGAGCCGCTTTCCATGCATTGGCAAAACCCATGACGGCCCAAGCCAATATAAAAGTTATGGTCCCCATGAACCCACATGTGGGTACGGTGGCAGCAAGGGTGAGAGATTTCACAAGGATGAACCCTCCAAAATTCCATGGTTCCAACGTGGAGGAGGATCCATAAGAGTTCATTGAAGAGATTTACAAGATTTTGATGATCATGAGAATGACGCTGGAAGAGAAAGAAGAGTTGGACTCGAGATGTGGGTCCTCTTGAATAGGAGAAATTTAAGGAAACTTTTCTTGATCGATTCTTTCCTCTTGAGATGAGAGAGGCTAAGGTCCTAGAGTTCATTAACTTTAAGCAAGGTGGTATTATGTCAAAGAATATGCATTGAAGTTCACTCAATTGTCAAAATATGTGCCTTCCTTGGTGGCCAATTCAAGGGCAAAAATGAGTAAGTTTGTGTCGGGCGTGTCCGACTTAGTGGTCATGGAGTGTAGGACTGCCATGCTTATTAAAGAAATTGATATTTCACGGTTGATGTTACAAGCACAAGGAATTGAAGAAGAGAAGCTAAATGAGAAGTCCAAAGAGGCAAAGAGGGCTAGGACCGGTGATGGTGACTTCTCAAACTAAAGGACCGGAGGACATGGCCATCCTAAATTCTGACATAGGTTTTCGAATGAGGTTCTTCTAATGCTCATATTCCTATGTTTGACAAGAAAAGGGTGTCTAACCCTAAGCATCAAGGAGGTAATGGTGGTGGTGATAGAACTCTAATTTCCCCATTTCCAAAGTATGGGAAGAGGCATGAGGGGAGATGCTTAGCCGGATCGGATGGTTGCTTCACTTGTGGCAAAAGTGGTAACAAAATGAGGGATTGTCCAATGAATGTTACAAAGGGGAAAGATGGTAAACATGGTTCTCCTAGTGGTTCGGGTTCTAGTTCTCCCAAGCAAAACCGATTAGATGAACTCCAAACTCGCCAAGAGCAAGAAGGTTCTCCCCATGTGATTACCGATATGTTGAAAGTCTTCCATCTTGATGTATATGCTTTACTTTATCCCTTGTGCTACTTTATCTTTTGTGACGCCATATGTAACTATGAGGTTTGATATTTCCCCAGATGTGTTGTTAGACCCCTTCAATGTCTCTATTCCTATGAGTGATTCTATTGTGGCTAAAAGTGTCTATAGGAAGTGTTCCATTTCCTTGTTCCATAGAGTCACCTATGTTGATCTTGTAGAGCTAGATATGATTGACTTTGATGTCATTCTTGGGATGGATTGGCTTAATTCTTGTTATGCCTTGGTTGATTGTAGAACCCGAGTGGTTAAGTTTCAATTTCTTAATAAGCCCGTCCTAGAGTGGAAAGGGGGAAATTATATGCCTAGAGGTCGGTTTGTTTCTTGTCATCAAGCTAGAAAGATGATCTCCAAGGGTTGCATTTATCATCTTATTCGGGTGAGGGATATCAATTTTGAAACCCCTAGTCTTGAGTCGGTTCTCGTGGTAAATGAGTTTCCAGATGTATTTCCCGAGGATCTACCCGGGGTTCCTCTCGAAAGGGAAATAGACTTTGGTATTGACCTTCTTCCTGATACCCAACCTATCTCTATTCCTTCTTACCGTATGGCTCCAGCGGAACTTAAGGAATTGAAAGAGGAATTGAAGCATTTATTGGATAAGAGTTTCATCCGACCAAGTATTTCTCCATGGGGTGCTCCAGTGTTGTTTGTTCGTAAGAAAGAGGGCTCTCTCCGTAAGTGTTTTGATTACCGGCAATTGAATTAGGTTACTATTAAGAATAAGTACCTGATTTTGAGGATCGATGATTTGTTTGACCAACTTCAAGGTGCTAGTGTCTTCTCTAAGATTGATCTCCGGTCGGGTTATCACCAATTGAGGGTGAGCAGTTGTAAATTCAAAAGGCGGCTTTTGGAACAAGATATGGCCATTACGAGTTTGTGGTAATATTGTTTGGATTGACTAATGCTCCGACGGCTTTTATGGATTTGATGAACAGGGTGTTTAGACAATACCTTGATATATTCGTGATTGTATTCATTGATGTTATTTTGATTTACTCCCGGATTGAGGAAGAGCATGCCTATCATTTGAAGGTTGTATTGCAAGTTCTTAAGGATCGTGAGTTATATTCTAAGTTCAATAAATGTGAGTTTTCGTTCTGTGGCTATCCTTGGTCACATTTTGTCCGGTAAGGGTATTGAGGTAGATCCTAAGAAGACAGATGTGGTTAGAAATTGGCCTAGACCTCTATGTCCTTCGAATATTCGTAGTTTCTTGGGCTTGGACGGATACTATAGGAGGTTTGTGGAAGGGTTTTATTCTCTTTCCTCTCCATTGACCTCGCTGACTCGAAAGAAGACTAAGTTTTTATGGTCGGAGGCTTATGAAAAGAGCTTTCAAGAATTGAAAGATAGGCTTACTTCTGCTCCAATATTGACATTGCTAGAAGGTTCTGATGGCTTTGTGGTTTATTGTGATTCTTTAAGGGTTGGCTTAGGGTGTATTCTTATGCAAAATGGGAAGGTCATTGCTTATGCTTCAAGGCAACTTAAGGTTCATTAAAAGAATTACCCTACCCATGATTTAGAACTTGTGGCGGTTGTTTTCGCCCTAAAGATTTGGAGGCACTATTTGTATGGTGTCCATGTTGATGTATGTACCGACCACAAAAGTTTGCAATACGTTTTCAAGTAGAAGGATCTAAATCTTCGACAACGTAGATGGCTAGAGCTCTTAAAGGACTATGACATGAGTGTCCTCTATCACCCAAGCAAAGCTAATGTAGTGGCCTATGCCTTGAGTCGGTTGTCGTTAAATAGTGTTTCACATATAAAAGATGATAAGAAGGAATTGGTTTGGAATGTTCATAGACTAGCTCGGCTAGGTGTTCGGTTGGTTGACTCTGATGAGGAAGGTGTGATTGTCCAAAATGGGTCGGAATCGTCTTTTGTGGTAGATGTTAAGGCTAAGCAAGCATTTGATCCGATACTAGTTGAGTTGAAAGAAGCGGTTCTAAAGAAGGGCAATGAGGCTTTCTCCCAAGGAGCAGATGGTGTCCTTAGATATCAAGGTCGTTTGTGTGTGCCTAATGTTGATGGCCTAAGTGAGAAATTTCAAGAAGAAGCTCATAGTTTCGGATATTCTATTCATCCGTGAGACACCAAGATGTACCGCAATTTGCGGAAAGTCTATTGGTGGAAAGGAATGAATAAAGATATTGTGGAATTTGAGGCAAAGTGCCCAAATTATCAACAAGTTAAGGTTGAACATCAAAGGCCAGGAGGCCTATCCCAAGATATAAGTATTCCCACTTGGAAGTGGGAAGACGTTAATATGGACTTCATAGTGGGTTTACCTCGTACTCGCCAGCAACATGATTCTATATGGGTTACAGTAGACCGTATGACGAAATTGGCTCACTTCATTCCCGTCAAGGTGTCCTTTTCGGCGAAAGATTATGCTATGTTGTACATTAAGGAGATGGTTAGGTTGCATGGAGTGCCCCTATCCATTATCTCTGATACAGGTACCCAATTAACTTCTCAATTTTTGAGGTCTTTCCATAAGGGTCTTGGTACCAAGGTTAAGCTTAGCACGGCTTTTCATCCCCAAAATGATGGACAAGCGGAGCGTACTATCAAAACCTTAGAGGATATGCTTAGAGCTTGTGTGATTGATTTCAAGGGTAATTGGGATGACTATTTCCCTTTGATTGTGTTTGCCTAAAATAATAGTTACCATGCAAGTATTGGTATGGCTCTATTTGAGGCTCTCTACGGTAGGAGATGTAGGTCTCCTATAGGATGGATTGAGGTGGGTTAAGTTGCCTTGATGGGTCCCAAATTGGTGCATGAGGGTATGGAGAAAGTTTGTCTTATAAGAAAAAGGTAGAAAACGACTCATAGTCGACCGAAGTCCTATGCCAATGTTAGAAGAAGGGATCTTGAGTTTGAGGTTGATGATTGGGTCTATTTGAAAATTTCACCCATGAAGGGTGTCATGAAATTTGGTATGAAAAGGAAGCATAGTCCCCAGTACGTAGGCCCGTATAAGATTTTGAGACGTGTTGGCAAAGTTGCTTTTGAGCTTGAATTGCCTAATGAGTTAGCATCGGTTCATCCGGTTTTCCATGTGTCTCTTTTGAAGAAGTGTGTTGGAGATCCGGCATCCATAGAGCTCTTAGAAAGTCTTGGCATCAAAGAGAGTTTATCTTATGAAGAAGTTCCGGTTGACATTCTAGACCGACAAGTCCGGAAGTTGAGAAACAAGGAAGTTGCTTCCGTCAAGTTATTGTGGAGGAATTAATTAGTTGAGGGTTCTACGTGGGAGGCCGAGGCCGATATGATGTCCCGTTATCCTCATCTATTTTCTTCCGAGTATTCCCTAACTTGAGGTATTTAGCTCCTCATGGTTTATTTCTAGTATTCATACGACTTAGTCATTTTCATGCTTCAATATGCATGCATTCATTAGGTGTTTATGGCTTGAAATTTTGTGATGAAGCATGCTTTAGCTTGGAGTTGATCTTTCTCCTCGGATATGTGCATTATGTAGTTGCATTCATGATTGGAATCATAGAATTGTTTTTTAACCTACTCTTGTTGTTGCTAGCTGAGTTTCATTCAAGGGCGAATGTTCCCAAGGGGGAGATTTTGTAACACCTCAGATTTCGAAAGAGAAACTTTTCCAGTTTTGGGCCTAGAGTCACTTTCTACGGACACAGTCTATAGGTCGCAGACCAGTTGACGGACCGTAGAATGCATCTGTAGAAAGAGGGTAAAATGTTTTAAAAATCCAGTCTCTGAAGTTGAGTCTATGGGCTAGAAGGATGAACCGTAGGTCTTTCCACGGACCGTAGAAAGGTCCCATTAAAAGGTTCCAGACATAGTAAAAATTCTGAGGGTCAAGTTGGATTCTACTGGTTGGATCTACGAACCGTAGAATGGTCTCGGGCCGTAGATCGAAGTAGTCAAAAGTGTCCTGATAATTTGGGTTTCTGAAGTATTCTACGGTCCAACAGGACGGTCCGTAGGAGTTCCTACGAACCGTAGGTTGGAGCTGTAGACTTCATCCGGCAATTATTTTTCAAGGGTCTTTATGTCTTTTTCCAATTCTTTTAAGTCCTTTTAATTACGACTTTGCCCCTAAATTGACCCACTATATAAGTCTTTCTTCCCAAATTTTCCTTTATTAATTACATTCTCAAATTCCGAACTTCCCCAAATTATTTCTCTCTAGAAAGTTCTCTCAATTTTCAAGGAAGAGGAAGGGCTAGGATCCTCCATTGAAGGTCTCCGATTCTTAGCAATTTCTTGTGGGCTTGGTTGAGGTATTTTAGCATTCACCATTGGAATCCTTTCCTCCATTGGGCCCCTAGTTTTCTTCCAATTTCAAGTTTTAATTCCCCAAATTGAATTAGGGTTTTGATCAATTCTTATGGGTTCTTAAATATTGATTTCCAATTGTTGATTTCATGATTCCTAGTGCACGATCTAGCCCGATAACATAATTTAGTGCATGATTTAGTGTGATTTATATGATTTGAGTAGAAATTGTATGAAGCTATGCATGAGCCATGATTCCTAGTTATGAATTCATGATGAAGTATGTTCCATGCATATATGAACTTATGAAATTGATGAAAATATGTATGAGTCTAGCTTATTGCATGATTCTAAGATGAATTGGAATGTACCCATACTAGATCATGATTTATAAACATATCAATATCTTGCAAAAGAGATTCATGTTTCATGAGAATTATGCTTATAATTGCAAGGGTGCATATAGATGATGGCATCCTTGAGTTGTGAAAAGGTTTTCCTCACACTAAGCTAAGAATATGAATGTGAAAGGCTTTCTCACATAATTTAGGGTTCATATGGTTGAAAGGCTTTCTCACCTATGAATCAATCAGGAGCTACTCTAATGACGTAAGCTTGGGGCAAGCCCATGGTAGTTGAAACATCTTGATATGATCTTACGTTGGATTTTGTAACCCTAGATGTACCTCTTCCTTGGTTAAAATATGAATAAGCTTAATTGACTATTCCTTGGGATTTTACTTAACATCGAGCGGGCTTTTGGGATGACGATTTCCATTTAGCATCCGTGGACCTTTAGAAGTAATCCCTGAGTCCCATAACTACTTGCCTCATAGGTTGTCTCAGATTGACACATAGTTAGTGGATCCACGTAAGCTATAGATTTATGGTCCTTACCTTGGCAAGTGGGACACCCCTTCTAGTGGTGCGGGGTAGACATCGCTCCCCTTTTCGGTGTGGGGCAGACATTGGATTCCATGTTGTAGCTCATATGGTCTATGTCGATTAAACGTAAAAATCCCATTATAATGAACTAGGGTACTAGAAGTAACTCACGATACAAGACTAATGACATGACAAGCTTGCATTGACCATGTTTATGCATTTAGTTTCTAACCCTATTGTCACATGATTTAGTTGGTCATTGCATGTTCATGATGATATCTCATTAGCATGATTTCCTATATGAAAGCATTTAATTGGCATGTTTTATGTGATTATTTGTATTTGCTTCATACTTAGTACATTCCACATACTAATGCATACTTGTGCCTACATTCTCTTATAATGTAGGGTGAGACAGTGATCCTTCGCACTTTCGTGGTTTGTTGTTTTCAGAGTTTGAGCTATCAGCCTTGGTGAATCCTCATGCTTCAGGGACTAAGAGACTTTATTGCTTATCTTTTCTTTTCAGTTTCAAACTTGTATATGTTGTACGGGTTATGTCCCGATAATTCTATTGTATTAGATGGCTTTTGATACATAGTAAAGGCTTCCGCTTGTAAATGCTTTATTTCTATGAGATTGTCTATCTTTTTCCTCATTTTTGTCTTTACCTTATGTATATGTATGCTAAGTGGCTTGTGTGGGGCCTCTTAGGGTCTTATACGCCATGTAACACCTAGGGGGTACTTTGGGTCATCACATACAATATGCTCATAGGTATATAAACCTTTTATCATTCATATTACATGTGAGGCTAAATTCCTACCTATAAGGTATTCTCTTTTGTAATGTCCCAGCCCGCTAGTAATATTTTCCACTTTGAGCCTAGGCTTGTACGACTTTAAAATGTATCACTAGTTAGTAAGACCTGCTAAATTATTACCCAATATCTCTTCTGTGATTTGCCGATAAGGAACTTCCTATCTTAAGCTGAGGCATCACATACACCCCTCTTGGACTCAGTGTCCTCGGTGAAGTTTTCCCCACAAAATGGGCTTTTCCTAGACTCAGCATTGAGGTTTGCTCTGCCTTACCAAGATTTACCTAAACTCAGTAGAACTCTGATCCATATCGATAAGGTTGTCATAGGAGTGGTTTTAATACCATTTGTAACAGCCCAACCCACTAGTAATAATGTCCGCTCTGGGCGTAGGACTGCACCACCTTAAAATTCCTCACTAGTTGAAAAGGTCTGCTTACTTATACACAATATATCTCCTGTGTTTCACCGATGTAGTACTTCTTATCTTAAGTTGGGGCATCACAAATGCGGAGGGAAAACTTCCTCTTCTCCAAGAACATGGGGACCAGCCAATGCTCCACCTGTATGGGCTGCACTAGTTGAACTTTAAGAGTTGATAAAGCTTCGATGGGGTGCTCCTGATTCATTCAGAAGGTCGTGCGGGCGAAGAAAATATGCTACCCAATAAAATTTATCATTCTAGACTCAATGGAACAATCAAAACATCCATCTGAGGTTGTCTCGATAGTAAGTGAGTACTACAACCAAGTTCTATTTTAAGCCAACATCTACAAAAGGAGTCAAAATGAGACTGGAAGTCTCGAGAACCACATGAAAGGTTATTCTAGAACAAACTTTACATTTTGGAGCTAACCACATTGATGGAATTCACATCCGAGCATGATTATCAAGAATGTTGACCAAAGTAAAACCTTGGCTTAAGATTCAAAGTTAAAATGCCTAATGATACAATCTCACACCGGAATCCTCGTGGCTCCAACGATGTTCCTAGCTTAAAGTGGTCCTACCGGAGTTGATGTAACTGTCATAATTGCATTTTGAGACCGTCTTCCTACGCTTTTGATTGAAGTTAACTAATTATGTTTAAAGGCTCCAAAATATGGAAACTTGCACCATACTAAAATGAATGACCCGAACTATTAGTCACAACAATTCATAAATGACTTGGCGTTGCTAAAGGAATGCTCTAAATACTGAACTGATTGGAAAATAGTTGAAATGACCTGGAGGGTCATTACACACCTGTATGATGATATTGATGAATTATTGAATGATTTCTTCAGAGATATTGCACAAGTAGAAGGAGCTTATGAAAGCCCAAATGTATACGCCCAAAAAATTTATAACTTAGTTGATGAGATCACCCTAGAACTATATCCAGGTTGTAAAGGTTTCTCTAAATTATCATTCACAATTCATTTATACTTGTTGAACAGTCTCCATGGATGGAGAAATACTTATTTTTGCTTCTTTCTTAGAGTTATTGAAAGAGGCGATACCTTAGTTGAACACTCCTGAATCTTACAATAAAGTAAAGGCCATGGAAAGGGATTTAAATCTTGACAGTAAAAAGATTGATGTTTTTCCAAATAAATGTATGTTATTTAGAGGTGACCATAAAGATGATGAGTATTTCAATGTTTGTGGAGCTTCTTGATTTGTTGATCATCCTTAAGTAGATAGTGAGATTGAGTTTTCTAAGAAACCTTATCGTGTTCCTGTTGAAATTTTGAGACACTTTCTGTTGATTCCTAGACTAAAGCGACTTTTTATGAGCTCAAAATAGAAGAATCGTTAAGATGGCATGACGAGAAATATTCTAAAGATGGAAAGTTAAGGCATCCAGTTCATGGACAAGCATGTAAAGACTTTGATAACATTTATCATGAATTTGAAAAATATTCTTACAATTTGAGACTTGGCTTGACAAGTGATGGATTCAATCCATTTCGAACCATGAGCATATCTCACAGCACATGGACAGTTATGTCAAGGTGTATAATTTGCCTCCATGGATGTGCATGAAATCACAATACTGTATGGTTTCTTTGCTTATACGACCACGATCACCTGGAAATGATATTGACATTTATCTACGACCATTAATAGAAGAATTGAAAGAGTTGTGGAAGTTGGGGTACAAACATATGATGCTTCGAAAAATCAAACATTTCAACTGCGAGCAGCTTTTTTGTGGACAATTAATGACTTTCCTGCATATGCTATGTTGTCCGATTGGAGTACAAAAGGAATGTTGGCTTGCCCCTGTTGTAATTATGTCACTTACTCTTTCTATCTAAAACATAGTTGAAAATTTTGTTATATGACACATCATGTTTTTGTACCCATGGATCATCCATGGAGATCTAACAAAATGTCTTTTACATGAAAAGACAAAAGTTAGGTCTCTTCCTTCCTTATTGTAGGGAACAGATCTGTTCAATAGCTTACAAAATGTTGAAAATATATTTGGAACAGAGCAAAAGAAATCAAATAATGGACCATGGAAGAAAGGATCAATCTTTTTTGAATTGCCGTATTGGCAATAAAATTTTCTATGTCATAACCCTGATGTAATGCACATAGAGAAGAATATAGTTGATAGTATAATTGGAACACTTATGGATATTTCTAGCGAGATGAAGGATCATCCAAATACTCGTTTTGACCTCAAAGATCTTGGCAAAGATATAAAGGATGGTAGGAAAATAAAGCTTCCAACAACGTGCTTTTAAATTTCTAAGGGAGAAAAAGCTATTTTTTGTTGTTTTTTGAAATAAGTAAAGTTGCATGATGATAGTGGTTCCAATATTTCTGGATGTGTGAAGCTAGCTGAAAGAAAAATATCTAATTATAAAACTCATGATGTACATTTCATGTTATATTACTTATTGCCAACACCTATTTAAAGCATATTTCATGTCCATGTTTGTATTCCTTTGATTCGTTTAAATTCCTTATTCCGCCGTCTATGTCAATGTGTTATCATATCTGAACAACTGGATTGTTTAGAACTAGAAATTAAAGAAACATTGTGTCAGTTGGAGCAACTTCCCCCCTAGATTTTTTTATATAATGATTCATTTGTCTGTTCATTTGGCGAATAAGGTAAGATTAGGAGGTCTTGTTTAGCTTCGATGGATGTATTCTTCAAAAAGAGAAATGGGCACTATTAAGTCATATATTCGTAACAGTAGGCATCCAGAAGGATGTATTGCAGAGGCACGTAGGGCTAAAGAATCTTGTAATTCATGCTCTAGATATTTTCATGAGGCTGTCCAAAACAAATTTAACAGAACATCCCGAAATGATGATGAGTGTGGATCATCAGATGTGCAAACCTCTAATTTGTTTCCTAATAAAGGTTGTCAACTAGGTGGAAAAAAGGGTGATCCAACCCTTGTTGATGACAAGTCACGACATCAAGCACATGGATACATACTGAACAATTGTGATGAAGTTCTACAATATATCAGGTAAATTGATTCACTTGTATTATATCCTTTTATGTATATAATTCTAAAATTATTTTACTCACATCTGATTGCTAACAAATAACAATATTTGTTCTGTAGAGAGCATGTATTTGACGTTACTAATCCGGGAAAAGGATCTAGATGGAGTAAGGCCAAAAACCATAGTCAAAACTTCTCTCAAGGTTTTCAAGCTCGTGTTATGCATGAGGATGTGTTAGATTTGATAAAACAATTATCTGGAGGACCCAATTTAATTACTAAAAGATGTACAGGGTATATTATAAATGGGTATAGATTTCATACAAGGCGGCGTGAAGCAAAGCATAAAAAAGAAAATAGTGGTGTTACATTAGTAGCTTCAACTACGTGTTTTGCAAGCTCAAATAATAAAAATGCAATTGATGCAAATCTAACTTATTATGGTAAAATAGTTGATATCCATGAGTTGGATTACTATAACCATTTAAAAGTTATCTTATTTAAGTGTGAATGGTATGAGGCTAAATAAGATATTTAAGGCCTTACTTATGTCAACTTAAACAGAAAGTACTCTCAGTAAGAGCCTTTTATATTAGCGTCTCAAGCTCATCAATGTTTTTATGTGAAGGATTCATATGATGATGATAAGCATTATGTTATGAAAACAGTGCCAAGGGACTTGTTTAGTATGGGCGACGAAGCCGAATATGATGCATCCCAAAGTTATATTAGCGAGCCATCTAACCGTTCAAAGGGCCCTACTATAGCTGAAGATAATGGTGAAGTTGACTTAGTGAGGAATGATATACCAGCCACAATTATTAAGGTGTATATCAACATGAACTTTTTGCTGAAGAACCTTAATATGAACCAGAGGATGAGTTTGATATTTAAGATACATCACGAGTTCTTTATTTTATTCTACAATTTAACTTTGTGTTACATAGGTTGACTTTTAGTAATATAAACTTTCTTTATTAGCTTTTAGTCCATGGAATGGGAGTTCAAACTGATTAATTTTACAATTTTTTTAAGTTTTTAAGTTTTATAGTTGTCACTTTGTTTTCTAATTCTACAATGAAGTTATCATTGATTGTTTTTTCTTGCTCTAAGAAATCTTTGAAGGTATAAATACATTTTAGTTGTTTCTAAAACGTTATTTACTGCATAATAACGTAAGTATTGTTTAAGTTTTTTGAAGGTTTTAGAACGGTTAAGCTAAACAACACAACTAAGGAGAATCAGAGACTGTGGCTGAAACAAAAAAGACGAGAGAGAGTAAAGAATAGAAGCAGAAGTAGTCTTTTATTAATAATTCAGGTTACATATATAAGGACCAAGAATGAAAATTTTAAAAAAAACAATAACACACGACCTAGAAGCTCACTAAATAACTCCTAAATAATAGGAACACATGACTAATAACTAATTGTCTAAGTCTTACTTAAAACAAAAATAGTAAAACTAATTTACTGCAGTTCAAAAGCAGATTCCTAACACTACTCCTTGCTTTGGATACTGCAAACCCTAATTTTCTGTCTAAGAAGCTCGAACTTGTTGATCGGTAAATGCTTAGTAAACAGGTGTGCTTGCTGATTTTCAGACTTGTAGTATACTAGAGTTACTTCTCCCCTTTGTTGCACTTCTCTCAGGAAATATAACTTGATGTTAAAATGCTTGGTCTTCTTGTGAAACACCGGATTGATTGAGATTGCAATAGCTGCCTAGTTGTCGACAAAAATGACAGTACTTTCCTTCTGTCCCAAATGTAGATCACACGTGATCTTTCAAAGCCACAAGGCTTGGTTTACTACTCCTGTTGCTTCTACGAATTCAGATTCTGCAGTGGATTGTTCAATAATTTCCTGTTTCTTAAATGACCATGAGAATACTCCTGAACCTAGGCAGAAACAATAGCCTGAGGTACTTCTCATATCATCTGCGGATCCAGCCCAATCACTATTTGAGAATCCAAGTAACTTGAAGCTTGGACACTTCTCAAACTTTACACCATAGTCAACAGTACCTTTATTATATCTTAATATTCTTTTTGTTGCTCTTAAATGCATTTCACTTGCAAATTGTATAAACCGAGATAAGTGACTTACAACAAATAGAATATCAGGTCTTGTTGTAGTAAGATACATTAAGCATCCAATCAAGCTTCTATAATAACCTTCATCAACTTTGTCGGCTCCATCTTCTTTACAGAGCTTCTCTTTTTGATTCATCGGCATGCTTATCGACTTGCATTCCTTCATTTGAAATTTCTTCAGAATTTCCTTTGCGTATTTCTTCTTGCAAATAAACACTTCACTTTTGCTTTGCTTGATCTCCATTCCATGAAAATAGGTCATAAGACCAAGATTTGTCATTTCGAAAACCTGCATCATTTCTTCTTTAAACTTCTCAACCAGCCTTGTATTATTTCCTATTACTAGAAGATTATTAACATAAAGCGACATAATAAGGATATCAGTGTTTTTATGTTTTACATACAAAGTGGATTCAGATAAGCTTTTTTCAAAGCCAAAGCTTAACACATGATCATCTATCCTACTATACCAAGCTCTTGGTGCTTGCTTTAGGCTATACAGAGCCTTTTTTAGCAGATAGACTTTGTCTTCTTCAGTGTGTTTCACAAATCCTAATGGTTGCTTGACATATATTTCCTCCTCCAGTATGCCATTTAAGAAGGCTGATTTGACATCGAGTTGGAACACTTTCCATTCCATTTGTCCTGCTATTGCGAGTAGCAATCTGATTGTGTCTAATCTTGCAACAGGAGAAATAGTATCAGAGTAATCAACACCATAAATTTGTGCGTACCCTTTAACTACAAGCCTTGCCTTGTATTTGTTGATGGAACTATCTGCATTTAACTTTGTTCTGAAAACCCATCTCATACCAATGACTTTTCTATCTTTAGGTTTTTCGACTAACACCCAAGTTTTATTTTTCTCAATCATGGAGATCTCCTCCTCCATTGCTTTCTTCCATTTCGGGTCTTGAAGAGCTTCTATTAGTCCAACAGGCTCATAGATGGTGACATTACTCCTCTGATAAATATTTGACAACAATCTTCTCCCATTGACGGGATGGTCATCTTCTAGTTCTTGCTGCCAATGTTATGTTTTTTGCTCTTCAGGAGGGCTGATGTTTGCTTCTAGAGGGCATTTTCTTGATTTCTGAGAATTCTTCCAGTCCTACTGTTCGTTATCACTAAAATGAACATCTCTTGTAATTATCATCTTTCCTATTTGAGGATGATAGACCTTGTAAGCTTTAGAAACTCCAATGTAGCCCACAAGGATGCATATAATTGCCTTCTTGTGAAGTTTGTCACGTTTAACCTGAGGAACATGAAAACAACACACACAACCAAACACTTTAAGATAACTTAGTGAAGGCTTAAACTCGTACCAAGGTTCAAATGGTGTTTTATCTTTCAAAGCTTTCGTTGGAAGTTGATTCTGCATAAAAACTACGGTATTTGCTGCCTCTGCCCAAAATATCTTAGGCAACTCCTTCTCATGCAAAATACATCTGGCCATCTCCATTATCCATCTATTTCTTCTTTCACTAACACCATTTTTTTCTGGTGTGTATGGTGTTTTAAGCTGATGCACAATGCCGGCCTCCTCACAGAATGAATCAACTTTCGCTGAAGTGTACTCCTTCCCATTATCAGACCTCAAAGCTTGAATCTTACAATTACTTTGATTTTCCACTAATTTCTTGAATTTCCATAATACACCAGCAACTTCTGACTTGAATTTCAAGAAAAAAATCCAACACATTCTTGTAAAATCGTCAATGAAAAGAACATAATAGATGATACCTTGTAGTGATGGAAATCTTTGAGGCCTTGTGACAACAATGTGAACTAGTTGTAGATTTTGTGAGGCTCTCCGGGTTGATTTTGGAAATGGCTTTCTGTGTTGTTTACCAAATTGGCAAGCAAAACATTTTGTGGAATTTGCCTCCAGATCAGGTAGGTTCTCCACCATCTTAAGCTTTTTCATTTTGACAAGCCCTTGATAATGTTAGTGCCCGAGTCTCTTAGTGGTGAACTACTATAAAAGTGACTCTTAGTTTCAGAAATATAGATGTCAGGTGAGGTGCAACCGATAAGGTTTTGCTAATAACTCTCCTCTTGCTTTATCAAGACACTTACTAATGTATTTTTTATAGGTTGAACTTCAAGATCATCAACACTTGGGGGAAATGGCGGATGACTAGTTTAAGACAGTGTTTGGAAATGAGAAGCTAGGTCGAGTTCGATGCTATGGTAGATCTGTGAAAACAACTTCTTGAAAAAGACATGAGTAAATCATCAAAATAAAACAAAAGCATGCCAATGAAATCACTTTATTTAAGGAAGAAGTTACAGAATTGAAGGAAGACATGGCCGAATTGAGAAAATTGTAAGGATTGAATGAAAAGAAGCAAGAATTCCAACAATTCCGACATCTCATGGAAGTGTTGGTAAGAAATAACCATGAACTAAGTGTTGAGGATGCAGAAGGGTGCATCGGATCTAACCTACCATCTCCGATTGATTCTAGTAGTGCACGGCCTACAAGAGGACAAAATCTTCCACATTCGCTAGATCAATTCATAGTCCTATTATTGCAAAGGTATTATTGGTTTGAGTATATATGCTTAATAAGCCTTAGATGTCTCTAAAAACAAATAATTTGTGTAAGTAGTGCAAGTGTAGAAAATTATAGAGCAACATTGTGACGACCTAAAGTACCCCCTAGTTGTAAAATGGCATATAGTTCGTTGTAGTTGAAAATTAGCCTTAGCCGACATACACCATGTGAACTATAACATGGAATCCAGCGTCTACCCTACACACCAAAATGGGTGTCCTTACTTGCCAAGGTAAGAATCTGAGCTAAAGATAAGGTGGATCTACTAGCTAGGCCACTTAAGGCAAACCTACTGGGGCGCGTAGTTTAGGGACAAAGAGATTGATTATAGAGACCCGGCCTCCAGTAATGAGAGAGCCCCTATCTCAAGGTCCTCTCGGTGCTATGAAAAAATCCCAGAAAATTAGTCATAAATCATATTCATCTTATTATCCATGGAAAGGTACAACTAGAGTTACCAATCAAATCTAGAGTTCATTAGGATAGCTCCTTCATCGATGGAAAGGTACGATTTAAGCAACCAATCCAAGCTAAAGTCATGTTTATAGACGTTTCATCTTCCATTGACTAGTTCAAGCTTACGTCATTTATAATAACTCTTAGTTCTTGATTCAAAGTTTAATTAAGAAAACCTTTCAACCCTACGAATCCTTCACGTGAGAAAATCCTTTCACAACAACAACAACATCGATGCTTCACGCAACCATAAATCATTTATATCATTTTCATAAAGACCATGCATATCTTCATAAATTCATCTTTCATGGTTCAAAACCTTATAATATGATCTTAATCTAGAAATCATGGATTTCACATAGGTTCATGGAATTCAACTTAAAAACATGTAATTAACTCTATTCATGTATAAAAAGACTTAAATCAATTAATTAAATCATAATTTGAATGAACTCATAGGATAGAAGAAAACCCTATTTCCAATTGGAGAATCTAACTTTACAAATTGGAGAATTTAGGAACCCTGTGGAGGAAAGGGCTCCATAGGTGAAGACTATCATACCTTGATAACAAAAGTTTGCAATTAATGGAGGCTTTGGAGACTTAATCTTGAAAACCTTAAACTTCTACTTCTTTCGTAGAGAGAAATATTTGAGAGGATGACTTGATCAACTTTTAGAATTTTAAGAGAATGAATTGAATTGGGTAATTTGGGGGTCTAAAATCATTATATAGGGCTTAGGGTAGGAAGCAGAATGACGTAGTATAGAGTTACAACAATTGGGAAAAGATCCAATAGCCTCTGACTTAAAAACTGCCGAACAAACTTTAAGGAGTCCTAAACGGCTCGTTTAGACCACCACGGCCCATCGAACGGGTCGTGAAGAAATTCTACCTGACAGGGCTTCACTATTTCTTGTATAACGTTTTACATCATGCTTGGAATTATGCAAACTCAGTGGCGTAGGAAAGAGGACTCAGAGACCTTTAATTTGATAGGTCATGGGCCATTTAATTCATTATGTGTTGAAAGATAGATCGTTTGAATTTGACCCTAAACTCTAAGTCTAACAACTCACTTTCACGGACGACTTCATGATCCGTGTGGGGCTACACGGGCCGTTTAGATGTCTGTGGTCCTTGATTAGTGACTAGGGGAGAAGCCCTATCTGAGTGGGCAACTGTACGGGCCCTTGGACGGCCCGTCAACCTCACCACAGGTTGTCTCGGCGTCCGTGGGAGGGACACCGGCCTGGGCAAGTTTTGGGAACTCCTCACTAGCACCTTAAACGGACTGTGGTCCCCTACACGGACTGTGGTCCCCTACACGGACTGTCTAGGGCTCCATGGATAGTTCCATGGTCAAACTTTAGGTTCTTGACATGCCCGTTTGACTCCTTTCTAGCCTTTCTCTAATATGAGGTTTTACAATATCTCTCCCTAAGGAACATTCGTCCTCGAAAGAGATTCAGAACATCATAAGGAAGGTAGGAACTAGACCTAGCAACCCAACATGAATGCATTCATATAAATGCACATATCCAAGGAGGAAATTTCAACTCCTAGCTAAAGCATGTTCATAACATCATTTCATATAGTCTATATGCAACTCATGCTCAAATGAACATAAACATGAAGAAAACAATAAAACTAGCTCATTTTTCTCAAAATCAAGTTTTTCATGAACATGCATAAATGAGGAATCATGGGAATATCTAAGACACATGACACCAAAAGAGTGAACCATGAGGACTTTAATACCTCACGCTAGAGTAGGGACAGAGGGAAAGAGATGAGGATAACGAGATATCATATTGGTGTCGGCCTCCCAAGTAGCACCCTCAACTAACTGATTCCTCTAAAGAACCTTCACTGAAGCAATTTCATTATTTCTCAATTTCTAAATTTTCCTGTCAAAAATCTCAACCGGAACTTGTTTATAAGAAAGACTATCCTTTATACAAAGATTCTCCAATGGTACTATAAATGTCGGAACACCAATGCATTTCTCCAACAAGGAGACACGGAAAACTGGATGCACCAATGCCAAGTCATTAGGTAAATCAAGTTCATAAGCAACTTTACCAATACACCTTAAAATATTATATGGGCTCACATAATGGGGACTAATCTTCCCTTTATTTCCAATCCTCACTAAACCCATCATGGGTGAAATATTCAAATAGACCCAATCATCCACATGAAATTCTAGATCTCTTCTTCTAGTATTGGCATAGGACTTTTATCGACTTTGAGCCATTTTCAACCTTTCTCTAATAAGCTGAACTTTCTCCATAGCCTCATGTACCAATTTGGGACCTATCAAGGCAACTTTACCACTTCAAACCAACCTATAGGAGATCTACACCTCCTACCATATAGAGTCTCAAATGGAGCCATACTAATGCTTGAATGATAGCTATTGTTATACGCAAACTCAATCAAAGTCAAATGATCATCCCAATTACCCTTGAAGTCAATTATACAAGCTCTCAACATATCTTCTAAATTTTTGATAGTACACTCCGTTTCCCCATCGATTTGAGGATGAGAGGCCATACTAAGCTTAACACGAGTACCTAGGCCTTTTGGAAATATTTTCAAAACTGAGAGGTGAATTAGGTACCTCGATCAGCGATGATGGATAGAGGCACTCCATGCAACCTAAACATTTCTCTCAATTAAAACTTAGCATAGTCTTCCTCTGAATATGAAACCTTGATGGGAATGAAATGAGTCAATTTCGTCATACGATCCATAATATCCCAAATCGAGTCATGTTATCACCGGGTGCGTGGTAAAAAAACAATGAAGTCCATATTCAAATATTCCCACTTCAAAGTAGGAGTACTAATATCTTGGGACAAACCTCCTGGCTTTTGATGCTCTACTTCACTTGTTGACAATTAGGACACTTTGCCTCAAATTCCACAATATTTTTCTTCATCCCATTCCACCAATAGACCTCCTACAAGTCACAGTACATCTTGGTGCCTCCTGGGTGAATGGAATATCGAGAACTATGGCCTTCTGATAAAATATGCTCCCTCATATTATAAACATTGGGAGAATACAAACGACTATGTTATCGAAGCACACCATCTCTCCCTTTGGAGAAAGTCTCAACAGACTTTTTAAGCACCGCTTCCTTCAACTCCATTAGATTCGGATCAAGTCCTCGTTTGGCTTTCATATCAGACACAAGAGACAATTCTGAACAATTATGATCCAAAACACCACCTTTGGTGGAATCCACCAACCGAACACTCAATCGGGCCAATCTATGAACATCTCTAACCAACTCCTTTTTACCATCCTCAATATGAGCAAAACTACCCATTGATAAGCGACTAAGAGCATCTGCAACCACATTCACCTTGACGGGGTTATAGAAGACACTCACGTTGTAATCCTTTAGCAACTCAAGCTACATCCTTTGGCAAAGATTTAGATCATTTTGCTTGAACACATATTGCAAACGTTTTTGGTTGGTAAAGATATCAACATGAAGACCATATAAGTAATGCATCCATATCATTAGAGCAAACACAACCGCCGCTAGTTCTAAGTCATGGGTAGGATAATTCTTTTCATGAATCTTAAGTTGCCTTGAAGTGTAAGCAATGATTTACCCATTTTGCATAAGGACACATCCTAACCCAATTCTTGAAGTATCACAATAAATCACAAAACTATCGGATCCTTCCGATAAATCAACACCGGAGCGGAGGTAAGTCTATCTTTCAACTCCTGAAAACTCTTCTCAAAAGCTTCAGACCATATGAACGTAACCTTCTTTTGGGTAAATGCCGTCAATGGAGAGGCAATCGAAGAAAATCCTTCAACAAAACTTCTATAGTAATCGACTATATCCAATAAACTTTGAATATTCCAAGGATATAGAGGTCTAGGCCAACTCTTAACCGCATCCATCTTCTTAGGATCTACCTCAATACCTTTACCGAAAATAATGTGACCAAGGAAAGCCACAGATCTTAACTAAAACTCACATTTACCAAAATTTGCAAAGAGTTGTTGGTTCTTAAGGACTTGCAACACAATCCTCAAATGATCGGTATGCTCATCCTCACTCCTTCAGTATATCAAAATATCATCGATTAACACAATCACAAACATATCTAGGTATTGTCTAAACACCCTATTCATAAAATCCATAAATGTGGCCAGAGCATTTGTCAATCCAAACGACATCACTAAGAATTCATAATGACCATATGTTGTCTAAAAAGCCATCTTCAGAAAGTCATCTTCCTTCACCCTCAATTGGCGATACCCTGATCGAAGGTCAATCTTAGAGAAGTATCTCGCCCCTTGGAGTTGATCAAACAAATCATCTGTTCTCGGAAGAGGATACTTATTCTTAATGGTAACCTTGTTTAAGTAATGGTAGTCAAGACACATACGGAGGGAACCATCCTTCTTTCAAACAAACAAAACTGGAGCACCTCATGGAGAGATACTTGGTCGGATGAAATCTTTATCCAACAAATCTTTCAATTGTTCCTTCAATCCATTAAGTTCTGCCAGAGCCATTCAGTAAGGAGGAATAGAGATAGGTTGCATATATGGGAGAAGGTCAATATCGAAGTCTATTTTTCCTTTTTGGAGGAACACCGGGTAGATTATCGAGAAACACTTTTGAAAACTCATTTACAATGGGGACCGACTCAAGAGTAGGGGTTTCAGAATCCATATACCTCACCCTAATGAGATGGTATATGCAACATTCAGGAATCATATTTCTAGCTTTAAAACAAGAAACAAACTGGCCCTTAGGTATAGAATTTCCCCCTTTCCACTCTAGGATAGACTCGTTTGGAAACTGAAATTTGACCACTCAGGTTCAACAATCAATAGAAGCATAACAAGAGTGCAGCCAATCCATCCCAAGAATAACCTCAAAATCTAACATATCAAGCTCTACAAGATCTACATGAGTGATTCTATGGGATAAAGAGATGGAACAATTTCTATAGATTCTCTTAGCCACAATAGATTCACCAATAGGAGGAGAGACAGAACAAGGGTCTAACAATGCATCAAGAAGAATTTCAAACCTCATAGCCACATATGGCGTCACGAAAGATAAGGTAGCACCGGTATTAAGCAAAGCATAAACATCAAGGTAAAAGACTTTCAACATACCGATAATCGCGTCGGGAGAAGCCTCTTACTCATGACGAGTCTGAAGTGCAGAAAATCAGTTTTGCTTTGGAGCATTTGCACCCGAACCACTAGGCGGAGATTGCCTACCTTCTCTTCCCTTAGCCGTAAGAGGTGGACAATCCCTCATCTTATGACAAATCTTCCCATAACAAAAGTAACCATCTGTACCGGCTACGCATTTACCCTCATGCTTTCTTCCACATTTAGCACAAGTAGTCGATCAAAATCCATCACCATTTCCTCCTTGAGGCTTAGGGTTAGACACCCTATTTTTGTTGAACTTAGGAGAAGAATTGGAGGAACTTTGACTGAAAAACTTTTTTCCGAACCTAGAATGACCATGTCCATCAGACCTTGAATGCGAGAAGTCACCATCACCGGTCATAGCTTTCTTTGCCTCCCTAAGCATTTCCTCAAGCTTCTCATCTTCTGTTTGTTGAGCATGCACCATTAGATGAGAAATGTCCATATAATTGATAAGCATGATGGTACGACACTCTTTTACCACCATTTCGAACACACTCGAAACAGACTTACTCATCCTTGCCCTAGGATCGGCAACCATAGTAGGAGCATATCTAAACACCTGCGTAAACTTCAAATCATACTTCTTCACACTCATGTTTCCTTCATAAAGGTTGATGAATTCAAGTACCTTTGCCTCCCTCATCTCAAGGGGAAAGAACATAACAAGGAAAGCAACCTAAAACTTTTCCCGCATCAACCACCCTCTCTTCCTTCCCATGGTTGAACAAAACTTGAGCAACACCCTTATGTTGGTAAGCAACCAATTTCGCCTTTTCGACCTGTATAACTCCCATGATCATCAACACCTTATACACTTCATCAATGAACTCTTGGGAATCTTCCTCAACCTTTGACCCATGAAACTCCAGAGGATTCATTCTAGTGAAGTTTCCCACCCTAGTTGCTGTTGTACCCACATTTGGTATCCCGGGGACCACAACCTCCCTATTGGCTTGAGGCGTCATGGTTTGAGCCAACACTTGAAAATCAGCCCTAAACTCCACATTAGTCACTTGCTAGGCCAAAGAATCAACTGAACTTGAAGAGCTTGAGGAGGAGCTTCTTGATCCACATTCTAATTGACATTCCTCCTAACGTATGCTCTTCGAGGGGCCATTTCTTGAAAAGCATAGGATAGAGATTAGGAGAAAGAATATATAGAGTTACACTCTATTGCATGACTTAGAGTAATGAAAGAAGTGGAGTTTCCTAATAACCTTATAGCTTCTTATTCATAAATATGGTGGGCTTCACACTCATGAAAAAGATTCTACTCGACGTGGCTTATGAGACTTCCTACGATATTTCTAAAACCTTGTGCTCTGAATACCAAGTTTATTACAACTTAAAGTACCCCCTAGTTGTAACATGGCGGATAGAACCCCGAAAGGTCCTACACACGCCACTTAGCATGCATCATACAAGATAATAGAAATTAAAGAGATCAAAAGATAGTTTTATATCAACATGTAATAGAAGTCTAACACAAGTCTCAAAGCCATCTAATACATGATAAAGGAGGTGATTGAGAGTAACCCATACATCACATACAAATTTCAAAAGCTAAGAAATAAATCTATAAAAGCGGCATCGTCCTCGAAGCATGAGGACTCACCAAGTCTTCTTTATCTCAAGTGCAATGAACTAGCCACGAGTAGAGGAAGAAGAGTCATCACGCCCTACATTAGTTAAATAATATAGGCAAGAGTATGCATTAGTATGTGGAATGTACCAAGTATGATAGCAATGCATAAGAGTAATAAAATCATGCTAAAAAAGGACTTTACATGACATGCAATGACCAAGTTAAATCATAAGATAAAAGAGGTAGAAAACATAAATCATAATCATGGTTAATGCAAGCTTACTATCTTTAAGACATTTATGAGGTACATTGCAAGGAACTTAGTTCATTGTTGTGGGAAATTAGCCTTAACCGACATAGACCATGCGAGCTATAACATGGAATTCGGTGTCTACCCCACACACTGAAAAGGGTATCCTTACTTGCCAATGTAAGAATCTGAGCTAAAGCTAGGGTGGATCCGCTAGCTAGGCCACTTAAGGCAAACCTACGGGGGCATGTAGTTTAGGGGCAAAAAGATTTCTCCTAGAGACTCGGCCTCTACTAACGGGAGAGCCTCCATCTAAAGGTCCTCTCTGTGCTAAGCAAAAATCTCATGGAATTAGTCATAAATCAGACTCATCTTATTATCCATGGAAAGGTACAACTACAGTTTCAAATCCGAGCTAGAGTTCATTAGGATTGCTCATTCATCCATGGAAAGGTACGATTTAAGAAACCAAGCCAAGCTAAAGTCATGTCTATAGACGTTTCATTTTCCATGGACTAGTCCAAGCTTATGTCCTTTAGAATAGCTCTTAGTTCTTGATTCAAAGTTTAATTAAGAAAACCTTTCAACCCTATGAATCCTTCATGTGAGAAAATCCTTTCGCAACAACAACAACATCGATGCTTCACACTCAAAGACACCTTAAATCATTTACATCATTTTCATAAAGAACATGCATATCTTCATAAATTCATCTTTCATGGTTCAAAACCTTATAATATGATCATAATCTAGAAATCATTGATTTTACATGGGTTCATGGGAATTCAGCTTAAAAAGATGCAATTAACTCAATTCATTTATAAAAATACTTAAATCAATCAATTAGATCCTAATTTGCAAGAACTCATAGATAGAAGAAAACCCTAATTCCAATTGGAGAATCCAACTTTACAAATTGGAGAATTTAGAATATTTTTGAGGAAAGGGCTCCATAGGTGAAGACTATCATACCTTAATGCCAAAAGCTTGCAATTAATGGAGGATTTTGGGACTTGATCTTGGAAACCCTAGACTTCTTCTACTACCTTAGAGAGAAATATTTGAGAGGATGACTTGATCAATTTATGGAATTTTAAGAGATGAATTGAATTGGGTAATTTGAAGGTCTAAAATCATTATATAGGGCTTAAGGTAGAAAGCAAAATGACGTAGTATTGAGTTACAACAATAGGGAAAAGACCCAATAGCCCCTGACTTAAAAACTGCCGAATTTACTTCAAGGAGGCCTAAACAGCTCGTCTAGACCACCACGGCCCGTCTAACGGGTCGTGAAGTAATTCTGCCTGATAGAGCTTCACTATTTTGGGCATAACATTTTACTTCAGGCTTGGAATTAGGCAAACTCGGTAGCATTGGAAAGAGGACCCAGAGACCTTTAATTTGATAGGTAATGGGCCACCTAATTCAATTTTTTCTGAAAGATATGTTCATTTGAAGTTGTCCCTAAACTCTAAGTGTAACAAGTTTCCTTCACGGATGACTTAACAGTCCGTGTGTGGATTCACGGGCCATTTAGACGTCTGTGGTCCTTGACCAGTGACTAGGGGAGAAGCCCTTTCTGTATGGGCTACTTGACAAGTCCTTGAACGGCCCATTAACCTCACCACGGGCCATCTAGGTGTCCGTGGGAGGGACACCGACCTAGGCAAGTTGTGGTAACTCCTCATGGGCACCCCAAACGGACTGTGGTCCCCTACACGGCCTATCTAGGGCTCTGTGAAGGTTTCCATGGTCAACCTTTGGGTTCTTGACAGGCCTGTTTGACTCCTTTCTAGCCTTTCTCTAATCCTAGGTGTTACAAAAATATATAGGTACTAAATACTAAGATATGGTTTACTGCATCTCTATGGTTTACTGCCTTCCTCATAACAAAACGAGATGGCAGAATATTGAAAATTGTATCTTTATGCGTAATTGCAGATAAGAGGCACTTTCTATATTGGTCAACAACTAACCACTATTTATGCTTCAAAGGAATGTGCATTATTGCTTTTACTTTGCTTCGGGCATAGACCATGAACACTTGAGGAACAATATGTGCACTTTGAGTCATATACCTGCTTTAAGAATAATATATTGTAAATTTTTAGTAACTGGTCATTTCATTGATTAGAATACAACATTTAAGAAAGTGAGTATCTTCGTACTTGTATATTATTGTGATTTTTATTAATTACTGAAAACGTTCTGTATTGATTAGATTGCTACATTGAAAAAAAGACAATTGGTAGTTCTATGCTCAATGGAAAATTTACTTTAATAATATTGTTGAATCATAGTTTTACATTTTCTAAGTATTTTGTACTTACTTTCTATCTCTCAATTTCACTTTGAACATGTAGGAAACTTATGGTGATGCAATTTGAAAAGGTGGACGAAAGTTAAGTTGATTCGTTTGAAGATTTGTGTTTATTTATTATTTAATATTATTCATGATACTACATGAATAGTTTGATTTTTAAAATTTTATTAGTAGTTCTAGCACACTTTGAAGCAGAATGCATTATTAACTATTGATGTAGAAAAAAAAAGAATATTTCAAAGTTTTTTGCATTGAAGATACTTTTTGTTGTCTATTATTTAATGTGATACTTTATATTTCTTAGTTAAGAAATGGTTTCAAGATATATATCATAATAATAGTAAAATTTAAAAAATAATGTGAATACATTATAATTTCTAAAAATAATATCATGGCTTAGCTTGTATAAAAGTTGCCACAAATATAGGCAGAGTTATCTTCACCGATATTTTGTAGTGTGGCTGTATGTTAAAAAGCAAGCAACGAGTATAAACTGTGGCCTATAAAGAATGAAAGGTAACACTTCAAAAGTATTGTTTAAAAGCACAAAGTTTGTGCCTATAGATTGTATGCTCAAGCGTAGTCATAGTAAATGCAAAGGCAACTCTTCTTGCATACCGTAGCCTTTTCCTCTTAAAAGTGTTGCCTTAGGGAAAAGGTTGTTCTTGTTTAGGCCACCCCCTTAAAAGCATTATCATAGGTCAAAAGGTGTTGCCTTTGATCAAAAGCCACACTTAGTGATAGTTTACGCCAAATTTTTCAATTATGGTTGGAGGGAAAATATGTTGTAGTGGATGTATCATGATCAGAGGCAACACTAGTTGTGTCGTGCGATGAGGAGGGACATTCCAGCATTTGTTGCTAGGTGCTTGAACTGTTAGCAGGTAAAGTACAACCACCCGAGACCAGGTGGGTTGACCCAGTGGCTACCCATTCTAGAGTTGAAGTAGGAGAACATAGACATGGACTTCGTGGTAGGATAAACACATACTTTTCAGTGTTTTGATTCTATTTGGGTCGTCATTGATTGATTGACAACGATTGCTCACTACCTAGCGATTCAGACTATCTACAACTCGGAGAGGTTGGCTCAAATTTACATTCGAGAGATTGTCCATTTGCATGGAGTGATGTGCGTCTATCATTTTAGATCACGGTACTCAGTTAAGTTTGCATTTCTCCAGGTCTATTCACAAAGAGTTCGGTACTCGAGTTTAGCTCAGTAAAAGTTTTCATCCTCAGACTGACTGCCAGTCTTAGAGGACTATTCAAGTCTTAGAGGACATGCTATGGGGATGTGCTGTTGATATTTGGAGGCCAATGGGACCAGTTCTTGGCATTGGCAGAGTTTGTGTATAATAATAGCTATCATTCGAGTATCTAGATGGCTCCATTCTAGACGTTATATGGTAGGAGGTGTCGATCTCTTGTGGACTGGCTTGATGCTTTTAAGGTTAGGCCGTAGGGCACCTATTTATTGCGTTCTTCCATGGATAGTGTTCTTGTGATCCAGGAGCGACTTTGGACGGCCCAAAGTACGTAGAAAAGTTATATCGACCGAAGGCTATAGCTTTTAGAGTTCATTGTTGGTGATTGAGTGTTTCTGTGGGTTTTACCCGTGAAGGGTGTGATTAGATTCAGGAGAAAGGGCAAGCTTAGCCCCAAGTTCATCAGCCCTTGTGAGATGCTAAGGCAGACGGGAGAGGTAGCATATGAGCAAGCCCTACCTCGAAATGTTTTGGGTGTTCACCCTATTTTCCATGTCTCTATGATAAGTCAGTATGTCCTAGATGAGTCTTATGTGCTTTAGTGGGATTCAGTTCAGCTTGATGACTCTTTTGCATTTGAAAGGAGCTATTGGCTATTCTATACCGAAAGGTTAGGAAGCAGCGATCTAAGGAGATTCCATTAGTGTTGTTTCAGTGGAGGCATCGTCTACTCTAAAAGGCTACTTAGGAGGCTAAGGTTGACATGCGGATCGATTATCCTCACCTTATCGAGCCTTCATGTACTTCCTTTTCCTTAACTTTTAAGAATGAACGTATTTTTAGTAGTGGATGTCGTAATGACCCTCGTGGTCATTTCAGTATTTTTGCTTGCTTTTACTATTTTTCCCCTCCCCGTATCTTCCTTATAGATTTTGAGTGTTGCTAGATTTGTTGGCACACTTCTCGAGGTAATTGAGACAGTCTTGAGTATGTGTTGCTCTTGATGGGTTTTTAAGTGAAAGAGTTGACTTTAGTCAACATCCAGAGAATCAGATGTCATATGAGAATTTTGATAGTTCTATCATCTCTAAAAAGTCCATTTGGTCTAGTAGGATGATTGGTTTGGATTTCAAGGCCTCGTTTTAAGTTCGTGCCTTTAAGACATTTTAAATATAATGTTTTGGCTAAAGTTTTACTTTGGTGAACTTTCTTGGTAAATTCACTCGGATATGAATTCCGTTAGTGCGGTTAGCTCCAGAATACCGAGTTTTTTCTAGAACGACCTTTGGCTTAAATCCCAAGGTATTCTGGATAAGTTTGTGGCTTTTATCATGTTGTTGTGTGAATTCCTTGTAAGTGTTGACTTTGCTCAACATTCTAATGAGACGACTATCGTATGTTGTTTCATCGATTCTATTGAGTCCGAAATGTCAATTTTTATTAGATAGCATAGTTCATTTTTGCTAATGGGGTTTCGAATGAATCTCGAACCCCCGTTGAGGGATTTCTTCAACATGGTCAACTATTGATGCAATGTTGATGGTGTACCACTATACTCCATCTTCTCTAAGATCGTTTGCCCTATGTTGCATTCATAGAGTGGTGACTGACCTGCCGTCTTCATTCTCATGAGGAGCTCTACATTCACGGAGTGTTGACCTTGTGGTTTTCGTGTTCATAAGGACAGCTCTACGATCGCGGAGTGTAGTAGCTTTGGCCAATACTTTCTCGAGCTTCTTGCCACGATCATGAAGGGTCAAGGAAGTTGACCTCTGCATTCGCGGACAAGGCTCCCCATTGACAGAAGGTAAAAACACTGGCAAGTAGAAGTTATAACATCCCATTTTCAGAATGAATCCAACATTCAATGATGTAGTTTGAAGATTTGGAGAGAAATTCTTGGTGCTTCAGAGTTATTTTTTATGGGTTGTGTCGGAAAATTGCATGGGCATGTTCCGAGGTTGATAAATCTTCTGTCAACCATGGTAATTTCTGTCAATTTCCTCTTAAATCTCAATTTTTATCCTTTTATAGTTACATATTGGTGGGGCTGTTTTGGTTTAATCATTGCTCGAATTGTGCATATTTTCAAGGCATAAGTTCTTTGAGCTGTTTAGAGCCTCGATAGAGTCAATTTTGTAATTCTATGCATGGGTCCTACTATTGTATTTTTGGGTTGTTACTCTGTTTTAAAATTCCTATATGATATGGGAATTGTTTTTCTTATTTTTGCATTCCCATCGTGTTGTTGATAGTATCACATCAATCGGAAGTCCATTGGAAGGGAAAAGCTTTGAAATAGAGGTTTGGGTGTTGTTTCAGCCCGAGGTAGATTAAAATTTCACTTCTTTAGAATTGTCTCAGTTAGTTTTATTATGTATATGAGTAGTATTGAATATTAGGTTTGATTTTAGAACTAGTTACAGGCATACTTGATCCTTACGTTATTTATGACCATCTTTTGGGTCGCTTAGTGTTGCTTTTAACCAGAAACCTGTAGTTTAGATTGAAGTTAATCTTGGTGCCATTTAGTATCCTCACAAATGGCTTCTAGGTGGCATAAAACATATGTTGCCACATGTTTGCTTTGTATGGGATGTTTGGTTGCTTCTGTTGTATTTGAGCTTTTATACTCTATTGATTTTGATTGTTGGGACTGAGGCCATGGGCTTGGACTAGCTAGAGTTCCAGGTTAGTACGTTTGCGCTATGTTGGGAGTTACTCGAATGTGTAATTGCTATGTTGCATTCTTATTAGGTAATTAAGATAGGTTTTGTTATTGGGCATGACACTTGCATTTGTTTGCTTACCTTTGTACAGTCTTAGAAACGATATCATGGGTTTTAGAGTAAAGATATTTACTTAGCGGTCATTTGTTGAGACTAATAGGGCGGGTCACCATTTATTTTTAAAAGAAATATGAGTTTATTTGGACAATAAGGAAGGCTAGAGGGTTATGACTTAAAATGGTAAAAAATACTTGTTTGTATAAATGTCCAAGCATTTTGGGCTATATTATACTATTTATTAAATTTTTGATAAGTCCAAGGTATCAATATGAGCGTTCCGTTGACATAGATCTAGTTTACTTTCAACCACACTTGAACTTGTTGATGAGTTCGAGGTATCATTCTGGGAGGCTCAAGGATTCTTCCAGGCTCTTTTTACCTTTCTACAATCATCACTTGCATCATATTATGATGTTATTTGTCTTGTTGAGTTTGTTTATGGCTTATTTGTACTTGCATATAAATTATTCATTGACTTATGATTGTTACTTCTTGTTCTCGGTTATTGGTTTTCGTATCTTAGAACCTGTCCCTTAAATTGTTAGTATTATCATGATTATTTTTATATATTTGATCTTTCTGAGATCGATCCGCCTATGATTCATACTCAGTACCTCGTGTTTTGGTACTCATACTCATACTATATTTTTGCATCTTTTTTAGTATAGATTCTAGTACGAGCCACCCTTATTAAGCATTAGATCTCCTATGGCTATCACAGAGTTGGATCATTGTGAGCTCCTGACGTGCAAAGACTTGTTGCTTTACCTCTTTGTACTGACTTGTATTTTATATTTTGATCAATCAGTTCTCTTGTATATATAGCCTTTATGTACTTAGTACCTCCTGTACCGGTGACACCAGGTGTGGGGTTTTGGTCTTGTGTTAGTTTGTCGTCTTTGTCACTTTCAGCCCTCTTTTGTATATTGTATATCGTACTTGAAGTTATATACTATGGCCTGATTCTATATATTTTTTCATGTTTCCGCTTTCTCTTAGTTATTATTATTATTAAATTGTTATCTTCCCCAAGTTAGTGTTGGTTTTGGCTCTCCTACTCAGGAATTGTGGTAGGCACTATCACTCTCGGATATCGAGTCGTGACAATACTTCACCTGTTCTCCCCTTATTGATTGCAGGGCATCTTCCAGCGACTTATCTCAGCCATCAGTTACAAGAAGTTTGATATTGATTCAAAGGGTGTGCTAATCTTTTGTGCTACCATGGGTTCTTCTGCATTCTCTTGTCCATTTTTCAGGCAAAGACATGTAAACTTATGTTTATAGTTTCGTGGTTACATCTCCATTACTGGTTAAATTAGAGTTCTGGTACAACAACTTTCAGTTTTTAGCAGAGTTTATTTTCAAACAATTATTTTTAATTATGGAGTTGAGTTTATGGGGACTTAATTATGTAGTTGTCTGAACTGTTTTTACTACTTTATATTTGATGAACTTATTTAATAAATGGTGTGTTGGGTTATTTGTTTGTTCTCACACCGGGTGGTTAGTGTGGGTGCCACTCACGACTATCTGGGTCATGACACAAATGTTCGTGGTAAAGTGATGAAGAAGGAAAATAGTGGAAAAATTAATTATAAGAGAATACTAACCTGTAGATGTAGATAGCTCTGACAGATAACAAAATCACCTAGAAGAATAAAAAAATTGACGAAACCTACAAGTAGGTTTCTTTTCGGTTATAGTGTTTTGTGAAAGGGGTTTCATTGGGACTGTGGTTTCATTAACAATCAATGGGAAATAAGACATATATCTTTTTTTACCGCCAACATCTTTCTCACCTTCAAGTAGAACACTTACTCCTTTTCTGCTCCGAGCCTTCTATGTTTCTTTTTGAATACCTCTATACTAGAAGGAGTAAAATATTTATACGTACAAATCATTTTAATTTAGTTTGTAAGAAAGGGCATTGATTTATTAGGTATACGACCTCGGAATGTAATTTTGATAGTTTCGTTAGCTCTAAACATTGATTTTAGTTTAGATTGACATTCGTTTCGGGTCTCGAGACTTCTAGACTCATTTAAAGCTATCTTGTGGTTTATACGAAAAATGGAGAATTTAGAGTGGGACCCGCTTTTTGCAGAGAGAACCTTAGTTGGAAATTTTGATGTTTCCATTAAGTCTGGAATGTCGAATATTGGTGGGGTAGTATAGTTCATTTTCATGTGCGGGCTTTCAAATGAATTATAAGCCCCTATTAGAGCATTTTCTCATATCTAAGTTTGAGCTGGTGCAGCCTTTGCTTGTGCACCAGGCCTTACTATATGCATGCATACTCTAGGAGCTGCATTCGAAAAACAGAATGAAATTTGTCTCCGCATTCCCTAAGGTTACTTTCTTGGTCTTCACTATTTTCAAATCCATGTTTACAATTCTCCATGTCACTATACAGATTACACAACCATGATATCGAAGCCTATTTGCCGCCAACAATATTTTTGATGACTATAATTTCCTTGTATATATTTGAGAAAAGATTACCTCAAATTGATGTAATAAGATCTTGAAAATCTCTCAAAAAGATAGTTGACAAAGAAAATGTTTTTTCTTTCTCACTCGGTGTTCTGGACTTGCAATTATAGTCAGATTCATGCTATGTGAAGCCCTTTACAGGGGGAACCCTCCCTATCAAAAAAAATTTTATTCTCAAAAGCTAGAACCCAATACTTTAGCAATCAATGGAAGGAGTATATCCATCCCACTACTGTGTAAAAGGTTAACTATATAAAGTAGATAAAGTATTCTTAGGGTGTGTTTGGTATGAAGGAAAATGTTTTCTAGAAAATATTTTCCAATTTTCTTATGTTTGGTTGGCTTAAATGTTTTTGTAAATGGTTTCCAAATCAACTTTTTTCCACAAATTTATCGAAAATGACTTCCCTTAAAAATATCAGGAAACATTTTCTAAAATTATTTTGAACCTCACACCTCAACCTTCCATCTTAATGTTTGTCTAAGATATCGATTCCTAATACTAATCCTAGATTCGACTCGTGATTCTCAATTCAAGACCTGACTCTCAACCTCGATTCATGATCCAATTCTCAAGTTATGGATTAAGTCGAGGTCAGATCTCGAGTTAGGATTTTAGGTCAAATTTAGGTCGAGTGTTGGGATAAGGTCCAGAGTCGAGGTTTGGGATAAGGTCTCGATTCAAGTGTTAGGATGGATTTTCAAGTCAGGTGTCAGAGTCATTTTTTGGGTGAATATTCAGAGTCAGATCTCATGTCAGGCGTCGGGTCTGAGTCCTAAATTGATCATCAGGGTGTATTTTAGAGTTAGGTTTTCAAGCCAAATATCATTTTAAAAATTGTGTCCTTGGTCAGGTGTTGGGGTCAGGTTCTGTTTCGAAATTGAGTCCCAATTGTGGTGTTGGGTCATGATTCTAGTGTCACTTTCCAATCTGGGTTAAAAAATTAGATGTCGAGTGTCAATGTCATGGTTGGATCAAGGTACAATAGTCAGGTTAGAGTATCAGGATCGGATCCTAGTTCAAAAGTTAGATTTTGATTTGGATGTCAGGAACTTGGTCAGGGTGGGGACTTGGCTCGATGTCTCTGGTTGAGGTCAGAGTCAGGGTTAAGGTTTCATATTGGGTTGGTGTTGCAGTGTCACGCGCCGAGAGGGTACCCTAGGCGTGGCCGCTACTCAGAGACCATTGATGGTCCCAAGCGAACCACTTGGTCTGATCACTCATTCAATCACTCAGCGGAAGACTTAGATAAATCAAAGAAGACACACAAGTGGGCTAACAATCAGAAACTCATTAAAAGGATAGTTTAAACACTTAGTTCAAATCAACTCAACATCATAATTCAATAATGAAATTTTAGTTTAAAAAAAACAAACTCTAAAAGAATCATTCTAACTCAACTCTGACTCTGTCTATTAAGCCTCTAACTAACTCATAAGAAGGTGCCGAGATAAGCCCATGACTACCTCATAGTACTGAAATTAAAGATTCAGGAGCACCTCTGAATGCAAAGAGGTCTCACCAAAACACTAGGTGGAATCTGACCTTCAACGGTATGCCTGTTGAGGATGTCTACCACCTGTGTCTGCATCATAAAACGATGCAGGCCAAATGGCATCAATACATAAAATGTACGAGTATGCAATAAAGCTAAAAAGGAACTTATTCAAAGATACTCAACTTAATTCAAAGGACACAACTCTGAGAAATAGTTCAACTCACTAAAGCATACAATATGTGTAAAACAATGCTTTAAAAGATATGGATATGTAAATGCAACTCAATATATAAAATATAATATTTTACTCTTGGAGAGTTTCTATAACCGACAACCATCACTTATGAGCTAGTGATGATACAACGCTTTGCGCTGTCGTTACCACAGCCGTCCAATACCTTGCCGGAGTAAGGGACGATCAACCTCGTTGAATCCACAATCAATCAAAGTCCTCTTGTTGGGACTAGAGAAGCATAGCCTCTATCCTACGCTGGCTACGTAATTTATGGTGTTTGAGTTGTTATTTACTCTTACCCAAATCGATGCTCAATACTACTCCCAAAAGACTCAATGTGCTCATATGCTCAATCAAATCAATTTACTCGAATCATTTCATCTAGTCTCATTGGACTCTCATCAAACTCAATCTCATCTCAATCATCAATTCTATCATTTAAAACATGCTTTCAAACTCATTCATATCTCCTCAAAACTCTATCTCAATCAATCATTTATACTCAAAATACTCATGTTCAATATAATAAAAGTTTAAGAACCTTTCAGAATCAACTCGGACTCAACTCATTCTCATTCAAAAATGCTTTTAAGACTTACTCATATCTCATCAAACTTTTTTCTCAAAAACATCATTTATGCTAGATTCGATACTCATTAAGACTCTAAAAATCATGCATAGTGAATAATAATGCAAAAGCTTCGAAAAACTCAATCTTAAAATAATGCATCACAATGGGTGCCTCAAGACTTTCAAAACTCAAATGAATGCACTCATGGATGTTCATGTTCCCTCGAAACCTTTTCTTACTCATAGCATAAAAAAATACTCTTTATTCAATTAAAATAGTGCATCATAGGAAGCAATGTAGTAACTCAACTAGGGTTCATGTGAAACTAGGCATGAACAGTGATTTGAGAATAAGACTCATATGGATAAACACAATCCCAATAAATAAACGTGCAACTCAATGATTGAAATCATAACTCAATCGAAAACTCAATAGCATTAGGGTTAGAACTCAACATGACTCTTTAATGACGGAATTGAGATGTAGGGCGCGTGGACGGACTCAGTCCAACGCGTTGAATAGCCTTACATACATGAGAAGGAAACACTAACTTGAAACCTTGAACAGAGGCTTGAAGGTGAAGAACCCTAGCTTCTTCCTTGAGAGAACTTAGAACATGTGAATGTGATTTGTCTGAGGGTTGGGCGTCAATGGGGAGGTTATTAGGGTATAAGATAGGCTTAGGGAGGTTAATTAAAGGTAAAAAGTCAAGAATACGTTTCTGGGAACGTAATAAAATCATAAAAATTGAAAAAATAAACTTTTAATGAGTCTCGTCGGCCAAACCGGCGACCTGGAGGTTCCATCGCTGACCTATTCGGTGAACCGCCAAATGGGAGCTTCAGATCGCCTAAAATAACAGTTTCTAGAGGTTTTCAGATCAATTCAGTGAGCTCAATCTGTGATACGCCGAACCTATTCGGCGAGTCGCCGAATTTACCCTCAGCTCGAAGACTTGCTCAGTCCAGACATGTTTCAGTAAAATAGTCGTAACATTCTACTTCAAACTCGGATTGATGTAAACTTTGTTGCGTTGGAAAAAGGACTCATACACCTTTAATTTGATAAGTTATGGGCCACCTAATTCTTTAAATTCTAGGAGATATGATCGTTTGAAATTGTCCCTTGCATGAACTAATGCGAAAAGTTAACCGGTAGAAAGGTTTTGAACTCAACTTAGTCCTAGAGGTCTCTTATGACCCTAAACAACTTCCAATACAATTCCCACTCATAGTAATGAATCTTAAAACCTCAGCATAAGAAGGACACCACTCGGTTCAAGCTTAAATACTTATGACTAAAGATTCAGATTCTAATAGGGAAAGTTGTGGGGTGTTACAATATCTCCCTCATGGGATCATTCTTCCTCGAATGATGGATGAACTAAGAAAATACACAAGGCATGAATGCAATGCAAGAACTCAAAGACTCAAGCTCAAGAATAACTCACTCAATTACTCAAACTCAATAAGGTACTAACTCAGAGATAGGAATAGGAACATTACCTCCAACATCGACACTCGAAGGAACGAATAGATACTGAATCTAAAATGAGAGGAGGCTATAATCTCAAACGCTTTCATCAAAATTTCTCATATCTTTTTTGAAGAGAATTACGGGCATGATATAAGAATAAGACTACTATGCATTACGTGTCATGGTTGATAGATTTCGAGCTTGACACCTCTTCTCAACTTCGCTTTTCTTTCTGAATACTACACTTCCATAATTGAAACTAATAGCTCCCATCAAAGCCCAAGTCTAATTGCATGCTTTCACGGAATTCAAGCCTAACTCAAGGTCACAAGGTGCTGCTACACATTAGATGAGCATACTAATCTAAACTATGGGACTCATGTTTTATGCCTCTGTATGGACTTTCCATTAGAGGATACTACTCCTTCTTACCACTACAATACACTTACTTGAAACCCTTAACAAGAAGTCATCAACAGCCTACTACAATTATTCACATAAGGACAACCACACATTCAAGCCTATTATTGTAATAACTTTATGGCTTTTTTTTTGAAGTCGACATCACTTAAGAATTTTTATGTATACCTTAGCATCTCTACACCCGCAATTGCATCAACTCCTATTAAGAGGCACACCAATATACTATTACCTATCTATTGCACATGAAAAAATCTCATCTCGCTCTTCCTCCACATTTATGACATGAATGGAGAAAGCACACCACAACTATCAAAGTAAGAAACACCCACTCTCTCCCATCTTCCATAACTTAACTACTACTATCTGCATTGCTATCAAGATTGAAAACAAAAGATCGTTGTAAAGGCTTAGAGCGAAAGATAATAAGCACGATTCATTCAAGAAATCTGATTTGAGAACATTCATGATGCAACACGATTTCAGTAGCCTTTTAAGGCATATCACAGGTTCATGGAACTGAGCATACTGTGAAACATGATTATATATATCGTGATTCATATAACATAGGACTGGAAATTCTTTGATTCATGGAATAAGATCGGGATCGCTGAATGAAGTCACCACTTCTTATTCTAGGAACTGAGCATGAACGTGAATCAACCAGAAGTCCATGAACCTGGGACATGGGTATGGGGTTGATATGCAAAACAAGAGTAGGGTATCACCTTGATTAAAATATAAGGAATATATTGAGATGGAAAAGTATTGATGTCTCATCCTTATCAACTCATCACTTGACTTGGTCCCTCCATTTATCATCTCCCCATTAGGTCTGAAGCCGACACTCCAAGGCTATGGACCTATTCCACATTCTCTAAACTGGTCTATTTCGCTTTACTCTAATACTTAGAAAATGCTAATCTCCTGGCTACTGAAATCTCCATGTGCAGGTACTAAAATTTCTTCTAGGGCTTCTTTCTAAACTACTTCTCTTAACTTCTTCTTGCTTCTATAAAAGTCTTTTTATCGTCGTTACCTGTATTAGCTTATAAAGCCGCTCAATCTTACTCTTAATAGTCTAACTTCTCCTTCTTAGCCTACTAATACCGTCCTTCTAAGTTCATATCTACCTAACTGGAGGAAACTCGAACCATATTTTTAAGAGGCTCATCATTAACTATATATGATCTCTCTGACCAAACTCTTAAGGGTAATAAATAATGCTTATATCAGCCTACTCCACATTGACAGCCCAAATATACTATCTAGACATACATGAAAAATCATGAACTTTATTAGAACCTTATTTGACTACAATTGATCTCGTATACACCTCTTAATGCTCTTGCTAATCTAATGACTTAGCCTTACTTTATTGCTCTCATCTAAGAGTCATAATACCACACTTGTACCACTCACACTTATCAAAAGTAAGACCTTAATTTCTCACATAATTTATGTCAAATCTACTACATCAGATCTCGCACTAACATCAACACCCTCATATTGCTATCCTTTTTATTACGACTCTCATCTCAAATTCAAACTTAGTGTCAAATGTACTAAACACGGACATCAATATAATTGCTCACATCTTACCCTACTTACGACTACCAAATAAAATTAAGAAGCACTCACCCACTAGGACCTCAAGACGAGTAGGCAATCTTTATCTCACAACCTACCTATTTACATATTTCTGTCACATCCTCTTTCACAACTTAAATACTACTTACCCATTTATTATACATCGTTACTTAATTAGTTCTATAATCCTCTGAATACCATGGGGCTCTCCATTTAAAAATCATAGGCCTAGCTTAAATCTATCGCATCATTAATACTCGGCTCTTTTATTCAACACTTATGCTTTGTCGATACTAATGCAATAATACATCATACAAACTTCTCTCTGGTTAAATTATACTCTAACTCATCCATACTAGTAAATCTTACTCTACCTTCTATCATGAAGTCTACACCAGCTCATCACTTCTTAGTTTACCCATAAGGAAAAACTCCTTATTAATAACTTACTGGGTGCATGACTGCAACAACATAATTTACCTCATCACTATCTCCCATTCTTAGATTACTATACCTTTGCATGCATTCTTCTAACTTTGGTCACTTCTACTACTATTGGCTCATAACATCGTAACTCATACTATCTTTTCGGGTGAAAATACAACCCAAGTTCATAAACACACTTCCTCATAAGGGTCTCAACTAAAACGAGGTTTAGAGAAGAGAGTCTGGGAGTACATTTCACTTTTAGATCGAACGCACGATTTATTTGTATAAGGGTGCATTCTTTCAAATCAATAGACTTATGCACACTAAACGGCTCCTTGCAAGCCTAGTGCAGTCTCTTTACATTTCGAAAAAACTTAATCGGCTAATAAATCATCAATGGGGATCTGAGTTTTACTGTTCCAACCACCTTGAGTATGATAGGAAGTCGATGAATTTGAGCAACGCAAGAATCTAGATGAGTTTCTTAGGGGACAACTCTATTGCACGATCTAGGATTTGAAAGAAGGGAAACTTTCTTAAATGTCTGTAGTCCCTTATTTATAGAAGTGGGGCCCTCACAACCATAAATAAGATGCTACTGACACGGCTTCATAGACACCCTAGGACCCTTGAAATCTATGCTCTGATACCAAGTTTGTCAAGCCCCGAGAGGGTACCCTAGGCGTGGCCGGCACTCAAAGACCATTGCTGGTCCCAAGCAAACCATTTGGTCTGATCACTCATTCAATCACTCAGCGGGAGACTTAAGTAAATCAAAGAAGTCACTCAAGTGGGCAAATAATCAACAACTCATTAAAAGGATAGTTTAAACACTTAATTCAAATCAACTCAATATCATAATTCAATAATGAAATTGTAGTTTAAAAAAAATAGACTCTGAAAGAATCATTCTAACTCAACTCTGAATCTGTCTATGAAGCCTCTAACTCATAAGAAGGTGCCGATACAAGCTCACGGCTATCTCGAAATACTGAAAGTAAAGACTCAGGAGCACATACGAATGCAAAGAGGTCTCGCCAAAACGCTAGGTGGAATCTCACCTTCAATGGTACGCCAGTTGAGGATCTCTATCACCTGTGTCTATATCATAAAATGATGCAGGCCAAATGACATCAGTACATGGAATGTACGAGTATATAATAAAGCTAAAAAGGATCTTACTCAAAGATACTCAACTCAACTCAAAGGACTCAACCATGGAAAATAGCTCAACTCACTAAAGCATACAATATTTTACTCTTGTGGAGTTTCTCTAACCAACAACCATCACTTATGAGTTAGTGATGATACAACGCTTTGCACAGTCGTTGCCGCAGCCGTCCAATACCTTGCCAGGGTAAGGGACAATCAACGTCAATGGATCCACAATAAATCAAAGTCCTCTTTTTTGAACTAGAGAAGCATAGCCTCTATCCTACGCTGGCTACGTAGTTTATGGGGTTTGAGTTGTTATTTACTCTTACCCAAATCGATTCTCAATACTACTCCCAAAAGACTCAATGTGCTCATATGCTCAACCAAATCAATTTACTCGAATCATTTCATGTAGTCTCATTGGACTCTCATCAAACTCAATCTCATCTCAATCATCAACTCTTTCATTTAAAACATGCTTTCAAACTCATTCATATCTCATCAAAACTTTATCTCAATTAATAATTTATACTCAAAATGCTCATGTTTCAATATAATAAAAGTTTAAGAACCTTTCAGACTCAACTCGGACTTAACTCATTCTCATTCAAAAATGCTTTTAAGACTTACTCACATCTCATCAAACTCTCATCTCAAAAGCATCATTTATGCTCGATTCTATAGTCATTAAGACTCTAAAAATCATGCATAGTGAATAATAATGAAAAGCTTCAAAAACTCATTCTTAAAATAATGCATCATAATGGATGACTCAAGACTTTCAAAACTCAAATGAATGAACTCATGGACGCTCATGTTCCCTCAAAATATTTTCTTACTCATAGCATAAAAAATACTCTTTATTCAATTAAAATAGTGCACTATAGGAGGCAATGTACTAACTTTACTAGGGTTCATGTGAAACTAGGCATGAACAACGATTCGAGAATAAGACTAATATTGATAAACACAATCCCAATAAATAAACATGGAACTCAATGATGGAAATCATAACTCATTCGAAAACTCAATAGCATTAGGGTTAGAACTCAACTAGACTCTTTAACGGCGGAACTGAAATGTGGAGCGCGTGGACGAACTCAGTGCAACGCTATGAATAATCTTACATACATGAAAGGGAAACACTAACATGAAACCTTGAATTGAAGCTTGAAGGTGAAGAACCCTAGCTTCTTAGAATGGGGAGGTTATTAGGGTATAAGATAGTCTTAAGGAAGTTAATTGAGGGTAAAAGGTCAAGAATACCCTTCTGGGAACGTAAGAAAATCATAAAAATTGAAAAAATTACCTTTTAATGAGCCTCGTCGGCCAAATCGGTGACCTGGAGGTCCCATTGCCGACCTATTGGGTGAACCGCCGAATGGGAGCTTAAGATCGCCTAAAATAACAATTTCTAGAGGTTTTCGGGTCCATTCGGCGAGCTCAATCGGTGATGCGCCGAACTCATTTGGCGAGTTGCCGAATTGACCCTCGGCTCGCCGAGTTGCCCTGTCCAGAAATGCTTCAAAACAATAGCAATAACTTTCTTCTTTGAACTCGGATTGATGGAAACTTGGTGGCGTTGGGAAGAAGACACAATGGCCTTTAATTCGATAGGTTATGGGCCGCCTAATTCCTTATATTCTCTGAGATATGCTTGTTTAAAGTTGACCTTTGCATGAACTAATGAGAAAACATAACTAGTAGAAAGGTTTTGAACGCAACTTAGTGCTAGATGTCTCTTATGACCCTAAACAACATCCAATACACTTCCCACTCATAGTAATGAACCTTAACACATACGCACAAGCACGAAACCACTCGGTTTAAGCTTAAATACTTACGACTAAAGACTCAAATTCTAAAAGGGAAAGTTGTGGGGTGTTACACGAAGTCCAAGGTCAGCGCAAGTTAGATCTCTAATTGGTTATTCGGGTCGGGGTCTTTGAGTCTTGGGTTGAGGTTAGCGTCATGGTTAGGGTCGGGTGTCGAGTATGGGTCATAGGTCGAGGTAAGGGTCAGGTCTCAAGTAAGGGTTGTGTCAGGTCTTGGGTTAGGGTCAGGGTCGGGTCTCAAGTCTCAGTTTGAGGTCAAGTCTCTTATCAGGGTTAAGGTCATATGTCGGGTCAAAACTTTGTTCAAAAGTTGATCCCTATTCAGATATTGAGTCGGGTCCTAGTTTGGGTGTCGGTCTCAGGTTCATTTTTTGGTAGGGCTTAGGTATTGAGTCTCGGGTTGAAGTAGGGTCTTGGGTCTAGAGTCTAGGTCAAGGTCTTGTTTGAGGGTCAAGGTTGGTGCCGAGTCATTGTTTGGGTTTGGTCTCAGGTCTAAATTCAGGGTTGGGTAGGTATTTTATTATGGTTAGGTCTTGGGTCTGGGTCCATTTTTTAGGTTGGGGTCAAATTCGAGTTTCAGGTCAAGTGTTGAGGTCAAATCATAGTTCAAAATTTTATCCTAAATTATATGTTGGGTTCAGGAGTCAGGGTCGGGTCCTAGCTAGGTCCTAGGTCGAGGTCAGATCTCATGTCGAATGTTGTTGTCAAATTTTGATTGAAAAGCTTGATCTTGAGTCTGATGTAGGGGTCAGCATTCAAGGTTAGGTCTCAGTTGGGTGGAGTGTTGGGTCTCGGGTCGAGAGTACGGGTTAGGTTTTTGGTTGGGTCTTAAGATCGTGTATAGATTTGGGTCATGGTCAGGGTCGGGTCCAATTCAAATGTCGGGTCTTGTTTTGGGAGTAGGGGTCATGTCCTAGACTCGGTGTTTGTAATGGGTGCTATATTGATTATTGGGGTTAGTTTTTAGGTCAAAAACTATTTTCCTAATAAAAATTCTCTCTAGAAAAAAAGAAAAGAAATTTTCTAAAAATGGTTTTCATTCACCAACCATACACTAGAAAATATTTTCCGGAAAATATTTCTAATCACCAACCAAACATGAAAAAATAAGTTAGAAACCAACTTATTTTCCAAGAAAACACTTTCCTACGTACCTTAGTGTTTTTGGTATGAAGGAAAATATTTTCTTGGAAAATAAGTTGGTTTCTAATTTAATTTCTCATGTTTGGTTGGTGAATGGAAATATTTTTTGGAAATTATTTTTTAGTGTATGGTTGGTTAATGAAAAACATTTTTTAGAAAATATCTTTTATTTTTTTGCTAGAGAATAGAAAATATTTTTTAGAAAAATAGTGTCTAACCTAGAAACCAACCTCGATATTCGATCCGGCACTTGAACCCACACTTGAACCAAAACACGAACTTGACGATTGATCTAGGATCTAACCCCGACACTTGACCTAGTACCTGATCCTGACACCCGATCTGAGACCTAACCTTACTCTCAATAAGGGACCCTACCCTGACACGGCACCGAGACCCAATCCTAACCTAGGACCCAAATGCGACCTGACCATGACCCAAGACCTAAGACCCGACTCCCAACTCCAACTTTAATGACCCTGAAGGTCAATTTTTATAATTTTTGTAAAATGACTATATTGCCCCTCCCGAGAGTTGCTCCGGGTCATGTTTAAAATGTTTCCGAAGTTGGTTGTGTGAAAGTGAGAGTTAAAATGATGTTTTTGAAAACTTTTGATTTGTAATGGCTTAAGTTGCCAATTTGTGGTTTTAGAGGTCATTTGGAGTTTCGGGACTCGGACGCGAATTCTGTAGATTCCATTAGTTTTGGAATGTGGATTTTGGCCTAGGAGAGTCGACGGGGTCAGTTTTGGGGCTATTTTGAGGATTTGAGGTCCTAAGTTGGAAAATTATGAAAATTTGATCTTATGGTTGACTTTAGTCAACATTCGGAGATCCGATGCTCGGATGTCGATTCTGACAGCTCCATTGGATTCAAGAGATGATTTTAGGCCTAGGGGTGGCCTTGGTTGAATACTTGAGGTCCCCGAGCTTGCTTTAAGTTGTTGAGGCTTGAGTTAGTTTTGAGATGCTTTATTGGATTCCGAGTCAAGGACACCTAGAATCTGAAATCCAATGGTTCCATTGAGTCCGGAATGTTGAATTTAGTGGGGTTGCATATCTGGTTTGTGTGCACGGGATTTCAAACGAATCGCGAGGGTTCATTCGGAAATTTGAGAGTTGGCGGAGTTTGCTAATATCTGGTGCCAGCTATTTAAGCCTCCGTGTTCGCGGAGGGTTGTGCCTACGTTCGCGGAAGGTAAGGTTTAGGTCTCCGCATTCACAGAAGAGGGTCCGCATTCGCGGAGGTTGCTGAGTGTGAGTCTCGGCGTTCGCAGAGAAGGTTCCGCATTCGAGGAGTAGGGCCTGGTTGGTCTCCACATTCGTGGAGTAAGTTATCAACGTTCGCAGAGGGTTAATTTGTGCCTGGCAGTGTAAAAGTCGGGATTTCGGCCATTTTCATGATTTTGGAGCTTCTTGGGCGATTTTTGAAGGAGAAATTCTTGGGAATCAATGTGGGTAAGTGTTTTTAATCCTTTGCTTTGATTACCCAATGTTTATATCATGATTTTGAATTGGAATTTGAGATTTTGAGTGTGTTTTTTGCGGTTTTGATAGAACTCTGAAAATTTGAGAAAAATTGATGATTGTGAGCATATTTGAGCTCCGTTTTCCAAATGGTTTTCACCATTGAGTTCCTATGATATTGAGGATGAGTTTTATGACAGAAATTCAGGATTCTAGTTCCATTTTCAAAATCGGAGGTTGGGGTTGTTCCATCTTTTTCTTCCGAATTTCATGTTCTTGGTCTTGATAGGCTCGGATTGTAATTGGGTTTTTGTTTGTGAATAGATTGGGTTGATTTGGATTGCTCACGGAAGGGAAAAGCTCCGATTGTTGGTTGATTCCAATTCGTTCATGGAAATTGAACTCTTAAAACCTTGTAAATCTCTTAGAATCTCAATTTCCTTACTTGATTGCGTCAGGGAGTAATGGGATTGAGATATTGGGTGAGTTCTTGCATGAATCAATCTAATAATAATCGACGGGGTTAATAAAATGTCTTGTGTGCTATGTGAAAGGTCAATGTGTGATTGGGCCATTGACTTGATATTGTTGAAATATTGATGTGTTGCCATGATAGTCTCGATGTGATTATGATTGTGTTGAACCTGTCTTTTGCTCATTGTTAATTATGGGACTAGACTTGAGACTTTGACTAAACGATTGACCCTTCTTGCGATGAAAACGGTAGAGAAATGGAGACTAGGCAATTGACATCATTGATATATATATATATATATATATATATTGAGGATATTGAGATATTGGTTGTTGTTGTTGATATGTTGATAATAGTGTGACGTGATTTATCTTGATATGAATTGCGCTGTTATTGTGAACACTATCCTTCTTTCATTATTTGTGTGAACATACTTGTGTGCATTGGTTCTGAGACACTATGATGAGACTCTTGATGATATATGGTCCATGTGAGGCCAGTGATAATTATGCCAGGGTTTCTGTTTGCGGTGTGTTATGCCGAGGTTTCTGCCTGCGATATGAGATGCTGAGATTTCTGCCGGCAATATGAGATGCCGAGGTTTCTGCCGGCGATATGTGATGTCGAGGTTCCTACCGGTGATATGAGGTGCCGAGGTCTTTTTCGAATGATACAGGGTCCACATGTGGCCCCCATGAGTTCCGGTCTGAGATTCAGCGGATGTGTATCATAGGACGGACATGGCATTGTATTGTCTAATCCTTGCTATTGTGGTGTTATGTAGTGCCTTTTGATTTTGAGATGACTTGTTGATATTTGAGTTGAACTTCCTTGTTGATTTGTTAGTGGACTGTTATTGAACTGTTGTGGACCATTTTTCGGTATACCATTGATTTGTTGAGGATTTATTGTTGATTTTTATCAGTTAATCTATGACTTGAGAATCTGTTGGGTTGGGCTGAATTTCTGTGCAGGTTGTAGTTATTGGAGGTTCGGTTGGAAGTCGGAGTTTCGTGATTCTTTTAGCTTTGCTTCGTTTTATTTGTTGATTTGCTGAGTACTGTGTTGTTTCGTACTCACCCTTGCTTCTACAATTGTGTAGGACCCGAGCCAGAACCGTGATCTAGCTTCTCTCCCTTTCTCTGTGGCTCCTTGAGGATACTTGAGAGGTAGTTGTTGATGCCGGTAATCCCTCTGTCGCTCTTTTATTTATGTTTGTTCTATTTGAGACACAGACATTGAGACTTGCAATTTTGTTTTGAATTCTGTAATAGAGGCTTGTACATGTAACAACCAGTCTCTGGTTTTGTTTAATAGTTGAAGTCTTCCTCCTTTCAGTTATTTCTTTCGTATTTTTGTTACTTTCTTCCGCTTGTTGAATTTTAGGCTGACTTGTCCTTGTGGGATAGGATAAGTGTCATCACGCCCAATTTTTGGTCGTGACACCAACATCCAACTCAAGATCAAACTTTTGAACTAGGATACGATAAAGAAACCTCACATAAAACCTCGCTCTAATACACAACTTCGACACCCAACCTGAGACCCAACTTTCAAAATGGTATCAGGCTTAGATAAACGAACCTTAATCTAATCCTGATATTCTACCTCGATGATTGATTCGGGAATCTAACTTGACACCTGACATGAGACTCGACCTCAACTCTCAACCCTAAACCTGACTCTGACACCCAACTCAAAACCCTATCGCTGCACCTAATTTAGGATCTGACCCTAGTACCCAATCAAGAATTTGACATCTCATTCTAACCCAAGATCCAAACACAACTCAATTCGAAACTCGAGACTTAGGTCCGGAATCAAGGTCAAAAGTCGGGTCTCAAATCAAGAATCAAGAGTTGCATCTAGGACTATTATTGGGAATCGATATCGCACACTTGTGTTAGGATGGAAAGTTTAAATGTGAGGTTCAAAGTGAGTTTTGGAAAAAACAATTCACTTCTTTTAAGGTAAGGAATATTTTTAAAAATATAAGGAAAATAAGTTGATTTGGAAAGCAGTTTCCAAAACTTTTAACTTAACCAAAACATTAGAAAATTTGAAAGTATTTTCTAGAAAATGTTTTCTTGCATACCAAACAATGCAATCAAAGAACATTAGCTTAGTTTCACTACATAATGAAATGTATTTGACAAATAATATATATAATGGGTGAGGAGAATTTCCGATAAATCTAACAAAAATAAATAATTTATCCATTACTCCTTTATATATAAGTGTGTGTGTATACATGGTTGAATAGATGTGTATGTAAATCTAATCTATGTTCCATACTTGAATGAAAACTTGGCCACAGTGATTTGTGTTGGATCCTCTGGGGTTTTTGAAAATCATTTCTAAGCATAGGGTGCAATAAGGGGCATTCAATGAAACAATTATCATTTCCATAATTAAAAGATCTAGCTACTCATTGATAAATCAATGAAACAAAAGAGGAGCTTTGGAGAAAAAAGTATAAACCAAAGAAAAAGAGAAGACTAATGTGAGATAATACTGTAATTTTCAATGTTATATGTAGTATTTAACTTATAAAGAATTGGTTTAGGAGACTTACAAGTTTCTCCTTAGTGGAACAAGATCTACAATGACCACGAGTCTTGTACTCTTACATTGAAAATTCAGACAAAGTGGCCTGGATCCCCTTTGTCCCCAACCTAGATATCTCTTCTTATGCAAAGATATATCTCACGTGTAATTCTAGCAGTCTCTATATGATATATTAAACTTTTCTTAATCATAGTGGTGTTTATATAGGCTAGCTCTAGGGTTTAACATGGAAGAATATTTAATGGGCTTGTGGGTCATCTAGCCCCCCTAATAGGTGGACCCAATCCTATAACATTATTCAATAGTATATGTAAGGGAAAACTTCAAGACTCGAAAAATAGATATGAAAATGGTCTATTTTGTAAGTTACAAAATGCATATAGGACTATGAACATCAAAAATAAAAAGTTCTAGATTGTGGAAATATGTGCTTAAAAATATATGTTCTTGCACTCTCAAGAGAGAGAAAAGTTAATTGACCTACCAAAATTATGATCTAGTGATAGATTCTTATCGTCTTTATAAATGAGAACAAAATTTGTGTTATTTACAACTATCGTTTTGTCGTTATATCTTGTCAATGACTAAAATAATAAAATTTGTAGATAAAAATAGGAAATTAGGTTCAAGTTTGCTCGTGTATTATTCAAAATATATTGTATAATCTTGTCCTCTGTTAAACTATTTATCATTCATATCATCACTATTTGCAAATCATCTCTTACTCATACCCTTTTTTTATTTTCTTTGAAAAAAACTATTATATATAAGTATGCATCATTACAAAATAATGTACTAATATCATACCAAATTGTTCCAAAGTATAGTTATCTTTGTTTCAAATGACTCATAAAAAAGAATATCCTAATTTTTTGGTTTCAAGTGTTTTTGAAACAAACACAAAAATTGTAGTTGTATAGGTAAAAGTTTGTGAACACCACCAAAAAAAAAAGACTTGGTCATATTAGGGGTGTGAGACTTCCATATTTCACTAAAAATGGTTGAGTATGAGTAATTTCAAGTCTAATACGTGTAAAAAATATTGATTTTCCAAAGAAAATTATATACTACTCAAATTGGACTATGTATTGTAATTACTAGAGCTTCAACATGAAATTGGTGGAAGACTGGTATGTCACGAACCAAAATGGGTCATGAGTGGCACCCACACTTAACCTTTTAGGTGGGCGAACCAACTAATCAAAACCCCAATTTATATTTGTTATTCAACTTATCAAATACGACAATAATGTGGAAACTCAAACCTTATTAAAGCAAGAAATAAATTATCCTCTAGAGTCCATTAAATATCATTTTCCAAAACTTGAAAGTGATCACATCAAGGACATCTAATCCCAAAATACTAAGTATGAGAATATCAAAGAAATCATAATAAATGAAATAAATAGTTTGTGCCCAAAAATTATGGACATCATGCCATGACCGAAAGACAAGTAGGGGTATTTATTGGAGGAATAGCTCACACTAGAATCTTATTTATTGGAGACTAGCTAGAGCTGAGGGCGAGTCAAAGTCGATGGTATACGCGCTGCACTCAACGAAAGGAAAACAGATAAAAACACAAGTAGGGGCCAGTACAGGGCAACATGTACTTAGTAGATATCATTGACTGACTAAAAATAGAAAACAATATGTATAAATTGATAACATGAAGTCAACTATAGCACTTAGCATGTGGCAGGAAACAAATAACATGAACCAGTGACAACATCAATGAAGCAAGTACGTAATTAGTCAATAATATCAAGAACACACATGAGGATTCAGTCCTCCACACCGCGCACTTTTGGGAAATGAGTTCTTTAAGATTGTGTTTATTAAGTTATTTTAATATTTCTTCCTTTAATGTAACTGTGCCAGAACATGACACCCAATCCAATAATATCATGCTGGCTCATTTCACTCCATCAAAATATATCGTGCCGTTTCGTGGCACCCGGTCCAACAACATAGTTAGTTTCTCATTCTTTATCATCCCTTTTCACTCCATTAATAATATTTCATTAAGACTTCTTTATTCAAGGCATTACTTTGTTAGAACAACTTCAAGATTTTGGATTTCGCACTCTTGGGATTTCAGAACAATCACCATAACACATGAATCATCAAAACCACAATAATTAAATACATAGAAAACTTGACAACATCACTCTATGACTATCAATCAATATTAAAATTCTCTTTATCACATAAAATAAATCATAACCTACCTCCACTGAAGAACCGGAGTCAAGCAAGCTAGTTCCCCAATGTTTTTTCTTTCCTCAATGCCTCAAAATGTTTCCAATCTATCAAGTATACAATATTCGTAAGTAAACGTGCTCAATTCTATAATCAAGTTTCAACCATGATCTCAATTCATAGGTCCAATCCTATATTTCTTAAATTCAAGCCTATGGTTAAGTCTTAATTCCTCAAAATAGAATTCTCTAATGGAATTCATATAACACAATACACCTAATATTTAATTACTTATCTCAATATATTAAAAATTAGTTTATAATACGATAACTTTAAGAAAATACAGACCGAAACCACATCTTACAATGAGACGTGGCTTTGCTGTAAAGAATAATGGTTGCAAGCTTGATATCATACCTTACAACCACGTATAGGAATTCAAATCTTTCCACTTGTCTCACTGCCCATAACTAATTGTTACCCCTTTATTGTCAAATCATTTTCTTCCTATTTTTTATACCAAAATTCAACTTACAGTACATAAATTAACGCCTATAACCACCCCACTATTACACGCTTATATTTCCTTACCTCACCAATCATCCAGTCAATCACCATTCAATCTAACACATACAATACAATTAATATTACTAATAAGAATTAAAGAACAGTTTCACTTGAAGCCACGCCTTCAAATTTTCCTTTAAGACCATGCACCTCTATTATTTTTTTTCTTCTACAGATTATTTCCTATACTAATTTATTTTCTCTAAATTATTATAAACAAAAATTTCTGAATTTTACCAATTTTATTACTACATATGGGCCAAGTGACATAGGGTATTAATTAAATTTTAGACTTGCCCCATTTACAATCAAATAAAAATTATTTATTTAATAAATAACCACCAACTAAATAACCATAGTTAAATGCATAGTACAAGATTCTCATTAAAAATTTACCAAAAGATTCTTTTATGAAATAAATAGGTGTATATTCTAAACGATCTCATGGGTCGTTGCATTAGATGCCAATTTTCCCACCGTTCATTCTCGAGCGATCAAAAGAAGGAATGGGTAAGAAGGGGTACCTGAATCGATAAAAAAGGTGTGAGTATCTTCTGTACATATCAGCCTTGCGGACCTCCCTCCCAAGTGGACTCCTCAACCGTCCGATTATTCCACTGGACCTTCAAAGATTCAATCTCCTTTGACCTCAACTTGAGGACCTCCCTATCTAGGATTGCTTCTGGCTCCTCCTCATAAGATAGATTCTCATCAAGCAGGATTAAGACCCAATGAATAATGTAGTTCCCATCACCAAGATATTTCTTTAGCATAGACACGTGAAAAAAATGGGTGCATTCCTGACAACCTTAGAGGCAAAGCCAATTCATAGGCCACCTCTCCACCTCTCCCACCTCGGACTAAGCTTACCTCACTTACCAAACCTCATCACACCATTCATGGGTGGAAGCTTTAGCAACACTTGCTCTCCTTCTATAAACTCTTAGTCAATGACCTTCCAGTCTGCATACTCCTTCTGCCTACTCTGAGCTGCTAAAAGCTTCCCCTGAATGAATTTCACCTTCTCTATCGATTCCTTCAAAAGATCAGTATCCCTAGGTCGCACCTTGAATGCATCAAACCAATCAATGAGAGACCTACATCTCCTTCCATACAATGCCTTAAATGGAATCATATAAATACTTGAGTAATAGTTATTGTTGTAGGAAAACTCTACCAAGGGTAGGAACTGATCCCAATGACCACCAAAATCTATCATGCACGCATGAAGTATATCCTTTAGCACTTGAATTATTCGCCCAGACTGCCCATCATTCTGAGGGTGAAATGCAGTACTAAAATCCAATCTAGTACCTAACTCAGCCTACAACATCCTTAAAAAGTTAGAGGTAAACTGTGTACCTCTATATGGTATGATGGAAATTGGAACTCCATGCAATCGAACATTTTCACATATATAAAGTTTGGCTAACTTCTATGCAGTATATTTCACTTTGACCAGAATAAAGTGCGCAGACTTAGTTAACCAGTTATCAAATCAAACTTACCCAATGTCTTTGGAAGACCAACCACAAAGTCCATTGCAATTCTTTCCCATTTCCATTCAGGAATGGGCATTCTCTGAAGTGTCCCTCCAGGCCTCTAGTGCTCATATTTTACCTGCTCACAATTCGGACAATGGGAAACAAAATTACCAATGTCATGATTCATTCTACTCCACCAATAATGTTGTTTGAGATCAAGATACAACTTAGTTGCACTAGGATGTATAGAATACCTCGAACTATGAGCCTCTGCAAGAATAGTCTGTGTTAAATCAGCAACTCGGGGTACACATACCCGCCCCTTAATCCTCAAGATGCCTTCCTCATCAATTACAGCTAGGGGTGTTAGATGGACAGGTTGGGTTGAAATTGGAGATATCAAAATGGGTTGAAACAGAAATTGATTGGGTCCTAAATACTATGTCTGAGAACATCAAAGAAATCATAATAAATGAAATAAATAGTCTGTGTCAAAAAACTAAGGACATCATGCCATGACCGAGAAAATCCAACATGAGCTAGATGGAATAGCACACACTGAATCTGATGTGTTGGAGACTGACTAGAGCTGAGGGTGAGTCAAAGTCGCTAGTTTATTCATTGCACTCAACAAAAGGAAAATAAAGAAAAACACAAGATGGGGTCATTACAGGGCAACATGCACCGAGTAGATATCATCGACAGACTCAAAATAGAAACCAATATGCATAAAGTGATAACATGAAATCAACTATAGAACTTAGCATGTGGCAGGAAACAAACAACATACACAAATGACAACAAGAATGAAGCAAGTACGTAATTAGTCAGCAATATCAAGAACGCACATGAGGACTCAGGCATCCACACCACGCTTCTTCAAGAAATGGGTTCTTTGAGATTGAGTATATTATGTTATTCTAATATATGTTCATTTAATGTCATTGCGCCGAAATGTGACACCCAATTCAATAATCATGTCGACTTGTCACATCCTGAGGCTACCCCCTAGGCGTAACACAGTGCTTAGGGTCACAAGTAACCCTAAGCTAACCCTGAATCTGCATATCACAAGCATAATGAAATGATTCTATGTAAGCGGAAGCATAAATGAAAGTAGAATAAATCTAAGAGAGTTCGACTGAGAATATAACTAAGTTCAAACGTGGAACAACGCAAATCAACTGAGTATTGAATCTATGTCTGAAAACCTCTAATACTGATGAGTTACTAGGACAAATCCCTAGCTAACTCTAATAAGTCTGAAACTTAAAAGTAAATACTGAAAAGTAAAGCATGGCTATATTGTCCTCGAACTATGAGGACTCACCATTGAAGCTGCTGAGTATGGACTGGAAGCTGTGCTAAGGGCAGTCTGGATGCTGAGTGCCTAAACCTACGTCATGAAACGATGTAGCCCAAAAGTATATGTTAGTACTTTGAATGTATTGAGCATGCGGGATATATACTAAGCTGAACAATATAAAAACTTAACATGGAAATAGATATACTGAAGCATAACTGAAAATCAAGCTGGATGCAATGACCAAGTACTAATCCTGAAGATATAATATGCTGAACTGAATACTTAAATACATACTGAATACATGGTCAATGCAATATGAATCTGACTGTGGGAGATACTTTAAGCGACATAAACCACATGAGCTAAACGTGGAGTCTGATGTATACGCCCCATTGAGAGGACCACATATACCTTGCCAAGGTATAAAGGTATGATTGTGGCATGATCACTAAAACTGATGCCCAACAGAAGGGACCTATAAACCTATGGGGGCATGTAGTTCTGGGACTTGAGGATACGCTAAACCCTAGTACAACTCGGCACTTAGTCTACTCCCAACTTAATATAAAGCTAAAATGCAATTGTAATACTGAGTTGCTCAAAATACTGATAATTATCTAAGAATGCCACATACATATACTAAAAGATATGGCATTTGAATTCTAAAGCATAATTATCTGACTAATCTGCCTAGCAAGTATACTTCATGAAATACGGATAAATAACACAAGCTAGGGTTTCCGAGTTCTATACATAGGACTATACTAATTCTCCAAGAAATGTGTAATTAATATCATAGAAACTATAGCAGTTAATTTACAATGAATCCCTAAGATTTAGGAATCCTAGGTCTGAACAATTTATGGAGAAGCTGAAGATTTGACTGAATTCTAGGGACCTATTGGGTGAAAGGAACCCACTAGTGAAATCCCACATACCTAGTGAAGAAAACTACGAAGAAATCCTTTGGATTTTTAGGTCTGAACTTGAAGGAGAGCTGTGTATGTTCTTGACAGAAAACTGTCGCCTCTTTCTGTTCTTTTCTATCTAAGTTAGATGAATTTAGGAGAATGAAGGTTTTTGGTAGTTTCTAACTAGATTACTACACCAAAAATGATCATTAGTGGCAATTGATTAACGGTAATAGTTTAATTACCGTTAAATATTTATTTTTAGCGGCAATTAGTATTCTTTGTAAATGTCCTTAAAGCTTATAGCGACATTGGATCAAACGGCATTTAACTAATGCCGGTAAAGGCTTTAGCACTCTTTGTTAATGTGTATATTTATTGTCGCTAAAAGATGTTTTGTTGTAGTGATGATGTACATTTCATTTTATATTACCTATCGCTAATACCTATTAAAAGCATATTTCGTGACACTATTGCTATTCCTTTGATTCATTTTCTACTCTTTATGTCAAAATGTAATCACATCAGAAGAACTGAATTGTTTAGAACTAGAAATTAAAGAAACATTGTGTTAGTTGGAGTGAATTTTCCCCTCTAGATTTTTAAAAATAATGATTCATTTGTTTGTTCATTTGGCGAATCCGATTGATGCAAATCTAACTTATTATGGTAAAATAGTTGATGTCCTTGAGTTGGATTGCCATAACCATTTTAAATTTGTCTTATTTAAGTGTGAATGGTATGAGCCTTTAAGGTGTATCCACATGAATTTGTTGCTGAAGATCCTGAACATCAATCAGAGGATGAGTTTGATGTTGAAGATACATCATGAGTTCTTTCTTTTATTCTACAATTTAACTTTGTGTTACATAGGATGACTTTTAGTAATAAACTTTCTTTATTAGCTTTTAGTCCATGGAATGGGAGTTCAAACTTATTCATTTTACAAAGTTCTTAAGTTTTATAGTTGTCACTTTATTTTCAAATTCTACAATGAAGCTACCGTTGATTGCTTTTTCTTGGTCAAAGAAATCTTTGAAGGTGTAAATACATTTTAGTTGATTTCTAACACGTGATTTTCTGCTTAACAATGTAAGTATTGTTTAAGCTTTTCTACAAGAAACCCACTATAATATGTGTTCTAAACTTAAAAGTATCATGTGTTTTCTTTAAAATTGTTGCTGCAACAGTTAGCGCCATGGAGGATGTTATTACCGGTGCTGTAATTTCTGCATTTTGTTCAATTTTGCACATCTTTCATATTTTCTGCACTGCATTTCTTCATTTCTGCATTTCTGCATTTAAGCAATTCTGCACTATTTCTTTATTTGCTGTGTTGTATTTCTACATTTTTGCACACTTTGCACTGCAGTGTTGTATTTTCTGCACTGCTTTTATATTTTTTTTCTACATTTCTACATTTCTACACTGTGTTATTGAATTGTGGCACTATTTTTTTTTCTGCACTGTGTTTCTATATTTTCTCCACACTTTACACTACAATTTTTTATTTTCTGCACTAATTTTATAAATTTCTACATGATATTTTTGCATTTTTACACTTATGCACTATGTTATCCAGTTTATTTTTCTGATTTTATGATTCTTATTGGTTGCTATACTAAATACTTTTTTGTATATGAAGAATGATTTTTTTGTATATGAAGAATGATTCGAGGAGCAACTTTAAAGAAAAAGGTTCTGAATTCAAACAAACATCCAAGTCCATTATACATTGTACGTTTTAATTATCAATTCCGATCAAGTGCTGAGATGCACCAAACAATTTCAAATTAAGAAGGAAAAACTTTACAATGAATACAAGAATGTAGTTGTGAAAGATCAGGAACCACCTTATTAAAGGAAGAACTGTATGCTCGTAACAATAAATGCAAGTGAAAGACCAACTATGCAGAGATCTATTCAGTTTGAGGAGTCAATTCAAATGTAAGAGAGGAGTAAACTACATATTCACAAATCCGTGACCCAACTTTTATCAAGGAAAGAAGTTAACACTTCCCACAATATGGTTGGAAGAACACAAGGTGAAGAAGAAAATCAACTTGGTATTGAGGAACTGCAAAAAAGCTAAGAGGAAGTGACTCGTACCAGCAATGAGTATTAATCATTTTCTAGAAAAAAATGAAATACATGTGGGTGAGGAAAATGAACCTTATATTCAGCGAGCTGATGATGTTAGATATATGCCATGTTCATATATTAATGAAAACGATATCAAAGTGGATGAAGTTGTTGCACAAGAAGAAGTTGATGAGTGTGTTCAATATAATGATATGGACATAAATTGTTCAAAAGGTGGTATGTTTTTAATCTTTTTTTTTGTAGTTATATAAGTTTACTCGCATTGTAAATTTTATAATTGTACTGTAAGTTTTATCTTATGTTTCTAATGTTACATTAAATGAGGAACTTTTGAGTAGAAAAAGGTTCGAGGACAAACAACATGTAAGATTATTCATGCAAGAAATTTTGAAGAAAGAGAGGAGGTGACATTTGATCATGGACAAGCTGTTGGACCAACTGGAAAAGGAATGTGTGATTTGAGCAATTTTCTAGAAAGAATTGGTAGGAATTCTAGATTCATCACCTTGTAGTATGCTAGTTGGCTTGTTGTGCCAAATGATACTAAACTACGCATATGGGAATATGTCAACGTAAGAATACTCAACTTTTATGTATCTTATTTATTATGTGTATTTTATTAATAAAGATAACATATATGTTATTTGTGTAGACCAAGTTTATACTTCCAGCAGAAGGGGAAAATGGGTGATGGATGGTATTCGTGATGCTTGTAGGCGACACAAGAGATATGTTAAGAAGAATTATGTTGATAAGTATAAAACAATGGAAGATAGGCTAAAAAATTGTCCTAGTTGAATACTAGAAGTTCAATTTCGCCGGTTGATAGAGTATTGGGAGCTTCCAACGGTTAAAGTAAGATACAAATAATGCATTCGATTCTTTGCCCCATAAACTTTTTTTTTTGTAAATTATAGGCCATGGGTTCTTTAAATTCTCTAAATAGAAAGAAACGAAGATGGAGGCATCGAATGGGGCCTGTTAATTTTGGAAGCGTATGCATGGCACTTGTATCATCTTAGACACTTTGTAGAAATATTTTTTTTTAATCTTTTATATTTTATTAGAATACGTGTTCGTTGCTTACTTTCTTTTACATTATTTGTAGCGTTCCACCAAAGAGAACAACGAGGAACCATCAAAGGCAAAAATATTTATTGCAACTAGTACCAAGAATGGAAAGCATGTTGATCCTAAAACCGATGTTATAATAGTAAGTAATGCTTTTATCCATCAATTCTTTTTCAAAGCCCTTAACTTTTGAATTAAGTAACTATGTATGTACAGTAACTCCAATATGTTGTTTCTAGCCTGCTTATGACCAAATTCTTGACCTTAATTATGTACACTTCTGCTTTCCTCTTTCGATAATTTTTTTACCATGAAAAAAGCTTATCGTAAACATCAGAGATTAGTGCCAAAAATATTTATTAGAAAACAACATTAAGATCTTTCATGTGTGTATTATGGCTCATCTTAGTGGTGAACCACTATACAAGTAACTCTTACTTTCAAAAAAATAGATGTCAAGTGAGGTACAATTGATAAGATTTGGCTTTTAGCTCTAATCTTTCTTTATCAAGACAATCACTAATGTATTTTTTATAGGCTGAACTTCAAAATTGTCAAAACATGGGGGAAACGACAGATGACTCATTTAAGGCAGTGTGGTTGTGTGTTTGGAAATGAGAATCTTGGTTGAGTTCGATGCTATGGTAGATCTGTGACAACAACTACTTTAAAAAGAGATGAGGAAATCATCAAAATCAAACAAAAATATGCTAATGAAATCACTTAATTTAAGTAAGAAGTTATAGAATTGAAGGAAGACGTGGTTGAATTGAGAAAATTGCAAGGGTTAAAGGAAGAAGTTCAACAATTGCAATAACTCTGACATCTCATGAATGTGTTGGTAAAAAATAACCCTAGAATAAACCTTGACGATGCAAAAGGGTGTATCGGATCTAACCTACCATCTCAGATTGATTCTAGTAGTGCATGGGCTACAAGAGGCCAAAATATTCCACATTCCTCTAGATCAATTCATGGTCTTATTCTTGTAAAGCTATTATCTATTTGACTATATATGCTTAATAAGCCTTAGATTTCTCTAAAAAAAAAATAATTCGAGTATGTTGTGTAAGTCTAGAAAATTATAGAGCAACATATATAGGTACTAAATACTAAACTATGTACAATATTTTTCATTTAAGCAACATTCTGAATTTCTGCTTTGTGATTCTGCAAGTTTGTTCTATATTTCTTCATTTTGATAATCTATACCACATTTTTCTACATTTGTGTGCTGCATTTTAACATTATTTTCATGTGTTTCTGCATACCCGTGGTTTACTGCATTCCACATAACAGAACAAGATGGCAGAATATTGAAAATTGTATCTTTGTGCGTAATTGCATATAAGAGTAACTTTCTATATTGGTCAATAACTAACCAGTGTTTATGCTTCAAAGGAATGTGTATTATTGCTTTTACTTTGCTTCAGGCATAGACCATGAATACTCGAGGAACAATATATGCACGTCCAGTCATAGACTTGCTTTAAGAATAATATATTGTAAATTTTTTGTAACTGCTCATTTCATTGATTAGAATACTACATTTAAGAAAGTGAGTATCTTTGTACTTGTATATTATTGTGATTCTTATAAATTACTGTAAACCTTCTATATTGATTAGATTGTTACATTAAAGAAAATAGAACGGGCAGTTCTATGCTCAATGGCGAATATACTTTACTAATATTGTTGAATCAAAGTTTTACATTATCGAAGTATTTTGTACTTACTTTCTAACTAAGTCTCAATTTCACTTTGAACATGTAGGAAACTTATGATGATGCAATTGGAAAAGGTGGCCGAAAGTTAAGTTGATTTGATTGAAGAATTTTGTTAATTTATGATTTAATATTATTCATGAAACTACATGAATAGTTTGGATTTTGTAAATTTTATTAATAGTACTAGCGCACTTTGAAATTGTTTGCATTATTAACTGTAGATGTAGAAGAATATTAGAATATTTCAAAGTTTTTTGAGTTGAAAATACTTTTTGTTGTCTATTATTTAATGTGATGCTTTATATTTCTTAGTTAAGGAATGGTTTCAAGATAAATATCATAATAATAGTAAAATTTTAAAATTAATTTGATTACATTATAATTTTAAAAAATAATATCATGGCTTAGCTTGTATAAATGTGGCCATAGATAAAGGTACAGTTACCTTCGCCAACATTTTTGTAGTGTTTCTGTATGTTAAAAAGCAAGCAACGAGTATAAAGTGTGGCCAATAAAAATGAAAGGTAACACTTCAAAAGTATTGTTTTAAAGCACAAAATATGTGCACGTAGATGGTATGCACAAGCGTAGTCATAAGTAAATGCAAAGGCAACGCCTGTTGCATACCGTAGCCTTTTCCTCTTACAAGTGTTGCCTTAGGGAAAAGGCTTCGCTTGTTTAGACCACCCCCTTAAAAGCATTGTCATAGGTCAAAAAGTGTAGCCTTTGATTAAAAGACACACTTAATGATAGTTTAGGCCACATTTTTCAACTGTGGTTGGAGGGTAAAGAGGTTGTAATGGATGTATAGTGATCGGAGCTAGCACTACTTGTGTCGTGGGATGAGGAGGGACATTCTGGCGTTTGTTGCTAGATACTTGAACTGTCAGCAGGTGAAGTACAAACACCTGAGGCCAGGGGGATTGACCCAGTGGCTACCCATTCTAGAGTTTAAGTGGGAGCACATAGACATGTACTTTGTGGTAGGATTAACACATACATTTCAGAGTTTTAATTCTATTTTAGTCATTGTTGATTGATTGATCAAGTTTTCTCACTATCCATCGATTAAGAATACCTATAGTTTGGAGAGGTTGGCTCAGATTTGCATTTGAGATATTGTCCATTTGCATGGAGTGATGTGTGTCTATCATTTTAGATCGTGGTACTCAGTTCACTTTGCATTTCTAGAGGCCTATTTGCAAAGAATTCGGTACCTGAGTTGAGCTTCGTACAAGTTTTCATCCTCTGACTGGACGGCCAATCTGAGAGGACTATTCAAATCATGGAGGACATTCTACGGGCATGTGCTATTGATTTTGGAGGTTAGTGAAACCAGTTCTTGGCATTGGCAGAGTTTGTGTATAATAATAGCTACCATTCGAGTATCTAGATGGCTCCATTTGGGACGTTATATGGTAGGAGGTGGCGATCTATGGTGGACTGGTTTGATGCTTTTAAGTTAGGCCGTGGGGCACCTATTTGTTGAGTTCTTCGATGGATATTGTTCGTGTGATATAGGAGTGACTTCAGACATCCCAAAGTATGCAAAAGAGTTAAATAAACCGAAGGCTATAGCCTTTAGAGATCATGGTTGGTGATTGAGTTATTCTACAGGTTTCACCCATGAAGGATGTTATGAGATTTAAGAGAAGGGGCAAGCATAGCCCCAAGTTCATCAGCCCTTTTGAGATGCAGAGGCATACAAGAGAGGTAGCATATGAGTTAGCCTTACATCTAGATTGTTTGGGTGTTTACCCTGAACCTTAGAGTTGATATGAGGGTTGATCAAATGGTCAATTCAGGTAATTTTTCTAATTATTTTATATATCAATCAAGGCTTGCCTTGATGAAATATAATCATGCATCTAGCTAAAAAATTTCTTATATAATTTTCTTAATAATATTTTTGATTTTCAAATCTATGCTCCAATAAATTAAATTATTCTTAAATTTATGTTGCATGCATGGCTAGCGGATGAGGTGCGACAAATATTTATTCCTGATGCAGATTACACCAAAGGAATCAGACGGTCCATTGGTGTCCCTGAAATGGATAGATATTTAAGAGAAGAAACAAATTTAGACGAATATGATGAATCAAAGGAGCTGATTCTTCAATCTTCAATTGCAAATGTCAAGCGTAATACCCGTACATTAATTTGTAACCAATTTGAGAAGATTCAACGATTGAGAAATGAGCAAAGCTGGTTGATGCACCATATTATATCTACTGACGTTTTCAAAGAAGATAGAAAAGAAGGTGTTGATAAAGCATGGAGGAATATCGTTTTGAAACCATGCTTGGATATTGTGAAAACTTTTCTCAAAAATGATGATCCAAATATCATTATTGAGTCTACATAAACTAAAACTATTACGACAATAGTTTCATTTGAACGGTTGCTATTTGAAACTTTTTAATAGTTTTAGTGTTGTTGAATTATTTTCTTTAAATGTAATATTTTTATTTTATTTTCATGATAGGACGAACAATGAGGGTGAATCTTTGCACCTTTATTGTTGAAATCAAATTGATATGTACATATTATCTCATTTTCAAGACTTCTAAGAGCATAATAATAAGACTTAGTTGATTAACTAAAGAACTCATTTTTGTTTATGATTTTTTTTGCATGCCTTTAAATATATTAGACGATTAAGCTAATTATCTACACATATTTTCAAGGTGTTAGAGTGCAAAGTGACCATAAATTATGAGAAAGATTCTACCTTTAAAGAATTTGAAATAAGAAAATCCTTACCTCTAAAGTGAAATTTGATGCGTAAACAAAAATAAAAAATTAGTTAATATGCAATCTGTTAATAATAATAATTTAAAGGAATTTGAGTTAAATATTTGTGACGTGTTGTTTAATAGCCTAAGAATTTGAGTATTATTACTTGAATCATGACTTCAAACATCTTATTATTAGTTCCTTTTGCATGTCTCTTTGAGTCGATCTTCTCTTCAATCAAGTATACGATCATCTGACAATGTGCATCTAGCAATTTTATCCTAAAATTATTTAACGCTAATCACCAAAATCCAAGTTGATATATCCATATCACGATTTTAAAGAATCATTCTTATCCTTAATGATATCTATTTATTCTAAATTTAGTGTTAGAGGATTTAATAATCTGAAAATAAAAATAAAGAAGGCTTGAGAACGACTTTCCTTAAAGAAGATATTGCACGTGTATAGATTTGGGGAATATAGATTATTGCAGATTTTTCTATGCTATGTCTTGGGAAAACATTGATATTTAAAGAGCAAAGATGATACCTACTTATTTAGGTTTTATACAAATATTTATTTTAAGGTCCAATGTGATCCAAGCCCAAGCCCCAAGTCCAAGTCCAAGTCATTGATATTTGATATATATTAATATAAATACGTACGTACACAATTACATGAGATCATTCTTAATGTAAACGTAATAGAGTGAAAAAAAATGACCGTAAATGTTGGGGGAGATTCTACCCTTAAAGAGTTTGAAAGAATAATATTCATAACTCCAAAATTTAAAATTGTCCCTTTAACAAAGAAGAGAAAGTAGTAAATTTGCAATCTATCGGTAAGGATCATTTAAGAAAATATATTCTACCTAATTCAATCATGATGATGGAAGCTTGATTCAATGGTTTAATAAATTTTTTTTTATATTATTACATGCTACACAAATTCATATAAATACTCGTAATTGAAGTAATTATCGATAATTGTTCCTTCATTTAGTGGAATTAGACTTACCACTTTTGATGTGTTGTTAAATAGTGTAAGAATTGAAGCATTATCACTTGAATGTATTCCTTCAGAAATATTATTGAGTTCTTCTTGCATTCCTTTTGAAACCGATCTTTCCGTCAATTATGTATGCGATCTCCTAACAATGTGAATCTAGAAACTTCATCCTAAAATTATTTAAGCCTAATCACCAAAATTCAAGTTGACACATCTGTAGATTTTTTCAAGAACTATTCTTATCCTAAAATATATGATTTTTTGTTTTAATTTGGCATACTAATTAATAAGTTCTTAATCACATTTTTACTATAAAAGCCTAGTTATATGCGATCTCCTAACAATGTACATCTTATAACTTTATCCTAAAATTATTTAATCCTAATCACCAAAATTCAAGTTGACATATCTATACATTTTTCAAAAGTCATTATTATCCTAAAAGATATCAGTAATTCTGAATTTGGTATGCCAATTAATAAGTCCACAAACACATTTTACTGTAAAAGCTCAATGCAATTTCTCTTATAACCACTTTCAAGCAAAATATATTTTTACATAGTATATTCCATCTCAAGCAAGGTTTCTACTTATTAACTTTATATTTACAAGTTTTTTGAATATCTGAGTGTATGCATGAGTGGTTTTCATGATATTATCTACTATTTTAAACTAATTACTATTTTGATTTTATTTTATGTGTAGCTTGTCACGACCCGATTTCTCAAGTCATGATGGCGCCTACCATCCCAGAAGTAGGCAAGCCAAACTCCATCCCGGTACTTAACAATACTGAGATTAAGAGTGGAAACTAATTCTGAACCAAGCGGAAGCATACAACAAGAACACATAAAAAAGGCTGGAGCGGAATCAAACTAAAATAATATATAAAAGACACCTCAAAAAATCTGGAAGTCACATGTAAACAACTACTAACAAGAGTACAAGTCCCAGACTAAACATCATGGGCCGCCGCCCTCATAAGTATATCAATCGAAGGCTCCCAGCATAACACAATTCAACCGACAATCGGCGTAACGATGACATCTTTCGGCACCATCCCAAGAATTGTAGAGATAAGGGAGAAAGAATCGGAAGGTCCGAAAGCCACGAAAATGCCTATACTAAGGCTCATACTGTCAGACCCAAGTCTGCTATACGAATCTACAAGGATCTAGTTTATCCGAATCGACGTCGGATAGATACTCAAGTCAACCAGGTACATGGGACTATGTCAACAATCTAACAGCCTATTCTAAGGCAGAATCACAGCAATCAGCCAATCACAGAGTGAAAGGACCCGGTCCCACTCATGCAACATAAGATAACCACCAACAGATAACCCACAATACAAAGATCAAACCAATCAAGTCAGCAACCCAACCTATAGCATGATACTAGCTCATAACAACCCAACAGTCAACTCCAAACTAAAGAATCGGGGAATAAGGGAAACAAACCTAGCCAACCACCCCAGATTCACAAATATCAACCAGTAATTACAAATTTAAGTTCAATCAAGAAGGAAGGGAAGCCGTAACCTACCGAAAAGCCGATCACAAGTGCTCCAAGTCACTCAACCGGATATTTTCCCCTCCGTATAGCCTCAGACTGCTGCCAAGCTATCAAAAATAGAATCACAGCATCAATACGGTCGTTTAGACACTAAAATCAATAAAATCGGAGACAGACCAATTTTAGAGTCAAATCGGGCAAAGTGGGACCCGCTCCAGATTTTTCGGAATTGACTCCGTGAAAAAGGTCCTAAATCCTTCCCTGAACTTGAATCCCAAAATGGATCACCAATCAGGGCTCGGATCTGCTCCAAATAGCCAACAACAACAAAAAGCAAAACTTTACACAAATTGGCCAAGAAAGCAACTTACAACTCAAATTCATGGAAATCGAGGAAACCCAATGCTAAAAAACAAAAAACCCACAAAGCCAATAAGATTCAGAGCACCTGGGACTTTGAATCACCCAAAAGAGAGCTCTAGAACTCGAGATATCGAAGTTTTAAAATGAAGAAGAAATCATAAATTAATCACCAAAAAGATAATGGGCAGCAGCTTTGAGCTGAAATTCACCTCAAACGAGGGTTCACCAACAAAATCCGATTACTCCAACACGTAGCCACAATCTGCACGATCATACCGGACTTCGAATCACTCAAATCAGAGCTCGGATGAGAGACAAATCGCCATTTGAAAATGAGTGCTGAAAGCTGAAATTTCTAGGTTATAAAACTCGAAACTAGTCGCTAAAAACCATTTCTGATCGCTAAAGGTCTGCACCAGCAACCAGATTTTTACTATTTTTCAAAGTGTCTGAACGAACCCTCGTAATTCGTTCGGGACCCAATGAAAATAAACAAAATATGCTTCCCCACTAAATTCGATATTCCAGACTCAATGGTGTAGTCAAAATTTCCATACGAGGTCATTTTGTCAAAAAAGTGGGTCCCACACCCAATGAGCTATTGTAGCCAACTTCTACCGGAGGATAGTCGAAGGCTCCCAAAAATTCTCGAAAGGTCGTTCTAGACCAAACTCGGCATTGCGGAACTAACCACGCTGTCGAAATCTCTATCGGAGCGCGTTCTCCAAGAATGTTGACCGAAGTCAACCTTTAACCAAATTTGAAAGGCTAAAGAGCTACTGGCCCCAAAATCACACCGGAAACCCCGAAACTTGGGCAATCCATGCTTCTAGCCTAAATTAGCCGCTCCGGAGTTGATGGAACCGTCAGAATTCTCATCCAAGGTCGTTTACTTGAAGTTATGACCAAAATCAACTTTTCAAGGTTCAAAAGCTCCAAAACAGAAAAACAAACATAAAACCCAAACGAATGACCTGGCAACCGAACAGTCAGTGCCAACAAGTCAGAAATGACTTGGGGTCGCTACAAGAGCACTATAAACGAAAGACAGAAGACATTAACACAGAAATGACTAGGAGGGTCATTACAATATCCACTACTAAAAGGACTTTTATCCGCGAAAGTAAGGATCAAAAACTACTTGAGGGCTCAAATAAGCTGCGGAACTGTTTTCGCATCTCCCGCTCGATCTCCCAGGTAGCCTCTTCAACTGGGCGATGCCTCCGACAGACCTTAACCACAGGAATGACTCTCGACCTCAGCTGCCTCACATCTCTGGCCAAAACAACAACTGGCTCCTCAATATAGGTCAAGCGATCATCCAACTCAACAGCATCATACTGGAGCACTTGAGATTTATCTGGAACATATCAGCGCAACATCGAAACATGGAAAACTGGATGAACAGCTAAGAATGCTGGAGGTAAAGCTAACTCATAAGCCACCTCGCCAACTCCCCTCAAAATCTCAAAAGGCCTGATATACCTGGGGCTAAGCTTCCCTAGCCTCCTAAATATCATCACGCCTTTCATGGGCGATACTCGGAGAAATACTCTGTGACCCACGACAAAACTCAAAGGTCGACACCTGCATTTTGGATAGCTCTGCTGTCTACTCTGCGCCGTCCTAAGACGATCTCGAAACAACCTCACATGCTCCAAGGACTCCTGAAACAAATCTGTGTCGTTCGGTCTAGGCTCCGTAGACTCAAACCAACCAACCAGAGTGAGACAGCGCCTACCATATAAGGCCTCGAACGGGGCCATTTGAATGATGGAATGGTAGCCGTTGTTTTACGTAAACTCTGCCAAGGGCAAGAAATCGTCCCACTGATCCCCGAAATCTATAAAATAGGCCCTCAACATATCCTCAAGAACCTGAATAGTGCGCTCTGACTGGCCATCAGTCTGTGGGTGAAATGCTATGCTAAGATCTACATGGGTGCCCAACTCCTCCTGAAATGCTCTCCAAAAGGTGGAAGTGAATTGTGGGCCCCGGTCTGAGATGATAGAAATAGGAACACCATGAAGATGGACTACCTCCCGAATGTAGATTCGGGCTAACCTCCCAGCATGGTAGGATGTATGAACAGGGATGAAGTGTGCTGACTTGGTTAATCGATCCACGATGACCCAGACACTATCAACATACCTAGGAGTCCGTGGCAATCCCACAACAAAGTCCATGGTGATACCCTCCCACTTCTACTTAGGAATGGGTAACCTCTGCAACTCTCCACCAGGCCTCAAATGCTCGGCCTTCACCTTCTGGCAACATAAACAACGGGACACATAGTCGGAGATGTCCCTCCTCATACCTCTCCACCAGTAATGGTGTCTCAAATCACGATACATCTTAGCCGTGCTCGGATGAATAGAATATTTATAATCATGGGCCTCGCTAAGGATCAGCTGGATCAAGTCTCCGACTCTCGGAACACACAAACGGCCAGTAAACCGCAAAACCCCATCTGAATCTAAGGTAGCCTGCCCAGCATCACCTACCAAAACCCTATCTTTGAGTGCTGCCAAAGACTCATCCTCGACCTAACGGCTACATATCTGATCAAGTAGAGATGACTGAACCCCCACATAAGCTAACACCCGATTGGAATCTGAAACATCAAGCCTGGCCATCTGATTGGCTAAGGACTGAATGTCCAAAGCCAAGGGTCGCTCTGAAATAGAAAGGAAGGCTAGCTACCCATACTCACTGCCTTCTGACTCAAGGCGTCTGTTACAACATTCGCCTTGGCCGGATGGTAGATAATAGAGAGATCATAGTCCTTCAGGAGCTCTATCTAATGGCGCTACCTCGAATTAAGATCCCTCTGAGTCATGATGTACTGAAAGCTCCAGTGATTAGTGTATATCTCACAATGAATTCCATATAGGTAAGGCCTCCAGATCTTAAGCGCGAAAACTACCGTCGCCAACTCCAAGTCATGAGTGGGGTAGTTGCGCTCGTGCAACTTAAGCTGCCTCGATGCATAAGCAATAACCTAGCCCTGCTGCATCAGAACACAATCCAAACCAACGCCGGATGCATCACAACAGACCATGAAGCCCTCACCCTCAACTGGAAGAGTCAATATAGGAGCGGTGGTAAGCAACTCCTTGAGCCTCAGAAAGCTCCTCTCACACTTCTCCGACCACACAAAATGAACATACTGGCAAGTCAACTGAGTCAAAGGTGCCGTTAAAGTGGAGAAACCCTCAACAAAGCGTCCGTAGTACCCAGCCAATCCAACAAAGCTCCGAATCTCTGTCACAGAGGTGGGCCTAGCCCAACCATGAATAGCCTCAATATTCACCGGATCCAACATAATGCCATCCTTGGACACCACGTTCCCCAAGAAAATGCTACAGACTCAAGCCAAAACTCGCACTTTGAGAACTTGGCATAAAGTCGATGATCTCTCAATGTCTAAAGCATTATCCACAAATGCTGCTCATGCTCACGATGGGTCCGTGAGTACACTAAGATGTCATCAATAAAGACAATGATGAGGGAATCCAAATACGGCCTAAATACATGACTTATCAAGTCCATAAAGGCGGTAGGGGCATTAGTCAACCCAAAAGACATAACTAGGAACTCATAATGGCCGTAATGAGTCCTAAATGTTGTCTTAGGGATGTCCGCTGCTCTAATCCTCAGCTGATGATAACCAGATCTCAAATCAATCTTAAAAAACATGGCAGCATCCTGAAGCTGGTCGAATAGGTCAACAATATGAGGCATAGGATAACGGTTCTTCACCGTCACTTTATTAAAGTGCCTATAATCGATACACATCCGCATGGTGCCATCCTTCTTCCTCAGAAACAGGACTGGGGCAACCCAAGGTGACACACTAGGTCAGATGAACCCACCACTCAAGAGATCCTGAAGCTGATCACTGAGCTCCCTGAGCACCCTGAGCTCTGCAGGTGCCATACGGTACGATGGGATAGAAATGAGACGAGTACCCGGATCCACATCTATGCGAACGTCAGTGTCCCGATCTAGGGGTAGGCAAGGAAGTGCAAACTCTTGACAACAGGCACTAAATCAACTGTAGGGCCCTCCCTACTCATATCTCTAACATATGCCAAGTAAGCCAAACAACCGCTGTCCAAAGTCACGATCCTGGCATAACTGTGCAAGACAGCCCGGTGAGAAGATAGTCAATCTGTGCCCAGAATCACATCAAAATACACAATACAAAGCACAATAAGATCAACCAAAGTGTCCTGCCTTAGAATAGTCACCACACAAGACCTGCAAACCTGATCCACTACTAAGGAATCCCCTACAAGGGATGAAACACGCAATGGAACCGATAAGGGCTCAGGACTCACTCCCAATTGAGGCACACAGTAATAAGACACATATGAATAAGTAGAACCAGGATCAAATAATGTTGAAGCAAACTAATGGCATAAGAGAACCGTACCTGTGATCACATCATTAGATGCCTCGGCCTCTGCTCTAGCTGGAGCTGCATAGAAATGGCCCTGGGCACCTCTATCCTGCACATCCACTCGACCGCCTGTCCTGCCTCCCCGAGAACCCTGTTGCTGACCCCCTCCTCTAGCTGGAGGTGCTACTACCGAAACCGGTCTTGCTGCCTGAGGGGCTGGTAAAGCTGATCTAGAAGAAGGGCACTCCCTTGCCCATTGACCAAGCTCCCCAAAAGTGAAGCAACCCTGCGAAATCCTGCTAACTAGTGGAGGTCGCCACCCCGACCTGATGCTCTTGACTGAAACTTACCTCAGCGCTGACTCGGATAGGCACTAAAACCGCTCTGACGGTGCTGATCACCCTCTGAGGTCTGCAATGCTGCCTAAAATGGGTGACAGGACTACCCTAGCTAGAAACCCTGGTGAAATTGGTCCCGAGTAACTCTAGGCCTAGAATGGGGCCCACTAGTCCTACCATCCTGTCTGCCTCCTTGGGCCTCATGACGTAGCTGCTGCTGCACACCCCTGATATCAGCTAAGATTTGGGCAAGCAAACCCTGCAGATCAGGAGCCGCAGCTAGTGCTGGTGGTGGCTGGGCTAGTTTCGGCTCCACTGGCTGAGGAGGAATCTGCTCTGCACAAGGCTCCTACTCCTGCTCCGGAGTACTCTCTCTAACGCGGCCTGGTGCTGCAACACCCCTTCGACCTCGGGGTCTACCTCTACTACGCAAGCGAGTCATCCTGTAACAGAGTGGAACAAGTGAGATTTCAAGAAACCAACTAGACAGCAACACACGAAGAGGATACAAAGTAAGAAAACATCCTAAGGACGTCCTGTAGTCTCCTGAAGATAAGTCACGGACATCTCCGCACCGATCCTCAAAACTCTTCTAGATGTTAGCTCTGTACAAGTGAGACAAACGAACCTAGGCTCTGATATAAATATGTCACGACCTAATTTCTCAAGTTATGATGGCGCCAACCATCCCACTAGTAGGCAAGCCAAACTCCATCCCAGAACTTAACAATAATGGGATTAAGAGTGGAAACTAATTCTAAACCAAGCGGAAGCATACAACAAGAACACATAAAAGAAGGCTGGAGCGGAGTAAAACAAAAATAATATATACAAGACACCTTCCAAAATTTGGAAGACACATGTACAGAACAACTAAAAAGAGTACAAGTCCCAAAAGTGGACCACATAAACAACTATCTCAAAAACAAAAGACAAGCCAAAATACATATATACCGAAGGAGAACGGTAATCCCAGAACGCCATGTGCTCACCCTAGTCTCCTGAACTGACAGCTGCAGGCCCGATCTCAATGATGATAACTGGTGCTCGGACCTGCATCACAAAATTAGAGGTAGACTGTAGCATGAGTACCAAAACAACAAGTACCCAATAGGCATCATAGGCCGACTGAGCAAGAAAGGTAAAAACAGGCAGACAAGATTGAATTAACATCAACAGATGTCAACATAATGAAAACAGAGAAAATGGAATGTAAACTGAGGATAGCTACGCTAAACCCCGTTGGGCCCTCCAAAAGACCCACTGGGCACACTCGTACACAAGTTTAAGTAAAAACCCGAACGGACCCCCATAAGCCCGACAGGTACACTGAAATGCTAGAACTACAGGATCAAGGAACAGAACTCCGAACCGAACAAATGACCAATACTTAACAGACCACTAGTCTGACTTCCCAAAGCAATACGCCAATCTAGCAGCTACTCCGGGGGCATGAACCCAGCCAGTCGAATATTTCAAAAAGGGCGGGGGTACACCGACCCCTCTCAATAACCCGGTATCCAACTGTCCAAATAGGCTATCACTCTGGGGGCATCTTCTTGGACCCAACCCATACCAACCAAGTGAGCCATCTAACACTCCACGGGCATTGACCCCGCCATCTACCACGCTGGGGGTATTGACCCAGCCAGACGAGTGTACCATCTACCACTTTGGGGGCATTACCTTGGGCCCAGCCCATACCAGCCAAGTGAGCCATCTAACACTCCGGGGGCATTGACCCAACCAGATGAGTATGCCATTTACCACTCCGAGGGCAATGACCCAGCCAGACGAGTTAATTATCAAAGGTACTTTTGAGCTTTGGATAATCTTCTCTGGAAAATTCATTGATTTCGAAAACTGGATTTGAGTCTATTTTCTGACTGTTTTGAGAAGAGGATAGGGGAATAGGCCTTCCTGAAAAAGAGGCTTTTTCTTTGGAGTCTTCAATTTGTCTGGACACCACATGGAGAATTTGATTGGTATAATTATTCTGTTCTATGATTCTATTTAGATCAGAAGTAGTTGGTAAAGAATTGGATTTATTTTCTAAAGTAGTTTTAAAAGGGTAAGTAGTTAATTTTAACCCTTGGCCTTGATTACCCAATGTTTATATCATGATTTTGAATTGGAATTTGGGATTTTAAGTGAGATTTTGTGGGATTTTTGGTTGAACTCCGAATTTGAGAAACATTGATGATTGAGGGCTGTTTCAGCTCCCTTTTCAAAAGGGGTTTTCACCTTTGAGTTCCTATGATATTGAAGATGAGTTTTATGAAAGAAATTTCGGATTCTAGTTCCGTTTTCGAAATCAGAGTTTGGGGTTGTTCCATCTTTTTCTTCTGAATTTCGTGTTCTTGGTCTTCATAGGCCCGGATTGTGATTGGGTTTTTGTTTGTGAATAGATTTTGTTGATATGGATTTCCCACGGAAAGGAAAAGCTCCGATTGTTGATTGATTTCGATTCGATTAAGGTAAGTGAACTCTTAAAACCTTGTAAATATCTTAGAATCTCGATCTCCTTACTTGATTGCGTTGGGGAGTAATGGGATTGAAGTGTTTGGTGAGTTCTTGCATGAATCAATCTAATAATAATCGGCGGGGTTAATAAAATGGCTGTGGGTTATGTGAAAGGCCAATGTGTGATTGGGCCACGGACTTGATATTGTTGAAAGATTGATATGTTTCCATGATAGTCTTGATGTGATTATGATCGTGTTGAATATTTCTTTTGCTCATTGTTGATTATGGGACTATACTTGAGGCTTTTACTTAACGATTGACCCTACTTGTGATGAAAGGGGTAGAGAAATGGAGACTAGTCAATTGATATCATTAATTTGTTGCCATGATAGTCTTGATGTGATTATGATCGTGTTGAATATGTCTTTTGCTCATTGTTGATGATGGGACTAGCCTTGAGGCTTTTACTTAACGATTGACCCTACTTATGATGAAAGGGTTAGAGAAATAGAGACTAGGCAATTAATATCATTAATATGTTGCCATGATAGACTTGTTGTGATTATGATCGTGTTGAATATGTATTTTTCTCATTGTTGATTATGGGACTAGACTTGAGAATTTTACTTATCGATTGACTCTTCTTGTGATTAAAGGAGTAGAAAAATGGAGACAAGGCAAGTGACATCATTTATATATTGTGAATATTGAGATTTTGACTGTTGTTGTTGATATATTGATGATAGTGTGACATGATTTATCTTGATATGAATTGCGTTGTGATTGTGAACACTATCCTTCTCTCATTATTTGTGTGAACATGCTTGTGTGCATTGGTTATGAGACACTATGATGAGACTCATTGATGATATATGGTCCATGTGTGGCCAGTGATGATTTATGCCGATGGAAAATGGTTCCAGCGGATATGTGGTCCATGTGTGGCCAGTGATTACTTATGCCGAGGTTTCTGCCGGCGATATGTGATGCCGAGGTTTCTGTTGGTGATATGAGGTGCCGATGTCTTTTCTGGTTGATACATGGTCCATGTGTGGCCCCCATGGGTTCCGATCTGAGATTCAGTGGATGTGTATCATAGGACTGACACGCATCTATGACATGGCATTGCATTGCATTGTATTGTTTGATCCTTGCTATTGTGGTGCTATGTTGTGCCTTATGATTTTGAGATGACTTGTTGATATATGATTTGAACTTCCTTGTTGACTTATTAGTGGATTGCTATTGACCTATTGTGGAACCGTATTTTGATCTATAACTGATTTGTTGAGGATCTATTGTTGATTTGTACCATTTGATCTATGACTTGGAAATCTGTTAGGTTGGGCAGAATTTATGTGCAGGTTGTAGTTATTGAATGTTCAGTTGGAAGTCGGGGTTTCGTGATTCTTTTAGTTTTGCTTCATTTTATTTATCAGGGTACGGATGTTCAGGGTCAGGTGGGTCAGCCAACGTTGGTTCCCGCGCTAGCTGTAGGTGCAAAGGATGATAAGGATGTAGTTCTAGCAATGGAGGACCAGAAGTGTTAGGAGAGGTTTCAGAAGATAAGACCACCCCTGTCTCAGGGTGGCAAGAGTCATGATGCCCATGAGTTTCTAATTTTGTGTTGTGAGATGCGTGAGGCCGTGAGGATGGTGGATGTGAGGGGTGTCAGTTTTGTTTCTCTCCAGTTCCATGGACCAGCAAGGGAGTGGTGGAGGTCTTATGTGAAGTCTAGGCCAGTTGGATCTCCTCCGGTTGAGTGTGATGCTTTCTCTAGTGCTTTTCAGGATCGTTTCATTCCTTGGAGTGTACGTGAGGAGGATAGGTTGAGGTTTGAGAGTTTGACTCAGGGGGCATGTCTATTGTAGTGTACAAGACACGCTTCAGTCAATTTTCTCTTCATGCCACGCCTGTGGTTCCAAATGAGGCGAAGAGGGTCTGTAGATTTCTGAGAGAGTTTACTTCCTCCCATGTGTCTCCCTACTTTGAATCTGGGTTTGATTTGGTATGTAATCGTATGCGTGTGCATGTGCATGTTTCTACACCTGTGGGTGAGCCCTTAGTGGTGGATCGAGTGTATCGATCCTGTCCTATTTCTTTGGCTGGATATGACACTTGGGTAGACTTGATTATTCTGGAGATGGTAGATTTTGATGTGATTTTGGGAATGGATTGGCTTTCTCCCTATCATGCAATTCTGGATCGTCATGCTAAGACAGTCACTCTAGCGATGCCTAATATTCCAAGGGTTGAGTGGAAGGGTACTAGTGGTTGTTACCCTAGTAAGATGATTCCCTTCATCCGAGCCCAGAGATTGATTAACAGAGGATGTTTGTCTTATTTGGACTTTATTCGGGATACTAGTGTTGAGCCACCTCCCATGGTGTCCATTCCTGTGGTTCAGGAGTTTGATGATGTGTTTTCTACTGATCTTTCGGGTGTTCCTCCGGATAGGGACATTGATTTTGCTATTGACTTGGAGCCGGGCACTAAGCCCATCTCTATTGCCCCGTATCGTATGGCTCCAGCTGAGTTGAAAGAGTTGAAGGATCAGTTGCAGGATTTGTTGAGCAAGGGGTTTATTCGCCCTAGTGTGTCCCCTTGGGGAGCACCGATTCTATTTGTTAAGAAGAAAGATGGTTCTATGAGGATATGCATTGATTATAGACAGTTGAGCAAGGTAACTATTAAGAACCAGTATCCTCTTCCTCGCATTGATGATTTATTTGATCAGCTTCAGGGTGCGGCATCATTTTCTAAGATTGATTTGAGGTTCGGCTATCACAAGTTGAAGATTAGGCCATCTGATATTCCTAAGAAAACTTTTCAGACTCGTTATGGTCACTATGAGTTCTTGGTGATGTCGTTCCGGTTGAATAAAGCCTTGCGGCATTCATGGAGTTGATGAATAGAGTGTTCTGTCAGTACTTGGACTCCTTTGTGATTGTGTTCATTGATGGCATTCTGATATATTTCTGGACCGAGGAGGACAATGTCTGTCATCTGATATATTTCTGGACCAAGTGCGAGTTTTGGCTTGAGTCTCTGGCTTTCTTAGGACACTTGGTGTCCAAGGAGGGTGTTCGGGTTGATCCCGCCAAGATCGAGGCAGTGAAGGGTTGGACGAGGCCTACTACTCCTTTTGAGATTTGAAGTTTAGTGGAGCTGGCAGGCTACTATCGGCGGTTTGTGCAGAGTTTCTCCACCATTGCAGCGCCATTGACTAGATTGACTCAGAAGATTGTAGATTTTCGTTGGTCTGATGAGTGTGAGGCAAGCTTTCAAAAGCTCAAGGCCTTGTTGACTTCTGCTCCTGTATTGACCTTGCCTGAGGAGGGTGTGGGTTTTACCGTATATTGTGATGCCTCCAGAGTTGGTTTGGGAGGTGTGTTGATGCGAAAGGGGAAAGTTATGGCCTATGCTTCTAGACAGTTGAAGCTCATGAGAAGAACTACCCTACTCACGATTTAGAGCTTGCCGTGGTGGTGTTTGTGCTTTAGTTGTGGCGACATTACTTGTATGGGGTTCATTGTGAGGTCTTCACCGATCATCGGAGTCTTCAGTACATTTTCAGACAGAGGGATCTGAATTTGAGACAGCGCAGGTGGCTTGAGTTACTGAAGGACTATGATATGACCATTCTTTATCATCCTGGGAAGGCCAATGTGGTGGACGATGCTTTGAGTAGGAAGGCCTCTAGTATGGGGAGTCTCGCTGTGATCAGTGTTGATTTGAGGCCTTTGGCTAGAGATGTTCAGAGGATAGCCAACAGTTTTGTCAGATTGCAGGTTTCTGAGTGGAGAAGTGGTTTGATTACATTCATTGAGGCCCATTTTTCCTTAGTTGAACAGATTTGTGAGCACCAGTTCGAGGATGAGAAGTTGTGTCTCATTCGAGATAAGGCGACGAGAGGTGAAGCCAAGGAAGCTGCACTTGATTCCGATGGAGTTTTGAGAATCAAAGGTCAGATTTGTGTGCCCAAGGTCAGCGAGTTTATTAGAATAATTCTAGAGGAGTCTCATTGCTCTAGATATTCTATCCATCCGGGAACAACGATGATATATCATGATCTGAGTCAGTACTATTGGTGGTGTGGTATGAAGAGAGATATTGCAAATTTTGTATCTAGATGTTTGACCTGTCAATAGGTCAAGTGTGAGCACCAGCGGCCAGGAGGTGTGCCTTCGAGGATGCCCTTTCCTACTTTGAAGTGGGAGCGGAGCACTATAGATTTTGTTGTGGGTTTGCCTACCTCCGTGGGTGGTTATGATTCTATTTGGGTGGTTGTTGATAGGCTTACTAAGTCCGCTCATTTCATTCAAGTTCCGGTGAAGTATACAGCGGAGAAGTTAGCCCAACTCTATATATCAGTCAGATTGTTAGACTTCATGGAGTGTCGGTATCTATAGTCTCGGATCGGGGTTCTTTGCTCATCGCATTTTTGGAGAGCTTTAAAGTATGGTTTGAGTACTCGGCTAGATATGAGCACAACCTTTCACCGTCATATTGATGGTCAGTCTGAGCGAACTATTCAGGTGCTTGATGAAATTCTCCGTGCTTGTGTGATTGATTTTGGTGCTAGGTGGGATCAGCATTTGTCCCTAGCGGAGTTTGCCTATAACAACAGTTATCATTCCAGCATCCAGATGGCCCCATTTGAGGCCTTGTATGGCAGATGGTGTAGATCACCGATTGGGTGGTTTGATTCGGTGGAGACGAATTCTTTAGACACTGACCTGTTTAGAGATGTCATAGATCAGGTTCGTGTGATTCAGAGCTGGCTGTCGACTGCTCAGAGTCGTCAAAAGAGACCGAAGAGTTCATGATCTTGCGTTCATGGCGGGAGCCCATGTTTGGCTCCGAGTATCACCCATGAAGGGTGTTATGCGATTCGGGAAGAAGGGCAAGCTTAGCCCTAGGTTCATTGGCCCGTTTGAGATCTTAGACTGGGTGGGTGAGGTGGCCTATAGGTTGGCCTTACCACCTAGCTTGTCGGCGGTGCATCCCGTGTTCCATGTCTCTATGCTATGGAAGTACATCCCGAATGAGTCGCATGTGATTGCCCTTGATTCTGTAAAGCTGGGTCCTGATTTGACCCCAAAGCAAAAGCATAGACCCAAGAGCAGCATCAGGGTCCGGATGTTCAGGGTCAGGTGGGTCAGCCACCGTTGGTTCCCGCGCTAGTTGTAGGTGCAAAGGATGATAAGGATGTAGTTCTAGCAATGGAGGAGCAGAAGTGTTACGAGAGGATTCAGAAGATAAGACCACCCATGTCTCAGGGTGGCAAGAGTCATGAAGCCCATGAGTTTCTAATTTTGTGTTGTGAGATGCGTGAGGCGGTGAGGATGGTGGATGTGAGGGGTGTCCGTTTTGTTTCTCTCCAGTTCCATGGGCCAGCAAGGGAGTGATGGAGGTCTTATGTGAAGTCTAGGCCAGTTGGATCTCCTCCGGTTGAGTGTGATGCTTTCTCTAGTGCTTTTCAGGATCGTTTCATTCCTTGGAGTGTACGTGAGGAGGACAGGTTGAGGTTTGAGAGTTTGACTCAGGGGGCATGTCTATTGCAGTGTACAAGACACGCTTCAGTCAGTTTTCTCTTCATGCCACGCCTGTGGTTCCAATTGAGGCGGAGAGGGTCTGTAGATTTCTGAGAGAGTTTACTTCCTCCCATGTGTCTCCCAACTTTGCATCTGGGTTTGATTTGGTATGTGATCGTATGCTTGTGCATGTGCATGTTTCTACACCTGTGGGTGAGCCCTTAGTGGTGGATCGAGTGTATCGATCCTGTCCTATTTCTTTGGCTGGATATGTCACTTGGGTAGACTTGATTATTCTGGAGATGGTAGATTTTGATGTGATTTTGGGAATGGATTGGCTTTCTCCCTATCATGAAATTCTGGATTGTCATGCTAAGACAGTCACTCTAGCGATGCCTAGTGTTCCAAGGGTTGAGTGGAAGGGTACTAGTGGGTGTTACCCTAGTAAGGTGATTCCCTTCATCCGAGCCCAGAGATTGATTAACAGAGGATGTTTGTCTTATTTGGACTTTATTCGGGATACTAGTGTTGAGCCACCTCCCATGGTGTCCATTCCTGTGGTTCAGGAGTTTGATGATGTGTTTTCTACTGATCTTTCGGGTGTTCCTCCGGATAGGGACATTGATTTTGCTATTGACTTGGAGCCGGGCACTAAGCCCATCTCTATTGCCCCGTATCGTATGGCTCCAGCTGAGTTGAAAGAGTTGAAGGATCAGTTGCAGGATTTGTTGAGCAAGGGGTTTATTCGCCCTAGTGTGTCCCCTTGGGGAGCACCGATTCTATTTGTTAAGAAGAAAGATGGTTCTATGAGGATATGCATTGATTATAGACAGTTGAGCAAGGTAACTATTAAGAACCAGTATCCTCTTCCTCGCATTGATGATTTATTTGATCAGCTTCAGGGTGCGGCATCATTTTCTAAGATTGATTTGAGGTTCGGCTATCACAAGTTGAAGATTAGGCCATCTGATATTCCTAAGACAACTTTTCAGACTCGTTATGGTCACTATGAGTTCTTGGTGATGTCGTTCCGGTTGAATAAAGCCTTACGGCATTTATGGAGTTGATGAATAGAGTGTTCTGTCAGTACTTGGACTCCTTTGTGATTGTGTTCATTGATGGCATTCTGATATATTTTTGGACCGAGGAGGACAATGTCTGTCATCTGATATATTTCTGGACCAAGTGCGAGTTTTGGCTTGAGTCTCTGGCTTTCTTGGGACACTTGGTGTCCAAGGAGGGTGTTCGGGTTGATCCAACCAAGATCGAGGCAGTGAAGGGTTGGACGAGGCCTACTACTCCTTTTGAGATTTGAAGTTTAGTGGAGCTGGCAGGCTACTATCGGCGATTTGTGCAGAGTTTCTCCACCATTGCAGCGCCATTGACTAGATTGACTCAGAAGATTGTAGATTTTCATTGGTCTGATGAGTGTGAGGCAAGCTTTCAAAAGCTCAAGGCCTTGTTGACTTCTGCTCCTGTATTGACCTTGCCTGAGGAGGGTGTGGGTTTTACCGTATATTGTGATGCCTCCAGAGTTGGTTTGGGAGGTGTGTTGATGCGAAAGGGGAAAGTTATGGCCTATGCTTCTAGACAGTTGAAGCTCATGAGAAGAACTACCCTACTCACGATTTAGAGCTTGCCGTGGTGGTGTTTGTGCTTTAGTTGTGGCGACATTACTTGTATGGGGTTCATTGTGAGGTCTTCACCGATCATCGGAGTCTTCAGTACATTTTCAGTCAGAGGGATCTGAACTTGAGACAGCGCAGGTGGCTTGAGTTACTGAAGGACTATGATATGACCATTCTTTATCATCCTGGGAAGGCCAAAGTGATGGACGATGCTTTGAGTAGGAAGGCTCCTAGTATGGGGAGTCTCGCTGTGATCAGTGTTGATTTGAGGCCTTTGGCTAGAGATGTTCAGAGGTTAGCCAACAGTTTTGTCAGATTGCAGGTTTCTGAGGGGAGCAGTGGTTTGATTACATTCATTGAGGCCCGTTCTTCCTTAGTTGAGCAGATTCGTGAGCACCAGTTCGAGGATGAGAAGTTGTGTCTCATTCGAGATAAGGCAAGGAGAGGTGAAGCCAAGGAAGCTGCACTTGATTCCGATGGAGTTTTGAGAATAGGAGGTCAGATTTGTGTGCCCAAGGTCGGCGAGTTTATTAGAATAATTTTAGAGGAGGCTCATTGCTCTAGATATTCTATCCATCCGGAAACAACGAAGATGTGTCGTGATCTGAGTCAGTAGTATTGGTGGTGTGGTATGAAGAGAGATATTGCAGATTTTGTATCTAGATGCTTGACCTGTCAACAGGTCAAGTGTGAGCACCAGCGGCCAGGAGGTGTGCCTTCGAGGATTCCCATTCCTACTTTGAAGTGGGAGCGGATCACTATGGATTTTGTTGTGGGTTTGCCTACCTCCGTGGGTGGTTATGATTCTATTTGGGTGGTTGTTGATAGGCTTACTAAGTCCTCTCATTTCATTCCAGTTCGGATGAAGTATACAGCGGAGAAGTTAGCCCAACTCTATATATCAGTCAGATTGCTAGACTTCATGGAGTGTCAGTATCTATAGTCTCGGATCGGGGTTCTTTGCTCATCACATTTCTAGAGAGCTTTAAAGCATGGTTTGAGTACTCGGGTAGATATGAGCGCAGCCTTTCACCCTCAGACTGATGGTCAGTCTGAGCGAACTATTCAGGTGCTTGAGGACATGCTCCGTGCTTGTGTGATTGATTTTGGTGCTAGGTGGGATCAACATTTGTCCCTAGCGGAGTTTGCCTATAACAACAGTTATCATTCCAGCATCCAGATGGCCCCATTTGAGGCCTTGTATGGCAGATGGTGTAGATCACCGATTGGGTGGTTTGATTAGGTGGAGATGGATTCTTTAGACACTGACCTTCTTAGAGATTCCATGGATCAGGTTCGTGTGATTCAGAGCAGGCTGTCGACTGCTCAGAGTCGTCAAAAGAGACCGAAGAGTTCATGATCTTGTGTTCATGGAGGGAGACCATGTTTGGCTCCGAGTATCACCCATGAAGGGTGTTATGCGATTCGGGAAGAAGGGCAAGCTTAGCCCTAGGTTCATTGGCCCGTTTGAGATCTTAGACCGGGTGGGTGAGGTGGCCTATAGGTTGGCCTTACCACCTAGCTTGTCGGCGGTGCATCCCATGTTCCATGTCTCTATGCTATGGAAGTACATCCCGGATGAGTCGCATGTGATTGCCCTTGATTCTGTAAAGCTGGGTCCTGATTTGACTTTTTAGGAGGAGCCTACAACTATTCTTGATAGACAGGTCCTTAAGCTTAGAACCAAGGAGATTGCTTCAATGAAGGTGAAGTGGGGTCACCGTTCAGCTGGAGAGGCTACCTGGGAGATCGAGTCTGACATGCGTGCCAGATATCCTCAGCTTTTCAAGGCTTCAGGTACTTTCTTTTACTTTATGTTCGAGGACGAACATGGTTTTTAGTGGTGGATAATGTAATGACCCTGAAGGTCAATTTTGATGAGTTTTGTAAAATGATTATTTTGCCCCTCCCGAGAGGTTCCTCGGGTCATGTTTGAAATGTTTCCGAAGTTGGTTGTGTGAAAGTTTGAGTTAAAATGAAGTTTTTGAAAAGTTCTAAATTCTGAAGGCTTTTTTTTATTTTTTATTTTTTTTATTAAACACACCTTACCCAACGATCTCACCCCTCGTGGCGGTCAGGAGTTGAGCCAAACACCCTCAAGCCTGAACATTAATAAAACAAAGCAAAAGAACACGAAGGGGGACATAAATCTTACCTTCGATCCTAAGGTCGGTATATAGGTTTGTCTTCCTACTAAGGACGACAAACTTATTCCAGGTACTATAAAAGGAAACCTAGTACTTTGCACCTATAGGGAGGACTCCTCCCAGTACAGAATAACTAGGAAACATAAATGAGGGAAACTCTCCCCTTACAAAAGCAAGAAGAGACTAAAAACAAGGCCTATTCGAAAGGGCTCTAACCAAAAGGAAACAGCCTCTTCGAAAAGGACAAAACCAGCAGCGGGAAAACTTCTACCACAATTCTAATCATGGAGGTTGCTTGATTCTTCTAAGTTTCTTCCTTCGGAAGTTGGAGATGCCCATCTTTTCAAGTAGATAGCTTCCTTTGGAAGCTATGGGCAATTGATGATGAGCGTAGTAATGTTGTATTACATCAGTCTTATGATTGAATTTTGCCAGAAAATCAGCTGTACAATTGGCTTCCCTGTATGTATTGATGCAGTGAAATGACTCCAACAGTTTGATAAGCATAAACAGTGCATTAAGCTGCTATTGTATTTGCCAAGGTGGTTTGCTGCTGTGATTGATCCACTTGAGGAGTAATTCAGAATCAACTTCTAAATAAATTCTTTTGTATCCATGTTGTAGGCATCAATAGATTCCATAAGTGGCTTCTTGAGTCTCCGCTTGATTGTTAGTACCCATACAAAGAGGGATGGCAAAAGCATACACCATATCTCCATTTGAATCCCTGAGTATACCTCCTCCTTTTTCCTAGGTTGTTAAGGGAACTACCATCTGTATTCAGCTTGAGTACATTGATAGGAGGAGTTAACCATTTAACTTCTTTGATCCTTGTGTCTTTACAGCACCCCTATAGCATTTTCAATAAATCAGACCAAGTGTTGGGGAATTTTATATATAGGTAGACATCATTAATGTGATTTGTTAAAATTTAGAATAAATAGATACCTTTAAGGATAAGAATGATTCTTTAAAATCGTGATATGGATATATCAACTTGGATTTTGGTGATTAGCGTTAAATAATTTTAGGATAAAATTGCTAGATGCACATAGTGAGGAGATCGCATACTTAATTGAAGAGAAGATCGACTCCAAGAGACATGCAAAAGGAACTAATAATAATATGTGTGAAGTCATGATTCAAGTGGTAATACTCAAATTCTTAGGCTATTAAATAACACGTCACAAATATTTAACTCAAATTCCTTTAAATTATTATTATTAATAGATTGCATATTAACTAATTTTTTATTTTTGTTTATGCATCAAATTTCACTTTAGAGGTAAGGATTTTCTTATTTCAAATTCTTTAAAGGTAGAATATTTCTTATAGTTTATGGTCTCTTTGCACTCTAACACCTTGAAAATATGTGTAGATAATTAGTTTAATCGTCTAATATATTTAAAGGCATGCAAAAAAAATCATAAACAAAAGTGAGTTCTTTAGTTAATCAACTAAGTCTTATTATTATGCTCTTGGAAGTCTTGAAAAGGAGACGATAAGTACATATCAATATGATTTCAACAATAAAGGTGCAAAGAATCACCTCACTGTTCATCATATCATGAAAATAAAATAAAAATATTACATTAAAGAAAATAATTGAACAACACTAAAACTATTAAACAGCTTCAAATAGCAACCGTTCAAATGAAACTATTGTCGTAATAGTTTTAGTTTATGTAGACTCAATAGTGGTTTCAAAACGATATTCCTCCATGCTTCATCAACACCTTCTTTTCTATCTTCTTTGAAAACGACAGTAGCAATAATATGGTGCATCAACCAGCATTGCTCATTTATCAGTCGTTGAATCTTCTCAAGTTGGCTACAAATTAATGTACGGGTATTACGCTTGACATTTGCAATTGAAGATTGAAGAATCATCTCCTTTGATTCATCATCTTCGTCTAAATTTTTTTCTTCTCTTAAATATCTATCCATTTCAGAGACACCAATGGACCGTTTGATTTCTTTGGTGAAATCTGCATCAGGAATAAATATTTGTCGCACCTCATCCATTAGCCCTGCATGCAACATAAATTTAAGAATAGTTTAATTTTTTGGAACATAGATTTGAAAATCAAAAATATTATTAAGAAATTTATATAAGAAATTTTTTAGCAAGATGCATGATTATATTTCATCCAGGCAAGCCTTGATTGATATATAAAATAATTAGAAAAATTACTTGAATTGACCATTTGATCAACCCTCATGTCAACTCTAGGGTTCAAGACTGATTGCTCTACGTCAATCCAAATGAAGCAACTTTCGTACTTATATTACAACATGAACGCGGGTTCCCTCCAACAATGATTAGAACACATTCAGACTACAAAATTTTTTCTATGTAGACAATGGCTTGTAAAAAGAAATCTTCTGCGGTGAAGTCGGAATCTTGCTTAATTTCACCAAAGAAAATGTGAAACAAAATAACGGTCAATTAATATTCCTATCAAAATAAACTAATCACTAAAATGTGTCTTTTTCTAAACATATTTATAAATATGATTATATGATTTATTTTAAAAGTTAATGGTTTAAGAATCGTAGGGTCTCTAGTTCAAATCATTGATGGAGAAAAAATCAATTTATAATTTCTTCTCATATATTAGAACTCAATAGATATATTAATCAATTCTTATGTCGGTGGAGAATGGCAAAGACACCCTCCCCCTCCCCCTCCCCCTCCATACACACACATCGTCGAATTAGTTGAGATGCACGAAAGCTTACCATCAATAGAAAAGATTCATAATTTTTTTAAAAAATAAATAATATCTTTTTTATCTCATATCCATAACGAAATTAACTTTCTCAGACACCACTTTTATGCAAATAAATAATTTTTTTAATAATAAAGTATATTTTACACTCGAATCTATAATTGCTACTAATAAAATATCTAGGTAGTCATTTGATATAAATACTGTTGGAAATAAATGTATATACCTAGCAAATAGTGCGGTATACCTTGTTTCTCGGTGTCTGTAATCTTGTTGGTAACAATTTCAAGTCCCTTATAGACTTGCATTTTGTCAGAGCTGATTATTTCTCCTAAAAAATGGGTGGCAAGATCAATAGAGAGGCGAGATTTTCCCATTCCTGTGGCTCCCATTATGAACACCACTTTCTTCTTGTTGAACTTGTTGTTGATGATGAAAGTATTCATTTTAGCTATGTAATGAACCTCCAGGTCATTTCTATGTTAATGCCTTCTGTCTGTCATTTAGAGCATTCATGTAGCGACCCCAAGTCAACTATTACTTGCTGGCACTAATTGTTCAATTACCTAGTCGTTCGTTTGGGTTTTATGCCATTTTTTCTATTTTTGAGCTTTTGAACATTGAAAAGTTGATTTCGGTCATAACTTCATGAAAAAGACCTCAGATGAGAATTATGACAGTTCAATCAGCATCAAAATTATAAATAGATAAATCAAGCATGATCAAACTAAGATAATATAACAATATGCAAAGAGACATTAAAGATCTAGAGCTAGTTTCTAAGGGAGGTTCTCTTGGTTTTACATCTGTTCTTTCTCTAGAGTTATCTTGGCTACGGGATCACCATACAAGGTCTAAACGCTCTCCTAGCTTGACGACCTATTCATTTCGGCTAGCCAACGTATGAACAGGGTATTATTCGGTTACCTCACACACTTAGAGAAGAATGAACACCTCACACCAATTATAGAAACAAGATTAAGAACAAAATATCAATTAACAAATTGAAATATTAAAATAGTTTAATCAAAGCTTAAAATATCAATTCATAAATTAAGATAAATTTTGTCATGCCCCAGACAGTATATTTTAAAATCATGGATAATAACCAACATATTTTAAATAGTGTTAATTTATCTTCTCAAGCAACGAAGATTGCTAAATTAGAAAATGATCTTCAAAACTGGAATATTCCAGAAGAACCTTTTAAAGTTATTTATCACATAGGTAAATTTAATTTATTTACTAATCACAACATTAAAACTTGTGAATCCACTGTTATTATTAATAATTCTTTAGAAATTATTCGATTATTGAATGTTAATGATATTAATCGTTATAAAAATAAATTCAATTATTTGCATATTGGTTTAGTGCAAGTTGCTGTTAAGCCCCTGTTCAGGAAAGGCTTAGATATTACTATTTGTGTCCTCCTTAGAGATGACAGATTTCTTAATTTCGATGACTCTCTTTTAGGTGTCCTTCAGAGTAACCTTGCCGATGGCCCGGTTTATTTTAATTGTTATCCGAATTTTTCAATAGACATTAATGATCCTAATGTCATGGATTCATTGACATTAAATGTCAAAACAAAAAACTTGAATAGCAAAGCCAATACTCAAGAGATAGCGATTATCTATAGAGTATATTATCGGCTTATGTCTACTACTCTAGCACCAAAGGCTCGGATTGAGAGCCAAAAGGGTGTTACCATGCTCATGGAGGCCAATCATGCGCATAGTTCTATTTTTTTCCCTAGACTCGTAAACTGGAATGATATCCTTTCTAATGACGAATGGCACTTTGATGCTATTACTCAACCTTCCTCTTCTCGTTCTGAGAAATCTCGTATTGAAAGGGTAATTCAATACCTGATGGTTCTATTGATCTTAAGTTCCTAGAAAATCCTTTATCTAGAAAAAACTCTCTCAGAAGGGCTTCTTGTTCATCTGTCCCTTCGAGGCCTGCTCCAAAACCTCCTTTTTCGTCTAAAACCCCGGAGGATGACAATGATGAAGACAAACTTGTCCAAAGAGACAACAGCAAAGGAAAAGTTACAGGAGTAGATTTTTCGGGAAATATCCCTAAGGTTTATTATCAGGACGTCCCTACTAGTCCTACAGCTAATGAAATGGAACCTCCTAAAGATAAAAAGGAGTCCACACCAGGATGGGTTACTATGATTAAGTCAGGAGAAGATTTTACTCCTGATCCACAGATCCTTCAAAAAGCTTGGACGCATCCCAATAATCAAACCAACAGAGATTGGTATGTTGCCACTTATACTCTCAAAGAAAGAGAAAAGTTTGCCTATTCTTGGATGATTGATATGAAAAGAATTCGATGTGAAATTGACTTCTTTAAATGGTTTGAAATGACTGGTAAGGTTGATGATCAGAAAGAATCTCTTAAAGTTATCATCAACAAATGGTACACCACTACCAACAAAGTAGTTGAATCCATTACTCCTCCTCTTGAAGGAATCAATATCCCTGTTGCAGGTGTTATAATAAAGCTTCCCCTCTTAAAACAACTTCAGAAAATAAATCCAATTCTATACCAACTACTTCTGATCTAAATAGAATCATAGAACAGAATAATTATACCAATCAAATTCTCCATATGGTGTCCAGACAAACTGAAGACTCCAAAGAAAAAGCCTCTTTTTCAGGAAGGCCTATTCCCCTATCCTCTTCTCAAAACAGTCAGAAAATAGACTCAAATCCAGTTTTCAAAATCAATGAATTTTCCAGAGAAAATTATCCAAAGCTCAACAGTACCTTTGATATTTCAGGTAATATTTTGGATAAAATCAATGAGAAATGAGCCAACTTCAAAATATCCGAAAAGGAAGGTAAGAAAGTTGCTACTATTCAAGAAGAAAATAATCTTGTTCAAAAACTCTACAATGATAGGTACCATAATCGGAAAAACTATCATAAGAGACCTTCTTTCCCAGACCTCCAGTATGAGGAAAATGCTTTTCTCTCTACTTCTTCTCACGAAGGAAGCAGTATAACAGAATGAAATATTGGTGGCCTTCCAGAACATAAAATTTACAGTAAGCATCATGAAATGGGTGTGGCAATCACTGCTTATAAAATAAGAAATGCTACTGATAAGGAAGCATCTTCCATGATTGTTGCAGGATTCACTGAAATGTTAAAACATTGGTGGGATAATTATTTCACTGAAGAAACTAAACAGATTATTTATGATGCTCATTCTACTGAGACAGTGATTAAAATGGAAGGAGCCAATGAAGTTCCTACAGAACATACCAGAGAAGATGCTTGTGCCACTCTTCTTTATCATATATCCAAACATTTCATTGGTGAACCCAAGTTATTTCAGGATAGGAGTCTCCAAATCCTCAATAATATCAGTTGTCCATCATTTGATGATTTTACTTGGTATAAATATAACTTTATGCAGAAAGTAATGATCAGACCAGATTGTCATCTAGATTTTTGGAAGGAAAGATTCGTAAGTGGTCTTCCGCCTCTCTTTGCTGATAAGGTAAGAACTAAAATCAGAGATAGAAATGATGGAAAGATCCCATACAGTCAAATGACTTAGGGAGATTTAATCAGTGTTATAACTACTGTTGGATTGGAACTTTGTACAGATATTAAGTTGAAACATCAGCTTAAAAAAGAAAGATCTTCGCCAAGAAGAGAACTAGGAAGCTTCTGCCAAAACTTCGATTTTGTTTCCTTAACTCCTCCTTCGAGTAAAATAAGAAAAGATAACAAGGAGTCAAAGAAAGTTCATTGCAGTAAGTCGAGAAGAACTTCTGAAAAAGATTACAAAAAATCTTTCAAAAAGAATAGGAAACACAAAGGATTCAGGAAATCCAAAGAAGATGTATGCTGGACATGCTGCAAAACTGGCCATAAAGCTAATGAATGCAGGTCTGGTAAGCAGAAAAGAATCAACAGTCTTGCAATAGATGACGCAATCAAAGACAAGCTCTTTTCCATTCTTAAAGAACCTTTATCCGATTCTTCAAACAATTCTGCTGATTATAGCGACGAAGAAAATATCAACGTCGACTATGATTCAGATTCTAGCCAATCTGGTAAAGATTGTAACTGCACAGAGGCTTTCTGTGTTTGTGAAAATATTCCTCAAATTAGAGTCCTCAGTAATGACTCTAAAGAAACTCTCTTTGACATTATCCAATATATTGATAATGATGAATCAAGGAAAAAATAACTTGTAGAACTTAAGAATCTCATTCTCAACCAAAAGGAAAAGCCTAAATCTCGTACTATGGTTGAACCTTTCAGCATGAAACAAATCATGAATAGGTTCGAAAGCAATGCAGAACCTACTATTTCTGATCTTCATCGAGAAGTCAAAACCCTCAAAGAGGAAATCAAAGACATTAAGTTTAAACTTGGAAAAGTTCAGACTGATGTCATTGCTGATAAAATCCTCAAAGAAATAGCTGATCAAGACCTTGAAACAGAGAATGAAAACAATATGGAAAAGGATAAATTGGATTACCCTCCTTTTAATATTGATCACTCTGTTGAACCTACTTCTGATATTGCGACTACTTCCAGTCCAGGTATCACAGTTATTTCTTCAATCAGGCAGCAAAGCCATCATATTCCTATTAAAATTGTTGTAAATAAAGATTTTGTTATTAACAAAATCGCTTTGCTTGACAGTGGTGCATATAGAAATTGCATAGTTAAAGGTATTGTTCCAACTAAGTATTTGGAAAAAAGTTCTTCTAAATTATATTCTGCTACTGGAGAATTGCTTAAAATCAATTATAAACTCTCCAAAGCTCATATTTGTAACAACAACATTTGTTTGACAAATGATTTTATTATTACTAAAGATATCATTTTAGGTATTCCATTTATCACTCAGATAAAGCCTTTTGTCACCAATCTAGATGGAATTACTACCTCTATTCTTGGAAAAGAATTACATTTTCCTTTTGTCAAAACTCTTTTTCAAGAAGAAAGTAATTTTATTAGAGAAAAACTATTTTCCGAATTAATACCCTATCTCAGCATGTCACCTTTTTAAAAGATGAAATTAAAATTAAAAAAATTGAGCAAATTTTAAAAACCCCAGAAATGGTTGCTAAAATAACTAGTCTTCATAAAAAATTTGAAAATGAAATTTGCTCTGATTTTCCTAATGCTTTTTGGGAAAGAAAAAGGCATGTTTTTGAATTACCTTACATTGAAGGATTTAATGAACATGCCATTACCACCAAGGCAAGGCCCATTCAAATGAATCATGAAATGATGGAATTTTGTAAAAAAGAAATAGATAATTTATTGAAAAATAAAATTATTAGATTTTTTAAATCTCCTTGGAGTTGCTCTGATTTTTATGTTAACAACAGTGAAGAAAAAGAAAGAGGAGCACCTAGACTAGTTATAAATTATAAGCCTCTTAATTATGTTTTAAAATGGATCAGGTACCCGATACCTAACAAAAGAGATTTGCTAAAAAGAACTTATAAGGAAAAAATCTATAGCAAGTTTGATATGAAATCAGGTTTTTGGCAAGTTCAAATTGCTGATAAAGATAAATATAAAACTGCTTTCAATGTTCCATTTGGACAATATGAATGGAATGTGATGCCTTTTGGGCTTAAAAATGCTCCTTCTGAATTCCAGAATATTATGAATAGCATTTTTAATAACTATAGTTATATGTCTATTGTTTACATTGATGATGTGCTCATTTTTTCTGAAGATATTGATTCGCATTTTAAGCATCTTAATACTTTCTTCAAGATTGTTAAAATCAATGGCTTAGTAGTAAGTGCTAAGAAAATAAAGCTTTTTCAAACTTCTATCAGATTCTTGGGTCATGACTTATACCAAGGTAGTTACAAACCTATTTGTAGAGCCATTGAGTTCTCTTCTAAATTTCCTAATGAAATTATTGATAAAACCCAATTACAGAGGTTTTTAGGGAGTCTCAATTATGTAGCTGATTTTATTCCTAAAGTTAGACAGGTTTGTGAGCCTTTGTATAAAAGGCTTAGAAAAAAACCCATACCTTGGAGTCAGGAACAGACCCAAGCAGTTATTTCAATCAAAAAACTTGTTCAAAGTCTCCCTTGTTTAGGAATACCAAATCGTAATGACTTTATAATTGTTGAAATAGATGCTTCTTATATAGGTTATGGAGGTATTTTAAAACAAAGAAGTTCTATTGAATCCCCTGAACAACTAGTTCGTTTTACTTCAGGAATCTGGAATTCTGCTCAAAAAAATTATTCAACTGTTAAAAAAGAAATCTTGTCTATAGTGGTATGTATCACAAAATTTCAAGATGATTTAATTAACCAAGAATTTTTATTAAGAGTTGATTGTAAATCTGCCAAAGAAATTTTACAAAAAGATGTAAAAAATTTTGTTTCAAAACAAATATTTGCTAGATGGCAAGCTCTACTATCTGGCTTTGATTTTCAAATTGATTTAGTAAAAGGAGAAAATAATTCTTTACCTGATTTTCTAACAAGAGAATTTTTACAGGGAAAAAATGAGGCCATTCAAGCCTAACAACCCTTCTAAAGAAGGAAAACAATTGGCTAGACCATTTGTTCTTCCCCGTCTAACACCGGCAAAAACTTTACAAAGACCGGTTTTTGATAACAGATTTATATTGCTAGCAGTTATCCTAAACTGCCAGCAACAACTCCTCCTACTCCAACCAAATTAATCCAGTTAAGACCAAATAAACCATTTGCTCCTGAAGCATCTAGTTCTTCGGTACAAACCAAGGATAGATATGTAATGAAGGCTCCAGAATCCTTCGCTCAAGCGGTAAAACTAGATTTACCTTACCAAAACAGATTGTTCCTCCCAAGAAAGAAAATTTTGATTTTGTAACAACTCAGATTTTACCTCTTTTAGCTATTGACAAAGACTATGAAAGCTTTGGAATAGAAAATCTTTTAAAACCTTGTTACACAGATAACAATTTTGTGGATGCAGACTGTTCTTACAAGACCAGGAAATTCTATGAAGCTATCCTTATAGATACAGAATCTATAGAGATAGAACACAACAGAGATATTCAGAATCCAGAGTTTATTAAATATTCTCGATTTACAATCAAGAGAATTTTATCTCCATTTGAATTGTTCACTGATCACTTGCATACTCCGATAGCACTCTCTATGCCACATAGGCCTCAAACCTATAATTGGCACGATTACAAAGCAGCCTGGTTCAATTTTATATATTTGATACCAAGAAACACATGGTTTGTCAAGTATTGTCCTAAGGTAATAAAAGCAGTCATTCCCAGATGGTTCTACGAATGGTGGAACATTTTTGGAGGAAACTTACAAATCCTTCCCCAACAATTTCATGTCGGATTCAACGAATTTTAAAACAAAGAAGAGATTTCTACTCTTACTGAATATATTAAATTATGTAAATTCTTTATCCAGAAAAGGATTTCTTTTATTATCTCTTCGAATTTCACCAAGGTAGATATTGATAGGATTCGTTACTTATCTAAAGAGATAATGATTAAAGGATGGACTCCTAAACCAGTTGGAGTCAAGACATCAAATGTTACCCCAGGTACTAGCAGTACAACTCCTTCAACAAAACTGTCAAAAGCAGAGTTAAAGGCTAAACTTAAGAAAGCCATGGATAATCTTGAAGATTATAGTGAAATGCAAATTATGCAGTTAATCAACGATGCAGCCTCATCAGAAGGAAGCAACAATGGGGACATGTGTGACCTCAAAGGAATCGCACAATGTTATGTGGACCCTAATTAGGTATAGGGAAATGATTCTTGGATAAAGTAGAGCCCAAAGGCCGGAATTACTTTATTAAGGGGGTATTTTATTATTCCTAAAAGGAATCACATGATTTGTCTCAACTTTAAGAAAAGTAAGGGACCGTCACCTCAAATCAAATAATGTAATGAAAGATTCCTTACTTATAAAAGGAACTTCTCTAATCTTTTAGAGGCATCACTTTTTATCGAAGATTGAAAACCTCTATCTCCCTTTGTAATATTTCCGCTTTCTTCTGCCTCTGTAATGTTTCTATAAATAAAACTTTGTAAGTTTTCTTATATGCTTAATCTTCCTTTATTGTTATAAGTTTTGTCATATTTTATCAATATAACTTCGGAGGATTACCGCCGATCCGTTATTACTGCCAACATGGCTTTGATACCAAGCAACGAAGTCGCTCAAAAGGGTGTTACCATGCTCATGGAGGCCAATCATGCGCATATTTCTATTTTTGTCCCTAGTCTCGTAAACTGGAATGATATCCTTTCTAATGACGAATGGCACTTCGATGCTATTACTCAACCTTCCTCTTCTCGTTCTGAGAAATCTCGTATTGAAAGGGTAATTCAATACCCTGATGGTTCTATTGATCTTAAGTTCCTAGAAAATCCTTTATCTAGAACAAACTCTCTCAGAAGGGCTTCTTGTTCATCTGTCCCTTCGAGGCCTGCTCCAAAACCTCCTTCTTCGTCTAAAACCCCGGAGGATGACAATGATGAAGACAAACTTGTCCAAAGAGACAACAGCAAAGGGAAAGTTACAGGAGTAGATTTTTCGGGAAATATCCCTAAGGTTTATTATCAGGACGTCCCTACTAGTCCTACAGCTAATGAAATGGAACCTCCTAAAGATAAAAAGGAGTCCACACCAGGATGGGTTACTATGATTAAGTCAGGAGAAGATTTTACTCCTGATCCAAAGATCCTTCAAAAAGCTTGGACGCATCCCAACAATCAAACCAACAGAGATTGGTATGTTGCCACTTATACTCTCAAAGAAAGAGAAAAGTTTGCCAATTCTTGGATGATTGATATGAAAAGAATTCGATGTGAAATTGACTTCTTTAAATGGTTTGAAATGACTGGTAAGGTTGATGATCAGAAAGAATCTCTTAAAGTTATCATCAACAAATGGTACACCACTACCAACAAAGTAGTTGAATCCATTACTCCTCCTCTTGAAGGAATCAATATCCCTGTTGCAGGTGTTATAATAAAGCTTCCCCTCTTAAAACAACTTCAGAAAATAAATCCAATTCTTTACCAACTACTTCTGATCTAAATAGAATCATAGAACAGAATAATTATACCAATCAAATTCTCCATATGGTGTCCAGACAAACTGAAGACTCCAAAGAAAAAGCCTCTTTTTCAGGAAGGCCTATTCCCCTATCCTCTTCTCAAAACAGTCAGAAAATAGACTCAAATCCAGTTTTCAAAATCAATGAATTTTCCAGAGAAAATTATCCAAAGCTCAAAAGTACCTTTGATATTTCAGGTAATATTTTGGATAAAATCAATGAGAAATTAGCCAACTTCAAAATATCCGAAAAGGAAGGTAAGAAAGTTGCTACTATTCAAGAAGAAAATAATCTTGTTCAAAAACTCTCCAATGATAGGTACCATAATCGGAAAAACTATCATAAGAGACCTTCTTTCCCAGACCTCCAGTATGAGGAAAATGCTTTTCTCTCTACTTCTTCTCACGAAGGAAGCAGTATAACAGAATGAAATATTGGTGGCCTTCCAGAACATAAAATTTACAGTAAGCTTCATGAAATGGGTGTGGCAATCACTGCTTATAAAATAAGAAATGCTACTGATAAGGAAGCATCTTCCATGATTGTTGCAGGATTCACTGAAATGTTAAAACATTGGTGGGATAATTATTTCACTGAAGAAACTAAACAGATTATTTATGATGCTCATTCTACTGAGACAGTGATTAAAATGGAAGGAGCCAATGAAGTTCCTACAGAACATACCAGAGAAGATGCTTGTGCCACTCTTCTTTATCATATATCCAAACATTTCATTGGTGAACCCAAGTTATTTCAGGATAGGAGTCTCCAAATCCTCAATAATATCAGTTGTCCATCATTAGATGATTTTACTTGGTATAAATATAACTTTATGCAGAAAGTAATGATCAGACCAGATTGTCATCTAGATTTTTGGAAAGAAAGATTCGTAAGTGGTCTTCCGCCTCTCTTTGCTGATAAGGTAAGAACTAAAATCAGAGATAGAAATGATGGAAAGATCCCATACAGTCAAATGACTTATGGAGATTTAATCAGTGTTATAAATACTGTTGGATTGGAACTTTGTACAGATATTAAGTTGAAACATCAGTTTAAAAAAGAAAGATCTTCGTCAAGAAGAGAACTAGGAAGCTTCTGCCAAGACTTCGGTTTTGTCTCCTTAACTCCTCCTTCGAGTAAAATAAGAAAAGATAACAAGGAGTCAAAGAAAGTTCATCGCAGTAAGTCGAGAAGAACTTCTGAAAAAGATTACAAAAAATCTTTCAAAAAGAATAGGAAACACAAAGGATTCAAGAAATCCAAAGAGGATGTATGCTGGACATGCGGCAAAACTGGCCATAAACCTAATGATTGCAGGTCTGGTAAGCAGAAAAGAATCAACAGTCTTGAAATAGACGACGCAATCAAAGAAAAACTCTTTTCCATTCTTGAAGAACCTTTATCCGATTCTTCAAACAATTCTGCTGATTATAGTGACGAAGAAAATATCAACGTCGACTATGATTCAGATTCTAGCCAATCTGGTAAAGATTTTAACTATACAGAGGCTTTCTGTGTTTGTGAAAATATTCCTCAAATTAGAGTCCTCAGTAATGACTCTAAAGAAACTCTCTTTGACATTATCCAATATATTGATAATGATTAATCAAGGAAAAAATAACTTGTAGAACTTAAGAATCTCATTCTCAACCAAAAGGAAAAGCCTAAAGCTCGTACTATGGTTGAACCTTTCAGCATGAAACAAATCATGAATAGGTTCGAAAGCAATGCAGAACCTACTATTTCTGATCTTCATCGAAAAGCAAAACCCTCAAAGAGGAAATCAAAGACATTAAGTTTAGACTTGGAAAAGTTCAGACTGATGTCATTGCTGATAAAATCTTCAAAGAAATAGCTGATCAAGACCTTGAAACAGAGAACGAAAACAATATGGAAAAGGATAAATTGGATTACCCTCCTTTTAATATTGATCACTCTGTTGAACCTACTTCTGATATTGCGACTACTTCCAGTCCCGGTATCACAGTTATTTCTTCAATCAGGCCGCAAAGCCATCATATTCCTATTAAAATTGTTGTAAATAAAGATTTTGTTATTAACAAAATCGCTTTGCTTGACAGTGGTGCAGATAGAAATTGCATAGTTAAAGGTATTGTCCCAACTAAGTATTTGGAAAACAGTTCTTCTAAATTATATTCTGCTACTGGAGAATTGCTTAAAATCAATTATAAACTCTCCAAAGCTCATATTTGTAACAACAACATTTATTTGACAAATGATTTTATTATTACTAAAGATATCATTTTAGGTATTCCATTTATCACTCAGATAAAGCCTTTTGTCACCAATCTAGATGGAATTACTACCTCTATTCTTGGAAAAGAATTACATTTTCCTTTTGTCAAAACTCTTTCTCAAGAAGAAAGTAATTTTATTAGAGAAAAAACTATTTTCCGAATTAATACCCTATCTCAGCATGTCACCTTTTTAAAAGATGAAATTAAAATTAAAAAAATTGAGCAAATTTTAAAATCCCCGGAGATGGTTGCTAAAATAACTAGTCTTCATAAAAAATTTGAAAATGAAATTTGCTCTAATTTTCCTAATGCTTTTTGTGAAAGAAAAAGGCATGTTTTTTAATTACCTTACATTGAAGGATTTAATGAACAGGCCATTACCACCAAGGCAAGGCCCATTCAAATGAATCATGAAATGATAGAATTTTGTAAAAAAGAAATAGATAATTTATTGAAAAATAAAATTATTAGATTTTCTAAATCTCCTTGGAGTTGCTCTGCTTTTTATGATAACAACAGTGCAGAAAAAGAAAGAGGAGCACCTAGACTAGTTATAAATTGCAAGCCTCTTAATTCTGTTTTAAAATGGATCAGGTACCCGATACCTAACAAAAGAGATTTGCTAAAAAGAACTTATAAGGCAAAAATCTATAGCGAGTTTGATTTGAAATCAGGTTTTTGGCAAATTCAAATTGCTGATAAAGATAAATATAAAACTGCTTTCAATGTTCCATTTGGAAAATATGAATGGAATGTGATGCCTTTTGGGCTTAAAAATGCTCCTTCTGAATTCCAGAATATTATGAATAGCATTTTCAATAACTATAGTTATATGTCTATTGTTTACATTGATGATGTGCTCATTTTTTCTGAAGATATTGATTCACATTTTAAGCATCTTAATACTTTCTTCAAGATTGTTAAAATCAATGGCTTAGTAGTAAGTGCTAAGAAAATAAAGCTTTTTCAAACTTCTATCAGATTCTTGGGTCATGACTTGTACCAAGGTAGTTACAAACCTATTTGTAGAGCCATTGAGTTCTCTTCTAAATTTCCTAAAGAAATTATTGATAAAACCTAATTACAGATGTGTTTAGGGAGTCTCAATTATGTAGCTGATTCTATTCCTAAAGTCAGACAGGTTTGTGAGCCTTTGTATAAAAGGCTTAGAAAAAAACCCATACCTTGGAGTCCGGAACAGACCCAAGCAGTTATTTCAATCAAAAAATTTGTTCAAAGGCTCCCTTGTTTAGGAATACCAAATCCTAATGACTTTATGATTGTTGAAACAGATGCTTCTTATATAGGTTATGGAGGTATCTTAAAACAAAGGAGTTCTATTGAATCCCCTGAACAACTAGTTCGTTTTACTTCAGGAATCTGGAATTCTGCTCAAAAAATTTATTCAACTGTTAAAAAAGAAATCTTGTCTATAGTGGTATGTATCACAAAATTTCAAGATGATTTAATTAACAAAGAATTTTTATTAAGAGTTGATTGTAAATCTGCCAAAGAAATTTTACAAAAAGATGTAAAATATTTGGTTTCAAAACAAATATTTGCTAGATGGCAAGCTCTACTATCTAGCTTTGATTTTCAAATTGATTTAATAAAAGGAGAAAATAATTCTTTATCTGATTTTCTAACAAGAGAATTTTTACAGGGAAAAAATGAGGCCATTCAAGCCTAACAACCCTTCTAAAGAAGGAAAACAATTGGCTAGACCATTTGTTCTTCCCCGTCTAACACCGGCAAAAACTTTACAAAGACCGGTTTTTGATAACAGATTTACATTGCTAGCAGTTATCCTAAACTGCCAGCAACAACTCCTCCTACTCCAACCAAATTAATCCAGTTAAGACCAAATAAACCATTTGCTCCTGAAGCATCTAGTTCTTCGGTACAAACCAAGGATAGCTATGTAATGAAGGCTCCAGAATCCTTCGCTCAAGCGGTAAAACCAGATTTACCTTTACCAAAACAGATTGTTCCTCCTAAGGAAGAAAAATTTGATTTTGTAACAACTCAGATGTTACCTCTTTTAGCTATTGACAAAGACTATGAAAGCTTTGGAATAGAAAATCTTTTAAAACCTTGTTACACAGATAACAATTTTGTAGATGCAGACTGTTCTTACAAGACCAGGAAATTCTATTAAGCTATCCTTATAGATACAGAATCTATAGAGATAGAACACAACAGAGATATTCAGAATCCAGAGTTTATTAAATATTCTCGATTTACAATCAAGAGAATTTTATCTCCATTTGAATGGTTCACTGATCATTTGCATACTCCGATAGCACTCTCTATGCCACATAGGCCTCAAACCTATAATTGGCATGATTACAACGCAGCCTGGTTAAATTTTATATATTTTAGACCAAGGCACACATGGTTTGTCAAGTATTGTTCTAAGGTAATAAAAGCAGTCATTCCCAGATGGTTCTCCGAATGGTGGAACATTTTTGGAGGAAACTTACAAATCCTTCCCCAACAATTTCATGTCAGGTTCAACGAATTTCAAAACAAAGAAGAGATTTCTACTCTTACTGAACATATTAAATTATGTAAATTCTTTATCCAGAAAAGGATTTCTTTTATTATCTCTTCGAATTTCACCAAGGTAGATATTGATAGGATTCGTTACTTATCTAAAGAGATAATGATTAAAGGATGTACTCCTAAACCAGTTGGAGCCAAGACATCAAATGTTACCCCAGGTACTAGCAGTACAACTCCTTCAACAAAACTGTCAAAAGCAGAGTTAAAGGCTAAACTTAAGAAAGACATGGATAATCTTGAAGATTATAGTGAAATGCAAATTATACAGTTAATCAACGATGCAGCCTCATTAGAAGGAAGCAGTAATGGGGACATGTGTGACCTCAAAGGAATCTCACTATGTGGACCCTAATTAGGAATAGGGAAATGACTCTTGGATAAAGTAGAGGCCAAAGGCCGGAATTACTTTATTAAAGGGGTATTTTACTATTCCTAAAAGGAATCACATGCTTTGTCTCAAGTTTAAGAAAAGTAAGGGACCCTCACCTCAAATCAAATAATGTAATGAAAGATTCCTTACTCTATAAAAGGAACTTCTCTAATCTTTTAGAGGCATCAGTTTTTATCTAAGATTGAAAACCTCTCTCTCCCTTTGTAATGTTTCCGCTTGCTTCTGCCTCTGTATAGTTTCTATAAATAAAACTTTGTAAGTTTTCTTATATGCTTAATCTTCCTTTATTGTTATAAATTTTGTTATATTTTATCAATTACTTTCTTCTTGAGAAAGAGTTTTGATAAAAGGAAAATGTAATTCTTTTCCAAGAATAGAGGTAGTAATTCCATATAGATTGGTGACAAAAGGCTTTATCTGAGTGATAAATGGAATACCTAAAATGATATCTTCATTAATATCTTCAGTAATAATAAAATCATTTGTCAAACAAATGTTGTTGTTAACAATATGAGCTTTGGAGAGTTTATAACTGATTTTAAGCAATTCTCCAGTAGCAGAATATAATTTAGAAGAACTTTTTTCCAAATACTTAGTTGGAACAATACCTTTAACTATGAAATTTCTATCTGCACCACTGTCAAGCAAAGCAATTTTGTTAATAACAAAATCTTTATTTACAACAATTTTAATAGGAATATGATGGCTTTGCGGCCTGATTGAAGAAATAACTGTGATACCTGGACTGGAAGTAGTCGCAATATCAGAAGTAGGTTCAACTGAGTGATCAATATTAAAAGGAGGGTAATCCAATTTATCCTTTTCCATATTGTTTTCATTCTCTGTTTCAAGGTCTTGATCAGCTATTTCTTTGAGGATTTTATCAACCTTAGGCCAATTTTCAAATGCTAAAGAACTTATCGGCCCCAAATTCACACCGGAAACCCCGGGACTCATGCAAACCATGCTTCTTGCCTAATTTGGTCTTTTTGGAGCTGATGGAACCGTCAGAATTCTCATCTGAGGTCGTTTACCTGAAGTTAGGACTGAAGTCAACTTTTCAAAGTTCAAAAGCTCCAAAATAGAAAAATGGGCATAAAACCCAAATGAACGACCAGGCGACCGAATCATCAGTGCCAGCAAGTCATAAATGACTCAGGGTCGCTACAGGAATGCTCTAAACGACAGAAAGAAGGCATTAACACAGAAATGACCTGGAGGGTCAGTACACATAGTGTCTTAGAACCAATACACACAAGCATGTTCACACAATTAATGAGAGAAGAATAGTGTTCACAATCACAACGCAATTCATATCAAGATAAGTCACGTCGCACTATCATCAATATATCAACAACAATAGTCAAAATCTCAATATATATCAATGATGTCAATTGCCTAGTCTCCATTTCTCTACCCCTTTCATCACAAGTAGGGTCAATTGATTAGGAAAAGTCTCAAGTCTAGTCCCATAATCAACAATGAGTAACAGACATGTTCAACACAATATAATCACATCGAGACTATCATGGCAACACATCAATCTTTCGCCAATATCAAGTCCATGGCCCAATTGCACATTGGCCTTTCACATAGCACAGAAGCCATTTTATTAATCCCGCCAGTTATTATTAGATTGGTTCATGCAAGAACTCACCCAATACCTCAATCCCATTACTCCCCAACGCAATCAAGTAAGGAAGTCGGAATTCAAAAAGATTTACAAGGTTTTAAGAGTTCACTTGCCTTAATTGAATCGGAATCAATCAACAATTGGAGCAATTCCCTTCCGTAAGCAATCCAAAGCAACACAATCTGTTCAAATATAAAAATTCAATGACAATTCGGGTCTATCAAGGCCAAAAACATGAAATTTGGAAGGAAGAGATGAAACAACCCCAAACTCCAATTTCGAAAACGGAACTAGAATCCGAAATTTCATTCATAAAACTCATCCCCAATACCGTAGGAACTCAATGGTGAAAAACCCATTTGATAAGGAAGCTCAAACAGCCCTCAATTTCCATTTTTCTCAAATTTTCAGAGTTCTTTAAAAACCACCAAAAATTTACTTTAAAAATCCCAATTTCCCAAGCATTTCCTCTTCAAAAATCGCCCAAGAGAGCTCCAAAATGATGAAAATGGCCAAAATCCCAATTTTACACTACTCAAGTAAAAAATGACCTTCGCAAACATGGACCATTTACTCCGCGAATGCAAGACCAACAATGCCATACTCCACAAATGCGGAACACCCTTCGCGAATGCGGAGACCAACTCAAGCCCAGGGGTAATTAACATTCCGCGAACGCGGAGAACAATACTCAGACACTCCGCGAATGCGGACCTTATCCGCGAACACGGAGCCCACAAACCTTACCCTCCGCGAACGCAGGCAACGACCCTCCGCGAACGTGGAGGCAAAAATAGCTGGCACCAGATAATAGCAAAACAACAATCTCACAAGTCTCCGAATGGACTCTCGAGATTCATTCGGAACCCCGTGCACACAAACCAAATATGCAACCCCACTAAACTCAACGTTCCGGACTCAATGGAACCATCGGATTTTGGATTCGAGGTCTCCCTGACCCGAAACCCGATAAAGAACCTCAAAACTAACTCAAATCTCAACAACTCAAAACAAGCTCAGATCATCCCCCGAATCCAACGAAGTTGTCAGAATCGACATCCGAGCATCGGATCTCCGAATGTTGACCAAAGTCAACCATATGATCAAATTTCCATAATTTTCCAACTTAGAACCTCAAATCCACAAAACAGCCCCAAAACTGACCCCGTCAACTCTCCTAGGCTAAAACCACATTCTGAAACTGATGGACTCGACAGAATTCACATCTGAGTCCTGAAACAACGAATGATCTCCAGAACCACAAATTGGCAACTTAATCCATGACAAATCAAAACTTTACAAAACTTCATTTTAACTCACACTTTCACAAAGCCAACTTCGGAAACATTTCAAACATGACTTGGGGTAACTCTCGGGAGGGGCAAAATAGTCATTTTACAAAAAATACCAAAATTGACCTTCAGGGTCATTACACTTCATTTAGTGGAATTATACTTACCACTTATGATGTGTTGTTAAATAGTGTAACAATTGAAGCATTATCACTTGAATGTATTCCTTCAGAAATATTATTGAGTTCTTCTTGCATTCCTTTTGAAACCGATCTTTTCGTCAATTATGTGTACAATCTCCTAACAATGCGCATCTAGAAACTTCATCCTAAAATTATTTAAGCCTAATCACAAAAATTCAAGTTAACATATCTATAGATTTTTTCAAGAACTATTCTTATCCTAAAAGATAATAATTTTTTTTAATTTGGTATACCAATTAATAAGTTCATAATCACATATTTACTATAAAAGCCTAGCTATATGCGATCTCCTAACAATGCACATCTTATAACTTTATCCTAAAATTATTTAATCCTAATCACAAAAATTCAAGTTGAAATATCTATACATTTTTCAAAAATCATTATTATCCTAAAAGATATCAGTAATTCTGAATTTGGTATGTCAATTTATAAGTCCACAAACACATTTTACTATAAAAGCTCAATGCAATTTCTTTCATAACCACTTTCAAGCAAAACATATTTTTACATAGTATATTTCATCTCAAGCAAGGTTTCTACTTATTAACTTTATATTTACAAGATTTTTTAATGTCTGACTGTATGCATGAGTGCTTTACATGATATTATCTACTATTTTAAAATAATAACTATTTTGATTTTATTTTATGTGTAGCTAAAATGAATACTTTCATCATCAACAACAAGTTCAACAAGAAGAAAGTGTTGTTCATAATGGGAGCCACAGGAACGGGAAAAACTCGTCTCTCTATTGACCAACAGTATTTTTATCAAATGACTACTTAGATAATTTATTAGTAGTAATTATAGATTCGAGTGTAAAATATACTTTATTATTAATAAAATTATTTATTTCCATAAAAGTTGTGTCGGAAAAAGTTAATTTGGTTTCGGATATGAGATAAAAAAGATCTTTTTCAAAAAACAAAATTATGAATCTTTTCTATTGATGGTAAGCTTTCGTGCATCTCAACTAATTCGACGATGTGTATGGAGGGGTAGGGGGATGGTGTCTTTGCTATTCTCCATCGACATAAGAATTGATTAATATATCTATTGAGTTCTAATATATGAGAAGAAATTATTAATTGATTTTTTCTCCATCAATTATTTGAACAAGAGATCTTATGATTCTTAAACCATTAACTTTTAAAATAAATCATATAATCATATTTATAAATATGTTTAGAAAAGACACATTTTAGTGATTAGTTTATTTTGATTTAAATATTAATTGACCGTTATTTTGTTTCACATTTTCTTAGGTGAAATTGAGCCAGATTCCGACTTCATCGTAGAAGATTTCTGCTTACAAGCCATTGTCTACATAGAAAAAATGTTGAAGTCTGAATGTGTTTCAATCATTGTTGGAGGGTTAAATTCATATATTGAAAAACTTGTAAAAGAACCTGCGTTCATCGTAGTACCCGTACATTAATTGTAACCAACTTGAGAAGATTCAACGATTGATAAATGAGCAAAGCTTGTTGATGCACCATATTATTGCTACTAACGTTTTCAAAGAAGATAGAAAAGAAGGTGTTGATGAAGCATGGAGGAATATCGTTTTGAAACCATGCTTGGAAATTGTGAAAATTTTTCTCAAAAATGATGATCAAAATATCATTATTGAGTCTACATAAACTAAAACTATTACGACAATAGTTTCATTTGAATGGTTGCTATTTGAAACTGTTTAATAGTTTTAGTGTTGTTCATTTATTTTCTTTAAATATAATATTTTAATTTTCTTTTCATGATATGACGAACAATGAGGGTGAATCTTTGCACCTTTATTGTTGATATCATATTAATATGTACATATTGTCTCCTTTTCAAAACTTCTAAGACCATCATAATAAGACATAGTTGATTAACTTAAGAACTCACCTTTTTTTATGATTTTTTTTGCATTCCTTTAAATATATTAGACGATTAAACCAATTATCTACACATATTTTCAACGTGTTAGAGTGCAAAGTGACCATAAATTATGAGAAAGATACTAACTTTAAAGAATTTGAAATAAGAAAATCCTTACCTCTAAAGTGAAAATTGATGCATAAACATAAAGAAAAATTAGTTAATATGCATTCTGTTAATAATATTAATTCAAGGGAATTTGAGTTAAATATTTGTGACGTGTTGTTTCATAGCCTAAGAATTTGAGTATTATCACTTGAATCATGACTTCACACATATTATTATTACTTCCTTTTGCATGTCTCTTGGAGTCGATCTTCTCTTCAATCGTGTATGTGATCTCCTGACAACGTGCTTCTAGCAATTTTATCCTAAAATTATTTAACGCTAATCACCAAAATCCAAGTTAATATATCCATATCAGGATTTTAAAAATCATTCTTATCCTTAAAGATATCTATTTATTCTAAATTTATTGTTAGAAAATTTAATAATCTGAAAACAAAAATAAAAAAGGCTTGAGAATGACTTTCCTTAAAGAAGATAGTGCACGTGTATAGATTTGGGGAATATAGATAATTGCAGATTTTTCTATGCTATGTCTGGGGAAAACATTGATATTTATAGAGCAAAGATGATACCTACATATTTAAGTTTTATACAAATATTTATTTTAAGGTCCGATCCGATCCAAGCCCATTCCCCAAGTCCAAGTCCAAGTCATTAATATTTGATATATATTAATATAAATACGTACTAACACAATTACATGAGATCATTCTTAATGTCAACGTAATAGAGTGAAAAAAAATTACCATAAATGTTGGGGGAGATTCTACCCTTAAAGAGTTCGAAAGAATAAAATCTGTAAGTCAAATTTAAAATTGTCACTTTAACAAAGAAGAGAAAGTAGTAAATTTGCAATCTATCGGTAAGGATTATTTAAGGAAATATATTCTATCTAATTCAATCATGATGATGGAAAATTGATTAAATGGTTAAATAAAAAAAGTTTTACATTATTACATGCTACACAAATGAATATAAATACTCGTAATAGAAATAATTATCGATAATTGTTCCTTCATTTAGTGGAATTAAACTTACCACTTATGATGTGTTGTTAAATAGCGTAAGAATTGAAGCATTATCACTTGAATGTATTCCTTCAGAAATATTATTGAGTTCTTCTTGCATTCCTTTTGAAACCGATCTTTCCGTCAATTATGTAATAGAACTGGAGGAGTGAAAGCCACTTGACTGTAAGGAGAGGAGCGAAAAGCCAGGATGGCTTGGTAAGCAAGCAATCCGTTATGTGGGCGCCAACTCCAAGTTCCTTCTCTTCTTTCTTTTTTCAAGTCACGATCAGAATGATGACATTCTTTTTTGCTTTAGAAAGGAGAAGGGAAAAGGCCAATTTTCACCACCATCCTTCCCCAAAGATTCGGTTAGTGTGCATAGACTTCTACTTTCCTTAGGCGACTTTCTTGCCTTACGAAAAGAATTTCATTTTATTTTCCCCGAAATTTTGGAAAAAAGCAGCTTCCTCCTTGAAGGCCTAAGGAAGAGCCTATTCATGTGCAGTTGATTCTCGAACGAAGCGAAGAATGACAGCGGCTCTCTCTTCCCAGTAGCAGGCGAGGCAAAAAAGACCGTTAACGCCCCTTACATTTCCCTCTTTGAGTTGGCCTATCAGAAAGAAAAAACGAGTGAATGCGCTAGATTTCTATCGTTTTTTCAAATTACTGGTACTGGCTTAGAGTGAGAACCCAGTCCATAGCTTTACTTACCAGTTATCTGTCGATTGCCTTCTCTCCCATTACCTTAAAGTTCAATCAGAAGCCTAGAAGAAAGACTGTACCTACCAATCCAATAAGCAGATAGAGTAGAAGAGAAGGCCCGGAACAAGGTTGACTGAGACTGCCAACTGCAAGAGAAGAGAGAAAGCAAGCCGGAAACTTCTAACTTCATTACCGGACAGAATGCCTTCCTCTGATTCCTGGAATGAGAGTGAGCTTGCTTCTTCAATGCCGTAGTCTTAGTCTAGGAATGCGCTAGTAAACTGTAGCGAAATCACTGGAAATGAGAGAGATGTGAGTGTCAATCATTCTGTCAGCATGCTCAAAGAGTGCTTTCCAGAAGATGGAGAAGGAGAGAATGCACTTACAGCCTCTCTCTCATATTCACCTGCCAAGGCATGACATAGATAGTAGACAGTCAGCTCTCTTACAGCCAGTTACTGCGATTGATTGGGGAGAGAGTGTTGTTCGCCTAACAATGTGCATCTAGAAACTTCATCCTAAATTTTTAAGCCTAATCACAAAAATTCAAGTTGACACATTTGTAGATTTTTCAAGAACTATTCTTATCCTAAAAGATATGAATTTTTTTTAATTTGGTATACCAATTAATAAGTTCATAATCACATTTTTACTATAAAAACCCAGATATATGCGATCTCCTAACAATGCACATCTTATAACTTTATTCTAAAATTATTTAATCCTAATCACCAAAATTCAAGTTGACACATCTGTAAATTTTTTCAAGAACTATTCTTACCCTAAAAGATATGAAATTTTTTAAATTTGGTATACCAATTAATAAGTTCATAATCACATTCTTACTATAAAAGCCCAGTTATTTGCGATCTCCTAACAATGCACATCTTATAACTTTATCCTAAAATTATTTAATCCTAATCACAAAAATTCAAGTTGACATATCTATACATTTTTGAAAAGTCATTATTATCCTAAAAGATATCAGTAATTCTGAATTTAGTATGCCAATTAATAAGTCCACAAACACATTTTACTATAAAAGCTCAATGCAATATCTTTCATAACAACTTTCAAGAAAAATATATTTTTACATAGTATATTCCATCTCAAGCAAGGTTTCTACTTATTAACTCTATACTTACAAGATTTTTGAATGTTTGATTGTATGAATGAGTGGTTTTCATGATATTATCTACTATTTTAAACTAATTACTATTTTGATTTTATTTTATGTGTAGCTAAAATGAATACTTTCATCATCAACAACAAGTTCAACAAGAAGAAAGTGGTTCTAGACAAAACTCGCTATTTTGGAACTAACCACGCTGTTGGAATTTCTATCCGAGTGCGTTTTCCAAGAAAGTTGACCAAAGTCAACCTTAGACCAATTTCCAAAGACTAAAGAACTAATCGGCCCCAAATTCACACCGAAAACCTCGGGACTCATGAGAACCTTGCTTCTAGCCTAATTTGGCCTTTCTGGAGCTGATGGAACTGTCAGAATTCTCATCTGATGTCGTTTACCTGAATTTATGACCGAAGTCAACTTTTCAAGGTTCAAAAGCTCCAAAATAGAAAAATGGGCATAAAACCCAAACGAACGACCAGGCTACCGAATCATCAGTGCCAGCAAGTCATAAATGACTAGGGGTCGCTACAGGAATGCTCTAAAAGATAGAAAGAAGGCATTAACACAGAAATGACCTGGAGGGTCATTACAATATCCACTACTAAAAGGACTTTCGTCCGCGAAAGTAAGGATTAAGAAGTACCTGAGGGCTCAAACAAGCTGGGGAACTGCTCCTGCATCTCCCGCTCGATCTCCCAGGTAGCCTCTTCAACTGGACGATGCCTCCAACAGAACTTAACAACAGGAATGGCTCTTGACCTCAGATGCCTCACCTCTTGGCCAAAATAGCAACTGGCTCCTCAGAATAGGTCAAGCGATCATCCAACTCAACGGCGTCATACTGGAGAACATGAGACTCATCTGGAACATATCGGCGTACCATCGACACATGGAAAACTGGATGTACAGTTGAGAAAGCTGGAGGTAAGGCTAACTCATAAGACACTTCGCCAACTACCCTCAAAATCTCAAAAGGCCCAATAAACCTGGGTCTAAGCTTGCCCCGCCTCCCAAATCTCATCATGCCCTTCATGGGCGATACTCAGAGGAATACTCTGTCACCCACAGCAAAACTGAACGATCGACGCCTGCGATCTGCATAACTCATCTGTCTACTTTGAGCCGTCCTGAGACTGTCCTGGATCAACCTCACATGCTCCAAGGACTCCTGAAACAAATCTGTACCATGCGGCCTAGGCTCCGTAGACTCAAACCAACCAACAGGAGTGCGACAACGCCTACCATATAGGGCCTCAAACGGGGCCATCTGGATGCTGAAATGGTAGCTGTTGTTATACGCAAATTCCGCCAAGGGCAAGAAATGGTCCCACTGACCTCCAAGGTCTATAACACAGGCCCACAACATATCCTCAAGCACCTGGATTGTGCGCTCTGACTGACCATCAGTCTGCGGGTGAAATGCTGTGCTAAGATCCACACGGGTGCTTAACTCTCCCTGAAATGCTCTCCAAAAGCTAGAAGTGAACTGTGGGCCCCGGTCTAAAATGATAGAAACAGGCACACCATGAAGACGGACGACCTCCAGAATGTAGATACGGGCTAACCTCTCAGCATGGAAGGATGTATGAATGGGTATGAAGGGTGCTGACTTTGTCAATCAATCCACGATGGCCCAGATACTGTCAACACCTCTAGGAGTTCGTGACAATCCAACAACGAAGTCCATGGTGATGCGCTCCCACTTCCACTTCCACTCAGGAATGGGCATCCTCTGCAACTCTCCCCCAGGCCTCATATGCTCGGCCTTAACCTACTGGCAACACAAACAATGGGACACATAATCTGAGATGTCTCTCCTCATACCGCTCTACCAGTAATGTTGTCTCAAATCACGATACATCTTTGTTGTGCCCGGATGAACAAAATATCTTTAATCATGGGCCTCACTAAGGATCAGCTGGATCAAATCACCAACTCTGGGAACACACAAACGGCCAACAAATCGCAAAACCCCATTTGAATCTAAGGTTGCCTGCCCGGCATCACCTGCCAACACTCTATCTCTGAGTGCTATCAAAGACTCATCCTCAAACTAGCGACTACAGATCTAGTCAAACAGAGATGACTGAACCACCACATAAGCTAGCACCTGACTGGAATCTGAAACGTCGAGTCTGATCATCTGATTAGCTAAGGAATGAATGTCCAAAGCCAAGGGCCGTTCCAAGACAGAAAGGAAAGCTAGACTACCCATACTCACTGCCTTCAGTCTCAAGGCATCCGCTACTACATTCGCCTAGCCCGGATGGTAAAGAATAGAGAGGTCGTAGTCCTTCAGGAGCTCAATCCACCGGCGATGCCTCGAATTAAGATCCCTCTGCGTCATAATATACTGAAGACTCCTATGATCAGTGAACAACTCACAATGAACTCCACAAAGGTAATGCCTCCAGATCTTAAGCGCGAAAACTACCGCTGCCAACTCCAAGTCATGAGTGGGGTAGTTGCGCTCAAGCAGCTTAAGCTGCCTCGACGCATAAGCAATAACCCGGCCCTGCGGCATCTGAACACAACCCAAACCAACGCCAGATGCGTCACAATAGACCGTGAAGCCCTCGCCCTCAACTGGAAGAGTCAAGATATGAGCAGTAGTAAGCAACTCCTTAAGTCTCAGAAAGCTCCTCTGGCACTCCTCCGACCACACAAATTGAACATCCTGGCAAGTCAACCTCGTCAAAGGCGCTGCTAATGTGGAGAAACCCTCAACAAAGCGTCTGTAATACCCCGCTAGTCCGACGAAGCTCCGAATCTCTGTCACAGAAGTGGGCCTAGCCCAACCACGAGTAGCCTCAATCTTCGTCGGATCAACCATAATGCCATCCTTGGACACCACGTGCCCCAAGAATGCTACAGATTCCAACCAAAATTCATACTTTGAGAACTTGGCATAAAGCCTATGGTCTCTCAAAGTCCGGAGCACTGTCCTCAAGTGCTGCTCATGATCACTGTGGCTTCGCAAGTATACCAAGATGTCATCGATGAAGACAATAACGAAGGAGTCTAAGTATTGCCTGAACACTCGAGTCATCAGATCCATAAATGCAGCAGGGGCATTAGTCAACCCAAAAGACATCACCAGGAACTCATAATGACCATAACGAGTCCTAAAGGCTGTCTTCGGGATGTCCGCTGCTCTAATCCTCAGCTGATGATAACCGGACCTCAAGTCAATCTTTGAAAACACTGCTGCACCCTGAAGCTGGTCAAATAAATCATCTATACGAGGCATAGGATAATGGTTCTTCACCGTCACCTTATTTAGCTGCCTGTAATCGATGCACATCTGCATGGTGCCGTCCTTCTTCCTCACAAATGGGACTGGAGCACCCTAAGGCGACACACTGGGTTGGATAAACCCTCTACTCAAGAGATCCTGAAGCTGATCACTGAGCTCCCTGAGCTCTGCACGTGCCATACGATACGGAGGGATAGAAATGGGACTAGTACCCGGCTCCAAGTCTATGGCAAAATCAATGTCCCGATCTGGTGGTAGGCCAGGAAGGTCAGCAGGAAACACATCTACAAACTCTCGGATGATAAGTACTAAGTCGACGGTAGGGCCCTCCCTACTCACATCTCTAACATATGCCAAATATGCCAAACATCCACTGTCCGCCAGCCTCTAAGCCCGCATATAAGAAATCACCCCAACTGGTGTGCGACTACAAGAACCCTCCCACACCACCGGTGGGATACCAGGAATAGCTAAAGTCACAGTCTTGGCATAATAGTCCAAGATAGCCCGACAAGGGGACAACCAATTCATACCTAGAATCACATCAAAATCTACCATACACAACACAATAAGATCGACCAGAGTGTCCTTCCCTTGAATAGTCATCACACAGGATCTACAAACCTGATCCACTACTAAAGAATCCCCTACTGGGGTCAAAACATTCAAAGGCACAGACAAGGGCTCAAGACTCACTCCCAATCGAGGAACACAATAAGCTGACACAGAAGAATAGGTAAAACTTGGGTCAAATAAAGCTGAAGCAAAATGATGGCATAAGAGAACCGTAACTGTGATCACGTCATCAGACGCCTCGGCCTCAGCTCTAGCTGGAGCTATATAACAGTGGCTCTGGGCACCTCTACGTCTCGCGTCCACTCTACCGTCTATCCTGCCTCCCTTGGGACCTCCCCGAGAACCCTGCTGCTGACCTCCTCCTCTAGCTGGAGGTGCTACTGTTGAAACCGATATCGCTGCCAGAGGAGCTGGTAAAGCTGATCTAGAAAAATGGCACTCCCTGGCCCAATGACCAAGCTCCCCACAAGTGAAGCAACCCTGTGAAGACCTGCTAACCGCTGGAGGTCGGCCACCCCAACCTGATGCACTTGACTGAAACCCACCTTGGCCCTGACTCAGATCGGTACTATACCCACTCTGACTGTGTTGATCACCCTCTGAAGTCTGCAACGCTGCCTGATATGGCCGACTAGACTGCCCTGACTGAAACCTCTGATAACCCCGATCCTGAATATCCCTCGACCTACGATGGGTTCCACCGAAGCTATCATATGACCTAGCCCTCTTGTCGCTGCTCCCGTGGGCCTCACGACGAAGCTGCTCAATGGTGTGGGCATGGTCTACCTCATCAAGAAAAGAACATCCCGCTGACAACATAGACTGCTACTCAATCCTCAACTACAACCTCAATCTCCTAACAAAGCATCGGACCCTCTCCTCCTCCGTAGGTAGAATCATGGTGGCATGACGAGACAACTCTAGAAATCTAGCCTCGTACTCAGATACTGTCATGGAGCCCTGCTCCAACCTCGAGAACACATCACGGAGTCGGTCCCTTACTCTCCGTGGAGTAAATCTTGCCAGAAAAGCCTCAGAAAACTTCTCCCACGACACTAGTGGAGATCCAACTGACCTGGTCTCAATGAAAGAGCACCACCACTGTCTAGCTGGTCCGTCTAACTGGTAGGCCGTGAAGTCGGCTCCTCTAGACTCCACTTATCCCAAGGTATGCAACCTCTCCCGGCAAGTAGTCAGAAACTCGTGGGCATCCTCTCCCACAGCCCCTGAGAATCTCAGCGGTGACAATCTAAGGAACACACCAAGCATCTTCTGCTCTCGCAGAGGGATAACCCCGTCCAAAGGGTCTAACTGAACCACAACTGTGGCTGGCGGCTGATGAACCTCTGGAGCCGCTATTGCAGGCTGGTCCTGCTGCATTGGAACTGGCTCTGGAACTGGCACTGGAGCTGGTTGATGCTGCATACTACCAATAGCAGCTAAAAGCTGGGCAAGCATGCCCTGAAGATCAGAGGAGACAATTGGAGCTGGTGGTGGCTGGGCTGGTCCCGGCCCCACCGGATGAGGTGAAATCTATCTGCTCAAGGCTCCGGCTCCGGAGTCCTCTCTCTACCTCGGCCTAGTGCCACACCCCGACCTCGGGGTCAACTTCTACTGCGTGTACGAGCCATCCTGTGACAGAAGGACACAAGTGAGATTTGAAGAAACCAACTAGACACCAATGCACGACAAAGATACAAAGATAGGACAACATCCTAAGGATATCCTGTAGCCTCCCGAAGATAGTCACGGCCGTCTCCGCTGAGATCCGCAAGACTCTACTAGATGCTAGTTCTGTACAAGTGAGACCAACGAATCTAGGGCGCTGATACCAATTTGTCACGACCCAATTTCTCAAGTCATGATGGCGCCTACCAATCCACCAGTAGGCCAGCAAAAACCCTATCCTGGAACTAAACAGTAACGGGACTAAGGGTGGAAACTAATCCATAGCCAAGCGGAAGCATACAATAAGAGAACTCACGAAAGTTGAAACGAAACCAAAATAATATATACAACACCTTCCAAAACCTGGAAGTCACAACTACAGAACTACTAAAAAGAGTACAAGTCCCGAAAGTGGACCACTAGAACCACTGTCTCGAAAACAAAAGACAAGCCAAAACATATAAACAGAAGGAGACTGGTAATCCCAAAACGCCAAGTGCTCACCCTGGTCTCCTAAACAGACCGCTGCAGGCCCGATATCAACGTTTATAGCTGGTGCTCGGACCTGCATCACGAAAACAGATGCAGAGTGTAGCATGAGTATCAAAACAACAGGTACCCAGTAGGCATCATAGGCCGACTGAGCAAGAAGGGTAAAAACAAGCAGACAAGATAGAATCAGCGCAAACAGAGGTCAACAGAACAAGAAACCAAAAATCTGAAAGGAAGCACAAAGAAATAACTAAAATAAACCCAGTTGAGCCCCTCATAAGACCTGCTAGGTACACTCGTGCACAAGTTTAAATAAACCTGAATGGACCCCCATAAGCCCGACAGGTACACAAAAGAGCTATTCTACAGAAACGAAGGAATAACCAACTCAAGAACAACACCAGGGCCCCGCCCAATCATTAATATCGGAGCCCAGCTCAGTCATAAATACCAGAGCCCAGCTCACTCATAAATATCAGAGCCCATCTCACTCATAAATATCAGAGCCCAGCTCAGTCATCAGTCACGAGCTGGAAATGCAAGACTCTAATCGGGCAACCTCAGTCTCGGACTGGCGCAAACAGCCCACACTCGACAGTCTAATGCTGGAAATACTGGTTTCACCGGATACGTCGGTCGCATAGCTGGGACTAGTAGCCTATGGTCCACGGACTCGCACTGGAAATAACGGGCTGCAATCGTGTAACGTCAGCTGCGGACCGGAGCGAGTTGCCTACCCTCGTCAGCCTAGCACTGGAAATCCTGAGTGATAACCGAGTAACGTCAGCCGCGTACTGGAGCCAGCCGTCACGAACTGGATAAGCCACAAAAATAATACACTAAGAGACTAAAAATCACGGGCCGCCGCCCCCACATATATACCAACCGAAGGCTCCCGGCCTAACACAATCCAGCCGATAATCGACGCAACCACAGTATGTTCCAGCAGCATCGCAAAAATTCCAATGATAAGGGGCAAAGAATCGGAAGGTCCGAAAGCCATGAAAACGCCTATTCTAAGGCTCATAATCTGACCCAAGTATGCTATATCAGTCTACAAGGATCTAGTCAATCCGAAACGACTGCGGATACATACTCAAGTCAACGAGGTACATGAGACTATGCCAATAAATCACAACCTATTGTAAGGCAGAATCACAATAATCAGTCAATCATCAACCAGATTCACCCAGACCCACTAATGCAACATCAGATAACCACCAACAGATACCCCACAACATGCATATCAGCAAATCAAATCAACAGGCCAACCTATGGCCTGATACTAGCTCATAATAACCCAACAGTTAACTCTAAACTGAGGAAGTCGGGGAACAAGGGAAACAATACTTACTAACCACCCAAGATTCACAAATATCAACCAGCATTTACACAATCAGGCTCAGTCTAGAAAGAAGGGAAGCCGTAACCTACCAAAAAGCTGATCACGCGCGCTCCAAGTCACACAATTGGAGATTTCCCCTTCCGAACATCCTCAGACTACTTCCTTGCTACCAAAAATAGAATCACATCGTCAATACGGTCGTTTAGACACACAAATTAACAAATTCGGAGATAGACCAAATTTTGTGTCAAAATCGAACAAAGTGGGACCCACTCCGGATTTCTCGGAATTGACTACGTCAAAAGGTTCCAAATCCTTCTCCCAACACTAATCCTAAACTAGTTTATCAAATAGGGGTCGGATCCGCTCCCAATCAACCAAACAATAACAAATCTAAAACTAACAAAAATAGGTCAAATAAGGGATTTACCTCCGATTTCACGCAAAACGAGGTGCACCCATCTAACCCCAACCTCAAATATATGAAGCCTAAGAAAACCCGAACACTAGGGACTTTGAATCACCAAAAAAGGAGCTCTAGAACTCGAGATATCAAAATTTAAAATGAAGAAGAAATCATAAGTTGATGGCAGCAGCTTCGAGCTGCATTTCACCACAAACGAGGGTTCACCAACACATTCCGATCACTCCACTGCCTAGCCACAATCTCCACGATTATACAGGACTTCGAATCACTCAAATCGGAGCTCGAATGAGGGAGAAATCGGCATTTGAAAATGAGGGTGAGAGCTGAAATTTCTGGGTTATAAAACCCAAACCTCGCCGCTAAAAACCATGTTTTGTCACTAAAGGTCCTATTTCTGGTCGCTAAACGTCTGCACCAGCAACCAGATTTTAGCTATTTTTTTAAAGTCTCTGAATGGACCCTCGGAATTCGTTCGGGACCCGATAAAAATAAACCAGATATGCTACCCCACTAAATTCGACATTCCGGACTCAATGATGTAGTCGAAATTTCCATATGATCGTTTCGACAAAAAGTGAGTCCCACACCCATTATGCCATTTTAGCCAAATTCTACCATGGGCCTTGGATTTTGATCGGAAGCTCCCGGCAATTCTCGAAAGGTCGTTCTAGAAAAAAAGCGGCATAGTGGAACTAACCGTGCTGTCGGAATTTTCATCCGAGTGTGTTTTCCAAGAAAGTTGACCAAAGTCAACCTTAGGCCAATTTCCAAAGGCTAAAGAGCTAATCGCCCCAAATTCACACTGGAAACCCCGAGACTCATGCTAACGATGTTTCTGGCCTAATTTAGCCTTTCCAGAGCTGATAGAACCGTCAGAATTCTCATCTGAGGTCGTTTACCTGAAGTATGACCGAAGTCAACTTTTCAAGGTTTAAAAGCTCCAAAATAGAAAAATGGGCATAAAACCCAAACGAACGACCAGGCGACCGAATCGTCAGTGCCAGCAAGTCATAAATGACTCGAGGTCACTACAGGAATGCTCTAAATGACAGAAAGAAGGCATTAACACAGAAATGACCTAGAGGGTCATTATAGTAACTTTATCCTAAAATTATTTAATACTAATCACAAAAATTCAAGTTGACATATCTATACATTTTTCAAAAGTCATTATTATCCTAAAAGATATCAGTAATTCTGAATTTGGTATGCCAATTAAAAAGTCCACAAACACATTTTACTATAAAAGCTCAATGCAATTTCTTTCATAACCACTTTCAAGCAAAATATATTTTTACATAGTATATTTCATCTTAAGCAAGGTTTCTACTTATTAGCTATATATTTACAAGATTTCTGAATGTCTGACTGTATGCATGAGTGGTTTTCATGATATTATCTACTATTTTAAACTAATTACTATTTTGATTTTATTTCATGTGTAGCTAAAATGAATTCTTTCATCATCAACAACAAATTCGACAAGAAGAAAGTGGTGTTCATAATGGGAGCCACAGGAACGGGAAAAACTCGTCTCTCTATTGACCTTGCCACCCATTTTCGAGGAGAAATAATCAACTCTGACAAAATGCAAATATATAAGGGACTTGAAATTGTTACCAACAAGATCACAGACACCGAGAAACAAGGTGTACAACACTATTTGCTAGGTATATATATTTATTTCCAACAGTATTTATATCAAATGACTACCTAGATAATTCATTAGTAGTAATTATAGATTCGAGGGTAAAGTATATTTTATTATTTAAAGATCCTTTTTGGAAAAAAAAAATTATGAATCTTTTCTATTGATGGTAAGCTTTCGCGCATCTCAAATAATTCAACGATGTGTGTGTATGGAGGGGGAGGGGGAGGGGGAGGGGGAGGGTGTATTTTCTATTTTCCACCGACATAAGTATTAATTAATATATCTAATGAGTTATATTATATGAGAAGAAATTATTAATTTATTTTATCTCTATCAATGATTTGAACTAGAGACCTTATGATTCTTAAACCATTAACTTTTAAAATAAATCATATAATCATATTTATAAATATGATTAGAAAAAGGCACATTTTAGTGATTAGTTTATTTTGATGTGAATATTAATGGACCGTTATTTTGTTTCACATTTTCTTAGGTGAAATTGAGCAAGATTCCGACTTCACCACAGAAAATTCCTACTTACAAGCCATTGTCTACATAGAAAATTTTTTGAAGTCTGAATGTGTTCCAATCATTGTTGGAGGTCATATTCATATATTGAAAAACTTGTAGAAGACCCTGTGTACATGTTCAAATATAAGTATGAAAGTTGCTTCATTTGGATTGAAAAAGAGCAATCAGTCTTGAACCCTAGAGTTGACATGAGGGTTGATCAAATGGTCAATTCAGGTAATTTTTCTAATTATTTTATATATCAATCAAGGCTTGCCTGGATGAAATATAATCATGCTTCTAGCTGAAATTTTTTTAAAATAATTTTCTTAATAATATTTTTGAATTTCAAATCTATGTTCCAATAAATTAAACTATTCTTAAATTTATGTTGCATGCAGGGCTAGTGGATGAGTTGCGAAAAATATTTATCCTGATGCAGATTACACCAAAGGAATCAGACGGTTCATTGGTGTCCCTGAAAATGGATAGATATTTAAGAGAAGAAAAATATTTAGACGAAGATGATGAATCAAAGGAGATGATTCTTCAATCTTCAATTGCAAATGTCAAGCGTAATACCCATACATTAATTTGTAATCAACTTGAGAAGATTCAACGATTGATAAATGAGCAAATCTAGTTGATGCACCATATTAATGCTACTGACGTTTTCAAAGAAGATAGAAAAGAAGGTGTTGATAAAGCATGGAGGAATATCGTTTTGAAACCATGCTTGGACATTGTGAAAAAATTTCTCAAAAATGATGATCAAAATATCATTATTGAGTCTACATAAACTAAAACTATTAGGACAATAGTTTCATTAGAATGGTTGCTATTTGAAACTGTTTAATAGTTTTAGTGTTGTTCAATTATTTTCTTTAAATGTAATATTTTTATTTTATTTTCACGATATGACGATAGTGAGGGTGAATCTCTGCACCTTTATTGTTGAAATCATATTGATATGTACATATTGTCTCCTTTTCAAGACTTCTAAGAGCATAATAATAAGACTTAGATGATTAACAAAAGAACTCACTTTTGTTTATGATTATTTTTTGCATACCTTTAAATATATTAGACGATTAAACTAGTTATCTACACATATTTTCAAGGTGTTAGAGTGCAAAGTGACCATAAATTATGAGAAAGATTCTACCTTTAAAGAATTTGATATAAGAAAATCCTTACCTATAAAGTGAAAATTGATGCATAAACAAAAAGGAAAAATTAGTTAATATGCAATCTATTAATAATAATAATTTAAAGGAATTTGAGTTAAATATTTGTGACGTGTTGTTTAATAGCCTAAGAATTAGGGTATTATCACTTGAATCATGACTTCACACATATTATTATTAGTTCCTTTTGCATGTCTCTGGGAGTCGATCTTCTCTTTAATCAAGTGTGCGATCTCCTGACAATGTGCATCTAGCAATTTTATCCTAAAATTATTTAACGCTAATCACCATAATCCGAGTTGATATATCCATATCACTATTCTAAAGAATCACTCTCATCCTTAAAGATATCTATTTATTCTAAATTTAGTGTTAGAAAATTTAATAATCTGAAAACAAAAATAAAGAAGGCTTGAGAAAGACTTTTTTTAAAGAAGATATTGCACGTGTATGTTTGGGGAATATAGATAATTGCAGATTTTTCTATGCTATGTCTGGGGAAAACATTGATATTTATAGAGCAAAGATGATACCTACATAATTAAGTTTTATACAAATATTTATTTTAAGGTCCGATCCGATCCAAGCCCAAGCCCCAAGTCTAAGTCCAAGTCATTGATATTTGATATATATTAATATAAATACGTACTAACACAATTACATGAGATCATTTTTAGTGTCAACGTGACAGAATGAAAAAAAATGACGGTAAATGTTGGGGGGAGATTTTACCCTTAAAGAGTTTGAAAGAATAAAATCCTTAATTCAAAATTTAAAATTGTCACTTTAACAAAGAAGAGAAAGTAGTAAATTTGCAATCTATCGGTAAGGATCATTTAAGCCAATATATTCTACCTACTTCAATCATGATAATGGAAGCTTGATTCAATGGTTAAATAAAAAAAGTTTTATATTATTACATGATACAAAAATTCATATAAATACTCGTAATTTAAATAATTATCGATAATTGTTCCTTCATTTAGTGGAATTTAGCTTACCACTTATGATGTGTTGTTAAATAGTGTAAGAATTGAACCATTATCACTTGGATGTAATCCTTCAGAAATATTATTGAGTACTTCTTGCATTCCTTTTGAAACTGATCTTTCTGTCTAATATGTATGCGATCTCCTAACAATGTGCACCTAGAAACTTCATCCTAAAATTATTTAAGCTTAATCACCAAAATTCATGTTGACACATCTGTAGATTTTTTCAAGAACTATTCTTATCCTAAAAGATATGAAGTTTTTTAATTTGGTATACAAATTAATAAGTTCATAATCACATTTTTACTTTAAAAGCCCAGTTATATACGATATCCTAACAATGCACATCTTGTAACTTTATCCTAAAATTATTTAATACGAATCACAAAAATTCAAGTTGAAATATCTATACATTTTTCACAAGTCATTATTATTCTAAAAGATATCAATAATTCTAAATTTGGTATGCCAATTACACATTTTACTATAAAAGCTCAATGCAATTTCTTTCATAACCACTTTCAAGCAAAATATATTTTTACGTAGTATATTCCATCTTAAGCAAGGTTTCTACTTATTAACTTTATATTTACAAGATTTTTGAATGTCTGACTGTATGCATGAGTGGTTTTCATGATATTATTATCTACTATTTTAAACTAATTACTATTTTGATTTTATTTTAAGTGTAGCTAAAATGAATACTTTCATCATCAACAATAAGTTCAGCAAGAAGAAAGTGGTAATCATAATGGGAGCCACAGGAACGGGAAAAACTCATCTCTCTATTGACCTTTCCACCCATTTTAGAGGATAAATAATCAACTCAGACAAAATGCAAGTATATAAGGGACTTCAAATTGTTACCAACAAGATCACAGACATCGAGAAACTAGGTGTACTGCACTATTTGCTAGGTATATATATTTATTTCCAACAGTATTTATATCAAATACCTACCTAGATAATTTATTAGTAGTAATTACAGATTCGAGTGTAAAATATACTTTCTTATTTAGAAAATTATTTATTTCCATAAAAGTGGTGCATGAGAAAGTTAATTTGGTTTCGGATATGAGATAAAAAAGATCTTTTTTCAAAAAATAATAATTACGAATCTTTTCTATTGATGGTAAGCTTCGTGCATCTCAACTAATTCGACCATGTGTGTGTATGGAGGGGGAGGGGGAGGGTGTCTTTGCTATTCTCCACCGATATAAGAATTGATTAATATATCTATTGAGTTCTAATATATGAGAAGAAATTATTAATTGATTTTGTCTCCATCAATGATTTGAACTAGAGACCTTATGATTCTTAAACCATTAACTTTTAAAATAAATCATATACTCATATTTATAAATATTTTTCGAAAAAGACACATTTTAGTGATTAGTTTATTTTGATGTCAATATTAATTGACCGTTATTTTGTTTCACATTTTCTTAGGTGAAACTGAGCCCAGATTCCGACTTCACCGCAGAAGATTTCTGCTTACAAGCCATTGTCTACATGGATAATTTTTTGAAGTCTGAATGTATTCCAATCATTGTTGGAGGGCCAAATTCATATATTGAAAAACTTGTAGAAGACCCTGCGTACATGTTCAAATATAAGTATGAAAGTTGCTTCATTTGATTTGACGTAGAGCAATCAGTCTTGAACCCTAGAGTTGACATGAGGGTTGATCAAATGGTCAATTCAGGTAATTTTTCTAATTATTTACATATCAATCAAGGTTTATCCGGATGTAATATAATCATGCTTCTAGTTGAAATTTATTTTTTATAATTTTCTTAATAAGATTTTTGATTTTCAAATATATGTTCCAATAAATTAAACTATTCTTAAATTTATGTTGCATGCAGGGCTAGTGGATGAGGTGCGACAAATATTTAATCCTGATGCAGATTACACCAAAGGAATCAGACGGTCCATTGGAGTCCCTGAAAATGGATAGATATTTAAGAGAAGAAAAAAATTTAGACGAAGATGATGAATCAAAGGAGATGATTCTTCAATCTTCAATTGCAAATGTCAAGCGTAATACCCGTACATTAATTTGTAACTAACTTGAGAAGATTCAACAATTGATAAATTAGCAAAGCTGGTTGATGCACCATATTATTTCTACTGACGTTTTCAAAGAAGATAGAAAAGAAGGTGTTGATAAAGCATGGAGGAATATTGTTTTAACACCATGCTTGGATATTGTGAAATTTTTTCTCAAAATTGATGATCAAAATATCATTATTGAGTCTAAATAAACTAAAACTATTACAACAATAGTTTCATTTGAACGGTTTCTATTTGAAACTGTTTAATAGTTTTAGTATTGTTCAATTATTTTCTTTAAATGTAATATTTTTATTTTATTTTCATGATATGACTAACAGTGAGGGTGAATCTTTGCACCTTTATTGTTGAAATCATATTGATATGTACATATTGTCTCCTTTTCATAACTTCTAAGAGCATAATAATAAGACTTAGTTGATTAACAAAAGAACTCACTTTTGTTTATGATTTTTTTTGCATGCCTTTAAATATATTAGACGATTAAACTAATTCTCTACACATATTTTAAAGGTGTTAGAGTGCAAAGTGACTATAAATTATGAGAAAGATTCTAACTTTAAAGAATTTGAAATAAAAAAATCCTTACCTCTAAAGTGAAAATTGATGCAAAAACAAAATGAAAAAATTAGTTAATATGCAATCTCTAAATAATAATAATTTAAAGGAATTTGAGTGAAATATTTGTGACGTGTTGTTTAATAGCCTAAGAATTTGAGTATTATCACTTGAATCATGACTTCACACATATTATTATTACTTTATTTTGCATGTCTCTTGGATTCGATCTTCTCTTCAATCAAGTATGCGATCTCCTGACAATGTGCATCCAGCAATTTTATCCTAAAATTATTTAACGCTAATCACCAAAATCCAAGTTGATATATCCATATCACGATTTTAAATAATCATTCTTATCCTTAAAGATATCTATTTATTCTTAATTTAGCGTTAGAAAATTTAATAATCTGAAAACGAAAATAAAGAAGGCTTGAGAACGACTTTCCTTTAAGAAGATATTGCACGTGTATAGATTTGGGGAATATAGATAATTGCAGATATTTCTATGCTATGTCTGGAGAAAACATTGATATTTATAGAGAAAAGATGATACCTACATATTTAAGTTTTATACAAATATTTATTTTATGGTCCGATCCGATCCAAGCCCAAGCCCCAAGTCCAAGTCTAAGTCATTGATATTTGATATATATTAATATAAATACGTGCTTACACAATTACATGAGATCATTCTTAATGTCAACGTAACAGAGTGAAAAAAAAATGACTGTAAATGTAGGGGGAGATTCTACCCTTAAAGAGTTCGAAAGAATAAAATACTTAACACCAAATTTAAAATTGTCACTTTAATAAAGAAGAGAAAGTAGTAAATTTGCAATCTATTGGTAAGGGTCATTTAAGGAAATACATTCTACCTAATTCAATCATGATAATGGAAGCTTGATTAAATGGTTAAATAAAAAAAAGTTTTATATTATTCCATGCTACACAAATTCATATAAATATTCGTAATTGAAATACTTATTGATAATTGTTCCTTCATTTAGTGGAATTAGACTTACCACTTATGATGTGTTGTTAAATAGTGTAAGAATTGAAGCATTATATCTTCCTTCAGAAATATTATTGAGCTCTTCTTGCATTCCTTTTGAAACCAATCTTTCCGTCAAATATGTATGCGATCTCCTAACAATGTGCATCTAGAAACTTCATCCTCAAATTATTTAAGCCTAATCACCAAAATTCAAGTTGACACATCTGTAGATATTTTCAAAATCTATTCTTATCCTAAAAGATATGAAATTTTTTTAATTTGATATACCAATTAAAAAGTTCATAATCACATTTTTACTATAAAAGCCCAGTTATATGCGATCTCCTAGCAATGCACATCTTGTAACTTTATCCTAAAATTATTTAATACTAATCACCAAAATTCAAGTTGACATATCAATACATTTTTCAAAAGTCATTGTTATCCTAAAAGATATTAGTAATTCTGAATTTGGTATGCCAATTAATAAGTCCACAAAAACATTGAATTTGGTATGCCAATTATTAAGTCCACAAAAACATTTTCCTATAAAAGCTCAATGCAATTTTATTCATAATCATTTTCAAGCAAAATATATTTTTACATAGTATATTCCATCTCAAGTAAGGTTTCTGCTTATTAACTATATATTTACAAGATTTTTGAATGTCTGACTGTATGCATGAGTGGTTTTCATGATATTATCTACTATTTTAAACTAATTACTATTTTGATTTTATTTTGTGTGTAGCTAAAATGAATACTTTCATCATCAACAACAAGTTCAACAAGAAGAAAGTGGTATTCATAATGGGAGCCATAGGAACGGGAAAAACTCGTCTCTCTATGGACCTTGCGCCCCATTTTCGAGGAGAAATAATCAACTCTGACAAAATGCAAGTATATAAGGGACTTCAAATTGTTACCAACAAGATCACAGATACCGAGAAACAAGGTGTACCGCACTATTTACTGGGTTTATATATTTATTTCCAACAGTATTTATATCAAATGACTACCTAGATAATTTATTAGTAGTAATTATAGATTCGAGTGTAAAATATACTTTATTATTAAGAAAATTATTTATTTCCATAAAATTGGTGTCTGAGAAAGTTAATTTGGTTTCGGATATGAAATAAAAAAGATCTTTTTTCAAAAAAAAATAATTATGAATCTTTTCTATTGATGTTAAGCTTTCGTGCATCTCAACTAATTCGATGATGTGTGTGTATGGAGGGAGAGGGGGAGGGTGTCTTTTCTATTCTCCACCGACATAAGAATTGATTAATATATCCATTGAGTTCTAATATATGAGAAGAAATTATTGATTGATTTTGTCTCCATCAATGATTTGAACTAGAGACCTTATGATTCTTAAACCATTAACTTTTAAAATAAATCATATAATCATATTTATAAATATGTTTAGAAAAAGACTCCTTTTATTGATTAGTTTATATTGATGTGAATATTAATGGACCTTTATTTTGTTTCACATTTTTTAAGGTGAAATTGAGCCAGATTCCGACTTCACCGCAGAAGATTTCTGCTTACTAGCCATTGTCTATATAGAAAAAATTTTGAAGTCTAAATGTGTTCCAATCATTGTTGGAGGGTCAAATTAATATATTGAAAAACTTGTAGAAGACTTTGCGTTCATGTTCAAATATAAGTATGAAAGTTGCTTCATTTGGATTGACGTAGAGCAATCAGTCTTGAACCCTAAAGTTCACATGAGGGTTCATCAAATGGTCAATTCAGGTAATTTTTCTAATTATTTTATATATCAATCAAGGCTTGCCTAGATTAAAATATAATCATGCTTCTAGCTGAAATTTTTTTTATATAATTTTCTTAATAATATTTTTGATTTTCAAATCTATGTTTCAATAAATTAAACTATTCTTATATTTATGTTGCATGCAGTGATAGTGGATGAGGTGCGACAAATATTTATTTCTGATGCAGATTACACCAAAGGAATAAAACGGTCCATTGGTGTCCCTGAAATGGATAGATATATAAGAGAAGAAAAAAATTTAGTCGAAGATGATGAATCGAAGGAGATGATTCTTCAATCTTCAATTGCAAATGTCAAGCGTAATACCCGTACATTAATTTGTAACCAACTTGAGAAGATTCAACGAATGATAAATGAGCAAAGATAGTTGATGCACCATATTATTGCTACTGACATTTTTAAAGAAGATAGAAAAGAAGGTGTTGATGAAGCATGGAAGAATATCGTTTTGAAACCATGCTTGGATATTAAGAAAATTTTTCTCAAAAATGATGATCAAAATATCATTATTGAGTCTACATAAACAAAAACTATTACGACAATAGTTTCATTTGAACGGTTGCTATTTGAAACTGTTTAATAGTTTTAGTGTTGTTCAATTATTTTCCCTAAATGTAATATTTTTATTTTATTTTCATGATATGACGAATAGTGAGAGTTAATCTTTGCACCTTTATTGTTGAAATCATATTGATATGTACATATTGTCTCCTTTTCAAAACTTCTAAGAGCATAATAATAAGATTTGGTTGATTACCAAAAGAACTCACTTTTGTTTATAATTTTTTTTTGCATGCCTTTAAATATATGAGACGATTAAACTAATTATCTACACATATTTTAAAGGTGTTAGAGTGCAAAGTGACCATAAATTATGAGAAAGATTCTACCTTTAAAGAATTTGAAATAAAAAAATCCTTACCTCTAAAGTGAAAATTGATGCAAAAACAAAATGAAAAAATTAGTTAATATGTAATCTCTTAATAATAATAATTTAAAGGAATTTGAGTGAAATATTGGTGACGTGTTGTTTAATAGCCTAAGAATTTGAGTATTATCACTTGAATCATGACTTCACACATATTATTATTAGTTCCTTTTGCATGTCTCTTGGAGTCGGTCTTCTCTTCAATCAAGTATGCGATCTCTTGACAATGTGCATCCAACAATTTTATCCTAAAATTATTTAACGCTAATCACCAAAATCCAAGTTGATATATCCATATCACGATTTTAAATAATCATTCTTATCCTTAAAGATATCTATTTTTTCTAAATTTAGTGTTAGAAAATTTAATAATCTGAAAGAAGGCTGGAGTACGACTTTCCTTAAAGAAGATATTGCACGTGTATAGATTTGGGGAATATAGATGATTGCAGATTTTTCTTTGCTATGTTTGGGGAAAACATTGATATTTATTGAGCAAAGATGCTACCTACATATTTAAGTTTTATACAAATATTTATTTTAAGGTCCGAGCCGATCCAAGCCCTTGCCCCAAGTCTAAGTCCAAGTCATTGATATTTGATACATATTAATATAAATACGTACTTACACAATTACATGAGATTATTCTTAATGTCAACGTAACAGAGTGAAACAAAATGAGCATAAATGTTGGGGAAAATTCTACCCTTAGAGAGTGTCACGACCCAGGGTAGCCCCTAGATGTAACATGGCGTACAAGACCCCGAGAGGCCTCACACAAGCCCTTAGCATACATAACATACAAGATAATAGAGAAAATAATTAAAAAGAGCATTATATAACAAAACAGCGGAAGTCTACAACTTATGTCTCAAGCCATCTAACATAATAGAATAGAAATGAAGGTTTGGGACGCAGCCCAGTACAATATCCAAAAGCATAATGGAAAGCATGAAAATGTAACAAGGTTAGGTCCTCGGACATAGGAAGCCTCACCAAGTCTTCACTATCACTGGAACTGACTAGCCACGAGTGGAATGAGAAGACCGCCAAGTCCTACATCAATAGAATCAATGTACGCAAAATTATGCGTTAGTACAATCAAGTGCCAAGTATGATAGCAATGCATAAAAGGGCATATAAACCATGCTAGAATGACATATAATCATGACATGCAATGGCCAAGCTAAAACATGAAAGAACACAAGAAACATGAAGCATAAAACATGGCCAAGACAAGCTATTCATCTTTCCTTTACTTTACTTTAAACCATCATCATGAGAACACTTGTTTTTTAACTTGTGGGGAAATAGCCTTAACCGACATATAAGACCATGTGAGCTATCAACATGGAATCCGGTGTCTGCCCCACACCGAAAAGGGGTGTCCTACTTGCCAAGGTAAGACCATGAACTGCTCAGATCGTGTCTATCATAGACCATCACCCTATGGTGGCACATAGGTTGTGGGACATGGGTAATCGCCACTTGTCCACTCGGTACTAAGCATATTTCCCACGGAATTATCATAGTTCATTTTATCTTAGGTAGACATGGGTAATCGCCTCTTGTCTACATTAGGGAACATGGGTAATCGCCTCTTGTCCCTTCATAGAATAGCTCCTTAAGAACATGGGTATTCGCCACTTGTTCTTCTATTAATCATGATTTCATTTTTAGTAGACATGGGGAATCGCCTCTTGTCTACATTAGGGAACATGGGTAATCGCCGTTTGTCCCTTCATAGAATAGTTCATAAATCATGGATTCAAGCTTAGTTGAGCAAACCTTTCAACAAGTTATGAATCATTTCGTGTGAGAAAACCTTTCACACTCATAGGTTGAGCATTACATGAGAAACCCTTTCACAACTCAACAAATGCAATAACATATCATAAACTTCATAAAACATGCATGAGTTCACAAGCTTCATATCTACATAGCTCATCATGCTCTTAACTCATAAATCATGGGTTCATAAGCTACTCCTCAAAACATGCAATTCAATGCAAGCTAATACTTAGAAAGCCATAAATAAAGGCAATTTAGTCATAATTGAGGGAACCCACATAATAGAGGAAAATCATGCATCTTTTCATAAAATATCCTCGTTTCATCATTCATAGTCTTACATGAAATTCATAGCTTGATAATCATAATCCTTAAATCAATTCTCAAAGAGTTCATGCAATTCATCTTTTCTCAATCAACCCACAATCATAAACATAATCATAAATTGGGGGATACTTAGCATAAACTCAAGGGATTCATCAAGTTGCATGTAAACCACGCTAAATCGTGCACTAGCTTATTTTACCACGCTAGATCGTGCACTATCAACCATAACATCAACAATGAAAAGCATAATGAAGAACCCATAAGAATTTGTCAAACCCTAACTCTCTTGGGCAAGACTATACCTTGAAAACCTTAAGGAAAAGAGGACCCATTGGAGGAAAGACTCCAAATGGTAAATACTATCATACCTTATTGCCAATGCCTTGAAATAAAAGGGGATTGGTGACCTTGATGAGAACCCTAGCTCTCTTCTTCTCCTTCTTGTTCTTCTAGAGAGAGGAATATTTGGAAGATGAGAGTTGGAAAATGAAGGGATTAGGGCTTAGAAAATATAAATAGGACCAAGGCTAAGGTGCAAAATCGTCTATTATGAGGAATAAACACTTAGGGAAAAAGTCAAAAAAGCCCTTAAATAAACAGTCGGGGCCAATCAATGGTCAGGACCTACGGTCCGTACATCCACTGATGGACCGTCCTGCTCTTCCGTCAATTGATTCAGAAAGTTTGTTTTGGACTGAAAATTTGGCTAAGTCTGGAAGGCATCTACGGAACCCATCGACGATTACAATCTACGGCTCGTCACTCCACCTACGATTAGTAGATGGCCTCCGTCGTCACTTGCACCAGAAGAATTTTAAAATTGCATTTTATTTATTTTCAAAAACTGGGGTGTTATAGAGAGTTCGAAAGATAAAATCCTCAACTCCAAATTTAAAATTGTCACTTTAACAAAGAAGAAAAAGTAGTAAATTTGAAATCTATCGGTAAGGATCATTTAAAAAAATATATTCTACCTAATTCAATCATGATGATGGAAGCTTGATTCAATGGTTATGTAAAAAAAAGTTTTATATTATTACATGCTACACATATTCATATAAATACGCGTAATTGAAATACTTATCGATAATTGTTCCTTCATTTAGTGGAATTAGACTTACCACTTATGATGTGTTCTTAAATAGTGTAAGAATTGAAGCATTATCACTTGAATGTATTCCTTCAAAAATATTATTGAGTTCTTCTTGCATTCCTTTTGAAACCGATCTTTCCGTCAATTATGTATGCGATCTCCTAACAATGTGCATCTAGAAACTTCATCCTAAAACTATTTAAGCCTAATCATAAAAATTCAAGTTGATACATCGGTAGATTTTTTCAAGAACTATTCTTATCCTAAAAGATATGAAATTTTATTAATTTGATATACCAAGTAATAAGTTCATAATCACATTTTTACTATAAAAGCCCAGTTATATGCGATCTCCTAACAATGCACATCTTGTAACTTTATCCTAAAATTATTTAATCCTAATCACAAAAATTCAAGTTGACATGCCTATACATTTTTCAAAAGTCATTATTATCCTAATAGATATCAGTATTTCTGAATTTGGTAAGCCAATTAATAAGTTCACAAACACATTTTACTATAAAAGCTCAATGCAATTTCTTTCATAACCACTTTCAAGCAAAATATATTTTTACATAGTATATTCCATCTCAAGCAAGGTTTCTACTTATTAACTTTATATTTACAAGATTTTTGAATGTCTGACTGTATGCATGAGTGGTTTTCATGATATTATCTACTATTTTAAACTAATTACTATTTTGATTTTATTTTATGCGAAGCTAAAATGAATACTTTCATCATCAACAACAAGTTCAACAAGAAGAAAGTGATGTTCATAATGGGAGCCACAGGAACGGGAAAAATTCGTCTCTCTATCTACCTTGCCACCCATTTTCGAGGAGAAATAATCAACTCTTACAAAATGCAAGTATATAAGGGAATTGAAATTGTTACCAACAAGATCACAGACACTGAGAAACAAGGTGTACCACACTATTTGCTGGGTATATATATTTATTTCCAACAGTTTTTATATCAAATGACTACCTAGATAATTTATTAGTAGTAATTATAGATTCGAGTGTAAAATATACTTTATTATTAACATAATTAATTATTTCCATAAAAGTGGTGTTTGTTAAAGTTAATTTGGTTTCGGATATGAGATAAAAAAGATCCTTTTTTTAAAAAAAAATTATGAATCTTTTCTATTGATGGTTAGCTTTCGTGCATCTCAACTAATTCGACGATCTGTGTGTGTGGAGGGGGAGGGGGAGGGTGTCTTTGCTATTTTCCACCGACTTAAGAATTGATTAATATATCTATTGAGTTCTAATATACGAGAAGAAATTATTAATTGATTTTGTCCCCATCAATGATTTGAACTAGAGACCTTATGATTCTTAAACCATTAACTTTTAAAATAAATCATATAATCATATTTATAAATATGTTTAGAAAAAGACACATTTTAGTGATTAGTTTATTTTGATGCGAATATTAATTGACTGTTATTTTATTTTACATTTTCTTAGGAGAAATTTAGCCAGATTCCGACTTCACCGCAGAAGATTTCTGCTTACAAGCCACTGTCTACATAGAACAATTTTTTAAGTATGAATGTGTTCCAATCATTGGTGGAGGGTCAAATTCATATATTGAAAAACTTGTAGAAAACCCTGCGTTCATGTTCAAATAAAAGTATGAAAGTTGCTTCATTTGGATTGACGTAGAGCAATCAGTCTTGAACCCTAGAGTTGGCATTAGGGTTGATCAAATTGTCAAGTTAGGTAATTTTTCTAATTATTTTATATATCAATCAAGGCTTGCCTGGATGAAATATAATCATGCTTCTAGCTGAATTTTTTTTATATAATTTAATTAATAATATTTTTGATTTTCAAATCTATGTTCCAATAAATTAAACTATTCTTAAATTTATGTAGCATGCAGGGCTAGTGGATGAGGTGAGACAAATATTTATCCCTGATGCAGATTACACCAAAGGAATCAGACAGTCCATTGGTGTCCCTGAAATGGATAGATAAAAGAGAAGAAAAAAATTTAGACGAAGATGACGAATCAAAGGAGATGATTCTTCAATCTTCAATTGCAAATGTCAAGCGTAATACCCATACATTAATTCGTAACAAACTTGAGAAGATTCAACGATTGATAAACGAGTAAAGCTGGTTATTGCACCATATTATTGCTACTGACCTTTTCAAAGAAGAGAGAAAAGAAGGTGTTGAAGAAGCATGGAGGAATATCGTTTTGAAACCATGCTTGGATATTGTGAAAATTTCTCAAAAATGATGATCAAAATATCATTATTGAGTCTACATAAACTAAAACTATTACGACAATAGTTTCATTTGAACGGTTGCTATTTGATAATAGTTTTAGTGTTGTTCAATTATTTTCTTTAAATGTAATATTTTTATTTTATTTTCATGATATGACGAACAGCGAGGTTGAATCTTTGCACCTTTATTGTTGAAATCATATTGATATGTACATATTGTCTCCTTTTCAAGACTTCTAAGAGCATAATAATAAGACTTATTAAATTAACAAAAGAACTCACTTTTGTTGATCATTTTTTTTGCATGCCTTTAAATATATTAGACGATTAAACTAATTATCTACACATATTTTCAAGGTGTTAGAGTGCAAAGTGACCAGAAATTATGAGAAAGATTCTACATATAAAGAATTTGAAATAAGAAAATCCTTACCTCTAAAGTGAAAATTGATGCATAAACAAAACGAAAAAATTAGCTAATATGCAATAATTTAAAGGAATTTGAGTTAAATATTTGTGACGTGTTGTTTAATAGCCTTAGAATTTGAGTATTTTCACTTGAATGATGACTTCACACATATTATTATTAGTTCCTTTTGCATGTCTCTTGGAGTCGATCTTCTCTTCAATCAAGTATGCGATCTCGTGACAATGTGCATCTAGCAATTTTATCCTAAAATTATTTTACGCTAATCACCAAAATCCAAGTTGATATATCCATATCACGATTTTAAAGAATCATTATTATCCTTGAAGATATCTATTTATTCTAAATTTAGTGTTAGATAATTTAATAATCTGAAAACAAAAATAAAGAAGGCTTGAGAACGACTTTACTTAAAGAAGATATTGCACGTGTATTGATTTTGGGAATATAGATAATTCCAGATTTTTCTATGCTATGTCTAGGGAAAACATTGATATTTATAGATCAAAGATGATACCTACATATATAAGTTTTATACAAATATTTATTTTAAGGTCCGATCCGATCCGATCCGATCCAAGCCCCAAGTCCAAGTCCAAGTCATTGATATTTGATATATTTTTATATAAATACGTACTTACACAATTACATGAGATCATTCTTAATGTCAACGTAACATAGTGAAAAAAAATGACCGTAAATGTTGGGGGAGATTCTACCCCTAAAGAGTTCGAAAGAATAAAATCCTTACCTCCAAATTTAAAATTGTCACTTTAACAAAGAAGAGAAAGTAGTAAATTTGCAATCTATCGGTAAGGATCATTTGAGGAAATGTATTCTACCTAATTAAATCATGATTATGGAAGCTTGATTCAATGGTTAAATAAAAAAAGTTTTATATTATTACATTCTACCCAAATTCATATAAATACTCGTAATTGAAATAATTATCGATAATTGTTCCTTCATTTAGTGGAATTTGACTTACCACTTATGATGTGTTGTTAAATAGTGTAAGAATTGAAGCATTATCACTTGAATGTATTCCTTAAGAAATATTATTGAGTTTTTCTTGCATTCCTTTTGAAACCGATCTTTTCGTCAAATATGTATGCGATCTCCTAACAATGTTGTCACGCCCCGAGTCTACACCCTGGACGTGGCCGGCACTTGAGAACCATTGTTGATCCCCAAGCGAACTCTTGGCTTGGCTCACAACTCAGCGGAAGACTTAACTCGAGCCTTTAAGGCTCCTAACATAGAAAAAGTAAACTCACAAACTTAATTGAATGATTAAAGATATTTAAAAGCTGAAAAATACTCAAATCTCAAGTTTTAGCAAAGCACCTGTCCACCCTCAATGAATAAAATGTCAGTATAGGCATGGGAGACTCCATCAACTCTAGACCTGTCTATGAAGCCTCTAACTAACTAAGACGGGTGTTGGGACAGACCCCACAACACCTCAACAAAATAAAATACTGAAATGAGTGAAATGGAAAGAATGTGCGGATCCTCCGAAAGTACTAGGAGGCCCACCAAAGCTGCTATCTGGAGTGCAAACGGTATCAACGGAGTGCCTGTTGATGACCCTGAACACCTATATCTGCATCATGAAACGATGCAGGTCGAATGATATCAGTACATTGAATGCACTCGTATGTAAAACAACTGAGTAAAACAATGACAGAAAAGATAGGGCTCGAGGAGTACTCACCTCAACTCAACTCAATGCAGAAGCAATACTCAAAAATAACTCAATGAAAAGCCTTTAAAATACAAAAGAAATCTCAAGAATACACATAGAATATCATAAAGCAAGTGTTTACTCATATTTGGGAGATTGTTTAACCGTTAACCATCACTCTGAGCTAAATGATGATACAACGTCTCGTCCACGCTGCCAGGACTGTCTTATACCTTTCTGGAGTATAAGACAACCTCAACTAAGTGGATCCACTAAGCTCTACCCGAAGGCATAAGGAAATCATCTAAAAAGTATGACTCCTTTACCCATGTTGGCATACATGGTTTATGGGGAGTTGAGTTGTCTGAACTCATCCCCATATCGGTGCTCAATACTACTCCCAATAAATATACTCATGCTCAATTAAGTAAAAATATACTCTTCCTCTGTTTTTGAGATAATTACTCAAACGATACTCTTTAATAATTAGTGCCTCAACTTCTCTTCTCAAAATCCTCTCAATTGTTTTTCAATTCAAAATCCTCTCTCTCACTCAAAATGATAGTTTTTGGAAATCAAAGTTTCATTTAACAAGTTACTCAAACAGCCTCTTTAACTCTACTCACAACTCCCCTTTATCTCTCTCAAAAGCAAGATCATTTTAAAATTAAAGTCCCAGTTCAAGAAATTCTAAAATTATTCAATAAATGCTCAATTTATAGAATTCTTTGCAGAAAATAAAATATGGACAGCCAACTCAATAAATAGGGTTCATACCAGAATCTAAGCATGAACCATAGCAAGATAACTACTCAAGAACATGAATACAATACTCAAGAATTAACTGGAATTCGGTAACAATAGGCAGAAAACTTGAATATTTCTCAAAAACATGGGATGGAACCCTAGATTTCATAATTTTGAATTTCTGAATGAAAATTGGCATGTGAATACACTAGCCCAACACTGAGGGAAGCCTTACATACCTGGAAGATCAAAGATCTTGGCGAAATCGCAAGCTCTTGGTTGAAGTTCTTGGAACCCTAGCCTTATCGCCTCTTGAACCTCCTCTCAAATTTTTCTAAGTGTACTAATGTTTCCAGACTGTTTCTGCTGTTTTTAGCCCGAAAATAATAGGGAAAAGTCTGGATTTGGGTTTAGAAGGGAGGGGAAAAGGTCTAAAATACCCTTTATGAAAACTGTCGGCGCGACCATTAGTCGTGAGCTATGGTCCGTCCTGTTCCTCCGTCGTTTGATTCAGAGAGTTTGCCACTTTGGCCTTCCAACTGACGATGCCCATGTACGGCCCGTCATCCGATCTATGGTCCGTACATGGCCACCGTAGGTCAGGCCCTGAGAACTGAAATTTGACTAAGTCTGGAGGCCAACCTACGGGTCCTAACTACGGTCCGTAGATCAGAATACGACCCGTACCTTTGGTCCGTAGAATCAACTCTTGAAACTTGACATTCTCCAACCTCAACCTGGTTTCTACGGTTGCCTTCCTATGGTCCGTAGGTCGGTCCCGTAGAACCAGTACTGCAGCAGTTTCTGTATTTTCTCCAACTCCAAGTTATGGGGTGTTACAATATCTCCCCTTTGGGAACATTCATCCTCGAATGAGCCCATACTAAGCCTGTAAGGGATGGGGACATCCAACAACCCAACACAATACAATTCCAAGCAACACATGCCAATTAAATTTAAAAAAACCCAAAGACTCAATATGTTAAATTTAAAACGGTACTTTGTTAAGAGTTACTACCTTGCTCTGGGTCTGAATTTGTGTCAAAAAAATGTGGATATCTCTTTTTCATGTCCTCCTCGGCCTCCCAAGTAGCTTTCTGAACGAACTGATTTCTCCACAAGACTTTCACCGAAGCAACCTCTTTGGTCCTCAATTTGCGAACTTGGCGATCAAGGATCTGAATGGGGATCTCCTCATAAGATAGGTTGTCCTTGATGCCAATATTCTCAGTACGCACAACAAGGGAAGGATCACTCAAGAATTTCTTCAACATAGAGATGTGAAATACTGGATGGACTGTCTCTAACTCTGATGGTAGCTCCAACTCATAGGCTACATTGCCAACTCTCTTTGATATTCTATAAGGACCAATGTAGCGGGGACTGAGTTTCCCTTTTCGGCCTAACCTCATCACACCCTTCATGGGTGAGACCTTCAGATATACCCAATCATCAACCTCGAACTCCAAATCTCTTCTCCTAACATCTGTGTAGGATTTCTGATGACTTTGTGCTGTCTTCAACCTCTCTTGAATTAACTTCACCTTCTCTATAGCTTGATGAACCAGATCTGGTCCTATAAATTCAGCTTCACCAACCTCAAACCAGCGTATAGGAGATCTACACCTCCTCCCATTTAAAGCCTCATACGGAGCCATCTGTAGCTGGAGTGGTAACTATTGTTGTATGCGAACTCGATAAGAGGCAAATGGTCATCCTAATTACCTTTAAAATCAAGAACACAGGCTCTCAACATATCCTCCAAGGTCTGAATGGTGCGTTCTGCTTGAACATTCATCTGAGGATGGAAAGTAGTACTAAGGTTCACCTTCGTGCCCAAACCTTTCTGAAATGACTTCCAAAAGTGTGCGGTAAACTGAGCACCTTCGTCTGAGATGATGGACAAGGGGACTCCATGCAATCGAACTATCTCACAAATGTACAAGTTTGCATACTCTTCTGCTGTATTGGTCGTCTTCACCGGTAAGAAGTGGGTTGATTTTGTCATCCGATCCACAATCCCCAAATGGAATCATGCTGCCTGCGAGATCGTGGTAAACCTGTGATGAAGTCCATATTGATCATCTCCCACTTCCATTCCGGAAGGCGTATATTCTGAGCTACACCACACGGTCTCTGATGCTCCGCCTTGACTTGTTGACAATTTGGGCACTTAGCAACAAATTCAGCGATGCACCTCTTCATGCTACTCCACCAATAAACTTCTCTCAAATCGTGGTACATTTTTGTGGAATCAGGACGAATTGAATATCTGGAACTGTGAGCTTCTTCCATGATCCTCTTTTGGAGGTCATCTACATCTGGAACACACAATCTTCCTTGATATCTCAACACTCCATCTCCCCTTGTGCAAAAGCCATCACTTTCTGCTTATGCACATTTACCTTCAACTCAAGCAAAATGGGGTTTTAGTCTTGCTTCTCTTTCACCTCTGCCACTAATGAGGACTCAGCTCCGTTCATCACAACAACTCCGCCTTCTCTGGAATCCAACAAGCGAACACCCAACCGTGCCAGCCTGTGGACTTCCTTAGCTAACTCCTTCTTGCCTTCTTCAACGTGGGATGTACTCCCCATGGACAACCTGCTCAAAGCATCAGCAACAATATTAGCCTTACCTGGGTGATAGAGGATACTCATGTCGTAATCCTTGAGCAACTCTAACCACCTCCTTTGCCTGAGATTGAGCTCATTCTGACTGAAAACATACTGGAGACTCTTGTGCTCTTTGAACACATCCACATGAACATCATAGAGATAGTGACGCCATATTTTGAGAGCAAAGACTACTGCTGCCAACTCGAGATCATGAGTTGGGTAGTTTCTCTCATGAATCTTAAGCTGTCTGGAGGCATAATCTATCACCTTACCCTTCTGTATCAATACACAACCAAGCCCAACTCTGGACGCATCACAATAGATGACAAAACCCTCTGTAACTTCTGGTAGGGTCAACACTGGAGGAGTAGTTAACCGAGTTTTCAATTCCTGAAAGCTTCTCTCACAAACTTCAGACCATTGGAACTTAGCTGCTTTCTGAGTCAACTTAGTCAATGGAGACGAAATAGATGAGAACCCCTCAACAAACCTTCTGTAGTAGCCAGCCAATCCCAAGAAACTCCTTATATCAGTTGGAGACGTGGGTCTTTGCCAATTCTGCACCGCCTCAATCTTCTGAGTGTTGACTCGAATTCCTTCGCCAGAGACAATATGGCCTAAGAATGCCACGGATTTGAGCCAGAACTCACACTTAGAAAATTTGGCATATAACTCTCGATCTTTGAAAGTTTGAAGGAATATTTTGAGATGACTAGCATGGTCCTCCTCATTCCTCGAGTAGATCAGTATGTCATCAATAAACATGACAACAAACATGTCCAGATATGGCTTAAATACCCTGTTCATAAGATCCATGAAGGTTGCAGGAGCGTTAGTCAAACCAAAGGACATAACAAGAAATTCATAATGACCGTAACGGGTCCTGAAAGCTATTTTTGGGATGTCACTTTCTCTCACTCTCAATTAATGATAGCCAGATCTGAGGTCTATCTTAGAGAAACAAGTGGCACCCTGAAGTTGGTAAAAAAATCATCAATTCTCGGAAGAGGATACTTATTCTTTATTGTGACCTTGTTCAACTAACGGTAATCTATGCACATGCTAAGGGAACCATCCTTCTTCCTCACAAAAAAGACCTGAGCATCCCAAGGTGAGACACTTGGTCGGATGAAACCCTTATCAATGAGATCTCTTAACTGCTCTTTCAACTCTTTTAACTCAGCTGGGGCCATTCTGTATGGCGGAATGGATATGGGTTGAGTATCTAGAAGAATATCTATTCTGAAGTCTGTCTCTCTCTCAGGAGGGACTCTGGGAAGATCATCTGGAAAGACCTCTTGAAACTCACTCACAACTGGAACTGACTGGATAGGTGGTTCCTCAACACTAGAGTCATTAACTTGGACTAAGTGGTAAATGCACCCCTTGGAGACTAACTTTCTGGCCTTAAGGTATGAGATGAAACGACCCTTAGGCACTGTTGAACTGCTTCTCCACTCTAGAACTGGCTCATTAGGAAACTGAAACTTGACTACTCGAGTTCTGCAATCAACTGAGGCATAACAAGCATGAAGTCAGTCCATACCTAGAATAACATCAAAGTCCACCATATCTAACTCAACCAAGTCAGCCATGGTGTCCTTGTGATAGACGGAGACAATACAATCCCGGTAGACTCTTTCTGCTAGAATAGACTCACCAACAAGTGTAGAAACATTGAAAGGCTCAAGAAGTTGTTCGGGGGAAATGCTGAACCTCATAGCTACGAAAGGAGTCACAAAAGACAGACTAGCACCTGGATCAATCAAGGCATATACATCAAATGTAAAAACTCGAAGCATACCAGTAACAACATCTGGCGAGTTCTCCTGATCATGTCAAGTACCTATAGCATACTGGTGGTTTGTACCTCCACCTGTCCCTGAAGTAGCTCCCCTCTGGCTGCTCCTAGCTGCTGGAGCTGCTAAAGAAGATTGGGCTCTATTACGCCCATTACCTTGTCTGTTATGTGGGCACTCTCTCATAAAGTGACCCGGCTGACCGCACTTAAAGCAGCCACTCGCGCCATCACAACACTCTCATGGGTGGTCTCTACCGCATCTGGTACATGTGGGGATCCAATTTGTTCTTGGTGCCACGCTACCCTGAGACTGAGTAGGTCGTGCTATGGAATTCTGGGAGTTCTAGTTCTTGAATTAACCTCTGTTGTTGGTGCAGGTGCACTAGCTGATGATGGTGCTGGTCCTGATGACCTCTGCTGGAAAGAGGACCGATTCCCATTTCCTATCTTTTGGTGGCCGGATCCATGGCTGGTTGTCTTAGCCCTCTTGCTACGGAACTCTTCCCTGTCCTTCAACTTATCTTCCTCAACTTGCTGCACATGGATCGTGAGCCTAGCTATGTCCATGTCCCCTATCAGCATAGCCGCCTTACCTTTCTTACTTGACAAGCGGGATAGCCCAGACACAAACAGGCTCATCCTTCTCCTCATATCAGCTACCATTGCTGGAGCATAGAGGGATAGCTGAGTGAACTTGATGTTGTACTCCTACACGCTCATAGATCCCTGCTTCAAATTAAGGAATTCTCTTACCTTTGCCTCCCTTAGTTCACGGGGGAAGAAACGCCCCAAGAAGGCCTCTTCAAACACTGCCCAACTCAAAGGTGGTGCTCTCTCTGCCCTGTTCTTCTTCCATTGGTCATACCATACCTTAGCAACACCCTTGAGCTGGTAAGAAGCTAGCTCCACACGCTCTGCATTAGCAATACGCATAACCTCAAACACCCTCTGCAGTTCCTCCACAAAGTTCGCCGGATCCTCTGTGATATTCGACCCAGTGAACTCTGGGGGATTCATCCTCAAGAATTTGCGAACTCTGGATGTATCAGCCACATCCTGACGACCTACTCTCTGTTGTCCAGCTTGATTTGCCACAACCTGAGTCAGCATCTGAATAGCGTTTCTGAGAAAAATTGGGTCCCACACCCATTATGCCATTTTAGCTAAATTCTACCAAGGACCTCGGATTTTGATCGGAAGCTCCCTGTAATTCTCGAAAGGTCGTTCTAGACCAAGCTCAGCATTCTGAAACTAACCGCGCTGTTGAAATTTTCATCCGAGTGCGTTTTCCAAGAAAGTTGACCAAAGTCAACCTTAGGCCAATTTCCAAAGGCTAAAGAGCTAATCGGCCCCAAATTCACACCGGAAACCCCGAGACTCATGCGAACCATGCTTCTAGCCTAATTTTTCTTTTTCGAAGCTGATGGAACCATCACAATTCTCATCTGAGGTCGTTTACGTGAAGTTATGACCGAAGTCAACTTTTCAAGGTTCAAAAGCTCCAAAATAGAAAATGGGCATAAAACCCAAACGAACGACCAGGCGACCGAATCGTCAGTGCCAGCAAGTCATAAATGACTCGGGGTCGCTACAGGAACACTCTAAACAACAGAAAGAAGGCATTAACACATAAATGACCTGGAGGGTCATTACAAAAAAGATCTTTTTCAAAAAAAGTAAGTTATGAATCTTTTTTATTGATGGTAAGCTTTCGTGCATCTCAACTAATTCGACGATGTGTGTGTATGGAGGGGTAGGGGGAGGGTGTCTTTGCTATTCTCCACCGACATAAGAATTGATTAATATATTTATTGTGTTCTATTATATGAGAAGAAATTATTAAGTGATTTTTTCTCCATCAATGATTTGAACTAGAGACCTTATGATTCTTAAACCATTAACTTTTAAAATAAATCATATAATCATATTTATAAATATGTTTAGAAAAAGAAACATTTTAGTGATTAGTTTATTTTGATGTGAATATTAATTAACCGTTATTTTGTTTCACATTTTCTTAGGTGAAATTGAGCCAGATACCGATTTCACCGCAAAAGATTTCTGCTTACAAGCCATTGACTACATAGAAATATTTTGAAGTCTGAATGTGTTCCAATCATTGTTGGAGGGTCAAATTCTTATATTGAAAAACTTTTATGCGTTCATGTTCAAATATAAGTACGAAAGTTGCTTCATTTGGATTGACATAGAGCAATCAGTCTTGAACCCTAGAGTTGACATGAGGGTTGATCAAATGGTCAATTCAGGTAATTTTTCTAATTATTTTATATATCAATCAATGCTTGCCTAGATGAAATATAATCATGCATCTAGCTGAAATTTTTTTTGTATAATTTTCTTAATAATATTTTTGATTTTCAAATCTATGTTCCAATAAATTAAACTATTCTTAAATTTATGTTGCATGCAGGGCTAGTGGATGAGGTTCGGCAAATATTTATTCCTTATGTAAATTACACCAAAGGAATCAGACGGTCCATTGGTGTCCCTGAAATGGATGGATATTTAAAAGAAAAAAATTTAGACGAAGATGATTCTTCAATCTTCAATTGCAAATGTAAAGCCTAATACCCGTACATTAATTTGTAACCAACTTGAGAAGACTCAACGATTGATAAATGGGCAAAGTTGGTTGATGCACCATATTTTTGCTACTGACGTTTTCAAAGAAGATAGAAAAGAAGGTATTGATGCAGCATGGAGGAATATCGTTTTGAAACCATGCTTGAATATTGTGAAATTTTTTCTCAAAAATGATGATCAAAATATCATTATTGAATCTACATAAACTAAAACTATTACGACAATAGTTTCTTTTGAACGGTGTCTATTTTAAACTGTTTAATAGTTTTAGTGTTGTTCAATTATTTTCTTTAAATTTAATATTTTAAAGTTATTTTCATTATATGACGAACGGTGAGGGTGAATCCTTGCACCTTTATTGTGGAAATCATATTGATATGTACATATTGTCTCATTTTCAAGGCTTCTAGGAGCATAATAATAAGACTTAGTTGATTAACAAAAAACTCACTTTTGTTTACGATTTTTTTTTGCATTCCTTTAAATATATTAGACGATTAAACTAATTATCTACACGTATTTTCAAGGTGTTAAAGTGCAAAGTGACCATAAATTATGAGAAAGATTCTACCTTTAAAGAATTTGAAATAAGAAAATCCTTACCTCTAAAGGGAAAATTGATGCATAAACAAATAGAAGAAAATAGTTAATATGCAATATGTTAATAATAATAATTTAAAGGAATTTGAGTTAAATATATGTGACGTGTTGTTTAAGAGCCTCAGAATTTGAGTATTATCACTTGAATCATGACTTCACACATATTATTATTAGTTCCTTTTGCGTGTCTCTTGGAGTCAATTTTTTCTTCAATCAAGTATTCGATCTCTTGACAATGTGCATCTAGCAATTTTATCCTATAATTATTTAACGCTAATCACCAAAATCCAAGTTGTTATATCCATATCACGAATTTAAAGAATCATTCTTATCCTTAAAGATACCTGTTTATTATAAATTTAGTGTTAGAAAATTTAATAATCTGTAAACAAAAATAAAGAAGGCTTGAGAACGACTTTCCTTAAAGAAGATATTGCACGTGTATAGATTTGGGGAATGTAGATAATTGCTGATTTTTCTATGCTATGTCTTGGGAAAACATTGATATTTATAGAGCAAAGATGATACCTACATATTTAAGTTTTATACAAATATTTATTTTAAGGTCCGATCCGACCCTAGCCCAAACCCCAAGTCCAAGTACAAGTCCAAGTCCAGGTCATTGATATTTGATATATATTAATATAAATACGTACTTTCACAATTACATGAGATCATTCTTAATGTCAACGCAACAGAGTGAAAAAAATGACCGTAAATGTTGGGGGAGATTCTACCCTTAAAGAGTTCGAAAGAATAAAATCCTTAACTACAAATTGAAAATTGTCACTTTAACAAAGAAGAGAAAGCAATAAATTTGCAATCTATTGGTAAGGATCATTTTAGGAAATATATTCTACCTAATTCAATCATGATGATGGAAGCTTGATTCAATGGTTAAATAAAAAAAGTTTTATATTATTACATGCTACACAAATTCATATAAATACTCGTAATTGAAATAATTATCGCTAATTGTTCCTTAATTTAGTGGAATTTTATCCTAACAATGCACATCTTGTAACTTTATCCTAAAATTATTTAATACTAATCACAAAAATTCAAGTTGACATATCTATACATTTTTCAAAAGTCATTATTATCCTAAAAGATATCTGTAATTCTGAATTTGGTATGCCAATTAATAAGTCCACAAACACATTATACTATTAAAGCTCAATGCAATTTCTTTCATAACCACTTTCAAGCAAAATATATTTTTACATAGTATATTCCATCTCAAGCAAGGTTTCTACTTATTAACTTTATATTTACAAGATTTTTTAATGTCTGACTGTATGCATGAGTGGTTTTCATGATATTATCTACTATTTTAAACTAATTACTTTTTTTATTTTATTTTAGGTACATTATATTTTATGTGTACCTGAAATAAATACTTTCATCATCAACAACAAGTTCAACAAGAAGAAAGTGGTGTTCATAATGGGAGCCACAGGAACGGGAAAAACTCGTTTCTTTATTGACCTTGCCACCCATTTTCGAGGAGAAATAATCAACTCTGACAGAATGCAAGTATATAAGGGACTTGAAATTTTTACCAACAAGATCACAGACACCGAGAAACAAGGTGTACCGCACTATTTTCTAGGTATATATATTTATTTCAAACAGTATTTATATCAAATGACTACCTAGATAATTTATCAGTAGTAATTATAGATTCGAGTGTAAAATATACTTTATTATTAAAAAAATAATTTATTTCCATAAAAGTTGTATCTGAGAAAGTTAATTTGGTTTTGGATATGAGATAAAAAAGATCTTTTTTCAAAAAAAATAAAAATTATGAATTTTTTCTATTGATGGTAAGCTTTTGTGCATCTCAACTAATTCGACGATGTGTGTGTATGGAGGGGGAGGGGGAGGGTGTCTTTGCGATTCTCCACCAACATAAGAATTGATTAATATCTATTGAGTTCTAATATATGAGAAGAAATTATTAATTGATTTTGTCTCCATCAATGATTTGAACCAGAGACCTTATGATTCTTAAATCATTAACTTTTAAAATAAATCATATAATCACATTTATAAATATGTTTAGAAAAAGACACATTTTAGTGATTAGTTTATTTTGATGAGAATATTAACTGACCGTTATTTTTTTTCACATTTTCTTAGGTGAAATTGAGCTAGATTCCGACTTCACCCAGAACATTTCTTCTTACAATCCACTGTCTACATAGAAAAATTTTGAAGTCTGAATGTGTTCCAGTCATTGTTGGAGGGTCAAATTGATACATTGAAAATCTTGTAGATGACCCTACGTTCATGTTCAAATGTATGTATGAAAGTTGATTCATTTGGATTGACGTAGAGCAATCAATCTTGAACCCTAGAGTTGACATGAGGGTTAATCAAATGGTCAATTCAGGTAATTTTTCTAATTATTTTATATATCAATCAAGGCTTGCCTAGATTAAATATAATCATGCATCTAGCTGAAATTTTTTAAAAATAATTTTCTTAATAATATTTTTGATTTTCAAATCTATGTTCCAATGAATTAAAGTTTTTCTTAAATTTACGTTGCATGCAGGACTAGTGGATGAGGTTCGACAAATATTTATTCCTGATGCAGATTATACCAAAGGAATCAGACGGTCCATTGGTGTCCCTGAAATGGATGGATAGATATTTAATCGAAGAAAAAAATTTAGACGAAGATGATGAATCAAATGAGATGATTCTTCAATCTTCAATTACAAATGTCAAGCTTAATACCCGTACATTAATTTGTAACCAACTTGAGAAGATTCAACGATTGATAAATGAGCAAAGCTGGTTGATGCACCATATTATTGCTACTGACGTTTTCAAATAAGATATAAAAGAAGGTGTTGATTAATCATGGAGGAATATCGTTTTGAAACCATGCTTGGATATTGTGAAATTTTTTCTCAAAAATGATGATCAAAATATCATTATTGAGTCTACATGTAATGACCCTCTAGGTCATTTCTATGTTAATGCCTTCTTTCTATCGTTTAGAGCTTTCCTGTAGCGACCCCAAGTCATTTATGACTTGCTGGCACTGACTGTTCGATCTATTGGTCGTTCGTTTGGGTTTTATTCCCATTTTTCTGTTTTGGACTTTTTGAACCTTGAAAAGTTGACCTCGGTCATAACTTCAGGTAAACGACCTCAGATGAGAATTCTGACAGTTCCATTAGCTTCGAAAAGGCTAAATAAGGCTAGAAGCATGGTTCGCATGAGTCCCGAGGTTTTCGGTGTGAATTTGGGGCCGATTAGCTCTTTAGCCTTTGGAAATTCACCTAAGGATGACTTTGGTCAACTTTCTTGGAAAACACACTCGAATGAAAATTCCGACAGCTCGGTTAGTTCTGAAATGCCGAGTTTGGTCTAAAACGACTTTTCAAGAATTACCGGGATCTTCGGATCAAAATCCGAGGCCCTTGGTAGAATTTGGCAAAATTGGCATATTGGGTGTGGGACCCACTTTTTATCGAAATGACCTCGTATGGAAATTTTGACTACGCCATTGAGTCCAAAAATTTGAATTTAGTGGGGTTGCATATCTAGTTTATTTTCATCGGGTCCCGAATGAATTCCAAGGGTCCGTTCAGAGACTTTGAAAAATAGAAAAAAATTTGGTTGCTGGTGCAGACCTTTAGCGACCATAATTCAAATGATGATTTCTCCCTTATTCGAGCTCCGATTTGAGTGATTCGAAGTCCTGTATGATTGTGAAGATTATGGCTACGCAGTGGAGTGATCAGAATGTGTTGTTGAACCCTCGTTTGTGGTGAATTTCAGCTCGAAGCTGCTGCCCATCAGGTGATTAGTTTATGATTTCTTCTTCATTTTAGAACTTCGATATCTTAAGCTCTAGAGCTCCATTTTTGGTAATTCAAAGTTCCAAGTGTTCGGGTTTTCATTGGCTTTGTGGATTTGAGGTTGGGGTTCATTGGGTGCACCTTGTTCTGCATGAAATTAGAGGTAAACCCCTTATTTGACCTATTTTTGTTAGTTTTAAATTTGTTATTGTTTGGTTGATTGAGAGCGGATCCGGCCCCTCTTTGATAAACTAGTTTAGGATTAGTGTTGAGGGAATGATTTTGGACCTATTGACGGAGTCAATTCCTAGAAATCCTGAGCGGGTCCCATTTTGTCTTATTTTGACCCAAAAATTGGTCTATCTCCAAATTTGATGATTTTTGTGTCTAATCGACCGTTGTGGCACTGTGATTCTATTTTTGATAGTGTGTCAGCAGTCTAAGGCCACTCGGAAAGGGAAAGCTTGGGTTGAGTGACTTGAAGAGCCCGTGATCGGCTATTTGGTAGGTTATGGATTCCATTCCTTTTAGAATGAGCTTGAATGTGTAAATACTGTTAGATGACTGTGATCTGGGGTGGTTAGCTAGGACTGTGATCCTATTCTTGATTTGCCCCAGTTTGGGATTTGTTGTTTGTTGATTTGGATTAGTATCATGTTATAGGTTGGGTTGTTGACTTGATTTGTTGTATATACTGTTGTGGGGTATTTGTTGGTGATTATTTGATGTTGCATGAGTGGGTATGAGAAATATGTTTGTGATTTGCTGTGTAATGACCCTCCAGGTCATTTCTGTGTTAATGCCTTCTTTCTGTCGTTTAGAGCTTTCCTGTAGCGACCCCATGTCATTTATGACTTGCTGGCACTGACTGTTCGATCGCCTGGTTGTTCGTTTGGGTTTTATGCCCATTTTTCTATTTTGGAGCTTTTGGACCTTGAAAAGTTGACTTCGGTCATAACTTCAGGTAAACGACCTCATATGAAAATTCTGACGGTTCCATAACCTCTGGAAAGGCAAAATTAGGCTAAAAGCATGGTTCGCATGAGTCCCAGGGTTTCTGGTGTGAATTTGGGGCCTATTAGCTTTTTAGCCTTTGGAAATTGGCCTAAGGTTGACTTTGGTCAACTTTCTTGGAAAATGCACTCGGATGAAAATTCCAATAGTGCGGTTAGTTCCGGAATGCCAAGTTTGGTCTAGAACGACCTTTCGAGAATTATCGGGAGCTTTCGATCAAAATCCGAGGCCCTTGGTAGAATTTGGCAAAAAATTGCATATTGGGTATGGGACCCACTTTTTGTCGAAATGACCTCGTATGGAAATTTTGACTGTGCCATCGAGTCTGGAATGTCGAATTTAGTAGGGTAGAATATTTGGTTTATTTTTAATCGGGTCCCGAACGAATTTCGAGGGTCCGTTTGGAGACTTTGAAAAATAACAAAAATCTAGTTGCTGGTGCAGACCTTTAGCGACCAGAATTTAGACTTTTAGCGACCAGAAATGATCTTTAGCGACCAATTTCGGGTTTTACAACCCAGAAATTTCAGCTTTTAGCCCTCATTTTCAAATGGCGATTTCTCCCTCATCTGAGCTCCATTTTTGGTGATTCAAAGTCCCAAGTGTTCGGGTTTTCATTGGCTTCATGGATTTGAGGTTGGGGTTTATTGGGTGCACCTCGTTCTAACGGGAAATCGGAGGTAAACCCCTTATTTGGCCTTTTTTTGTTAGTTTTAGATTTGTTATTGTTTGGTTGATTGGGAGCGGATCCGACCCCTAGTTGATAAACTAGTTTAGGATTAGTGTTGGGGGAAGGATTTGGGACCTTTTGACGGAGTCAATTCTTTGAAATCCGGAGCGGGTCCCACTTTGCCCGATTGTGATTCAAAAATTGGTGTATCTCCAAATTTGATTATTATTGTGTCTAAACCACCGTTTTGACGCTGTGATTCTATTTTTGATAGCGTGGCAGCAGTCTCAGGCCGTTCGGAAAGGGAAACCTTGGGTTGAGTGACTTGCAGCGCGCGTGATTGGCTCTTTGGTTGGTTACGGATTCCTTTCCTTTAAGACTGAGCTTGAATGTGTAAATACTGTTAGGATGACTATGAATTTGGGGTGGTTAGCTAGGACTATGATCCTATTCCCGATTTGCCCCAGTTTTGGATTGGTTGTTGGTTGATTTGGATTAGTATCATGTTATAGGTTGGGTTGTTGACTTGATTTGTTGTATATACTTTTGTGGGGTATTTGTTATTTATTATTTGATGTTGCATGAGTGGGTATGAGAACTGTGTTAATGATTTGCTGCTTATTGAGATTGTGCCATATTATAGGTTGTTGTGACGATGACTTAGTCCCACGTACCCTGTTGACTTGAGTATGTATTCGATGGCGATTCGGATGACCTAGATCCTTGTAGAATGATATAGCAGATTTGGGTCTAATAGTGTGAGCCTTTGTATAGGCGTTCCCGTGGCTCCAGTACCTTCCGATTCTTTCCCCTCTATTTTTTGAGATCGTGGGATACTTCCGGAAGATGTTGCGTTGAGCCGATTGACGGATGAATGGTGTTAGGCTAGGAGCCATCGTTTGACGTGCTTGTGGGCGACAGCCCGTGATGGTTAGCCTTACGATGCGATGTTCATGGTGGCTTTATCTGGTTTAAGGTTGTTAGCTCCAGTACGAGACTGAGGTAATGCAGTTCACGTCCGGTATTTCCTGCGCTAGGCTAACGGGGGTAGCCTATCCGCTCCGATCCGTGACTAACGTTATACGATGGCAGCCAGTTATTTCCAGCGCGCGCCCGTGGAGCGTGAGCTACTAGTCCCAGCTCGTGTTTTGACGTTACTAGGACGAAATTGATATTTCTAGTGATTGGACTGTTGAGCGTGGATTGATTAGCTCCCGTCCGAGAATAACGTTCCCGGTTCGAGCCCGACATTTCCAACTCGAGATCGTAGAGCGAGAGGTATTATTCCAATCCGAGACTGACGTTTCCGGTTAGAGTCCGGCATTTCCAGCTCGTGACTGATGATTTGGGCTGGGCCCATGTGTTGATGGTCGAGTGGGCCTCGGATATGGTTTATGCTCGAGCTGGGCTCGAAGGTTGATTTTAATGTAGTTGGGCTCAGGTATTGGTTGTTATTCGGCTGGGCCCAAACGATGGTTTCAGGGTCCGGGACCCTTGGTTCGAGGTTTATGGAATCGATATTACTTCGCTTCTGTAGTTAGCTCTTTTGTGTACCTGTCGGGCTTATGGGGGTCTGTTCAGGTTTTTATTTAAATTTGATCACGAGTGTGCCCAGCGAGTCTTATGGGGGGCCAGCTGGGTTTAGTTAGATAGTTATCTTCGGTTGGTTATCGTTGTTCGGTTTTCGTTCTGTTGACCTCTGTTGTTTTTGTGGCTGATTCTATCTTGTCTGCCTTTGTTTACCTTTCTTACTCAGTCGGCCTATGATGCCTACTAGGTACTTGTGGTTTTGGTACTCATACTACACTCTGCATCTATTTTCGTGATGTAGGTCTGAGCACCAGTAATCAGTGTTGAGATCGGGCCGGGAGTTGTCAGTTCGGGAGACTAGGGTGAGCACTTGGCGTTTTGGGATTACCAGTTTCCTTCTGTTTATATATTTTTGCTTGTCTTTTGTTTTCGAGACAGTTGTTTTAGTGGTCCGCTTTCAGGACTTGTACTCTTTTTAGTAGTTCTGTATTCGTGACTTACAGTTTTTGGGAGGTGTTGTATATATATTTTGTTCGTGTTCCAGCTTTCCTTATATGTTCTATTGTATGCTTCCGATTGGTCATGGATTAGTTTCCACTCTTAGTACCGTTACTGTTAAGTTCCGGGCTAGAGTTTGGCTGGCCTACCGAAGGGTCTTAGGTGCCATCATGACGTGAGAAATTGGGTCGTGACAAATTGGTATAAGAGCCTAGGTTCGTTGGTCTCACGTGTACAGAACTAGCGTCTAGTAGAGTCCTGCGGATCGGTGCAGAGACGTCTGTAACTTATCTTCGGGAGGCTACAGGATGTTCTTAGGATGTTTTCTTGCCTTGTATCTTTTCGTGCGTTGTTGGTCAATTGGTTTCTTGAAATCTTACTTGTTCCACTCTATTACAGGGATGGCTCGTACGTGTAGAGGACGTGATGCTGTGGCGCCAGGCCGAGGTCGAGGGAGGATTCCGGAGCCCAAGCCTCCAGCAGAGCAGATTCCACCTCAGCCGGTGGGGCAGGGACCAGCCCAGCAACCACCAGTTCCAGATATTGTTGCAGAAGTCTAGGGCTTGCTTGTCCAGTTGTTGGCGGCTATTACGGGTATGCAGCAGCAGCAGCCAACTCCAGCACCAATTCTAGAGCCGGTTCAGGTTCAGTAGGACCAGCCTGCGGTAGCGGCACCTGAGGTTGTTCAGCTGCCAGCACCAGCCGTGGTTCATCCAGACCCGTTGGACAGGGTCATACCTCTGCGAGAGTGGTTGACTACCTTCCGTGAGTGGTTGCAGACTTTGGGTTTGGTGGAGTCCAGAGGAGCAGACTTCACAGCTTACCAGTTGGACGAACCAGCTAGACAGTGGTGGCGTTCGTTTATTGAAACTAGGCCAGTTGGTTCTCCACCGGTGTCGTGGGAGAAATTTGCTGAGGCTTTTTTGGCCAAGTTCATTCCATGGAGTATGAGGGACCGCCTCCGTGATGAGTTCTCAAGATTGGAACAGGGCTCCATGACTGTATCTAAGTACGATGGAGTCGTCTCGTCATGCTACTATGATCCTGCCCACAGAGGAGGAGAGAGTCCGATGCTTCGTGAGAGGGTTGAGACTGTAGTTGAGGATTGAGTCTCAGTCATTGTTGGCAACGGGTTGTTCATTTTTGGAGGTGGTGGACCATGCCCATACTATTGAGCACCTTCGTCACGAGGCCCAAGGGGGTAGTAGCAAGAGGTTCAGGATGGATAGCAGGGCCAGTGGATCCCATCGCAGACCGAGGGTTGCTCGGGAACAGGTTACTTAAGGGTTCCAGCCACCCATTTCAAGCAGCATTGCAGACTTCTGTTGGTGACCAGTTCAGCCCTAGCAGTTCTAATGCCTAAGTCTGGCAGCGGAACCAGTGCCGAAATGACCGGACAGGGATTCACCGTAACCGGTCCGGAATCGGGATTCTGCCAAACAATTAATCCGGAACCTGAACGGAACCGGTACCGAGATTTTTGGTATTTTTGCCGTTTACTGTCCCGTCCCGGTATATACCGGGACCGGACCGGTAGACCGGTACACGCCTAAAGTTTATAAGAAATAAAATAATTCAATACTAATTAAAATCTTAACTTAAAGTTAAAAATAAAATATTTCAAAATATATATAAAACTTATTAACTTTTTTATAAAATAAAATTTAAACTCTTAATTCTTAAAGTTTAAATTTCAAACTTAAAAAGTTTAAAGTTTAAAATTTCAAAGTTCAAACTTTGAAAGTTAAAAAGTTTAAATTTCAAACTTTACACTTTTAAAAATTTTAATTTCAAACTTTAAAATTTTAAATTTTACATCAAACTTTTAATTTTAAAATATTTAAAATTTGAAATTATAACTTAAGTTTCAACTTTGAAATATAATAAAAAGATTTGTATTAAATTGAAGACAATAATTTAAAAAAGGCGAATAGCCTATAATTATATTAATGAAATCTAAATACTACAATTTGCGTTACAAATATTAGTAGAGGACCTAATCTACGCAGCCACCTTCTAGGAAGGGTTTTGTTTGAAATACACCTCGAATTATCATACTAATATTTGAAGGCTCTATTAAAGTCTTGTCTTAAATCATTTAACATTTCTCTAGTAACATGGTCTGGAATTGGTTGATCGGCTAGTTCCTCCAATGCATCAATGCCATCGTCACTACAATCTTGCAACATTTCATCTACATCACTTTCAAATCGAGTAGGTAAATTAGGTGGATGCCCATAATTCCTTCTTTCGGCATTAATCCAATCTCTAAATAATACTGATATCTCCAAGCTATCTGCTGCTTATGAATGTCTATGCTCTCAAATTTGAAATCTTGCCGCACTAAAAACACCCTCCGAAGCTACTGAAGATGCTTGAATAGCTAGCACATCTCTAACCACCGGTTGAAGTTTTGAAAAAAACTTGTCGCGTTTCCTCCACCAATCTAAAAGGTCAGGTACACCTTGATCATCCTTAATAGTTTCCGTTGCCTGATTAAGATATTCATCAAAATCATTCTTTTCATTAGAAGAAAGACCAAGATAACTTTCTAGCATATCATCAATATTATCTTCAAGTTGTTCATATCTACGTCTAGAGGCTTCAGGTTGTTCATTACGTACTACTTCATTTATTATACAAGAATTATACAAGTCATACAATTTTCTAGCTTCAATTTGTATACTATCTTTAATTGTTGCCAAGCTAGGTGTTTCATAATCTTGAATATCTAAATTGAAATATAGTTTATCAACCATTCGTGATGCACCTATTTCTTTGTAAAATGGGTTTAATAAACAAGCGGTTAAATAAATTTGAGGAATAGGAAAAAAATATTATTAAAATTTTTCAATCATAGCATTAACAGTATTTGCAAACCTTGGTTTATTTTTGAATTTAAAAAAATTATGAGAAATAACACAAATATTTGGTAAAACTGAGCAAATAGTTGGATAATAAAGTCCAGAAATTTGTTTTGTAGCTAAATAAAAAACGTTTAAAAAGTCTATAAGATCTTTTACGTCATTCCAATCATTATCATTAAGTCTATAGTCCATATTTGAATTATGAGCATTCCAAACCATTTGTAAAGGTTTTCTATATTCGTAAGCGACTTGAAGCATTTCAAATAAAGAATTCCATCTAGTACACACTGATTTTTGAATTTTTCTAGGGGGAAGATTATATTCACGACAACGATTTTCAAATTCTTTACATCTAGCCTTTACCTGACATTTAAAAATAAAATGACACGCAGTTTCACATTTTATGCAACCACGATTAAACATTGATATACCATCTCTAACAATCAAATTATATATGTGAGCAGCACACCTAATATGAAAACCATCAATATAAATAGGGCAAAGTGTCGGTTTTAGCATTTCAACAACAGATGTATTATTAGAAGCATTATCCAAGGTGACACTAAGAATTTTATCACAAATTCCATAATTTTGTAAAACATCTATAATAGTTTGAGATATGTAACTACCGGTTTTATGCATTTCACAACATTTATAACCTAAAATTCTTTTTTGCATAATCCAATTTTCATCGATCCAATGACTAGTAATAGTGAAATAATCATTATCATTAACACTACGACCCATATCAGAAGTAATAGACAATTTACAAGTATTATAATAAAATAAACAGCAAAGATATTGAAAATGTTGGCCTTGATAATCAAAAATAGCTTTTTTAATTGTGTTTCTTGAAAAATCTCTAAAAGAAGGATTATACACAACTTGAATATAATGAACAAAATCGGGATTTTCAGCAAAACTAAAAGGCAAGCCAATAACAACAATCATTTTAGCTAATTCTTCAAGATCTCTTTCTCTACTATATGTGCGATTGGTACTACGGCCAGAAACATTAGAAGGGTTCAATTGTGATTAGACCATATTAGAGCCCCCTACCCCTAGAGATGCATCAGGAAGGGGAGTACCATGTTTTTTAGCATCGGTTGTAGCCTTAGCTTGCAAATATTCAATTTTACAACATCCCATTAAATGATTACTTAAATGTCCTGTCCCACCCCCCTTTCCCGCAATTTTATGATTCATTCTATGTTTAAATTTATTACAAATAACTTGAGTTTTATCTTCAGTTTGAGTCATAAATTGCCACACAACAGATTTTTTAGCACGTTCTACCTTGGGCCTATCCCCACTAGGATGTACAGGAGGCATGGGAGCGGGAGCGGGAGCAGGAGAGAGAGCGGAAGTGGGAGTAGTAGCCGTAACTGGCTCTGTTTCATCATCATCATAAGTATCAATATCATCATTAACATCATCATATTCTACTTCATAATCTAATTCTTCATTAAAATTGCCAAACCTTGCTTCTAAAGCTTCATGATCTAATTCATTATTACTATCAATATGTAAAAAAGTTTCACCAACATGCGTACAATCTTCTGTATTTATTCTTAATTGAGCTACTTGTCTAGTTTTAGATTTAGAAAAAGTACCAAATGTTTTTTCTTTTTCGTTTAACACATTTCTAACCATACCATACAATCTTTCTTTAACTTTGCCTTTGCCAACATTTTATTTACCGGAATCCATATTAAAATATTAAAATTAATAAAACTATATATAGCGAAAATTAAATGCAAATAAATAAATAACTAAATAAGTAAAAACTAAATAGATGAAAGTTGGAACGAATGTACCAAACGTCTACTTAAAAGTAGACGTGTATGACCTAAAGGTGAAAGCCGAAATAGAATGATGAAAGTTGAAACATGAAGCTTGACGGTTGCTCCAAAAATCAAATTAATCCACCAAAAGTAATAAAATTTCAAATTTAATAGAGATTAGAGAGTAGAAGATTTGAGAGTTGAGAGTTGAAACTTGAGAGTTGAGAGAGTAGAAGATGAAGAAAATTTGTGAGTACGAATAATGAAGGGTTGGGGGTATTTATAGTTAAAAAATTGGACTAAATTATATTTTTAAAAACTTTGGGGTATTAAAATAAATTTGGACGGTAGGGGGGTGTTTTTGGGGGGTTAGATGCATGAATAGCCGTTGGGTGGGTGATGTACCGTGAGTTTACGGTACTTTTGATGCATTAAACTTAGAATTTTGCATGATGCTTAAGTGGTTTGGTATTAGATTTGATGTTATTTGTGCTAAATTTACAGGGAATAGGCTTTTGAAGCAGTTGAGGAGAATAATGCAACAATAGTAGATTTGTTGGTGATGAACGAGACAGTCTACGGACCGTCAATGACTTGACAAGTCGTCAGTTGGGGTCGTAGGTTCAGGAGCCTGAAGAAATTGGCCAAGTATGGAATGACGGACCAAGATGACGGTCTGTATATCTTGCTACGAACCGTAGATGCCCAATCGTAGAAAACTTTTGAGAGGGTCGCCTGCAGAGCTCGAATGATGGAAGAACAGGACGGGTTGTACATGGAATGACGAATCGTAGATCAGAACCATAGAAAAAGCCCTCAGGATTTTGCACAACTGCTGATTGACGGTTGGAACCTACGAGCCGTAGGTCGGTATATGAACCGTAGGTTGACAACCGTAGACGACACTGCCCAAGCCGAATTTCCCCAAATTTTCTTTTCCAAGTTTAATTAGGATTTATTTTCTATGTATACCCTATGTAAACTTCGTTTTAGGGTTGTTGAATATTGTTTGAATATTAAGTTATTACTTTGGGAATTGCTTTTCATCTTTGGAGAGGATTAATTCTTAAAGCTTGTTTATGCAAAGTAATTTTGATTTTCAATTCAAGATTGTGGAATCCATCTCTATTCACTGTAAGTTCATGATTTCTTCAAACCCGAAAGTGAATTGTGATCAAACAGGCATGAGTAACTAAATTCCACAACTAGGGTTGTGGGAACCATGAGTATTTACCAAAAGTAAACTTAATATTGTGTAATTCTTGAATGTGTTTATGCATGCTTTTGTAAATCTCTTTGCTTAGAACATTTTTTAATGGTTGCAAACATTAGAACATCTCCTAATTCTTGCGAACCCGGTATAGGCAGTAATGAACATCTAAGATATTATGCAACAGAGATTTAGTTGTCGATAATCCGCTATCTAATAACCCAACCTAGAAATAGCTGTGGGTTAATAATCTAGGTCAAAGGTAAGGGTTGGTAAATCAACACACGTAGACGGACCAAATTGCGGAGTGAAATTCCCTATTTAGAGGACCAATCACTTAGGGATACATAACTTACTGATCATGCATGCTAGACATTGAAAAGAATTACCATTATTAGGTTTACTGTGTTAAGAGCTTATGGGGAACACGTAAACCCTAGTTTCATTCTCAGATTGATATCTCAAACTGCAAGTTTTGTGTTTTGGTTACTTGTTATCAATCAAATCGTAAATTATTATTTCTTTAAATTATTGCTAATCTTCCCCCCCTTTTTTACTTCTTCTAGAAATAATCTGACTAAAAATACACTTAATATTAATTAGCCTAAGTCTGAACCATATTCCTCGTCGGATCGACCCTAACCTCTGTTAGGTTCTATCTTTGACAAGTGACCGCTTATACCTCCTTAGGGAAGTGTAGTTTGGGCGACATCAAATTTTGGCGTTGCTGCCGAGGAATAAGGCTTTTAGATTAGACTAATTTTGTTAGTGCACTTTTAGTCAATTATTTTCGAATTTACCTTTTATTGTTGTTTTTGATTGTTTACAGACTATAGTCCTGTGTATGCCAAGTACACGAAGTCAAGGCAATCCCCTGAGTCCTTACGACCCGGAACTCAGAAAAACTCTGTGAAAAATGGCCGGACTAGGTCAACAAGTTCTGATAGAAGATAATCCAAATGGCGAACCTCACCAAGAGGTACCTGGCATTCAACCGCCAGGAAATGTGGTTCAACCTCAGAATCCACAACTAGTTCAAGTACAGCATCAGCCTGCACCTAATGTTCGCCGCAACTTGGAAGTGGATTATACTGGCGCTATAGTTGTTCCTCCACTACCACCTGAATTCACGTTTGTGATCACAAGCAGTCTGATGCAGATGTTGACGGCTTGAGGACTATATGCTGGATTACCATCGGAAGATCCTCATGCTCACTGGACCAAGGTGACCAGCATTTGCAAAAGCAGCATGGGAAATCCAAATCTTGACATGAACGTGGTTGGCCTACGAGTGTTTCCACTGTCTCTAACTGGAGACGCTACTGTGTGGTTGAATGAGCTCCCATATAACTCTATGTTCACATGGAATTAGCTGCGCAATGCGTTTATTGAGAAATATTCCCAGTCTCAAGAAAGCTGAATCTCAAGGACAAACTCAACAATTTCAAAACTCTTCCGGGAGAGTCCGTTAGCTGTGCTTGGGATAGATTCACAAGCTGTATGAGGGCCGTGCCAAACCACCGCATCGATGATGAGTCACTCAACGAATACTTCTACCGCGGAATGGACAATAACGGTAAGGCGGTGCTTGATATTATTGCAGGAGGTTCTTATGAATCAATGACTTTCTTGGAGATTGCGGAGAGGCTTGAGAAGATCTCGAAGAATAACAAAGCATGGAACACCAAGGCGTCATCTATGAGAAAGAGTACCTTCTCAATACAAGCTGCTGAAAATTCATCTCAAGATGAACTCCGTGAAGAGTTGGCGCAACTAAGAACTGAAATGGGCTTAGTACTAAAGAATGTGAGTGGTAATGTAGAGAAGGTTAATGCAGTCCAATATCAACAGAATGTACCACCAAATGATTGGTACACATATGAGGAGGATGCGAATCTTATGAACGAACAGCCGGTGGGTTTTCGGCCAACCGCCCAAGGATCCAATCAGGAAAATTGGCGCCAAGGTCAAGGAAATCAAGGTCGAAACTATGGCAACTACAATAGGGAAGGACAATATAACTGCAAAGGGAACTTCAATTGCAACAACAATTACAACCAAGGTGGTCCGTACAACAGGAATTATAGGAGCAGAGCATATATCCCTCCTGGTAATAGAAATGGCGGATCAAGTATGACTCGCATTGAAGATATGATTAATAAGATGATGAGGCGATTTGATGACACGGATGACAATGTGAAAGAAATGAGGACTGATATCTCAGGCATCGGGCAAAAGGTTGAATCACATGCAGTAGCAATTCGGTAAATAGAGCAGCAGTTGAACTAACTGTCGGTGAATGTAAATCCGCGTCAACAAGGAACACTTCCCAGCAACACCATGCACAATCCCAAGAATGACGGGTAATGCATGGAAGTGACAACCAGAAGTGGGGTACAAACTATTGACCCACCCATGCCAACAGAAGTGGAAAATGCGAAGGCGTCTGATGAGGGTGAGAAAGAGGTAGAAGAACAACCCAAAGATCAAAAAGAGGTTGAGGTTGAAGTAACTCAAAAGGTCATCCCCTTGCCATGACCTCTATTTCCCTTTCCACAGCGATTAGTAAAGAAAATAGAGGAAGGGAAGTATAAGAAATTCTTATCTATGCTTAAACAATTATCTGTTAATGTTCCTTTGATTGAATCTTTGGAGAAAATGCCGGGTTATGCTAAATTCATGAAAGACTTGGTGACCAAGAAGAGAGCTGCAAGCTTAGAGGAAAGTGACAAGTTGCAGCATTGTAGTGCCATCGCCACAAGGTCACTGGTCCAAAAGAAGGAAGATCCTGGAGCATTCACCATACCATGTACTATCAGCGTGATGCACTTTGCAAAGGCACTTTGTGACTTTGGTGCGAGCATAAACCTCATGCCGCTTTCCGTGTTCAAGAAATTGGGCTTAGCAGCCCCTAAGCCAACTGCAATAGGCTACTGATGGCCGACCGAACGGTAAAGAAACCAATTGGAGTACTGCAAGATGTCTTGGTAAAAGTGGAGGCATTCATCTTTCTGGCGGACTTTGTGATTCTGGACTGTGAAGTGGACTTTGAAATGCCCATAATCCTAGGCAGACCGTTTCTTGCAACAGGGCGCGCTTTGGTAGATCTGGAAAAAGGACAAATGAAGTTTTGCTTAAACAATGAAGAAGTGACCTTCAATATTTGCAGAACAATGAAGCACCGTAGTGACATCAAGGAGATATCCGTGGTGATCTATGTGGAGGAGCTCAACCCGGAGGTGCCCATCGAGGAAAGGCTAGGAGTTGAAGCACTTGCGGCCGTAATCATGAATTTTGAAGGTGATGGAATCCTAGAATATGACGCATTGGTGGCTGCATTAGATGGAAGCGTGATCCATCATCGTCAACCCAAGTTGAAGTTAGACTTACTAAATCGAAAAACACTGCCTGCAAGACCATCTATTGAGGAACCCCCGGAGTTAGAGTTGAAAGCTCTTCCAACCCACTTGAGGTATGTATTTTTAGGCCAGAACAACACATTGCCTGTTATTATTCCTGCTGACCTTAATGTAGGGCAAGTTGAGGCTTTAGTTACGATGTTGAAGAGTTACAAAAGGGCGATAGGATGGAAAATTGCGGACATCATCGGTATCCCAACAGGGATTTGCACTCACAAAATTCAACTCATGCCGGAAAGCATTCCTAGTGTGGAGCATCAGAGAAGATTGAATCCACCGAGGCAAGAGGTGGTAAAGAAAGAAATTATCAAATGGTTGGACGCCGGTGTGATATATCCCATAGCTTATAGTAAATGGGTATGCCCGGTCCAATGCCTGCCTAAAAAGGGTGGAATCACTGTGGTGCCAAATGCTAAAAATGAGCTTGTTCCTATGAGGCCCGTCACAAGCTGGAGAGTTTGCATGGACTACCGCAAGCTAAATGCATGGACAGAGAAAGACCACTTTCCCATGCCATTGATGGATCAAATGCTAGATCGTCTTGTGGGAGAGGGTGGTACTATTTTTTTGATGGATACTCAGGGTATAATCAGATCTCTATAGCCCCTGAGGATCAAGAAAAGACTATATTCACATGTCCCTATGGTACATTCTCTTTCAAGAGAATGCCATTTGGACTCTGCAATGCACCGGCGACGTCTATATTCTCATACATGGTGGAGGACACCATTGAGGTATTTATGGATGATTTTTCTGTTGTTGGTAACACTTTCGATGATTGCTTGTTCTATTTAGGTGAAGCGCTGCGTCGATGCGAAGAATACAACCTGGTGCTGAACTGGGAGAAGTGTCACTTCATGGTGAAAGAAGGTATAGTGCTGGGCCACCGAATCTCCCAGAACGGTATTGAAGTGGATAGAGCTAAAGTAGAGGTGATTGAAACATTACCCCCTCCCATCTCTGTAAAAGGTATAAGGAGTTTCCTAGGGCATGCAGGTTTCTATCGCAAATTTATAAAGGAGTTCTCCAAAATTGCACATCCTTTGTGCAAATTGCTTTAAAAGGAGGTGAAGTTTGACTTTGATGAAGCATGCTTGAGGGCGTTTGAAGCACTGAAGGGGAAGCTGTCCTCTGCACCCATTATCATCTCACCAGACTGGTAAAAGCCGTTCGAGGTCATGTGCGATGCGAGCGGAGTGGCACTGGGCGTAGTGTTGGGACAAAGACGCGACAAAATACTGCATCCTATATATTATGCTAGCAAAACATTGAATACTGCCCAGAAAAACTATACGGTCACTGAACAAGAGTTGCTTGCGGTCGTTTTCGAGTTTGACAAGTTTCGATCCTATCTGCTGGGTACCGAGGTAATAGTACATACTGACCATTCTGAGTTGAGGTACCTCATGGCGAAAAAAAATGCTAAACAAAGGCTGATCTAGTGGATTCTATTGCTACAAGAGTTTGACCTCGAAGTCCGAGATAGGAAAGGAATAGAGAATCAAGTGGCTGTCACCTATCCAGATTAGAAGATGAAGCTATGCAGAAGTTGGCTGATGGCCTAGGGATTAATGATGGCTTTCCAGATTAACAGGTATTAGTTGCTTCTTTTGATGTTATTCTGTGGTTTGCAGATTTTGCCAATTATTTAGCTAGCAATGTGGTACCCTCGGACCTATCATTCCACCAACGGAGGAAGTTCATGGCTGATGTGAAGAAGTATTTTTGGGAGGAGCCCTATTTGTTTCGTATCTGTGCTGATGGGATTATTCGTCGTTGTGTGCTCGAGGTTAAGATGATGAGTATATTGGAAGCTTGCCATTCATCCCCTGTTGGTGGTCATCATAGTGGCATCCGGACTGCTCACAAGATCTTGCAATGTGGGTATTACTAGTCTACAATTCACTAAGATTCTCATGATTTGGCCAAGGCATGTGATCGATGCCAAAGGGAAGGAGGTGTTTCAAGAAGGCAGGAGCTTCCTATGAATCCAATATTAGTCATTGAACTCTTTGATGTATGGGGCATCGATTTCATAGGCCCATTTGTGAGTTCGTATGGCATGAATTACATCCTGGTAGCTGTTGACTATGTGTCAAAATGGGTGGAAGCTATATCGCTTCCAAAAAATGAAGGTAAAAGTGTCACGGCCTTTCTCAAAAAGAACATATTCTCCAGGTTTGGTACACCAAGGGCCATAATCAGCGATGGAGGCTCCAACTTTTGCAATAAGTTGTTCAAAGCGTTGCTGGAAAAGTATGGTTTTCTTCACAGTATAGCAACTCCATATCATCCACAGTCGAGTGGGCAGGTTGAAGTGTCCAATAAAGAGATTAAGCAGATTCTGTCAAAGACTGTGAATGCAAACCACACTGATTAGTCAAGAAAGCTCGATGATGCTCTATGCGCTTACCGCACGACATTCAAAACTCCCATAGGTACGTCTCCTTACCAACTTTTTTTTGGAAAATCATGTCACTTACGTGTAGAGCTTGAGCACAAGGCGATGTGGGCACTCAAGAAGCTCAATCTTGATTGGGGTGTTGCATCCAGTCAAAGGATGACATAGCTGAATGTGATGGATGAGTTTCGTCTCAAAGATTATGAGAGTTCAGCCTTGCACATGGAAAAGATGAAGAAGTACCATGATCAAAAGATAGAAAAGCGCAGTTTTGCTCCTGGTGATATGGTCCTCCTCTTCAACTCAAGGTTGCAGTTGTTTCCTAGCAAGCTAAAATCAAATGGACGGGTCCATTCAGAGTTGTCCAAATGTTTGCCCATGGCGCCGTTGAACTTGAAAACACGGAAGGGACCAAATTCAAAGTGAATGGCCAGAGGATCAAGCTCTATGTAGGCCATCAGGAGACGGTAAATGAGCTAATTGAGATATGGGGTCTTGTCGAAGTCTGAGTAGGCAAGACAACTGCGTCGTGCCGCAACATTAAATCAAGCGTTACTTGGGAGGCAACCCAAGTTGTAGATTCTAACCATGTTAGGATTTCTTTTTTTTTATGTATAGGGTCCGTGTCCAAAAAGAGTCAATAAAAACAAAGGGAAGTCCTAACGTTTGTGACGTGTGCAGGAAAATAAGATAGGTTTTGCAGAACATTAAGTGCAGAAGGGTCTACGGGTCCCATCTAAGGAACGTAACTCAAATGACGAACCGTAAATGGCACCCATAGACTCGAATGTTCCGAAGCAGTTGCAGCTTTAAAGTCTACGGTTACACAGTACGAGCCGTACATCATTCTAAGGACCGTAGTCTGCATCCACAGACCCCAGGTATGTTTTGAAATTTTGTCAAGTGTTAAGGCACATTTAAGGAGCATATTGACGGTCCATCGAACCACCTACGACCCGTCGATGGGAAACCGTAGATGGCAGTCAGGGTTTAAAATTGACCCGACCCATGGGTTAAAATTATTAAAACCCCAATTTTTTAAATTCTTCCCCCATTTCCCTCTACTCTCAACCGTTACACCCCTTCCACTTTCCACCCCTCCATCTACCAAACACCCTTTCATTCACCGCCCCCCCCCCCATCAACATATACTCCCCACCAAATCACTCTTTCTCTCCTTCTTTTTCAATTTTTTTTCTTACATTTCGTTTCTTTTCTATTCCATCACCTCCACTATTTTTATTCATCATCTCGTGGGTTTGGAGTTTTGCTCTTGCGTAGTTACGACGTTTTCGTACATAACATAAAAGGTATGTGTTTTGTTGGCCATTTACTTTAATTACCAAACTGGAAATTGGCTTGGTCCGTGTCCTGGGTAGTCACTTTTGTGGGAAATTGTGATTGTGTGTAGTTTTTAATGTTTATGAGGTGTTTTATGATAAGGGAAATTGAGTAATTGCTTTAAACAATGCATGAAATTTGTTTTGTTTGAATTTTTGACCTAGGGGTTGCCTATTTTAGTGATCAATGCATTAGAGAGTATAGTTGAAGCCTTATGATTACATAATTACTTGATTCTATGTTGCTTGGCTTGATATTGTGGTGTTTGCTTGGTTAGAATTGTGTTTGTGAAAAAACTTGGTATAACTGACACTGTGTGGTCGACGACCATTACCTACGGTTCGTAGGACAACCTACGGACCATAGATCCCTCCCGTCAGTCAGTCTCCCCATATTAGGCAAAGTTATTTTTGACGGTTTGATCTACGACCCGTAGATCTATTGAAGAACCGTCCTGCATACCGTCAATTGAACTTCAGAAAGTTGAAAATATGACTCCCCTATCTACGGTCTGGTCTACGGCCTGTAGTTCTTTCTACGGTCCGTAGTTCCTTCCCGTAGATACCAAATATAGTGGCAGTAGTTTGTTTTCTTTTCTTGCTTTATTTTTCTTTGCATTTTTTTTCCTAGTCACTAATGATGGCTCTACAGGTACAATGCCTCCAAAAAATAACACAACACTATAAACGGAAAGCTACTACTTCTGCTCCTGCACCAGCTCCTCCGGCCCGACGTCGGTTTCTCATAGATGAGGATTCTGAGGAGGATCGGAGTGGGTCTGAATATGACCCACCCTTGGGAGCCAGCTCCCCCAGGTCACCCTGCACCACTAGGCAGCAGGCCAGTCAGATGGCTACAGTACAGACACCGGAGCAGTCTACTTCCGGAGGAGAGGAGAGCACTTCCCAATCTGACAAGGAAGTGCATAGTTCTAGCAGGGGTGGAGAGGCCTCTCTGACCGGTGTTGCCCCTATCCTCCAGCCATTGGTTCCATCAGCTGCCCAGTCTGCGCCTGTGTCCACTTCAAGGTCGGAGTCTGATTCTGGTTCTGCCTTTGGGACCGGTTCGGGTGATAACGACCTTGGCGAGGAACACCTAATTCGGGTTGCAGGAGAATCCAACCTATGGTGTGTTCCGGGCATGTTTTGTATTTATCAAGAAGCCATCCTTTAGAATGCCCAAAACAAGTCCGCTAGGCAGATAGAGGAAGAGCGGCGGGTTCTTACAAGTAGCCTTCACACTATTCCCCAGATACATGAGCTGTTCAGGAAGCACCGCTGTGAGTGGATGGCTAAGACGCTTACTCGGTATAGTCCGATCATAGTCTGTGAGTTCGATGCCTCTTATGCTGCCACTGTCCTTCAGACTTCGCCCTGGCGGGCAAAGCCATTAGAGCTGCCACCACTCAAGTCTACCTTAGTCCAGGACATTCCCGTTGAAATTTCTGAGGCCACACTACGCCGTTTTATTTACGGCTCTTCACATGCTCAGCCTATCAACACGACCGAGTTTGATTATCGGATGCAGCAGGTCCGCGGTCGAGCTATGAGAGATGCTGTGCAGCGAGAGTCCTTGCTGAGATGGGTGGCTGGCCACATTGATGAGCAGGGAGTCCATGTAGAGTGGGTTTGAGACATGGCCCTGCCAATTAAGAAGGCCACACTTAGCTTTGCAGCAAAATTCTGGTGGTCTATCGTACGTACCCTGTTGTCTCCTACTATGGCGGATAACCAGTTGACTTGGGATTGGGCTGTGATGGTTGCTTGCTTGATGGCAGGCCATGAGATTGATTTTGCCCGTGTGCTCATTGCAGTGATACATGAGCGTGCCTTTTGGAAGACGACGACCTTGCCCTTTCCTTGCCTCATTTTTAGGTTGTTTCGTGAGGCGATAGTCCTAGTCTATTTTGCTGATTCATACGTTACGGTGTCCAAGACCGTGGATATTGGTCTTATCCGAGATGACACCAACCTTGCCATACCACGCAGGGGTATTTCGGTGGAGCTACCACCCATGGGAGAGGCCTTGGCGCCCGAACAGATTGATGTTACAGCTCCCGCACCTGCAGATGAGCCACAGGGGCCGTGCCCCCACCTACTGCTTCAGCTTCTACAGCAGGCACACCCCGAGCTCCACCGACTAAAGGGGCTGACCTACTCCCCATCGCTAGAGTAAGCCGATTAGAGGCTTAGATGGCGGCTCTACTACAACATATTTACCCGTGGATGCAGAAATTGGTAGAGGAGTCCGAGGCCCGGATTGAGCAGATGATAGATTCAAAGATTCTGGCTGTTAACCGGCGGATAGATGCTTTTGAGAGCCGGATGATGGAGAGGTCCCAGCCTGGACCAATGATTGATCTTACCGCTTTCCGAACGGAGTTATCTAGTCTCCGAGCTGATCTCACTGCCTTGGCTGCCACTGACATGGCTGCACCTCCACCAGCCCCGGAGCTTGACGCGGATGATATGGTGTTTACTGCACTCTTTGGTGGAGCACAGTAGGCCACTGAGCCCTCTCATGGAGCAGGCAAGCGCCCCCGTTCTGGAGTTGCCACTTATGCTGATCCGGATGAAGTGCGGCAAGCCCGCAAGAGAGAGAGACGAGCTTTAGAGGCTACCCAGCGCCAGTCCGTGATTGATGAGCAGATGTGCCAAGAGCGCGAGCGGGGGATGGCAGTGGGTGCTTCTGGTTCGGGGCTTGCTGCTGATGGTGAGCCCCACACTACTACTGTGGGTACTACTGATGGTGTCCTATTTGATGATCTCGTGGGTTCCATGCTACCGGACCCACCAGCATTTGAGTGATCTTCGCGCGTATGTGCCACGGGTTTGTCTCACCAGATGTTTTTACTTTTCTTGTGCATTGAGGACATTACACTATTTTCTTCATAGGGGTGGGGCAAATGGGTTTGGCCTTAAAGTGAAGTCTGAGTAGTATAACTTATAAATCCTTCCTTGGGGTTTTCTTGCCTGTGTTCTTTTTCCCTAAGGAACTGTTTAAATTTATGTTGAATCGGCATGTGTAGGATTATGATTGTCTATAACTAATCTGGAAATAAAGCAGGATGGCATTAGTGTGCATGAAACTGATATCCCTCCAATTTTAAATTTTTTACTTTGTGCTGTGAATGTGAATTGAATGAGTTGAATGTATTGGATCTTTGCATGACATGATGTAGTATAGGTACGACACTATTACTTAAGCTATAACATTAACTGGGTTCATTAGTGATTCGATAATTGCAACAAGGTGTCATATGTGTGTGAGAGTTTTGATGATGCATATGAGATGTGCCAATCTAGAACTTTCCCTGTTAATCTTGCTAAGGTAATTTGAACTGAACACTAGGAGGTGATCATAGGCCATTGATTGTTTAAGTCCACCCAAGCCTAAAATGAATCAACAAATCCTGTGTGAAAATCTTTCCCTTTGATCCAAATGTTTGAGCCTAACGAATACCATTCTTTCTTTACATCCAGTTCACCTTCTCTTTAAAGTATTGTGAAATATTTTTTTTGGCCCTGGTCCCTCTGTGGACATCATGTACCTCAACATAGACCAAAAGTCTAAGTTGAGGGTGGCTAATGCAAAGTACTTGAATTCTGGCCCTGGTCCATTCACACTAAATGTGTAAGTTGAGGGTGGCTATTAAGAAGGAAAGCAAGAAAAACAAGGGTATGAATAGAGTTGTGTGTAAAGCAAAGGAAGCAAAGAATGTATGAATCACAAAAAGTCAAAAAAGAAAAAGAAAAAGAGTGACATGAATCAAAAGCAGTAATAATAAGTCACACTCAAGCTGATGAAAGCCTTAGGGAAAAGAGTATGAAGTGCAAAAAGAATGAATGAAGCGGCAGAAAACGAGAGGTAGCGAGCCAACTTAGATGTTAAGGAAAGGTAAGGCAAAGTCACTTAATATCCCGATATACCACACCTGACCCCGAGCTTACGTTATAAGCCAATAAAGTCCTATAGTGATTCTAGTAGGAAGTTTGGAAAGCCAAAGTAAAGAAGATAAGGGCAAGCCTATGGTATTGTGCACAGATTGTATTGAATTCGTTCTGAGTGTGAGTGTATACTAAGTCCCGAGATTGATAAATCAAAACTATGTGTGAAAAAGGGGATTTCTTTGTAGTGAGAGCACAAGTTGTTATTATTGGAAAGCTGATGCGTTTGTAAATTGTTAGATGTGTATGTACGTGTGCCTATTGGTACGTCGATGTCATGTATTTGATCCTCATGAGTTAGCTTGTTGGGTTTGCAAAGAATGCACACTTAGTTGGGAATGAATAAAGAGGAGGAAGATTGAGGTAATTGCTTTGTGATTGCTTGAAGTCCGGGTTGCTTGTAAACTTGTGTCGTTTAGAGTCTGTTTTGTTGCTTGAGGAAAAGCAAAGATTTTAAGTTGAGGGTGTGTCCCCAATAGCCATTACCCAACGACTACAACTTGAAAATTCGGTCCAGAAATTTTTTTTTTAAAAAAAATCTAGACTGAACCCGACCGGATCAGGACCGGGACCAAAATCGGTATTAACCGGACCGGGACGATCCGTTATTTTCCCTATTTCCATCCCATACCCTATCCCGGACCCCTCCCTTACCGACCCAAACTGGAGGCACCCAGACCGGTACTGGACCGGGACGAAACGGTACCGGGATCGGCACCTCCCGATTCCGCTGCCACCCTACTAATGTCGGTGTGAGTCAGGGCCGAGGTGGGTTTTATCCAGGTTCATCGAGTCGGGGTGGCCGACCTCCAGCAGCTAGCAAGTCTTCTCAGGGTTGTTTCACTGGTGGGGAGCTGGGTCATTGGGCCAGGGAGTGCCCTTCTTCTTCCAGAGCAGCTTACCAGCACCACAGGCAGTTAGGTCGGTATTAGCAATGGCACCTCCAGCCAAAGGAGGGTTCAGCATCAGGGGGCCCGGGGAGGTCCCAGGGGAGGCAGGAGTGGTGGAAGAGTTGATGCAAGAGTTAGAGGCGCCCAGGGCCACCTTTATGCAGCTCCAGCTAGAGCAGAGGCCGAGGCGTCTGATGATGTGATCACAGGTACGGTTCTTATATGCCATCAGCCCGCTTCAACATTATTTGACCCAGGTTCTACCTATTCATATGTGTCTGATTATTGTGTGCCTCGATTGGGAGTTAGTCCTGAGCCCTTATCTGCGCCCTTGCGTGTTTCGACCCCAATAGGGGATTCTTTAGTAGTGGATCAAGTGTGTAGATCCTGTGTGGTGGCTATTAGAGGGTAGGACACTCTAGTCGATCTTATTGTGTTGTGTATGGTAGACTTTGATGTGATCCTTGGTATGGATTGGTTGTCCTCTCATCGGACTGTCTTGGACTATTATGCAAAGACCGTTACTTTCGCCCTTCCCGGTATCCCACCGGTTGTGTGGCAGGGCTCTTATAGTCCCATACCGGTTAGGTTGATTTCTTATATGCGAGCTCAGAGGTTGGTGGACAGCGGGTGTTTGGCATACTTTGCATATGTTAGAGACGGGAGTAGGGAGGACCCTACAGTTGATTCAGTACCTGTTGTTCGAGAGTTCGCAGATGTATTTCCTGCCAATCTTCCTAGCCTACCCCTAGATCGGGAAATTGATTTTGGCATAGGATTGGAGCCGGATGGCACCTGCAGAGCTCAAGGAGCTTAATGATCAGCTCCAAGACTTATTGAGTAGAGGGTTCATTAGACCCAATGTGTCACCTTGGGGAGCCCCAGTCCTATTTGTGAAGAAAAAGGACAACTCTATGCGGATGTGCATCGACTACAGGCAACTATATAAGGTGAAGGTGAAGAACCGTTATCCTATACCTCGTATAGATGACTTATTTGATCAGCTTCAGGGAGCAACGGTGTTTTCGAAGATAAACCTGAGGTCAGATTATCATTAGTTGAGGATCCAAGCAGAGGATATCCCTAAGACAGATTTTAGGACTTGATATGGCCATTATGAGTTCCTGGTTATGTCTTTTGGGTTGACTAATGCCCCTGCTGCATTTATGGATATGATGACTCGAGTGTTCAGGCAGTACTTAGACTCCTTCGTCATTGTCTTCATCGATGACATCTTGGTATACTCGCAGAGCCACAGTGATCATGAGCAGCACTTGAGGACAGTGCTCCAGAATTTCAGACACCATCGGCTTTATGCCAAGTTCTCAAAGTGCAAATTTTGGTTAGAGTTTTAGCATTCCTGGGGCACGTGGTGTCCAAGGATGGCATTATGGTTGGTTCGACGAAGATTGAGGCTATTCGTGGTTAAGCTAGGCCCACTTCTGTGACTGAGATTCTGAGCTTCGTCGGACTAGAGGGGTATTACAGACGCTTTGTTGAGGGTTTCTCCACATTAGCAGCGCCTTTGACGCGGTTGACTCGCCAGGATGTTCTATTTGAGCTCCTGAAGGACTACGACCTCTCTATTCTTCACCATTCGAGCAAGGCGAATGTAGTAGCGGATGCCTTGAGTCGGAAGGCAGTGAGTATGGGTAGTCTAGCTTTCCTTTCTATCTCGGAGTGGCCCTTGGCTTTGGATATTCAGTCCTTAGCTAATCAGATGATTAGACTCGACATTTCGGCTTTTAGTTGTGTGCTAGCTTATGTGGTGGTTCAGTCATCTCTGTTTGACCAGATCTGTAGTCGCCAGTTTGAGGATGAGTCTTTGATAGCACTCAGAGATAGAGTGTTGGCAAGTGATGCCGGGCAGGCAACCTTAGATTCAGATGGGCTTTTGTGATTTGTTAGCCGTTTGTGTGTTCCCAGAGTTGGTGATTTGATCCAGCTGATCCTTAGCACAAGGCCCATGATTCCAGATATTCTATTCATTCGGGCACATCAAAGATGTATCGTGATTTGAGACAACATTACTAGTGGAGCGGTATGAGGAGAGATATATCAGATTATGTGTCCCGTTGTTTGTGTTGCCAGCAGGTTAAGGCTGAGCATTTGAGGACTGGGGGAGAGTTGTAGAGGATGCCCATTCCTGAGTGGAAGTGGGAGCGCATCACTATGGACTTCGTTGTTGGATTGCCATGAACTCCTAGAGGTGTTGACAGTATCTGGGTCATCGTGGATCGATTGACCAAGTCAGTACACTTCATACCCGTTCATACATCCTTCCATGCTGAGAGGTTAGCCCGTATCTACATTCGGGAGGTCGTCCATCTTCATGGTGTGCCTGTTTCAATCATTTCAGACATGGGCCCACAGTTCACTTCTAGCTTTTGGAGAGCATTTAAGGGAGAGTTGGGCACTTATGTGGATCTTATAACAATATTTCACCCACAGACTGATGGTCAGTCAGAGCGCACTATCCAGGTGCTTGAGGATATGTTGCGGGCCTGTGTTATAGACTTTGGAGGTCAGTGGGACCATTTCGTGCCCTTGGCGGAGTTTGCGTATAACAACAGCTACTATTCCAGCATCCAAATGCCCCCGTTTAAGGCCCTATATGGAAGGCGTTGTCGCACTCCCGTTGGTTGGTTTGAGTCTACGGAGCCTAGGCCGCATGGTACAGATTTCTTTCAGGAGTCCTTGGAGCATGTGAGGTTGATCCAGGACAGGCTCAGGACGGCTCAGAGTAGACAAAGGAGTTCTGCAGACCACAGGCGTCGGCCGTTGAGTTTTGTAGTGGGTTACAGAGTTTCCTCCGAGTATCGCCCATGAAGGGTGTGATGAGATTTGGGAGGCGGGGCAAGCTTAGCCCCGGGTTTATTAGACCTTTTGAGATTTTGAGGGCAGTTGGCGAGGTGGCTTATGAGTTAGCCTTACCTCCAGCTTTCTCAATTGTACATCCTATTTTCCATGTGTCGATGTTGCGCCGATATGTTCCAGATAAGTCTCATGTTCTCCAGTATGACGCCGTTGTGTTGGATGATCGCTTGACCTATTCTGAGGAGCCAGTTGCTATTTTGGCCAAAGAGGTGAGGCACTGAGGTCGAGAGCCATTCCTGTTGTTAAGGTCTGTTGGAGGCATCGTCCAGTTGAGGAGGCTACCTGGGAGATTGAGCGGGAGATGCAGGAGCAGTTCCCCAGCTTGTTTGAGCCCTCAGGTACTTCTTAATCATTACTTTCGCAGACGAAAGTCCTTTTAGTAGTGGATATTGTAATGACCCTCCAGGTCATTTCTGTGTTAATGCCTTCTTTCTGTCGTTTAGAGCATTCCTGTAGCGACCCCGGGTCATTTATGACTTGCGGGCACTGACGATTCGGTCGCCTGGTCATTCGTTTGGGTTTTATGCCCATTTTTCTATTTTGGAGCTTTTGAACCTTGAAAAGTTGACTTCAGTCATAACTTCGGGTAAACGACCTTAGATGAGAATTCTGACGGTTCCATCAACTTCGGAAAGGCCAAATTAGGATAGAAGCATGGTTCGCATGAGTCCCGGGGTTTTCGGTGTGAATTTGAGGCCGATTAGCTCTTTAGCCTTTGGAAATTGACTTAAGGTTGACTTTGGTCAACTTTCTTGGAAAACGCACTTGGATGAAAATTTCTACAGCGCGATTTGTTCTGGAATGCCGAGTTTGGTCTAGAACGACCTTTCGAGAATTATCGGGAGCTTCCGATCAAAATCCGAGGCCCTTGGTAGAATTTGGGAAAAATGGCATATTGGGTGTGGGACCCACTTTTTATCGAAAGGACCTCGTATGGAAATTTTGGCCTATTTTTGTTAGTTTTAGATTTGTTAAATTTTGGTTGATTGGGAGCGGATCCGACCCCTATTTGATAAAATAGTTTAGGATTAGTGTTGGGAGAAGGATTTGAGACCTTTTGACGGAGTGAATTACGGGAAATCCGGAGCGGTTCCCACTTTGCCTGATTTTGACCCAAAAATTGGTCTGTCTCCGAATTTTTTAATTTTTGTGTCTAAATGACCGTATTGACGCTGTGATTCTATTTTTGGTAGCGTGGCAGTAGTCCGAGGCGGTTCGAAAGGGGAAATCTCCAATTGAGTGACTTGGAGCGCGCGTGATTGGCTTTTTGGTAGGTTACGGCTTCCCTTCTTTCTAGATTGAGCCTTATTGTGTAAATGCTGGTTGATATTTGTGAATCTGGGGTGGTTAGTTAGTATTGTTTCCCTTGTTCCCCGACTTGCTCAGTTTAGAATTGACTGTTGGGTTGTTATGGGCTAGTATCTGCCTTAGAATAGGTTGTGATTTATTGACATAGTCTCATGTACCTCGTTGACATGAGTATGTATCTGACGTTGTTTCGGATGGACTAGATCCTTGTAGACTGATATAGCAGACTTGGGTCAGATTATGAGCCTTAGTATAGGCGTTTTAGTGGCTTTCGGACCTTCCGATTCTTTGCCCCTTATCGCTGGGATTTTTGGGATACTGCCGGAAGATACTGTGGTTGCGTCAATTGTCGGCTGGATTGTGTTAGGCTGGGAGCCTTCGGTTTGTATATAAGTCGGGGCGGCGGCCCGTGATTTTTAGTCTCTTAGTGTATTATTTTTGTGGCTTATCCAATTCGTGACGGCTGGCTCCAGTACGCTGCGGACGTTACTCGGTTATCGCTCAGGATTTCCAGTGCTAGGCTGACAGGGGTAGGCTACCCGTTCCGGTCCGCAGCTGACGTTACACTATTGGAGCCCGTTATTTCCAGTGCGAGTCCATGAAGCATAGGCTACTAGTCCCAACTATGCGACCGATGTATCCGGTGGAACCAGTATTTCCAGCGTTAGACTGTCGAGTGTGGGCTATTTGTGCCAGTCCGAGACTGACGTTGCCCGGTTATAGTCCGGCATTTCCAGCTCGTGACTGATGACTGAGCTGGGCTGTGATATTTATGACTGAGCTGGGCTCTGATATTTATGATTGAGCTGGGCTTTGATATTTATGACTGTGCTGGACTCTGATATTTATGAATGAGCGGGGCTCTGATGGTAATGATTGGGTGGGGCCCTGGTGTTGTTCTTGAGTTGGTTATTCCTTCGTTTCTGTAGAATAGCTCTTTTGTGTACCTGGTGCTGTTCTGTTGACCTCTGTTTGTGCTGATTCTATCTTGTCCGCTTGTTTACCCTTCTTGCTCAGTCAGCCTATGATGCCTACTGGGTACCTATTGTTTTGGTACTCATGCTACACTCTGCATGTGTTTTCGTGATGCAGGTCTGAGCACCAGCTATCAGCGTTGATATCGAGCCAGCAGCGGTCTGTTCAGGAGACGAAGGTGAGCACTTGGCGTTTTGGGATTACCAGTCTCCTTCTGTTTATATGTTTTGGCTTGTCTTTTGTTTTTGAGACAGTTGTTCCAGTGGTCAACTTTCGGGACTTGTACTCTTTTTAGTTGTTCTGTACTTGTGACTTTCAGGTTTTGGGAGGTGTTGTATATATTATTTTGGTTCCGTTCCAGCTTTCGTGAGTGCTCTTATTGTATGCTTCCGCTTGGCTATGGATTAGTTTCCACCCTTAGTCCTGTTACAGTTTAGTTCCGGGATAGGGTTTTGGCTGGCCTACTCGTGGGTTGGTAGGCGCCGTCATGACTTGAGAAATTAGGTCGTGACAGGATCGGACCTTAAAATAAATATTTGTATAAAACTTAAATATGTAGGTATCATCTTTGCTCTATAAATATCAATGTTTTCCCCAGAAATAGAATAGGAAAATCTGCAATTATCTATATTCCCCAAATCTATACACGTGCAATATCTTCTTTAAGTAAAGTCGTTCTCAAGCCTTCTTTATTTTTGTTTTCAGATTATTAAATTTTCTAACACTAAATTTAAATTTAGAATAAATAGATATCTTTAAGGATAAGAATGATACTTTAAAATCGTGATATGTATATATCAACTTGGATTTTTGTGATTAGCGTTAAATAATTTTAGGATAAAATTGCTAGATGCACATTGTCAGGAGATCGCATACTTGATTGAAGAGAAGATCGACTCCAAGAGACATGCAAAAGGAACTAATCATAATATGTGTGAAGTCATGATTCAAGTGATAATACTCAAATTCTTAGGCTATTAAACAACACGTCACAAATATTTAACTCAAATTCCTTTAAATTATTATTATTAAAAGATTGCATATTAACTAATTTTTCCTTTTTGTTTATGCATCAATTTTCACTTTAGAGGTAAGGATTTTCTTATTTCAAATTCTTTAAAGGTAGAATCTTTCTCATAATTTATGGTCACTTTGCACTCTAACACCTTGAAAATATGTGTAGATAATTAGTTTAATCGTCTAATATATTTAAAGGCATGCAAAAAAAATTCATAAACAAAAGTTAGTTCTTTTGTTAATCAACTAAGTTTTATTATTGTGCTCTCAGAAGTCTTGAAAAGGAGATAATATGTACATATCAATATGATTTCAACAATAAAGGTGCAAAGATTCACCCTCACTGTTCGTCATACTATGAAAATAAAATAAAAATATTACATTTAAATAAAATAATTGAATAACACTAAAACTATTTAACAGTTTAAAATATCAACCCTTCAAATGAAACTATTGTCGTAATAGTTTTAGTTTATGTAGACTCAATAATTATATTTTGATCATCATTTTTGAGAAATATTTTCACAATATCCAAGCATGGTTTCAAAACGATATTCCTCCATGCTTCATCAACACCTTTTTTTCTATCTTCTTTGAAAACGTTAATAGAAATAATATGGTGCATCAACCAGCTTTGCTCATTTATCAATCGTTGAATCTTTTCAAGTTGGTTACAAATTAATGTACGGGTATTACGCTTGACATTTGCAATTGAAGATTGAAGAATCATCTCCTTTGATTCATCATCTTCGTCTAAATTTTTCTTCTTCTCTTAAATATCTATCCATTTCAGTGAAACCAATGAACCGTCTGATTCCTTTGGTGTAATCTGCATCAGGAATAAATATTTGTCGCACCTCATCCACTAGCCCTGCATGCAACATAAATTTAAGAATAGTTTAATTTATTGGAACATAGATTTGAAAATCAAAATATTATTAAGAAAATTATAAAAAAAAAATTCAGCAAGAAGCATGATTATATTTCATCTAGGCAAGCCTTGTTTGATATATAAAATAATTAGAAAAATTACATGAATTGACCATTTGATCAACCCTCATGTCAACTCTAGGGTGCAAGATTGATTACTCTACATCAATCCAAATGAAGCAACTTTCATACTTATATTTGAACATGAACGCAGGGTCTTCTACAAGTTTTTCAATATATGAATTTGATCCTCCAACAATTATTTGAACACATTCAGACTTCAAAAAATTTTCTATGTAGACAATGGCTTGTAAGCAGAAATCTTCTGCGGTGAAATCGGAATCTGGCTCAATTTCACCTAAGAAAATGTGAAACAAAATAACGGACAGTTAATATACACGTCAAAACAAACTAATCACTAAAATGTGTCTTTTTCTAAACATATTTATAAATATGATTATATGATTTATTTTAAAAGTTAATGGTTTAAGAATCATAAGGCCTCTAGTTCAAATCATTGATGGAGACAAAATCAATTAATAATTTCTTCTCATATATTAGAACTCAATAGATATATTAATCAATTCTTATATGGGTGGAGTACAGCAAAGACACCCTCCCCCTCCATACATACACATAGTCGAATTAGTTGAGATGCACGAAAGCTTACCATCAATAGAAAAGATTCATAATTTTTTTTTGTTGAAAAAAGTTCCTTTTTATCTTATATCCGAAACCAAATTAACTTACTCAGACACAAATTTTTTGGAAATAAATAATTTTTTTAATAATAAAGTATATTTTACACTCGAATCTATAATCACTACTAATAAATTATCTAGGTAGTCATTTGATATAAATACTGTTGGAAATAAATATATATGCCAAGCAAATAGTGCGGTACACCTTGTTTCTCGGTGTCTGTGATCTTGTTGGTAACAATTTCTAGTCCCTTATATACTTGCATTTTGTCATAGTTGATTTTTTCTCCGCGAAAATGGGTGGCAAGGACAATAGGGAGTCGAGTTTTTCCCGTTCTTGTGGCTCCCATTATGAACACCACTTTCTTCTTGTTGAGCTTGTTGTTGATGATGAAAGTATTCATTTTAGCTACACATAAAATAAAATCAAAATAGTAATTAGTTTAAAATAGTTGATAATATCATGAAAACCACTCATGCATACAGTCAGACATTCAAAAATCTTGTAAATATAAAGTTAATAAGTAAAAACCTTGCTTCAGATGGAATATACTATGTAAAAATATATTTTGCTTGAAAGTGGTTATGAAAGAAATTGCATTGAGCTTTTATAGTAAAATGTGTTTGTGGACTTATTAATTAGCATACCAATTTCAGAATTACTGATATCTTAGGATAATAATGACTTTCGAAAAATGTATTGATATGTCAACTGGAATTTTTGTGATTAGTATTAAATAATTTTAAGATAAAGTTACAAGATGTGCATTGTTTTGAGATCGTATATAACTGGGCTTTTATTGTAAAAATGTGATTATGAACTTATTAATTGGTATACCAAATTAAAAAAATTCATATCTTTTAGGATAAGAATAGTTCTTGAAAAAATCTACAGATGTGTCAACTTGAATTTTGGTGATTAGGCTTAAATAATTTTAGGATGAAGTTTCTAGATGCACATTGTTAGGAGATCACATACTATCACGACCCAATTTCTCAAGTCATGATGGCGCCTACCAACCCACCAGTAGGCCAGCCAAAACCCTATCCCAGAACTAAACAGTAACGGGACTAAGGGTGGAAACTAATCCATACCCAAGCAGAAGCATACAATAAGAGCACTCACGAAAGCTAGAACGGAACCAAAATAATATATACAACACCTCCTAAAACCTGGAAGTCACAAGTAAAGAACTACTAAAAAGAGTACAAGTCTCGAAAGTGGACCACTGGAACAACTGTCTCAAAAACAAAAGACAAGCCAAAACATATAAACAGAAGGAGACTGGTAATCCTAAAAAGCCAAGTGCTCACCCTCGTCTCCTGAACAGACCACTGCAGGCTCGATATTAACGCTGATAGCTGGTGCTCGGACCTACATCACGAAAACAGATGCATAGTGTAGCATGAGTACCAAAAAATTAGGTACCCAGTAGAAATCATAGGCCGACTGAGAAAGAGGGTAAAAACAAGAGGACAAGACAGAATCAGCACAAACAGAGGTCAACAGAATAGGAAACGAAAAATCTGAAAGGAAGAACAAAAAAATAACTAAAATAAACCCAGTTGAGCCCCCCATAAGACCAGCTGGGCACACTCGTGCGCAAGTTTAAATAAAACCTGAACAGAGCCCCATAAGCCCGACAGGTACACAGAAGAGCTAATTTACAAAAACGAAGGAGTAACCAACTCAAGAACAACACCAGGGCCCCGCCCAATCATTACCATCAAAACCCCGCTCAGTCATAAATATCAGAGTCAAGCTCAGTCATAAATATCAGAGCCCAGCTCAGTCATCAATCACGAGCTGGAAATGCCGGACTCTAACCGGGCAACCTCAGTCTCGCACTTGCACAAACAGCCCACACTCGATAGTCTAACGCTGAAATACTGGTTCCACCGGATACGTCGATCGCATAGCTGGGAAAAGTAACCTATGCTCCACGGATTCGCACTGGAAATAACGGGCTGCAATCGTGTAACGTCAGCTGCGGACCAGAGTGGGTAGCCTACCCCCGTCAGCCTAGCACTAGAAATCCTGAGTGATAACCGAGTAATGTGCGCAGCGTACTGGAGCCAGCCGTCACGAACTGGATAAGCCACAAAAATAATACACTAAGAGACTAAAAATCACGGGCCGCCGCCCCTACATATATACCAACCGAAGGCTCCTAGCCTAACACAATCCAACCGACAATCGGCGCAACCACGGTATCTTCTGGCAGCATCCCAAAAATCCCAGCGATAAGGGGCAAAGAATCGAAAGGTCCGAAATCCACGAAAACACCTATACTAAGGCTCATAATCTGACCAAAGTCTGCTATATCAGTCTACAAGGATCTAGTCCATCCGAAACGACGTCAGATACATACTCAAGTCAACGAGGTACATGAGACTATGTCAATAAATCTTAACCTATTCTAAGGCAGAATCACAATAATCAGTCAATCATCAACCAGATTCACCCGGACCCACTCATGCAACATCAGATAACCACCAACAGATACCCCACAGTATGCATATCAGCAAATCAGATCAACAGCCCAACCTATAGCATGATACTAGCTCATAACAACCCAACAATCAACTCTAAACTGACGAAGTCGGGGAACAAGGGAAACAATACTAACTAACCACCCCAGATTCACAAATATCAACCAGCATTTACACAATCAGGCCCAGTCTAGAAAGAAGGGAAGCCGTAACCTACCAAAAAACCGATCATGCGCGCTCCAAGTCACTCAATTGGAGATTTCCCCTTCCGAACGGCCTCAGACTACTGCCACGCTACCAAAAATAGAATCATTGCGTCAATACGGTCGTTTAGACCCCAAAATTAACAAATTCGGACACAGACCAATTTTTGGGTCAAAATCAAGCAAAGTGGGACCCGCTCCGGATTTCCGGAATTGACTCCATCAAAAGGTCCCAAATACTTCTCCCAACACTAATCCTAAACTAGTTTATCAAATAGGGGTCGGATCCGCTCCTAATCAACCAAACAATAACAAATTTAAAACTAACAAAAATAGGCCAAATAAGGGGTTTACCTACGATTTCAAGTAGAACGAGGTGCACCCATCGAACCCCAACCTCAAATATACGATGCCAAAGAAAACCCGAACACTAGGGATTTTGAATCACCAAAAAAGGAGCTCTAGAACTCGAGATATCAAAATTTAAAATGAAGAAGAAATCATAAGTTGATGGCAGCAACTTCGAGCTGAATTTCACCACAAACGAGGGTTCACCAACACATTCCAATCACTCCACTGCCTAGCCACAATCTCCACGTTCATACAGGACTTCGAATAACTCAAATCGGAGCTCGGATAATGGAGAAATCGGCATTTGAAAATGAGGGTGAGAGCTGAAATTTCTGGGTTTAAAAACCCAAACCTCGCCGCTAAGACCATTTCTTGTCACTAAAAGTCTAATTTCTGGTCGCTAAAGGTCTGCACCAGCAACCAGATTTTAGCTATTTTTTTAAAGTCTCCGAACAGACCCTCGGAATTCGTTCGGGACCCGATAAAAATAAACCAGATATGCTACCCCACTAAATTCGACATTATGGACTCAATGGCGCAGTCAAAATTTCCTTACGAGGTCTTTTCGACAAAAAGTGGGTCCCACACCCATTATGTCATTTTAGCCAAATTCTACCAAGGGCTTCGGATTTTGATCGGAAGCTCCCGGTAATTCTCGAAAGGTCGTTCTAGACCAAACTCGCCATTCTGGAACTAACCGCGCTGTCGGAATTTTCATCCGAGTGTGTTTTCCAAGAAAGTTGACCAAAGTCAACCTTAGGCCAATTTCCACAGGCTAAAGAGCTAATCGGCCCCAAATTCACATTAGAAACCCCGGGACTCATGTGAACCATGCTTCTAGCCTAATTTGGCCTTTCTGGAGCTGATGGAACCGTCAGAATTCTCATCTGAGGTCGTTTACCTGAAGTTATGACAGAAGTCAACTTTTCAAGGTTCAAAAGCTCCAAAATAGAAAAAAGGGCATAAAACCCAAACGAACGACCAGGTGACCGAATGGTCAGTGCCAGCAAGTCATAAATGACTCAGGGTTGCTACAAGAATGCTCTAAATGACAGAAAGAAGGCCTTAACACAGAAATGACCTGGAGGGTCTTTACAATATCCACTACTAAAAGGACTTTCGTCCGCGAAAGTAAGGATTAAGAAATACTTGAGGGCTCAAACAAGCTGGGGAACTGCTCGTGTATCTCCCGCTCGATCTCCCAGGTAGCCTCGTCAACTGGACGATGCATCCAACACACCTTAACAACAGGAATGGCTCTCGACCTCAGCTGCCTCACCTCTCAAGCCAAAATAGCAACTGGCTCCTCAGAATAGGTCAAGGGATCATCCAACTCAACAGCGTCATACTGGAGAACATGAGTCTCATCTGGAACATATCGGCGTAGCATCGACACATGGAAAACTGGATGTACAGATGAGAAAGCTAGAGGTAAGGCTAACTCATAAGCCACCTCGCCAACTGCCCTCAAAATCTCAAAAGGCCCAATAAACCTGGGGCTAAGCTTGCCCCGCCACCCAAATCTCATCACGCCCTTCATGGGCGATACTCGGAGGAATACTCTGTCACCCACAGCAAAACTTAATGGTCGACGCCTGCGGTCTGCATAACTTCTCTATCTACTCTGAGCCTGTCCTGGATCAACCTTACATGCTCCAAGGACTCCTGAAACAAATCTTTACCATGCGGCCTAGGCTCCGTAGACTCAAACCAACCTATGGGAGTGCGACAATGCCTACCATATAGGGCCTCAAACGGGGCCATCTGGATGCTGGAATGGTAGTTGTTGTTATACGCAAACTCCGCCAAGGGCAAGAAATGGTCCCACTGACCTCCAAAGTCTATAAAACAGGCCCATAAAATATCCTCAAGCACCTGGATAGTGCGCTCTGACTGACCATCAGTCTGCGAGTGAAATGTTGTGCTAAGATCCACACGGGTGCCCAACTCTCCTTGAAATGCTCTCCAAAAGCTAGAAGTGAACTGTGGGCCCCGGTCTGAAATGATAGAAACAGTCACACCATGAAGACGGACGACCTCTTGAATGTAGATGCGGGCTAACCTCTCAGCATGGAAGGATGTATGAACGGGTATGAAGTGTGCTGACTTGGTCAATCGATCCACGATGACCCAGATACTGTCAACACCTCTAGGAGTTTGTGGCAATCCAACAACGAAGTCCATGGTGATGTGCTCCCACTTCTACTCAGGAATGGACATCCTTTGCAACTCTCCCCCAGGCCTCATATTCTCGGCCTTAACCTGCTGGCAACACAAAAAATGGGAAACATAATCTGAGATGTCTCTCCTCATACCGCTCCACCAGTAAGTTTGTCTCAAATCATGATACATCTTTGCTGTGCCCGGATGAATAGAATATCTTGAATTATGGGCCTCGCTAAGGATCAGCTGGATCAAATCACCAACTCTGGGAACACACAAATGGCTAACAAATCGCAAAACCCTATCTGAATCTAAGGTTGCCTGCCCGGTATCACCTGCCGACACTCTATCTCTGAGTGCTATCAAAGACTCATCCTCAAACTGGCGACTACAGATCTGGTCAAACAGAGATGACTGAACCACCACATAAGCTAGCACCCGACTAGAATCCGAAACGTCGAGTCTGATCATCTGATTAGCTAAGGACAGAATGTCCAAAGCCAAGGGCCTCTCCGAGACAGAAAGAAAAGCTAGACTACCCATACTCACTGCCTTCCGACTCAAGACGTCCGCTACTACATTCGCCTTGCCCGGATGGTAGAGAATAGAGAGGTCGTAGTCCTTCAGGAGCTCAATCCACCGACGCTGCCTCGAATTAAGATCCCTCTGCGTCATAATATACTGAAGGCTCCTATGATCAGTGAACAACTCACAATGAACTCCATACAGGTAATGCCTCCAAATCTTAAGCGCGAAAACTACCGCCGCCAACTCCAAGTCATGAGTGTGGTAGTTGCGCTCATGCAGCTTAAGCTGCCTCAACGCATAAGCAATAACTTGGCCCTGCTGCATCAGAACACAACCTAAACCAACGCCGGATGTGCCACAATATACCATGAAGCCCTCGCCCTCAACTTGAAGAGTCAAGATAAGAGCAGTAGTAAGCAATTCCTTAAGTCTCAGAAAGCTCCTCTCGCACTCCTCCGACCACACAAATAGAACATCCTGGCGAGTCAACCGTGTCAAAGGCGCTGTTAATGTGGAGAAACCCTCAACAAAGCGTCTGTAATACCCCGCTAGTCTGACGAAGCTCCGAATCTTAGTCACAGAAGTGGGCCTAGCCCAACCACCAATAGCCTCAATCTTCGTTGGATCAAGCATAATGCCATCTTTGGACACCACGTGCCCCAAGAATTCTACAGGCTCCAACCAAAATTCACACTTTGAGAACTTGGCATAAAGCCGATGGTCTCTCAAAGTCTGGAGCACTGTCCTCAAGTGCTGCTCATGATCACTGTGGCTCCGCGAGTATACCAAGATGTCATCAATGAAGACAATGACGAAGGAGTCTAAGTACTGCCTGAACACTCGAGTCATCAGATCCATAAATGCGGCAGGGGCATTAGTCAACCCAAAAGACATCACCAGGAGCTCATAATGACCATAACGAGTCCTAAAGACTGTCTTCGAGATGTCCGTTGCTCTAATCCTCAACTGATGATAACCGGACCTCAAGTCAATCTTTGAAAACAGTGCTGCACCCTGAAACTGGTAAAATAAATCATCTATACGAGGCATAGGATAACGGTTCTTCACCGTCACCTTAATCAGCTGCCTGTAATCGATGCACATCCGCATGGTGCCGTCCTTCTTCCTCACAAACAGGACTGGGCACCCCAAGGTGACACACTGGGTCGGATAAACCCTCTACTCAAGAGATCCTGAAGCTGATCACTGAGCTCCTAGAGCTTTGTAGGTGCCATACGATACGGAGGGATAGAAATGGGACTAGTACCCGGCTCTAAGTCTATGGCAAAATCAATGTCCCGATCTAGGGGTAGGCCAGGAAGGTCAGTGGGAAACACACTACGAACTCTCGGATGATAGGTACTGAGTCGACGGTAGGGCCCTCCCTACTCACATCTCTAACATATGCCAAATATGCCAAACATTCGCTGTCCACCAGCCTCTGAGCCCGCATACAAGAAATCACCCCAACTGGTGTGCGACTACAAGAACCCTGCCACACCACCGGCGGGATACCAGGAATAGCTAATGTCACGGTCTTGGCATAATAGTCTAAGACAGCCTGACAAGGGGACAACCAATTCATACCTAGAATCACATCAAAGTCTACCATACACAGCACAATAAGATCGACCAGAGTGTCCTTCCCCTGAATAGTAACCACACAGGATCTACAAACCTGATCCACTACTAAAGAATCCCCTATTGGGGTCGAAACACGCAAAGGCACAGACAAGGGCTCAGGACTCACTCCCAATCAAGGAACACAATAAGCTGACACATAAGAATAAGTAGAACCTGGGTCAAATAAAGCTGAAGTAGACTGATGGCATAAGAGAACCGTACCTGTGATCACGTCATCAGATGCCTCGGCCTCTACTCTAGCTAGAGCTGCATAAAAGTGGCCCTGGGAACCTCTACCTCTTGCGTCCACTCTACCGCCTGTCCTGCCTCCCCTGGGACCTCCCCAAGAACCCTGCTGCTGACCTACTCCTCTAGCTGGAGGTGCTACCGCTGAAATCGGTCTCGCTACCAGTGGAGCTGGTAAAGCTGATCTGGAAGAAGGGCACTCCCTAGCCCAGTGACAAAGCTCCCCACAAGTGAAGCAACCCTATGAAGATCGGCTAACCGCTGGAGGTCGACCACCCCGACCTGATGCACCTGACTGAAACCCACCTCGGCCCTGACTCGGACCGGTACTATACCCACTCTGACAGTGTTGATCACCCTCTGAAGTCTACAACGATGTCTAATATTGCCGACTAGACTGCCCTGACTGAAACCTCTGATAACTCCGATCCCGGGTATCCCTCGACCTACGATGGGTCCCACCGAAGCTATCATCTGACCTAGCCCTCTTGCCGCTGCCCCCCATGGGCCTCGCGATGAAGCTGCTCAATGGTGCTGGCATGATCTATCACATCAAGAAAAGAACAACCCGCTGACAACATAGACTGCGACTCAATCCTTCACTGCAGCCTCAATCCCCTAACAAAGCACCGGACCCTCTCCTCCTCCGTAGGTAGAATCATGGTGGCATGACGAGACAACTCCAGAAATCTAGCCTCGTACTCAGATACTATCATAGAGCCCTACTCCAACCTCGAGAACTCATCATGGATTCGGTCCCTGATGCTGCGTGGAATAAATCTGGCCAGAAAAGCCTCAGAAAACTTCTCCTACGACACTGGTGGAGATCCAACTGGCCTGGTCTCAATGAAAGAGCGTCACCACTGTCTAGCTGGTCCGTCTAACTGGTAGGCCGTGAAGTCGGCTCCTCTAGACTCCACTAACCCCAAGGTATGCAACCTCTCCCGGCAAGTAGTCATAAACTCGTGGGCATCCTCTCCCACAGCCCTTGAGAATCTCGGCGGTGACAATCTAAGGAACACACCGACCATCTTCTGCTCTAGCAAAGGCATAACCCAGTCCAAAGGGTCTAACTGAACCACAACTGGGGCTAGCGGCTGATGAACCTCTGGAGCCGCTACTGCAAGCAGGTCCTGCTGCGCTGGAACAGGCTCTGGAACTAGCGCTGGAGCTGGCTGCTGCTGCATACTACCAATAGCAGCTAAAAGCTAGGCAACCATTCCCTGAAGATCTGGGGCGATAACTGGAGCTGGTGGTGGCTGGGCTGGTCCCGGCACTACCGAATGAGGTGGAATCTGCTCTGCTTGAGGCTCCGGCTCTGGAGTCCTCTCTCTACCTTGGCCTGGTGCCACACCTCGACCTCAGGGTCGACCTCTACTACGCGTACGAGCCATCCTATGACAGAAGGACACAAGTGAGATTTCAAGAAACCAACTGGACACCAACCCACGATAAAGATACAAAGATAGGACAACATCCTAAGGACATCCTGTAGCCTCTCGAAGATAGTCACGGACGTCTCCGCTGCGATCCGCAAGGCTCTACTAAATGCTAGTTCTGTACAAGTGAGACCAACGAACCTAGGGCTCTGATACAAATTTATCACGACCCAATTTCTCAAGTCATGATGGCGCCTACCAACCCACCTGTAGGCCAGCCAAAACCCTATCTCGGAACTAAACAGTAACAAGACTAAGGGTGGAAACTAATCCATAGCCAAGAGGAAGCATACAATAAGAGCACTCACGAAAGGTGGAACGGAACCAAAATAATGTATACAACACCTCCCAAAACCTGGAAGTCATAAGTACAGAACTACTAAAAAGAGTACAAGTCCCGAAAGTGGACCACTGGAATAACTGTCTCGAAAACAAAAGACAAGCCAAAACATATAAACAGAAGGAGACTGGTAATCCCAAAATGCCAAGTGCTCACCCTCGTCTCCTGAACAGACCGCTGCAGGCTCGATATCAACGCTGATAGCTGGTGCTCGAACCTGCATCACGAAAACAGATGTAGAGTGTAGCATGAGTACCAAAACAACAGGTACCTAGTAGGCATCATAGGCCGATTGTGCAAGAAGGATAAAAACAAGCGGACAAGATAGAATCAGCACAAACAGAGGTCAATAGAACAGGAAACGAAAAATCTGAAAGGAAGCACAAAGAAATAACTAAAATAAACCCCGCTGAGCCCCCCATAAGACTTGCCGGGCACACTCGTGCGTAAGTTTAAATAAAACCTGAATGGACCCCCATAAACCCGACAGGTACACAGAAGAGCTATTCTACATAAACGAAGAAATAACAAACTCAAGAACAACACCAGGGCCCTGCCCAATCATTACCATCAGAGCCCCGCTCAGTCATAAATATCAGAGCCCAGCTCAGTCACAAATATCATAGCCTAGCTCAGTCATAAATATCAGAGCCCAGCTCAATCATCAGTCACGAGCTGGAAATGCCGGACTCTAACTGGGCAACCTCAGTCTCGGACTGGCACAAACATCCAAAACTCGACAGTCTAACGCTTGAAATACTGGTTCCACCGAATACGTCGGTCGCATAGCTTGGACTAGTAGCCTATGCTCCATGGACTCGCACTGGAAATAACAGGCTGCAATCGTGTAACGTCAGCTGCGGATCGAAGCGGGTAGCCTACCCCCGTCATCCTAGCACTGGAAATCCTGAGTGATAACCGAGTAACGTCAGCCGCGTACTGGAGCCAGCCGTCACGAACTGGATAAGCCACAAAAATAATACACTAAGAGACTAAGAATCACGGGCCGTCGCCCCCAAATATATACCAACCGAAGGCTCCCAGCCTAACACAATCCAGCTGACAATCGGTGCAACCACGGTATCTTCCAACAGCATCCCAAAAATCCCAACGATAAGAGGAAAAGAATCGAAAGGTCCGAAAGCCACGAAAATACCTATACTAAGGGTCATAATCTGACCAAAGTCTGTTATATCAGTCTACAAGGATCTAGTCCATCCGAAACGACGTCGGATACATACTCAAGTCAACAAGGTACACGAGACTATGTCAATAAATCACAACCTATTCTAAGGCAGAATCACAATAATCAGTCAATCATCAACCAGATTCACCCGGACCCACTCATGCAACATCAGATAACCACCAACAGATACCCCACAACATGCATATCAGCAAATCAAATCAACAGCCCAACCTATAGCATGATACTAGCTCATAACAACCAAACAGTCAACTCTAAACTAACGAAGTCGGGGAACAAGGGAAACAATACTAAATAACCACCCCAGATTCACAAATATCAACCAGCGTCTACACAATCAGGCTCAGTCTAGAAAGAAGGGAAGCCGTAACCTACCAAAAAGCCGATCAAGCGCACTCCAAGTCACTCAATTGGAGATTTCCACTTCCGAACGGCCTCAGACTACTGCCATGCTACAAAAAATAGAATCACAGCGTCAATACCGTCATTTAGACACAAAAATTAACAAATTCGGAGACAGACCAATTTTTGGGTCAAAATCAGGCAAAGTGGGACCCGCTCCAGATTCCCCGGAGTTGACTCCGTCAAAAGGTCCCAAATCCTTCTCCCAACACTAATCCTAAACTAGTTTATCAAATAGGGGTCGGATCCGCTCCCAATCAACCAAACAATAACAAATCTAAAACTAACAAAAATAGGCCAAATAAGGGGTTTACCTCCGATTTCAAGTAGAACGAGGTGCACCCATCGAACCCCAACCTCAAATATACGATACCAAAGAAAACCCGAACACTAGGGGCTTTGAATCACCAAAAAAGGAGCTCTAGAACTCGAGATATCAAAATTTAAAATGAAGAAGAAATCATAAATTGATGGCAGCAGCTTCGAGCTGAATTTCACCACAAACGAGGGTTCACCAACACATTCCAATCATTCCACTGCCTAGCCACAATCTCCACGATCATACAGGACTTCGAATCACTTAAATCGGAGCTCGGATGAGGGAGAAATTGGCATTTGAAAATGAGGTGAGAGCTAAAATTTCTGGGTTATAAAACCCAAACCTCGCCGCTAAAGACCATTTCTTGTCACTAAACGTCCAATTTCTGGTTGCTAAAGGTCTGCACCAACAACCAGATTTTAGCTATTTTTTTAAAGTCTCTGAACGGACCCTCGGAATTTGTTTGGGACCCTATAAAAATAAACTAGATATGCTACCCCACTAAATTCGACATTCCGGCCCAATGGCGCAGTCGAAATTTCCATACGAGGTCGTTTCAATAAAAAGTGGGTCCCACACCCATTATGCCATTTTAGCCAAATTCTACCAAGGGACTCGGATTTTGATCGGAAGCTCCCGGTACTTCTCGAAAGGTTGTTCTAGACCAAACTCGGCATTGTGGAACTAACCGCGCTGTCGAAACTTTCATCCGAGTGCGTTTTCCAAGAAATTTGACCAAAGTCAACCTTAAGCCAATTTCCAAAGGCTAAAGAGCTAATCGGCTCCAAATTCACACCGGAAATCCCGGGACTCATGCGAACCATGCCTCTAGCCTAATTTGGCCTTTCCGGAACTGATGGAACCGTCGAATTCTCATCTGAGGTCGTTTACCTGAAGTTATGACCGAATTCAACTTTTCAAGGTTCAAAAGGTCCAAAATAGAAAAATGGGCATATAACCCAAACGAACGACCAGGTGACCGAATCGTCAGTGCCAGCAAGTCATAAATGACTCGGGGTCGCTACAGGAACGCTCTAAACGATAGAAAAAAGGCATTAACATAGAAATGACCTGGAGGGTCGTTACAATAAAAGCCCAGTTATATGCGATCTCTTAACAATGCACTTTTTGTAACTTTATCCTAAAATTATTTAATACTAATCACCAAAATTCAAGTTGACATATCTATATATTTTTAAAAAGACATTATTATCCTAAAAGATATCAGTAATTCTGAATTTTGTATGCCAATTAATAAGTCCACAAACTCATTTTTCTATAAAAGCTCAATGAAATTTCTTTCATAACCACTTTTAAGAAAAATATATTTTTACATAGTATATTTCATCTCAAGCTAGGTTTCTACTTATTAACTTTATATTTACAAGATTTTTTAATGTCTGACTGTATGCATGAGTGGTTTTAATGATATTATCTATTATTTTAAACTAAATACTATTTTGATTTTATTTTATGCCTAGCTAAAATGAATACTTTCATCATCAACAACAAATTCAACAAGAAGAAAGTGGTGTTCATAATGGGAGCCACAGGAACAGGAAAAACTCGTCTCTCTATTGACCTTGCCACCCATTTTTGAGGAAAATAATACACTCTGACAAAATGCAGGTATATAAGGGACTTGAAATTGTTACAAACAAGATCACAGACACCCAGAAACTAGGTGCACCGCCCTACTTGGTAGGTATATATATTTATTTCCAACAGTATTTATATCAAATGACTACCTAGACAATTTATTACTAGTAATTATAGATTCGAGTGTAAAATATATTTTATTATTAAAAAAATTATTTATTTCCATAAAAGTGGTGTCTAAGAAAGTTAATTTGGTTTCGGATATGAGATAAAAAAGATCTTTTTCAAAAAAAAAATATTATCAATCTTTTCTATTGATGGTAAGCTTTCGTGCATCTCAACTAATTCGACGATGTGTGTGTATGGTGGGGGAGGGGGAGGGGGAGGGGGAGGGTGTCTTTGCTATTCTCCATTGACATAAGAATTGATTAATATATCTATTGAGTTCTAATATATGAGAAGAAATTATTAATTGATTTTGTCTCAATCAATGATTTGAACTAGAGACCTTATGATTCTTAAACCCTTGACTTTTAAAATAAATCATATAATCATATTTATAAATATGTTTAGAAAAAGACACATTCTAGTGATTAGTTTATTTTGAAGTGAATATTAATTGACCGTTATTTTGTTTCACATTTTCTTAGGTGAAATTGAGCCAGATTCCGACTTCATCGCAGAAGATTTCTGCTTACAAGCCATTGTCTACATAGAAATTTTTTTGAAGTCTGAATGTGTTCCAATCATTGTTGGAGGGTCAAATTCATATATTGAAAAACTTGTAGAAGACCATGCGTTCATGTTCAAATATAAGTATGAAAGTTGCTTCATTTGAATTGACGTAGAGCAATCAGTCTTGAACCCTAGAGTTGACATGAGGGTTGATCAAATGGTCAATTTAGGTAATTTTTCTAATTATTTTATATATCAATCAAGGCTTGCCTGGATTAAATATAATCATGCTTCTAGCTTAAATTTTTTTAATATAATTTTCTTAATAATATTTTTGATTTTCAAATCTTTGTTCCAATAAATTAAACTATTCTTAAATTTATATTGCATGCAGGGCTAGTGGATGAGCTTCAAAAAATATTTATTCCTGATGTGGATTACACCAAAAGAATCAGACGGTCCATTGGTGTCCCTGAAATGGATAGATATTTAAGAGAAAAAAAAATTTAGACGAAGATGATGAATCAAAGGAGATGATTCTTCAATCCTCAATTGCAAATATCAGGCGTAATACCCGTACATTAATTTGTAACCAACTGGAAAAGATTCAACGATTGATAAATGAGCAAAGCTGGTTGTTGCACCATATTATTGCTACTGATGTTTTCAAAGAAGATAGAAAAGAAGGTGTTGATGAAGCATGGAGTAATATCGTTTTGAAACCATGCTTGGATATTGTGAAAAAATTTCTCTAAAATGATGATCAAAATATCATTATTGAGTCTACATAAACTAAAACTATTACGACGATAGTTTCATTTGAACGGTTGCTATTTGAAACTGTTTAATACTTTTAGTGTTGTTCAATTATTTTTTTTAAATGTAATATTTTTATTTTATTTTCATGATATGACGAACTGTCAGGGTGAATCTTTTCACTTTTATTGTTGAAATCATATTGATATGTACAAATTGTCTCCTTTTCAAGACTTCTATGAGCATAATAATAAGACTTAGTTGATTAACAAAAGAACTCACTTTTGTTTATGATTTGTTTTTCCATGCCTTTAAATATATTAGACGATTAAACTAATTATTTACACAAATTTTCAAGGTGTTAGAGTGCAAAGTGACCATAAATTATGAGAAAGATTCTTCCTTTAAAGAATTTGAAATAAGAAAATCCTTACCTCTAAAGTGAAAATTGATGCATAAACAAAAAGGAAAAAATAGTTAATATGCAATCTGTTAATAATAATAATTTAAAGGAATTTGAGTTAAATATTTGTGACGTGTTGTTTAATAGCCTAAGAATTTGACACATATTATTATTAGTTCCTTTTGCATGTCTCTTGGAGTCAATCTTCTCTGCAATCAAGTATGTGATCTCCTGACAATGTGCATCTAGCAATTTTATACTAAAATTATTTAACGCTAATCACCAAAATCCAAGTTGATATATCCATATCACGAATTTAAAGAATCATTCTTATGCTTAAAGATATCTATTTATTCTAAATTTAGTATTAGAAAATTTAATAATCTGAAAACAAAAATAAAGAAGGCTTGAGAACGACTTTCCTTAAAGAAGATATTGTACGTGTATACATTTGGGGAATATAGATAATTGCAGATTTTTCTATGCTATGTCTGGAGAAAGCATTGATATTTATAGAGCAAAGATGATACCTACATATTTATGTTTTATACAAATATTTATTTTAAGGTCCGATCCGATCCAAGCCCAAGCCCCAAGTCTAAGTCCAAGTCTTTGATATTTGATATATATTAATATAAATACTTACTTACACAATAACATGAGATCATTCTTAATGTCAACATATCATAGTGAAAAAAAAAAGACCATCAATGTTGGGGGAGATTCTACCTTTAAAGAGTTCGAAAGAATAAAATCCTTAACTCCAAATTTAAAATTGTCACTTTAACAAAGAAGAGAAAGTAGTAAATTTGCAATCTATCGGTAAGGATCATTTAAGCAAATATATTCTACCTAATTCAATCATGATGATGGAAGCGTGATTCAATGGTTAAATAAAAAAAGTTTTATATTATTACATGCTACACAAATTCATATAAATACTCGTAATTGAAATAATTATCGATAATTGTTCCTTCATTTAGTGGAATTTGACTTACCACTTATGATATGTTCTTAAATAGTGTAAGAATTGAAGCGTTACCACTTGAATGTATTCCTTCAGAAATATTATTGAGTTCTTCTTGCATTCCTTTTGAAACCGATCTTTCCGTCAAATATGTATGCGATCTCCTAACAATGTGCATCTAGAAACTTCATCCTAAAATTATTTAAGCCTAATCACCAAAATTCAAGTTCACACATTTGTAGAATTTTTCAAGAACTATTCTTATCCTAAAAGATATGAAATTTTTTAAATTTGGTATACCAATTAATAAGTTCATAATCACATTTTTACTATAAATGCCCAGTTATATGCGATCTCCAAACAATGCACATCTAGTAACTTTATCCTAAAATTATTTAATACTAATCACAAAAATTCAAGTTGACATATCTAGACATTTTTCAGAAGTCATTATTATCCTAAAAGATATCAGTAATTCTGAATTTGGTATGCCAATTAATAAGCCACAAACACATTTTACTATAAAAGCTCAATACAATTTCTTTCATAACTACTTTCTAGCAAAATATATTTTTACATAGTATATTCCATCTCAAGCAAGGTTTCTACTTATAAACTTTATATTTACAAGAGTTTTGAATGTCTGACTGTACGCATGAGTGGATTTCATGATATTATCTCCTATTTTAAAGTAATTACTATTTTGATTTTATTTTATGTGTAGCTAAAATGAATACTTTCATCATCAATAACAAGTTCAACAAGAAGAAAGTGGTGTTCATAATGGAAGCCCCAGGAACGGAAAAAACTCGTCTCTCTATTGACCTTGCCACCCATTTTCGAGGAGAAATAATCAACTCTGACAAAATGCAAGTATATAAAGGACTTGAAATTGTTACCAACAAGATTACAGATACCGAGAAACAAGGTGTACCGCACTATTTGCTAGGTATATATATTTATTTCCAATAGTATTTATATCAAATGACTACCTAGACAATTTATTAGTACTCATTATAGATTAGAGTGTAAAATATACTTTATTATTAAAAAAACTATTTATTTCCATAAACGTGGTGTCTGAGAAAGTTAATTTTATTTCGGATATGAGATAAAAAAGTTCTTTTTTCAAAACAAATAATTATGAATCTTTTCTATTGATGGTAAACTTTCGTGCATCTCAACGAATTCGACGATGTGTATGTATGGAGGGGGAGGGTGTCTTTACTATACTCCACCCACATAAGAATTGATTAATATATCTATTGAGTTCTAATATATGAGAAGAAATTATTAATTGATTTTGTCTCCATCAATGATTTGAACTCGAGACCTTATGATTCTTAAACCATTAACTTTTAAAATAAATCATATAATCATATTTATAAATATGTTTAGTAAAAGACACATTTTAGTGATTAGTTTATTTTGATGTGAATATTAATTGACCATTATTTTGTTCCACATTTTCTTAAGTGAAATTGAGCCAGATTGCGACTTCACCTCAGAAGATTTATGCTTACAAGCCATTGTCTACAAAGAAACTTTTTTGAAGTCTGAATGTGTTCCAATCATGGTTGGAGGGTCAAATTCATATATTGAAAAACTTGTAGAAGACCCTGCGTTCATGTTCAAATATAAGTATGAAAGTTGCTTCATTTGGGTTGACATAGAGCAATCAGTCTTGAACCCTAGAGTTGACATGAGGGTTGATCAAATGGTCAATTCCGGTATTTTTTATAATTATTTTATATATCAATCAAGGCTTGCCTAGATGAAATATAATCATGCATCTAGATGAATTTGTTTTATATAATTCTCGTAATAATATTTTTATTTTCAAATCTATGTTCCAATAAATTAAACTATTCTTAAATTTACGTTGAATGCAGGGCAAGTGGACGAGGTGCAATAAATATTTATTCCTGATGCATATTACACCAAAGGAATCAGACCGTCCATTGGTGTCCCTGAAATGGAAAGATATTTAAGAGAAGAAAAAAATTTAGACGAAGATGATTAATCAAAGGAGATGATTCTTCAATCTTCAATTGCAAATGTCAAGCGTAATACCCGTACATTAATTTGTAACCAGCTTGAGAAGATTCAGCGATTGAAAAATGAGCAAAGCTGGTTGATGCACCATATTATTGCTTCTGAAGTTTTCAAAGAAGATAGAAAAGAAGGTGTTGATGAAGCATGGAGGAATATCGTTTTGAAACCATGTTTGGATATTGTGAAAAAATTTCTCAAAAATGATGATCAAAATATCATTATTGAGAATAAATAAACTAAAACTATTACAACAATAGTTTCAGTTGAACGATTTCTATTTGAAACTGTTTAATAGTTTTAGTGTTGTTCAATTATTTTCTTTAAATGTAATATTTTTATTTTATTTTCATGATATGAAGAACATTGAGGGTGAATCTTTGCACCTTTATCGTTTAAATCATATTGATATCTACATATTGTCTCCTTTTCAAGATATCTAAGAGCATAATAATAAGACTTAGTTGATTAACAAAAGAACTCACTTTTGTTTATGATTTTTTTTTGCATGCCTTTAAATATATTAGACGATTAAACTAATTATCTACACATATTTTCAAGGTGTTAGAGTGCAAAGTGACCATAAATTATGATAAAGATTCTACCTTTAAAGAATTTGGAATAAGAAAATCCTTACCTCTAAAGTGAAAATTGATGCATAAACAAAAACAAAAAATTAGTTAAAATGCAATCTGTTAATAATAATAATTTAAAGGAATTTGAGTTAAATATTTGTAACGTGTTGTTTAATAGCCTAAGAGTATTATCACTTGAATCATGACCTCACACATAATATTATTATTAGTTCCTTTTACATGTCTCTTGGATTCGATCTTCTATCCAATCAAGTATGCAATCTCCTGACAATGTGCATCTAGCAATTTTATCCTAAAATTACTTAACGCTAATCACCAAAATCCAAGTTGATATATCCATATCACGAATTTAAAGAATCATTCTTATGCTTAAAGATATCTATTTATTCTAAATTTAGTATTAGAAAATTTAATAATCTAAAAACAAAAAAAAAGAAGGCTTGAGAACGACTTTCCTTAAAGAAGATATTGTACATGTATACATTTGGGGAATATAGATAATTGCAGATTTTTCTATGCTATGTCTCGAGAAAGCATTGATATTTATAGAGCAAAGATAATACCTACATATTTAAGTTTTATACAAATATTTATTTTAAGGTCCGATCCGATCCAAGCCCAAGCCCCAAGTCCAAGTCCAAGTCATTGATATTTGATATATATTAATATAAATACGTACTTACACAATAACATGAGATTATTCTTAATGTCAACATATCAGAGTGAAAAAAAAAAGACCCTCAATGTTGGGGGAGATTCTACCCATAAAGAGTTCGAAAGAATAAAATCCTTAACGCCAAATTTAAAATTGTCACTTTAACAAAGAAGCGAAAGTAGTAAATTTGCAATCTATCGGTAAGGATCATTTAAGCAAATATATTCTACCTAATTCAATCATGATGATGGAAGCTTGATTCAATGGTTAAATAAAAAAAGTTTTATATTATTACATGCTACGCAAATTCATATAAATACTCGTAATTGAAATAATTGTCGATAATTGTTCCTTCATTAAGTGGAATTTGACTTACCACTTATGATACGTTGTTAAATAGTGTAAGAATTGAAGCATTATCGCTTGAATGTATTCCTTCAGAAATATTATTGAGTTCTTCTTGCATTCCTTTTGAAACCGATCTTTCCGTCAAATATGTATGCGATCTCCTAACAATGTGCATCTAGAAACTTCATCCTAAAATTATTTAAGCCTAATCACCAAAGTTGACACATTTGCAGATTTTCTCAAGAACTATTCTTATCATAAAAGATATAAAATCTTTTTAATTTGGTATACCAATTAATAAGTTCATAGTCACATTTTTACTATAAAAGCCCAGTTATATGTGATCTCCTAACAATGCACATCTTGTAACTTTATCCTAAATATATTTAATACTAATCACCAAAATTCAAGTTGACATATCTATACATTTTTCTAAAGTCATTATTATCCTAAAAGATATAAGTAATTTGTAATTTGGTATGCCAATTAATAAGTCCACAAACACATTTTACTATAAAATCTCAATGCAATTTCTTTCATATCCACTTTCAAGAAAAATATCTTTTTACATAGTATTTTCCATCTCAAACAAGGTTTCTACTTATTAACTTTATATTTAAAGGATTTTTGAATGTCTGACTGTATGCATGAGTGGTTTTCATGATATTATCTACTATTTTAAACTAATTACTATTTTTATTTTATTTTATGTGTAGCTAAAATGAATACTTTCATCATCAACAACAAGTTGAACAAGAAGAAGGTGGTGTTCATAAAGGGAGCCACAGGAACGGGAAAAACTCGTCTCTCTATTGACCTTGCCACCCATTTTTGAGGAGAAATAATAAACTCTGACAAAATGCAAGTATATTAGGGACTTGAAATTGTTACCAACAAGATCACAGACACCGAGAAACAAGGTGTACCGCAATATTTGCTAGATATACATATTTATTTCCAATAGTATTTATATCAAATGACTACCAGGATAATTTATTAATAGTAATTATAGATTCGAGTGTGAAATATACTTTATTATTAAAAAAATTATTTATTTCCATAAACGTGGTGTCTGAGAAAGTAAATTTTGTTTCGGATATGAGATAAGAAAGTTCTTTTTCAAAAAAAATAATTATGAATCTTTTCTATTGATGGTAAGCTTTCGTGCATCTCAACTTATTCGACGATGTGTATGTATGGAGGGGGAGGGTGTCTTTGCTATACTCCACCCACATAAGAATTGATTAATATATCTATTGAGTTCTAATTTATGAGAAGAAATTATTAATTGATTTTGTCTCCATCAATGATTTGAACTAGAGACCTTATGATTCCTAAACCATTAACTTTTAAAATAAATCATATAATCATATTTATAAATATGTTTAGTAAAAGACACATTTTAGTTATTTTGTTTCACATTTTCTTAGGTGAAATTGAGCCAAATTGCGACTTCACCGCAGAAGATTTCTGCTTACAAGCCATTGTCTACATAGAAATTTTTTTGAAGTCTGAATGTGTTCCAATCATTATTGGAGGGTTAAATTCATATATTGAAAGACTTGTAGAAAACCGTGTGTTCATGTTCAAATATAAGTATGAAAGTTGCTTCATTTGGATTGACATAGAGCAATCTGTCTTGAACCCTAGAGTTGAAATTAGGGTTGATCAAATGGTCAATTCAGGCCATTTTTTAAAATTATTTTATATATCAATCAAGGCTTGCCTCGATGAAATATAATCATGCATCTAGCTTAAATTTTTTTTATATAACTTTCTTAATAATATTTTTGTTTTTCAAATATATGTTCCAATAAATTAAACTATTGTTAAATTTATGTTGCATGCAGAGCTAGTGTATGAGGTGCGACAAATATTAATTCCTGATGCAGATTACACAAAAGGAATCAGACGATCCATTGGTGTCCCTGAAATGGATAGATATTTAAGAGAGAAAAAAAATTTCGACGAAGATGATGAATCAAAGGAGATGATTCTTCAATCTTCAATTGCAAATGTCAAGCGTAATACCCATACATTAATTTGTAACCAACTTGAGAAGATTCAACGAATTATAAATGAGCAAAGCTGGTTGATGCACCATATTATTGCTACTAACGTTTTCAAAGAAGATAGAAAAGATGGTGTTGATTAAGCATGGAGGAATATCATTTTGAAACCATGCTTGGATATTGTGAAAACATTTCTCAAAAATGATGATCAAAATATCATTGTTGAGTCTACATAAACTAAAACTAATACGACAATAGTCTCATTTGAACGTTTGCTATTTGAAACTGTTTAATAGTTTTAGTGCTCTTCAATTATTTTCTTTAAATGTAATATTTTTATTTTAATTTCATGATATGACGAACAGTGAGGTTGAATCTTTGCACCTTTATTGTTGAAATCATATTGATATGTACATATTGTCTCCTTTCCAAGACTTCTAAGGGCATAATAATAAGACTTAGTTGATTAACAAAAGAACTCACTTTTTTTTATCATTTTTTTTGTGTGCCTTTAAAAATATTAGACGATTAAACTAATTATCTACAGATATTTTCAAGGTGTTAGAGTGTAAAGTGACCATAAATTATGATAAAGATTCTACCTTTAAAGAATTTGAAATAAGAAAACCCTTACCTCTAAAGTGAAAATTGATGCATAAACAAAAAGAAAAAAATAGTTAATATGCAATCTGTTAATAATAATAATTTAAGGGAATTTGAGTTAAATATTTGTGACGTTTTGTTTATTAGCCTAAGAATTTGAGTATTATCACTTGAATCATGGCTTCACACATATTATTATTTGTTCCTTTTGCATGTCTCTTGGAGTCGATCTTCTCTTCAATCAAGTATGGGATCTCCTGACAATGTGCATCTAGCAATTTTATCCTAAAATTATTTAACACTAATCACAAAAATCCAAGTTGATATATCCATATCACAATTTTAAAGAATCATTCTTATCCTTAAAGATATCTATTTATTCTAAATTTAGTGTTAGAAAATTTCATAATCTGAAAACAAAACTAAAGAAGGTTTGAGAACGACTTTCCTTAAACAAGATATTGCACGTGTATAGATTTGGGAAATATAGATAATTACAGATTTTTCTATGCTATGTCTGGGGAAAACATTGATATTTATAGAGCAAAGATGATAACTACATATTTAAGTTTAATACAAAAATTTATTTTAAGGTCCGATCCAATTCAAGCTCAAGCCCCAAGTCCAAGTCCAAGACATTGCTATTTGATATATATTAATATAAATACGTACTTACACAATTACATAAGATCATTCTTACTATCAACGTAACAGAGTGAAAAAAAATGACCGTAAATGTAGGGGGAGATTCTTCCCTTAAAGAGTTCCAAAGAATAAAATCCATAACTTCAAATTTAAAATTGTCACTATAACAAAGAAGAGAAAGTAGTAAATTTGCAATCTATCGGTAAGGATCATTTAAGGAAATATATTCTACCTAATTCAATCATGATGATGGAAGCTTGAATCAATGGTTAAATAAAAAAAGTTTTATATTATTACATACTACACAAATTCATATAAATACTCGTAATTGAAAAAATTATCGATAATTGTTCCTTCATTTAGTGAAATTTGACTTACCACTTATGATGTGTTGTTAAATAGTGTAAGAATTGAAGCATTATCACTTGAATGTATTCCTTCTAAAATATTATTGAGTTCTACTTGCATTCCTTTTGAAACGGATATTTCCGTCAAATATGTATGCGATCTCCTAACAATGTGCATCTAGAAACTTCATCCTAAAATTATTTAAGCCTAATCACCAAAGTTGACACATTTGCAGATTTTCTCAAGAACTATTCTTATCATAAAAGATATAAAATCTTTTTAATTTGGTATACCAATTAATAAGTTCATAGTCACATTTTTACTATAAAAGCCCAGTTATATGTGATCTCCTAACAATGCACATCTTGTAACTTTATCCTAAATATATTTAATACTAATCACAAAATTCAAGTTGACATATCTATACATTTTTCTAAAGTCATTATTATCCTAAAAGATATAAGTAATTTGTAATTTGGTATGCCAATTAATAAGTCCACAAACACATTTTACTATAAAATCTCAATGCAATTTCTTTCATATCCACTTTCAAGAAAAATATCTTTTTACATAGTATTTTCCATCTCAAACAAGGTTTCTACTTATTAACTTTATATTTAAAAGATTTTTGAATGTCTGACTGTATGCATGAGTGGTTTTCATGATATTATCTACTATTTTAAACTAATTACTATTTTAATTTTATTTTATGTGTAGCCAAAATGAATACTTTCATCATCGACAACAAGTTCAACAAGAAGAAAGTGGTGTTCATAATGGAAGCCACAGGAACGGAAAAAACTCGTCACTCTATTGACCTTTCCACCCATTTTCGAGGAGAAATAATCAACTCTGACAAAATGAAAGTATATAGGGGACTTGAAATTATTACCAACAAGATCACAGATACCGAGAAACAAGGTGTACCGCACTATTTTCTAGGTATATATATTTATTTCCAATAGTATTTATATCAAATGACTACCTAGATAATTTATTAGTAGTAATTATAGATTCGAGTGTAAAATATACTTTATTATTAAAAAAATTATTTATTTCCATAAAAGTGATGTCTAAGAAAGTTAATTTTGTTTTGGATATGAGATAAAAAAGATCTTTTTTCAAAAAAAAAAAATTATGAATCTTTTCTATTGATGGTAATTTTTCGTGCATCTCAACTAATTCGACGATGTGTGTGTATGGAGGGGGAGGGGGAGGGTGTCTTTGCTATTCTCCACCCACATAAGAATTGATTAATATATCTATTGAGTTCTAATATATGAGAAGAAATTATTAATTGATTTTGTCTCCATCAATGATTTGAACTAGAGACCATATGATTCTTAGACCATTAACTTTTAAAATAAATCATATAATCATATTTATAAATATGTTTAGTAAAAGACATATTTTAGTGATTAGTTTATTTTGATGTGAATATTAATTGACCGTTATTTTGTTTCACATTTTCTTAGGTGAAATTGAGCCAGATTGCGACTTCACCGCAGAAGATTTCTACTTACAAGCCATTGTCTACATAGAAAATTTTTTGAAGTCTGAATGTGTTCCAATCATTATTGGAGGGTCAAATTCATATATTGAAAGACTTGTAGAATACCCTGTGTTCATGTTCAAATATAAGTATGAAAGTTGCTTCATTTGGATTGACATAGAGCAATCTGTCTTGAACCCTAGAGTTGAAATTAGGGTTGATCAAATGGTCAATTCAAGTAATTTTTCTAATTATTTTATATATCAATCAAGGCTTGCCTGGATGAAATATAATCATGCATCTAGCTGAAGTTTCTAATTATTCTAGGTCATTTCTGTGTTAATGTCTTCTTTCTGTCGTTTAGAAGTTTCCTGTAGCGACCCCAAGTCATTTATGACTTACTGGCACTGGCTGTTCAATCGCCTAGTCATTCGTTTAGGTTTTATGCCTGTTTTTATGTTTTGGAGCTTTTGAACCTTGAAAAGTAGACTTCGGTCATAACTTCAGGTTAACGACCTCAGATGAGAATTCTGATGGTTCCATCAGCTTCGGAAAGGCTTAATTAGTCTAGAGGCATGGTTCGCATGAATCCCGGGGTTTCCGGTGTGAATTTGGGGCCGATTAGCTCTTTAACCTTTGGAAATTGGACTAAGGTTGATTTTGGTCAACTTTCTTGGAAAACACACTCGGATGAAAATTTCGACAATGCAATTAGTTCCGGAATGCCGAGTTTGGTCTAGAACGACCTTTCGAGAATTATCGGGAGCTTCCGATCAAAATCTGAGGCTCTTGGTAGAATTTGGCAAAAAATGGCATATTGGGTGTGGGACCCACTTTTTTTCGAAATGACCTCGTATGGAAATTTTGACTGCGCCATTGAGCCCGGAATGTCGAATTTAGTGGGGTAGCATATCTTGTTTATTTTCATCGGGTTCCGAACGAATTCCGAGGGTCTGTTCGGAGACTCTAAAAATAGAAAAAAATCTAGTTGCTGGTGCAGACTTTTTGCGACCAGAATTTAGACGTTTAGCGATCAGAAATGATCTTTAGCGACCAGTTTTGGGTTTTATAACCCAGAAATTTCAGCTTTCAGTCCTCATTTTTAAATGACGATTTCTCCGTCATCCGAGCTCCGATTTGAGTGATTCGAAGTCCTGTATGATCGTGGAGATTGTGGCTATGCAGTGGAGTGATCGGAATGTGTTGGTGAACCCTCGTTTGTGGTGAATTTCAGCTCGAAGCTGCTGCCCATCAGGTGATTAGTTTATGATTTCTTCTTCATTTTAGAACTTTAATATCTCGAGTTCTAGAGCTCCATTTTTGGTGATTCAAAGTTCCAAGTGTTCAGGTTTTCATTGGCTTTGTGGATTTGAGGTTGGGGTTTGTTGGGTTTACCTCGTTCTACGTGAAATCGGAGGTAAACCCCTTATTTGGCCTATTTTTGTTAGTTTTAGATTTGTTATTGTTTGGTTGATTAGGAGCGGATCCAACCCCTATTTGATAAAATAGTTTAGGATTAGTGTTGGGGAAAGGATTTGGGACCTTTTCACGGAGTCAATTTTGGGAAATCCGGAGCGGATCCCACTTTGCCCGATTTTGACCCAAAAATTGGTCTATCTCCAAATTTGATGATTTTGGTGTCTAAACGACCATTGTGGCACTGTGATTCTATTTTTGATAGCGTGGCAGCAGTCTGAGGCCGTTCGGAAAGGGAAAGCTTGGGTTGAGTGACATGGAGCGCGCGTGATCGGCTATTTGGTAGGTTACGACTTCCTTTCCTTTTAGATTGAGCTTGAATGTGTAAATACTGTTAGATGACTATGAATCTGGGGTGGTTAGCTAGGACTTTGATCCTATTCCTGATTTGCCCCAGTTTTGGATTGGTTGTTGGTTGATTTGTATTAGTATCATGTTATAGGTTGGGTTGTTGACTTGATATGTTGTATATACTGTTGTAGGGTATTTGTTGGTGATTATTTGATGTTGCATGAGCGGGTATGAGAACTGTGTTTGTGATTTGTTGCTTATTGAGATTGTGCCTTAGAATAGGTTGTTGTGATGATGACTTAGTCCCACGTACCCTGTTGACTTGAGTATGTAACCGACGGCGATTCGGATGACCTAGATCTTTGTAGAATGATAAAGCAGATTTGAGTCTGATAGTGTGAGCCTTTGTATAGGCATTCCCGTGGCTCCCGTACCTTTCGATTCTTTTCCCTATATTTTTTGAGATCTTGGGATGCTTCCGGAAGACGTTGCGTTGAGCCGATTGACGGATGAATGGTGCTAGGCTGGGAGCCTTCGTTTGACGTGCTTATGGGTGGCGGCCCATGATGGTTAGCCTTACGATGCGATGTTCATAGTGGCTTTATCTGGTTTGAGGTTGTTAGCTCCAGTACAAGACTGAGGTTACGCAGTTCGCGTCCTGTATTTCCAGCGCTAGGCTGACGAGGGTAGGCTATCCACTCTAGTCCGTGACTGACGTTATACGATTTCAACCAGTTATTTCCAAGGCGCGTCCGTGGAGCATGAGCTACTAGTCCAAGCCCGTGTTTTGACGTTACTAGGACAGAATCGGTATTTCAAGTTATTGGACTGTTGAGCGTGGATTGATTAGCTCCCGTCCGAGAATGACGTTCCCAGTTCGAGTCCGGCATTTCCAGCTCGAGACCGTAGAGCGAGAGGTATTATTCATGTCTACGACTGACGTTTCCGGTTAGAGTCCAGCATTTCCAACACGTACTGATGATTTGGGCTGGGCCCATGTGTTGATGGTCCAGCGAAGATCAAATATAGTTTAAGATCGAGCTGGGCTCATCTGTACGAGGCATAGGATAACGGTTCTTCACCGTCACCTTATTCAACTGCCTGTAATCGATGGACATCCGCATGGTGCCGTCCTTCTTCCTCACAAACAGGACTGGGCACCCCAAGGTGACACTCTGGGTCGGATAAACCCTCTACTCAAGAGATCCTGAAGCTGATCACTGAGCTCCCTGAGCTCTGTAGGTGCCATACGATACGGAGGGATAGAAATGGGACTAGTACCCGGCTCCAAGTCTATGGCAAAATAAATGTCCCGATCTGGGGGTAGGCCAGGAAGGTCGGCGAGAAACACATTTGCAAACTCTCGGATGATAGGTACTGAGTCGACTGTAGGGCCCTCCCTACTCACATCTCTAACATATTCCAAGTATGCCTAGCATCCGCTGTCCACCAGCCTTTGAGTCCGCATACAAGAAATCACCCTAACTGGTGTGCGACTACAAGAACCCTGCCACACCACCAGCGGGATACCAGGAATAGCTAAAGTCACGGTCTTGGCATAACAGTCCAAGACAGCCTGACAAGGGGACAACCAATTCATACCTAGAATCACATCAAAGTCTACCATACACAGCACAATAAGATCGACCAGAGTGTCCTTCCCCTGAATAGTCACCACACAGGATCTACAAACCTGATCCACTACTAAAGAATACCCTACTGGAGTCGAAACATGCAAAGGCATAGACAAGGGCTCAGGACTCACTCCCAATCAAGGAACACAATAAGCTAACACATAAGAATAGGTAGAACCTGGGTCAAGTAAAGCTGAAGCGGACTGATGGCATAAGAGAATTGTACCTGTGATCACGTCATCAGACACCTCGGCCTCTACTCTAGCTGGAGCTGCATAACAGTGGCCTTGGGCACCTCTACCTCTCGCATCCACTCTACCGCCTGTCCTGCCTCGCCTGGGATCTCCCCGAGAACCCTGCTGCTGACCTCCTCCTCTAGCTGGAGGTGCTACCGCTGAAATCGATCCCGCTGCCAGAGGAGCTGGTTAAGCTGATCTAGAAGAAGGGCACTCCCTGGCCCAATGACCAAGCTCCCCACAAGTGAAGCAACCCTGTGAAGACCTGCAAACCGCTGGAGGTTGGCCACCCCGACCTGATGCACCTAACTGAAACCCACCTCGGCCCTGACTCGGACCGGTACTTTACCCACTCTGACGGTGCTGATCACCCTCTGAAGTCAACAACGCTGCCTGATATGGCCGACTAGACTTCCCGGACTGAAACCTCTGATAACCTCGATCTCGGGTATCCCTCGACCTACGATGGGTCCCACCGAAGCTATCGTCTGACCTAGCCCTCTTGCCGCTGCCCCCGTGGGCCTCGCAACGAAGCTGCTCAATGGTGCGGGCATGGTCTACCACATCAAGAAAAGAACAGCCCGCTGACAACATAGACTGCGACTCAATCCTCAACTGCAGCCTCAATCCCCTATCAAAGCATCGGACCCTCTCCTCCTCCGTAGGTAGAATCATGGTGGCATGACGAGACAACTCCATAAATCTAGCCTCGTACTCAGATACTGTCATGGAGCCCTGCTCCAACCTTGAGAACTCATCACGAAGTCGGTCCCTGACGCTCCGTGGAATAAATCTGGCCAGAAAAGCCTTAGAAAACTTCTCCCACGACATTGGTGGAGATCCAACTGGCCTGGTCTCAATGAAAGAGCGCCACCACTGTCTAGCTGGTCCGTCTAACTAGTAGGCCGTGAATTCGGCTCCTCTAGATTCCACTAATCCCAAGGTATGCAACCTCTCCCGGCAAGTAGTCAGAAACTCGTGGGCATCCTCTCCCACAGCCCCTGAGAATCTCGGCGGTGACAATCTAAGGAACACACCAAGCATCTTCTGATCTCACAGAGGCATAACCCCGTCCAAAGGGTCTAACTGAACCACAACTGAGGATGGCGGCTGATGAACCTCTGGAGCTGCTACTGCAGGCTGGTCATGTTTCGCTGGAACCGGCTCTGGAACTGGCGCTGGAGTTGGATGCTGCTGCATACTACCAATAGCAGCTAAAAGCTGGGCAAGCATGCCCTGAAGATCTGGGGCTACAACTGGAGCTGGTGGTGGCTGGGCTGGTCCCGGCCCCATCGGATGAGGCCGAATCTGCTCTGCTAGAGGCTTCGGCTCCGGAGTCCTCTCTCTACCTCGGACTGGTGCCACACCTCGACCTCGGGGTCGACCTGTACTACGCGTACGAGCCATCCTGTGACAGAAGGACACAAGTGAAGTTTCAAGAAACCAACTGGACACCAACCCACGACAAAGATACAAAGATAGGACAACATCCTAAGGACATCCTGCAGCCTCCCGAAGATAGTCACAGACATCTCCGCTGCGATCCGCAGGACTCTACTAGATGATAGTTCTGTACAAGTGAGACCAACGAACCTAGGGCTCTGATACCAATTTTTCACGACCCAATTTCTCAAGTCATGATGGCGCCTACCAACCCACTAGTAGGCCAACCAAAACCCTATCCCGGAACTAAACAATAACGGGACTAAGGGTGGAAACTAATCCATAGCCAAGCGGAAGCATACAATAAGAGCACTCACGAAAGCTGGAACGGAACCAAAATAATATATACAACACCTCCCAAAACCTGGAAGTCACAAGTACAGAACTACTAAAAAGAGTACAAGTCCCGAAAGTTGACCACTGGAACAACTGTCTCGAAAACAAAAGACAACCCAAAACATATAAACAGAAGGAGACTGGTAATCCCCAAATGCCAAGTGCTCACCCTCGTCTCCTGAACAGACCGCTGCAAGCTCGATATCAACGCTGATTGCTAGTGCTCGGACCTGCATCAAGAAAACAAATGCAGAGTGTAGCATGAGTACCAAAACAACAGGTACCCAGTAGTCATCAAAGGCCGACTGAGCAAGAAGGGTAAAAATAAGCGGACAAGATGAATCAGCACAAACAGAGGTCAACAGAACAGGAAACGGAAAATCTGAAAGGAAGAACAAAGAAATAACTAAAATAAACCCAGCTGAGCCCCCCATAAGACCCGCTGGGCAAACTCGTGCGCAAGTTTAAATAAAACCTGAACGGACCTCCATAAGCCCGACAGGTACACAGAAGAGCTAATCTACAAAAACGAAGGAATAACCAACTCAAGAACAACACCAGGGCCCTGCCCAATCATTACCATCAGAGCCCCGCTCAGTCATAAATATCAGAGCCCCGCTCAGTCATAAATATCAGAGCCCAGCTCAGTCATCAGTCACGAGCTGGAAATGCCAGACCCTAACCGGGCAACCTCAGTCTCGGACTGGCACAAACAACCCACACTCGACAGTCTAACGCTTGAAATACTGGTTCCACCGGATACGTCGATCGCATAGCTGGGACTAGTAGCCTATGCTCCACGAACTCGCACTGGAAATAACGGTCTGCAATCGTGTAACGTCAGCTGCGGACCGGAGCGGGTAGCCTACCCCCGTTAGCCTAGCACTAGAAATCCTGAGTGATAACCGACTAACGTCAGCCGCGTACTGCAGCCAGCCGTCACGAACTGGATAAGCCACAAAAATAATACACTAAGAGACTAAAAATCATGGGCCTCCGACCCCACATATATACCAACCGAAGGCTCCCAGCCTAACACAATCCAACCGACAATCGGCGCAACCACTGTATCTTCCGGCAGCATCCCAAAAATCTCAACGATAAGGGGCAAAGAATCGAAAGGTCCGATAGCCACGAAAATGCCTATACTAAGGCTCATAATGTGACCTAAGTCTTCTATATCAGTCTATAAGGTTCTAGTCCATCCGAAACGACATCGGATACATACTCAAGTCAACGAGGTACATGACACTATGTCAATAAATCACAACCTATTCTAAGGCAGAATCACAATAATCAGTCAATCATCAACCAGATTCACCCGGACCCACTCAAGCAACATCAAATAACCACCAACAGATACCCCACAGCATGCATATCAGCAAATCAAATCAACCGCCCAACCTATAGAATGATACTAGCTCATAACAACCCAACAGTCAACTCTAAACTGAGGAAGTCGGGGAACAAGGGAAAAAATACTAACTAAGCACCCCAAATTCACAAATATCAACCAGTATTTACACAATCAGGCTCAGTCTAGAAAAAAAGGAAGCCGTAACCTACCAAAAATCCGATCACGTTCGCTCCAAGTCACTCAATTGGAGATTTCCCCTTCCGAACGGCCTCAGACTACTACCACGCTACCAAAAATAGAATCACAACGTCAATACAATCGTTTAGACACCAAAATAAACAAATTCGGAGACAGACCAATTTTTGGGTCAAAATCGGGCAAAGTGGAACCCGCTCCGGATTTCCCGGAATTGACTCCGTCAAAATGTCCCAAATCCTTCTCCCAACACTAATCCTAAACTAGTTTATCAAATAGGGGTCGGATTTGCTCCTAATCAACCAAACAATAACAAATCTAAAACTAACAAAAATAGGCCAAATAAGGGGTTTACCTCCGATTTCATGCAGAACGAGGTGCACCCATCGAACCCCAACCTCAAATATACGAAGCCACAGAAAACCCGAACACTAGGGATTTGAATCACCAAAAAAGGAGCTCTAGAACTCGAGATATCAAAATTTAAAATGAAGAAGAAATCATAAGTTGATGGCAGCAGCTTCGAGCTGAATTTCACCACAAACGAGGGTTCACCAACACATTCCGATCACTCCACTGCCTAGCCACTATCTCCACGATCATACTGGACTTCGAATCACTCAAATCGGAGCTCGGATGAGGGAGAAATCGGTATTTCAAAATGAGGGTGAGAGCTGAAATTTCTGGGTTATAAAACCCAAACATCGCCGCTAAAGACCATTTCTTGTGACTAAAAGTCTAATTTCTGGTCGCTAAAGGTCTGCACCAACAACCAGATTTTAGCTATTTTTTTAAAGTCTCTGAACGGACCCTCGAAATTCGTTCGAGACCCGATAAAAATAAACCATATATGCTATCCCACTAAATTCGACATTCCGGACTCAATGATGCAGTTAAAATTTCCATACGAGGTCGTTTCGAAAAAAAGTGGGTCCCACACCCATTATGCCTTTTTAGTCAAATTCTATCAAGGGCCTCGGATTTTGATCGGAAGCTCTCGGTAATTCTCGAAAGGTTGTTCTAGACCAAACTCAGCATTCTGGAACTAACCGCGCTGTCGGAATTTTCATCCGAGTGCCTTTTCCAAGAAAGTTGACCAAAGTCAACCTTAGGCCAATTTCCAAAGGCTAAATAGCTAATCGGCCCCAAATTCACACCGAAAACCCCAGGACTCATGAAAACCATGCTTCTAGCCTAATTTGGCCTTTTCGGAGCTGATGGAACCATCAGAATTCTCATCTGAGGTCGTTTACCTGAAGTTATGAACGAAGTCAAATTTTCAAGGTTCAAAAGCTCCAAAATAGAAAAATGGGCATAAAACCCAAACGAACGACTAGGCGACCTATTCGTCAGTGCCAGCAAGTCATAAATGACTCGGGGTCGCTACAGGAATGCTCTAAACGATAGAAAGAAGGCATTAACACAGAAATGACCTGGAGGGTCATTACACAAGTAGATATATCCATATCACGATTTTAAAGAATCATTCTTATCCTTAAAGATATCTATTTATTTTAAATTTAGTGTTAGAAAATTTAATAATCTGAAAACAAAAATAAAGAAGGCTTGAGAACGACTTTCTTAAAGAAGATATTGCACGTGTATAGATTTGGGAAATATAGATAATTGCAGATTTTTGTATGCTATGTCTAGGGAAAACATTGATATTTATAGAGCAAAGATGATACCTACATATTAAAGTTTTATACAAATATTTATTTTAAGGTCCGATCCGATCCAAGCCCAAGCCCAAGCCCCAAGTCCAAGTCCAAGTCATTGATATTTGATATATATTAATATAAATACGTACTTAACTCCAAATTTAAAATTGTCACTTTAACAAAGAAGAGAAAGTAGTAAATTTGCAATCTATCGGTAAGGATCATTTAGGGAAATATATTCTACCTAATACAATCATGATGATGGGAGCTTGATTCAATGGTTAAATAAAAAAAGTTTTATATTATTCCATGCTACACAAATTCATATAAGTACTCGTAATTGAAATAATTAACCATAATTGTTCCTTCATTTAGTGGAATTTAACTTACCACTTATGATGTGTTGTTAAATAGTGTAAGAATTGAAGCATTATCACTTCAATGCATTCCTTCAAAAATATTATTGAGTTATTCTTGCATTCCCTTTGAAACCGATCTTTCCGTCAAATATGTATGCGATCTCCTAACAATGTGCATCTAGAAACTTCATCCTAAATTTATTTAAGCCTAATCACCAAAATTCAAGTTGACACATCTGTAGAGTTTTTCAAGAACTATTCTTATCCTAAAAGATATGAAATTTTTTTAATTTGGTATACCAATTAATAAGTTCATAATCACATTTTTACTATGAAAGCCCAATTAAATGCAATCTCCTAACAATGCACATCTTGTAACTTTATCATAAAATTATTTAATACTAATAACCAAAATTCAAGTTGACATATTTATACATTTTTCAAAAGTCATTATTATCCTAAAAGATATCGGTAATTCTTAATTTGGTATGCCAATTAATAAATCCACAAACACATTTTACTATAAAAGCTCAATGCAATTTCTTTCATAACCACTTTCAAGCAAAATATATTTTTACATAGTATATTCTATCTCAAGCAAGGTTTCTACTTATTAACTTTATATTTACAAGATTTTTGAATGTCTGACTGTATGCATGAGTGGTTTTCATGATATTATCTACTATTTTAAACTAATTACTATTTTGATTTTATTTTATGTGTAGCTAAAATGAATACTTTCATCATCAACAACAAGTTCAACAAGAAGAAAGTGGTTTTCATAATGGGAGCCGCAGAGCGGGAAAAACTCGTCTCTCTATTGACCTTGCCACCCATTTTCGAGGAGAAATAATCAACTCTGACAAAATGCAAGTGTATAAGGTACTTGAAATTGTTACCAACAAGATCACAGACACCGAGAAAGAAGGTGTACCGCACTATTTGCTAGGTATATATATTTATTTCCAACAGTATTTATATCAAATGACTACCTATATAATTTATTAGTAGTAATTATAGATTCGAGTGTAAAATATACTTTATTATTAAAAAAATTATTTATTTCCATAAAAATGGTGTCTGAGAAAGTTAATTTGGTTTCGGATATGAGATAAAAAAGATCTTTTTTCAAAAAAAAATTTTTTGAATCTTTTCTATTGATGGTAAGCTTTCGTGCATCTCAACTAATTCGACGATGTGTGTGCATGGAGGCGAAGGGGGAGGGTGTCTTTGCTATTCTCCACCGACATAAGAATTGATTTATATATCTATTGAGTTCTAATATATGAGAAGAAATTATTAATTGATTTTATCTCCATCAATGATTTGAACTAGAGACCTTATGATTCTTAAACCATTAACTTTTAAAATCAATCATATAATCATATTTATAAATATGCTTAGAAAAAGACACATTTTTGTGATTAGTTTATTTTGATGTGAATATTAATTGACCGTTATTTTGTTTCACATTTTCTTAGGTGAAATTGAGCCAGATTCCGACTTCACCACAGAAGATTTCTGCTTACAAGCTATTGTCTACATAGAAATTTTTTTGAAGTCTGAATGTGTTCCAATCATTGTTGGAGGGTCAAATTCATATATTGAAAAACTTGTAGAAGACCCTGCGTTCATGTTCGAATATAAGTATGAAAGTTGCTTCATTTGGATTGACGTAGAGCAGTCAGTCTTGAACCCTAGAGTTGACATGAGGTTTGATCAAATGGTCAATTCAGGTAATTTTTCTAATTATTTTTTATATCAATCAAGGCTTGCCTGGATGAAATATAATCATGCTTCTAGCTGAAATTTTTTTAGTATAATTTTCTTAATAATATTTTGGATTTTCAAATCTATGTTCCAATAAATTAAACTATTCTTAAATTTATGTTGCATGCAAGGCTAGTGGATGAGGTGCGACATATATTTATTCCTGATTTAGATTACACCAAAGGAATCAGATAGTCCATTGGTGTCCCTGAAATGGATAGATATTTAAGAGAAGAAAAAAAATTAGACGAAGATGATGAATCAAAGGAAATGATTCTTCAATCTTCAATTGCAAATGTCAATCGTAATATCCGTACCTTAATTTGTAACCAACTTGAGAAGATTCAACGATTGATAAATAAGCAAAGCTGGTTGATGCACCATATTATTGCTACTGACGTTTTCAAAGAAGATAGAAAAGAAGGTGTTGATGAAGCATGGAGGAATATCGTTTTGAAACCATGCTTGGATATTGTGAAAACTTTTCTCAAAAATGATGATCAAAATATCATTATTGAGTCTACATAAACTAAAACTATTACGATAATAGTTTCATTTGAACGGTTGGTATTTGAAACTATTTAGTAGTTTTAGTGTTGTTCAATTATTTTCTTTAAATGTAATATTTTTATTTTATTTTCATGATCTGACTAACAGCGAGGGTGAATCTTTGCACCTTTATTATTGAAATCATATTGATATGTACATATTGTCTCCTTTTCAAGACTTCTAAGAGCATAACAATATGACTGACTAGATTAACAAAAGAACTCACTTTTGTTTATGATTTTTTTTCATGCCTTTAATTATATAAGGCGATTAAACTAATTATGTACACATATTTTCAAGGTGTTAGAGTGCAAAGTGACCATAAATTATGAGAAAGATTCTACCTTTAAAGAATTTGAAATAAGAAAATCCTTACCTCTAAAGTGAAAATTGATACATAAACAAAAAGAAAAAATTAGTTAATATGCAATCTATTAATAATAATAATTTAAAGGAATTTGAGTTAAATATTTATGACGTGTTGTTTAATAGCCTAAGAATTTGAGTATTATCATTTGAATCATGACTTCACACATATTATTATTAGTTCCTTTTGCATGTTTCATGGAGTTGATCTTCTCTTCAATCAAGTATGTGATCTCCTGATAATGTGCATCTAGCAATTTTATCCTAAAATGATTTAACCCTAATCACTACAATCCAAGTGGATATATCCATATTACAATTTTAAAGAATCATTCTTATCCTTAAAGATATCTATTTATTCTAAATTTAGTGTTAGAAAATTTAATAATCTGAAAACAAAAATAAAGAAGGCTTGAGAACGACTTTCCTTAAACTAGATATTGCACGTGTATGGATTTGGGGAATATAGATAATTGCAGATTTTTCTATGCTATGTCTGGGGAAAACATTGATATTTATAGAGCAAATATGATACCTACATATTTAAGTTTTATACAAATATTTATTTTAAGGTCCGATCCGATCCAAGCCCAAGCCCCAAGTCCAAGTCCAAGTCATTGATATTTGATATATATTAATATAAATACGTACTTACACAATTACCTGAGATCATTTTTAATGTCAACGTAACAGAGTGAAAAAAATGACCGTAAATGTTGGGGGAGATTCTACCCTTAAAGAGTTCGAAAGAATAAAATCCTTAACTCCAAATTTAAAATTGTCACTTTAACAAAGAAGAGAAAGTAGTAAATTTGCAATCTATCGGTAAGGATCATTTAAGGAAATATATTCTACCTAATTCAATCATGATGATGGAAGCTTGATTCAATGGTTAAATAAATATTTTTTTTATATTATTACATGCTACACAAATTCATATAAATACTTGTAATTTAAATAATAATCGATATTGTTCCTTCATTTAGTGGAATTAGACTTACCACTTATGATGTGTTGTTAAATAGTGTAAGAATTGAAGCATTATCACTTGAATGTATTCCTTCAGAAATATTATTGAGTTCTTCTTGAATTCCTCTTGAAACCGATCTTTACGTCAATTATGAATGCGATCTCCTAACAAAGTGCGTATAGAAACTTCATCCTAAAATTATTTAAGCCTAATCACCACAATTCAAGTTGACACATCTGTAAATTTTTTCAAGAACTATTCTTATCCTAAAAGATATGAAATTTTTTTAATTTTTTATACCAATTAATAAGTTCATAATCACATTTTTACTATAAAAGCCCAGTTATATGTGATTTCGTAACAATAGATATCTTGTAACTTTATCCTAAAATTATTTAATACTAATCACCAAAATTCAAGTTGACATATCTATACATTTTTCAAAAGTCATTATTATCCTAAAAGATATCAGTAATTCTGAATTTGGTATGCCAATTAATAAATCCACAAACACATTTTACTATAAAAGCTCAATGCAATTTCTTTCATAACCACTTTCAAGAAAAATATATTTTTACATAGTATATTCCATCTCAAGCAAGGTTTCTACTTATTAACTTTATATTTACAAGATTTTTGAATGTCTGACTGTATGCATGAGTGGTTTTCATGATATTATCTACTATTTTAAACTAATTACTATTTTGATTTTATTTTATGTGTAGATAAAATGAATAATTTCATCATCAGCAACAAGTTCAACAAGAAGAAAGTGGTGTTCATCATGGGAGCCACAGGAATGGGAAAAACTCGTCTCTCTATTGACCTTGCCACCCATTTTCGAGGAGAAATAATCAACTCTGACAAAATACAAGTATATAAGGGACTTGAAATTTTTACCAGCAAGATCACAGACACCAAGAAAGAAGGTGTACCGCACTATTTGCTAGGTATATATATTTATTTCCAATAGTATTTATATCAAATGACTACCTAGATAATTTATTAGTAGTAATTATTGATTCGAGTATAAAATATACTTTATTATTAAAAAAATTATTTATTACCATAAAAGTGGTGTCTAAGAAAGTTAATTTGGTTTCGGATATGAGATAAAAAAGATCTTTTTTCAAAAAAAATGAATCTTTTCTATTGATGGTATGCTTTCGCGCATTTCTACTAATTTGACGATGTGTGTGTATGGAGGGTGAGTGGGAGGGTGTCTTTGCTATTCTCCACCGACGTAAGAATCGATTAATCTATCTATTGAGTTCTAATAAATGAGAAAAAATTATTAATTGATTTTGTCTCCGTCAATGATTTGAACTAGAGACCTTATGATTCTTAAACCCTTAACTTTTAAAATAAATCATATAATCATATTTATAAATATGTTTAGAAAAAGACACATTTTAGTGATTAGTTTATTTTGATGTGAATATTAATTGACCATTATTTTGTTTCACATTTTCTTAGGTGAAATTGAGCCAGACTCCGACTTCACCGTAGAAGATTTCTGCTTACAAGCCATTGTCTACACAGAAATTTTTTTGAAGTCTGAATGTGATCCAATCATTCTTGGAAGGTCAAATTCATATATTTAAAAACTTGTAGAAGACCCTGCGTTCATGTTCAAATATTAGTATGAAAGTTGATTCATTTGAATTGACGTAGAGCTATCAGTCTTGAACCCTAGAGTTGACATGAGGGTTGATCAAATGGTCAATTCAAGTAATTTTTTTAATTATTTTATATATCAATCAAGGCTTGCCTGGATGAAATATAATCAGGCTTCTAGCTGAAATTTTTTTATATAATTTTCTTAATAATATTTTTGATTTTCGAATCTATGTTCCAATAAATTAAACTATTCTTAAATTTATGATGCATGCAGGGCTAATGGATAAGTGCGACAAATATTTATTCCTGATGCAGATTACACCAAAGGAATCAAACGGTCCGTTGGTGACCCTGAAATGGATAGATATTTAAGAGAAGAAAAAAATTTAGATGGAGATGATGAATCAAAGGAGGTGATTCTTCAATCTTCAATTGAAAATGTCAAGCGTAATACCCATACATTAATTTGTAACCAACTTGAAAAGATTCAACAATTGATAAATGAGCAAAGCTGGTTGATGCACCATATTATTGCTACTGACGTTTTCAAAGAAGATAGAAAAGAAGGTGTTGATGAAGCATGGAGGAATATCGTTTTGAAACCATGCTTGGATATTGTGAAAACTTTTCTCAAAAATGATGATCAAAATATCATTATTGAGTCTACATAAACTAAAACTATTACGATAATAGTTTCATTTGAACGGTTGCTATTTGAAACTGTTTAGTAGTTTTAGTGTTGTTCAATTATTTTCTTTAAATGTAATATTTTTATTTTATTTTCATGATCTGACTAACAGCGAGGGTGAATCTTTGCACCTTTATTATTGAAATCATATTGATATGTACATATTGTCTCCTTTTCAAGACTTCTAAGAGCATAATAATAAGACTTAGTTGACTAACAAAAGAACTCACTTTTATTTATGATTTTTTTTTGCATGCCTTTAAATATATTAGACGATTAAACTAATTATCTACACATATTTTCAAGGTGTTAGAGTGCAAAGTGACCATAAATTATGAGAAAGATTCTACCTTTAAAGAATTTGAAATAAGAAAATCCTTACCTCTAAAGTGAAAATTGATGCATAAACAAAAAAAAATTTAGTTAATATGCAATCTGTTAATAATAATAATTTAAAGGAATTTGAGTTAAATATTTGTGAAGTGTTGTTTCATAGCCAAAGCATTTGAGTATTATTACTTGAGTCATGACTTCACACGAATTATTATTAGTTCCTTTTGCATGTCTCTTGGAGTCTGTCATGACCCAATTTCTCATGTTATGATGGCGCCTACCAACCCACCAGTAGGCCAGCCAAAACCCTATCCCGAAACTAAACAGTAACGGGACTAAGGGTGGAAACTAACCCATAGCCAAGCGGAAGCATACAATAAGAGCACTCACGAAAGCTGGAACAGAACTAAAATAATACATACAACGCCTCCCAAAATCTGGAAGTTACAAGTACAGAACTACGAAAAAGAGTACAAGTCCCAAAAGTGGACCACGGAACAACTGTCTCGAAAACAAAAGACAAGCCAAATTATATAAACAGAAGGAGACTGGTAATCTCAAAATGCCAAGTGGTCACCCTTGTCTCCTGAACAAACCGCTGCAAGCTCGATATCAACGCTGATAGCTGGTACTCGGACCTGCATCATGAAAATAGATGCAAAGTGTAGTATGAGTACTAAAACAATAGGTACCAAGTAGGCATCATAGGCCGACTGAGCAAGATGGGTAAAAACTGGCAGACAAGATAGAATCAGCACAAACAGAGGTCAATAGAACAAGAAACGGAAAAGCTGAAAGAAAACACAAAGAAATAACTAAAATAAACCCAGCTAAGCCCCACATAAGACCCGCTGGGCACACTCGTACGCAACTTTAAATAAAACCTGAACGGACCCCCATAAGCCCGACAGGTACACAGAAGAGCTATTCTACAGAAACGAAGGAATAACCAACTCAAGACCAACACCAGGGCCCCGCCCAATCATTACAATAAAAGCTCCGCTCAGTCATAAATATCAGAGCCCAGCTCAGTCATAAACATCAGAGCCCAGCTCAGTCATCAGTCACAAACTGGAAATGCCAGACTCTAACCGGGCAACCTCAGTCTCGGACTGGCACAAACAACCCACACTCGACAGTCTAACGTTGGATATACTAGTTCCACTGGATACGTCAATATCAGAGCCCAGCTCAGTCATAAACATCAGAGCCCAGCTCAGTCATAAACATCAGAGCCCAGCTCAGTCATCAGTCACGAACTGGAAATGCCAGACTCTAACCGGGCAACCTCAGTCTCGGACTGGCAGAAACAACCCACACTCGACAGTCTAACGTTGGAAATACTAGTTCCACTGGATACGTCAGTCGCGTAGCTGGGACTAGTAGCCTATGCTCCACGGACTCTCACTGGAAATAACGGGTTGCAATCGTGTAACGTCAGCTGCGGACCGGAGCAGGTAGCCTAACCCCATCAGCCTAGCACTGGAAATCCTAAGTGATAACCGAGTAACGTCAGCCGCGTACTGGAGCCAGCCGTCACGAACCATAAAAGCCACAACAACAATACACTAAGAGAGTAAACATCACGAGCCCCCCCAACCATATATAACAATCGAAGGCTCCCAGCATAACACAATCGAGCCGACAATCGGTGCAACAACGGCATCTTTCGACAGCATCCCAAAAATCTCAGCGATAAGGGGCAAAGAATCGGAAGGTCCGAAAGCCACGAAAACACCTATACTAAGGTTCATAATCTGACCCAAGTCTGCTATATCAGTCTACAAGGATCTAGTCCATCCGAAACGACGTCGGATACATACTCAAGTCAACCAGGTACATGAGACTATGTCGATAAATCACAGCCTATTCTAAGGCAGAATCACAATAATCAGTCAATCATCAAACAGATTCACCCGAACCCATTCATACAACATCAGATAACCACCAACAGATACCCCACAGCATGCATATCAGCAAATCAAATCAACAACCCAACCTATAGCATGATACTAGCTCATAACAACCCAACAGTCAACTCTAAACTAAGGAAATTGGGGAACAAGGGAAACAATACTAACTAAGCACCCCAAATTCACAAATATCAACCAGCATTTACACAATCAGGCTCAGTCTAGAAAGAAGGGAAGTCGTAACCTACCAAAAAGCTGATCACACGCGCTCCAAGTCACTCAATTGGAGATTTTTTCCTTTCGAAAGGCCTCATACTGCTGCCACACTACAAAAAATAGAATCACAGCGTCAATACGGTCGTTTAGACATAAAAATTAACAAATTCGGAGACAGACCAATTTTTGGGTCAAAATCGGGCAAAGTGGGACCCGCTCCGGATTTCCCCGAATTGACTCCGTCAAAAGGTCCCAAATCCTTCCCCCAACACTAATCCTAAACTAGTTTATCAAATAGTGGTCGGATCCGCTACCAATCAACCAAACAATAACAAATCTAAAACTAACAAAAATAGGCCAAATAAGGGGTTTGCCTCCGATTTCATGCAGAACGAGGTGCACCCATCGAACCCCAACCTCAAATATACGAAGCCAAAGGAAACCCGAACACTAGGGATTTGAATCACCAAAAAAGGAGCTCTAGAACTCGAGATATCAAAATTTAAAATGAAGAAGAAATCATAAGTTGATGGCAGCAGCTTCGAGCTGAATTTCACCACAAACGAGGGTTCACCAACACATTCCGATCACTCCACTGCCTAGCCACTATCTCCACGATCATACAGGACTTCGAATTACTCAAATCGGAGCTCGGATGAGGGAGAAATCGGTATTTCAAAATGAGGGTGAGAGCTGAAATTTCTGAGTTATAAAACCCAAACATCGCCGCTAAAGACCATTTCTTGTGACTAAAAGTCTAATTTCTGGTCGCTAAAGGTCTGCACCAGCAACCAGATTTTAGCTATTTTTTTAAAGTCTCTGAACGGACCCTCGAAATTCGTTCGAGACCCGATAAAAATAAACCAGATATGCTACCCCACTAAATTCTACATTCCGGACTCAATGACGCAGTTAAAATTTCCATACGAGGTCGTTTCGACAAAAAGTTGGTCCCACACCCATTATGCCTTTTTAGTCAAATTCTACCAAGGGCCTCGGATTTTGATCGGAAGCTCTCGGTAATTCTCGAAAGGTAGTTCTAGACCAAACTCAGCATTCTGGAACTAACCGCGCTGTCGGAATTTTCATCCGAGTGTGTTTTCCAAGAAAGTTGACCAAAGTCAACCTTAGGCCAATTTCCGAAGGCTAAAGAGCTAATCGGCCCCAAATTCACACCGAAAAGCCCGGGAGTCATGCGAATCACGTTTCTAGCCTAATTTGGCCTTTCTGGATCTGATGGAACCGTCAGAATTCTCATATGAGGTCGTTTACCTAAAGTTATGACCGAAGTCAACGTTTCAAGGTTCAAAAGCTCCAAAACAGAAAAATGGGCATAAAACCCAAACGAACGACCAGGCGACCGAACAGTCACTGCCAGGAAGTCTTAAATGACTTGGGGTCGCTATAGGAATGCTCTAAACGACAGAAAGAAGGCATTAACACATAAATGACCGGAGGGTCATTACAATATCCACTACTAAAAGGACTTTCGTCCGCGAAAGTAAGGATTAAGAAGTACCTGAGTGATCAAACAAGCTAGGGAACTACTCCAGCATCTCTCGCTCGATCTCCCAGGTAGCCTCCTCAATTGGACGATGCCTCCAACGGACCTTAACCACAGGAATGGCTCTCGAACTCAGCTGCTTCACCTCTCTGGACAAAATAGCAACTGGCTCCTCTATATAGGTCAAACGATCATCCAACTCAACGGCGTTATACTGGAGAACATGAGACTCATCTAGAACATATCGGCGCAGCATCGACAAATGGAAAACTGGATGCACAACTGAGAAAGCTTGAGGTAAGGCTAACTTATAAGCCACCTCGCCAACTGCCCTTAAAATATCAAAAGGCCCAATATACCTGGGGCTAAGCTTGCCGCGCCTCCCAAATCTCATCACGCCCTTCATGGGTGATACTCGGAGGAATACTCTGTCACCCACAACAAAACTCAACGGTCGACGCCTGCGGTCTGCATAACTCCTTTTTCTACTCTGAGCCATCCTGAGCCTGTCCTGGATCAACCTCACATGCTCCAACGACTCCTGAAACAAATCTGTACCATGCGGCCTAGGCTTTGTAGACTCAAACCAACCAACGGGAGTGCGACAACTCCTACCATATAGGGCCTCAAACGGGGCCATCTGGATGCTAGAATGGTAGTTGTTGTTATATGCAAACTCCGCCAAGGGCAAGAAATGGTCCCACTGACCTCCAAAGTCTATAACACAGGCCCGCAACATATCCTCAAGCTCCTGGATAGTGCTCTCTGACTGACCATCAGTTTGCGGGTGAAATGCTATGCTAAGATCAACATGGGTGCCTAACTCTCCCTGAAATGCTCTCCAAAAGCTAGAAGTAAACATTGGGCCCCGGTCTGAAATGATAGAAACAGGCACACCATGAAGACGGATGACCTCCCGAATGTAGATATGGGCTAACCTCTCAGCATGGAAGGATGTATGAACGGGTATGAAGTGTGTTGACTTCGTCAATCGATCCACAATGACCCAAATACTGTCAACACCTCTAGGAGTTCGTGGCAACCCAACAACGAAGTCCATGGTGATGCACTCCCACTTCCACTCAGGAATGGGCATCCTCTGCAACTCTCCCCCAGGCCTCATATGCTCAGCCTTAACCTGCTGGCAACACACACAACGGGACACATAATCTGAGATGTGTCACCTCATACCGTTCCACCAGTAATGCAGTCTCAAATCATGATACATCTTTGTTGTGCCTGGATGAATAGAATATCTGGAATCACGGGCCTCGCTAAGGATCAATTGGATCAAATCACCAACTCTGGGAACACACAAATGGCCAACAAATCACGAAACCCTATCTGAATCTAAGGTTGCCTACCCGGCATCACATGCCAACACTCTATCTCTGAATGCTATCAAAGACTCATACTCAAACTGGCGACCACAGATCTGATCAAGTAGAGATGACTGAACCCCCACATAAGCTAGCATCCGACTGGAATTTGAAATGCCGAGTCTGATCATCGGATTAGCTAAGGACTGAATGTCAAAAGCCAAGGGCCGCTCCAGAACAAAAAGGAAGGCTAGACTACCCATACTAACTGCCTTCCAACTCAAGGCGTCTGCTACTACATTCGCCTTGCTCGGATGGTAAAGAATAGAGAGGTCGTAGTCCTTCAGGAGCTCAATCCACCAGCGCTGTCTCGAATTAAGATCCCTCTAAGTCATAATATACTGAAGGCTCCTATGATCAGTGAACAACTCACAATGAACTCCATACAGGTAATGCCTCCAGATCTTAAGTGCGAAAACTACCGCCGCCAACTCCAAGTCATGAGTGGGGTAATTGCGCTCATGCAGCTTAAGCTGCCTCGACGCATACGCAATAACCCGGCCCTGCTGCATCAGAACACAACCTAAACCAACGCCGGATGTGTCACAATAGACCGTGAAGCCCTCGCCCTCAACTGGAAGAGTCAAGATAGGAGCGGTAGTAAGCAACTCCTTAAGTCTAAGAAAGCTCCTCTCGCACTCCTCTGACCACACAAATAGCACATCCTGGCGAGTCAATCGCGTCAAAGTCGCTGCTAATGTGGAGAAACCCTCAACAAAGCATCTGTAATACCCCGCTAGTCCGACGAAGCTCCAAATCTCAGTCACAGAAGTGGGCCTAGCCCAACCACGAATAGCCTCAATCTTCGTCGGATCAACCATAATGCCATCTTTGGACACAACGTGCCCCAAGAATGCTACAGACTCAAACCAAAACTCGCACTTTGAGAACTTGGCATAAAGCCGATGGTCTCTCAAAGTCTAGAGCACTGTCCTCAAGTGCTGCTCATGATCACTGTGGCTCTGCGAGTATACCAAGATGTCATCGATGAAGACAATGGCGAAGGAGTCTAAGTACTGCCTGAACACTCGAGTCATTAGATCCATAAATGTGGCAGGGGCATTAGTCAACCCAAAAGACATCACCAAGAACTATAATGACCATAACGAGTCCCAAAGGCTGTCTTCGGGATGTCCGCTGCTCTAATCCTCAGCTGATGATAACCGGACCTCAAGTCAACCTTCGAAAACACTGCTGCACCCTGAAGCTGGTCAAATAGATCATCTATTCGAGGCTTAGGATAATGGTTCTCCACCGTCACCTTATTCAGCTGCCTGTAATAGATGCACATCAGCATGGTGCCGTCCTTCTTCCTCACAAATAGGACTGGTGTACCCCAAGGTGACACACTGGGTCGGATAAACCCTCTACTCAAGAGATCCTGAAGCTGATCACTCAGCTCGCTGAGCTCTGCAGGTGCCTATGATACGGAGGGATAGAAATGAGACTAGTACCCGGCTCCAAGTCTATGGCAAAATTAATGTCCCGATTTGGGGTAGGCCAGGAAGGTTGACAGGAAACACACCTGCGAACTCTCGGACGATAGGTACTGAATCGACTGTAGGGCCCTCCCTACTCACATCTCTAACATATGCCAAATATGCCAAACATCTGCTGTCCACCAGCCTTTGAGCCCGCATACAAGAAATCACCCCAACTGGTGTGCGACTACAAGAACCCTACCATACCACCGGTGGGATGTCAGGAATAGCTAAAGTCACGGTCTTGGCATAACAGTCCAAGACAGCCCGACAAGGGGACAACCAATTCATACCTAGAATCACATCAAAGTCTACCCTACACAGCACAATAAGATCGACCAGAGTGTCCTGATCCACTATTAAAGAATTCGAGTGCGTTTTCCAAGAAAGTTGACCGAAGTCAACCTTAGGCCAATTTCCAAAGGATAAAGAGCTAATCGGGCCCAAATTTACACTGGAAACCCCGGGACTCAGGCGAACCATGCTTCTAGCCTAATTTTGCCTTTTCGGAGCTGATGGAACCATCAGAATTCTCATCTGAGGTCGTTTACCTGAAGTTATGACCGAAGTCTACTTTTCAACGTTCAATAGCTCCAAAATAGAAAAATGGGAATAAAACCCAAACGAACGACCAGGCGATCGAATTGTCTGTGCCAGCAAGTCATAAATGACTCGGGGTCTCTACAGGAATGCTCTAAACGACAGAAAGAAGGCATTAACACAGAAATGACCTGGAGGATCATTGCACAAGTTGATATATCCATATCACGATTTTAAAGAATCATTCTTATCCTTAAAGATATCTATTTATTCTAACTTTAGTGTTAGAAAATTTAATAATCTAAAAAAAAAAATAAAGAAGGCTTGAGAACGATTTTCCTTAAACAAGATATTGCACGTGTATAGATTTGAGGAATATAGATAATTGTATATTTTTCTATGCTATGTCTGGGGAAAACATTGATATTTATAGAGCAAAGATGATACCTACATATTTAAGTTTTATACAAACATTTATTTTAAGGTCCGATCCGATCCAACCCCAAGCCCAAGTCATTGATATTTGATATATATTAATATAAATACGTACTTACACAATTACCTGAGATCATTCTTAATGTCAACGTAACAGAGTGAAAAAAAAATTACCGTAAATGTTGGGAGAGATTCTACCCTTAAAGAGTTAGAAAGAATAAAATCCTTAACTCCAAATTTAAAATTGTCACTTTAACAAAGAAGAGAAAGTAGTATATTTGCAATCTATCGGCAAGGATCATTTAAGGAAATATATTCTACCTAATTCAATGATGATGATGGAAGTTTGATGCAATGGTTAGATAAAAAAAGTTTTATATTATTACATGCTACACAAATTCATATAAATACTCGTAATTAAAATAATTATCGATATGTTTCCTTCATTTAGTGGAATTTGACTTACCACTTATGATGTGTTGTTAAATAGTGTAAGAATTGAAGCATTATCACTTAAATGTATTCCTTCAGAAATATTATTGAGTTCTTCTTGCATTCTTTTCTAAACCGATCTTTCCGTCAAATATGTATGCGATCTCCTAACATTGCACATCTTGTAACTTTATCCTAAAATTATTTAATACTAATCACCAAAATTCAAGTTGACATATCTATACATTTTCAAAAGTCATTATTATCCTAAAAGATATCAGTAATTCTAAATTTGGTATGCCAATTAATAAGTCCAGAAACACATTTTACTACAAAAGCTCAATGCAATTTCTTTCATAACCACTTTCAAGCAAAATATATTTTTACATAGTATATTTCATCTCAAGCAAGGTTTCTACTTATTAACTTTATATTTACAAGATTTTTGAATGTCTGACTGTATGCATGAGTGGTTTTCATGATATTATCTACTATTTTAAAGTAACTACTATTTTGATTTTATTTTATGTGTAGCTAAAATGAATACTTTCATCTTCAACAAGATGAAAGTGGTGTTCATAATGGGAGAAACAGGAATGGGAAAAACTCGTCTCTCTATTGACCTTGCAACCCATTTTCGAGGAGAAATAATCAACTCTGACAAAATGCAAGTATATAAGGGACTTGAAATTTTTACCAAAAAGATCACAGACACCGAGAAAGAAGGTGTACCGCTCTATTTTCTAGGTATATATATTTATTTCCAACAGTATTTATATCAAATGACTACCTAGATAATTTATTAGTAGTAATTATTGATTCGAGTTTAAAATATATGTTATTATTAAAAAAATTATTTATTACCATAAAAGTGGTGTCTGAGAAAGTTAATTTGGTTTCGGATATGAGATAAAAAATATCTTTTTTCAAAAAAAAAGAATCTTTTCTGTTGATGGTAAGCTTTCGCGCATCTCAACTAATTCGACGATGTGTGTGTATGGAGGGGGAGTGGGAGGGTGTCTTTGCTATTCTCCACCGATATAAGAATCGATTAATCTATCTATTGAGTTCTAATATATGAGAAAAAATTATTAATTGATTTTGTCTCCATCAATGATTTGAACTAGAGACCTTATGATTCTTAAACCCTTAACTTTTAAAATAAATCATATAACCATATTTATAAATATGTTTAGAAAAAGACACATTTTAGTGATTAGTTTATGTTGATGTGAATATTAATTGACCGTTATATTGTTTCACATTTTCTTAGGTGAAATTGAGCTAGATTTCGACTTTACCGCAGAAGATTTCTACTTACAAGCCATTGTCCACATAGAAAATTTTTTGAAGTCTGAATGTGTTCCAATCATTGTTGGAGGGTCAAATTCACATATTGAAAAACTTGTAGAAGACCCTGCGTTCATGTTCAAATATAAGTATGAAAGTTGCTTCATTTGGATTGACGTAGAGCAATCAATGTTGAAACCTAAATTGACATGAGGGTTGATCAAATGGTCAATTCAAGTAATTTTTCTAATTATTTTATATATCAATCAAGGCTTGCCTGGATGAATATAATCATGCTTCTAGCTGAAATTTTTTTTAATATAATTTTCTTAATAATATTTTTGATTTACAAATCTATGTTCCAATAAATTAAACTATTCTTAAATTTATGATGCATGCAGGGCTAGTGGATGAGGTGAGACAAATATTTATTCCTGATGCAGATTACACCAAAGGAATCAGACGGTCCGTTGGTGTCCCTGAAATGGATAGATATTTAAGAGAAGAAAAAAATTTAGATGGAGATGATTCTTCAATCTTCAATTGAAAATGTCAAGCGTAATACCCGTACATTAATTTGTAACCAACTTGAGAAGATTCAACGACTGATAAATGAGCTAAGCTGGTTGAAGCACCATATTATTGCTACTGACGTTTCCAAAGAAGATAGAAAAGAAGGTGTTGATGAAGCATGGATGAATATCGCTTTGAAACCATGCTCGGATATTGTGAAAAAATTTCTCAAAAATGATGATCAAAATATCATTATTGAGTCTACATAAACTAAACCTATTACGACAATAGTTTCATTTGAACGGTTGCTATTTGAAACTGTTTAATAGTTTAAGTGTTGTTCAATTATTTTCTTTAAATGTAATATTTTTATTTTATTTTAATGATCTGAGGAACTGCGAGGGTGAATCTTTGCACCTTTATTATTTAAATCATATTGCTATGTACATATTGTCTCCTTTTCAAAACTTCTAAGAGCATAATAATAAGACTTAGTTGACTAACAAAAGAACTCACTTTTGTTTATGATTTTTTTTTGCATGCCTTTAAAAATATTAGATGATTCAACTAATTATCTACACATATTTTCAAGGTGTTAGAGTGCAATGTGACCATAAATTATGAGAAAGATTCTACCTTTAAAGAATTTGAAATAAGAAAACCCTTACCTCTAAAGTGAAAATTGATGCATAAACAAAAAAAATTATTTAATATGCAATCTGTTAATAATAATAATTTAAAGGAATTTCAGTTAAATATTTGTGAAGTGTTGTTTAATAGCCAAAGAATTTGAGTATTATCACTTGAATCATGACTTCACACGAATTGTTATTAGTTCCTTTTGCATGTCTCTTGGAGTCGATCTTCTCTTCAATCAAGTGTGTGATCTCCTGACAATGTGCATCTAGCAATTTTATCCTAAAATTATTTAACGCTAATCACAAAAATCCAAGTTGATATATTCATATCACGATTTTAAAGAATCATTCTTATCCTTAAAGATATCTATTTATTCTAAATTTAGTGTTAGAAAATTTAATAATCTGAAAACCAAAATAAAGAAGGCTTGAGAACGTCTTTTCTTAAACAAGACATTGCACGCGTATAGATTTGGGGAATATAGATAATTGCAGATTTTTCTATGTTATGTCTGGGGAAAACATTGATATTTATAGAGCAAAGATGACACCTACATATTTAAGTTTTATACAAATATTTATTTTAAGGTCCGATCCGATCCAAGCCCAAGCCCCAAGTCCAAGTCCAAGTCATTGATATTTGATATATATTAATATAAATACATACTTACACAATTACATGAGATCATTCTTAATGTCAACGTAACAGAGAAAAAAAAAATGACCGTAAATGTTGGGAGAGATTCTATCCTTAAAGAGTTCGAAAGAATAAAATTCTTAACTCCCAATTTAAAATTGTCACTTTAACAAAGAATAGAAAGTAGTAAATTTGCAATCTATCGGTAAGGATCATTTAAGGAAATATATTCTACCTAATTCAATCATGATGATGGAAGCTTGATTCAATGGTTAAATAAAAAAAGTTTTATATTATTACATGCTACACAAATTCATATAAATACTCGTAATTAAAATAATTATCGATAATTTTCCTTCATTTAGTGGAATTTGACTTACCACTTATGATGTGTTGTTAAATAGTGTAAGAATTGAAGCATTATCACTTGAATGTATTCCTTCAGAATTATTATTAAGTTCTTCTTGCATTCTTTTCGAAACCGATCTTTCCGTCAAATATGTATGCGATCTCCTAACAATGTGCATTTTGAAACTTCATCCTAAAATTATTTAAGCCTAATCACCGAAATTCAAGTTGACACATCTGTAGATTTTTTCAAGAACTATTATTATCCTAAAAGATATGAAATTTTTTAAATTTGTTAAACCAATTAATAAGTTCATAATCACATTTTTACTATAAAAGCCCAGTTATATGTGATTTCCTTACAATGCACATCTTGTAACTTTATCCTAAAATTATTTAATACTAATCACCAAAATTCAAGTTGATATATCTATACATTTTCAAAAGTCATTATTATCCTAAAAGATATCAGTAATTCTGAATTTGGTATGCCAATTAATGAGTCCAGAAACACATTTTACTACAAAAGCTCAATGCAATTTCTTTCATAACCACTTTCAAGCAAAATATATTTTTACATAGTATATTTCATCTCGAGAAAGGTTTCTACTTATTAACTTTATATTTACAAGATTTTGAATGTCTGACTGTATGCATGAGTGGTTTTCATGATATTATCTACTATTTTAAACTAATTACTATTTTGATTTTATTTTATGTGTAGCTAAAATGAATACTTTCATCATCAACAAGAAGAAAGTGGTGTTCATAATGGGAGCCACAGGAACGGGAAAAACTCGTCTCTCTATTGACCTTGCCACCCATTTTCGAGGAGAAATAATTAACTCTTACAAAATGCAAGTATATAATGGACTTGAAATTGCTGCCAACAAGATCACAAACACTGCGAAACAAGGTGTACTGCACTATTTGCTAGGTATATATATTTATTTCCAATAGTATTTATACCAAATGACTACCTAGATAATTTATTAGTAGTAATTACAGATTCGAGTGTAAAATGTACTTTATTATTAAAAAAATTATTTCTTTCCATAAAAGTGGTGTCTGAGAAAGTTAATTTGGTTTCGGATATGAGATAAAAAAGATTTTTTTTTCAAAAAAAAAAAGTCATGAATCTTTTCTATTGATGATAAGCTTTCGTGCATCTTAACTAATTCGACAATGTGTGTGTACGGAGGGGGAGGAGGAGGGTGTCTTTGCTATTCTCCACCGACATAAGAATTGATTAATATATCTATTGAGTTCTAATATATGAGAAGAAATTATTAATAGATTTTGTCTCCATCAATAATTTGAACTAGAGACCTTATGATTCTTAAACCATTAACTTTTAAAATAAATCATATAATCATATTTATAAATATGTTTAGAAAAAGACACATTTAGTGATTAGTTTATTTTGATGTGAATATTAATTGACCATTATTTTGTTTCACATTTTCTTAGGTGAAATTGAGCCAGATTCCTACTTCACCGCAGAAGATATCTTCTTACAAGCCATTGTCTACATAGAAAATTTTTTGAAGTCTGAATGTGTTCCAATCATTGTTGGAGGGTCAAATTCATATATTGAAAATCTTGTAGAAGACCCTGCGTTCATATTCAAATATAAGTATGAAAGTTGCTTCATTTGGATTGACGTAGAGCAATTAGTCTTGAACCCTAGAGTTGACACGAGGGTTGATCAAATGGTCAATTCAAGTAATTTTTCTAATTATTTTATATTTCAATCAAGGCTTGCCTAGATGAAATATAATCATGCATCTAGCTGAAATTTTTTTATATAATTTTCTTAATAATATTTTTTATTTTCAAATCTATGTTCCAATAAATTAAATTATTCTTAAATTTATGTTGCATGCAGGGCTAGTGGCTGAGGTGCGACAAATACTTATTCCTGATGCAGATTACACCAAAGGAATCAGACGGTCCATTGGTGTCCCTGAAATGGATAGATATTTAAGAGAAGAAAAAAATTTAGATGAAGATGATGAATCAAAGGAGATGATTCTTCAATCTTCAATTGAAAATGTCAAGCGTAATACCCGTACATTAATTTGTAACCAACTTGAGAAGATTCAACGACTGATAAATGAGCAAAGCTAGTTGATGCACCATATTATTGCTACTGACATTTTCAAAAAAGATAGAAAAGAAGGTGTTGATGAAGCATGGAGGAATATCGTTTTGAAACCATGCTTGGATATTGTGAAAAATTTTCTCAAAAATGATGATCAAAATATCATTATTGAGTCTACATGTAATGACCTTCCAGGTCATTTCTTTGTTAATTCCTTCTTTCTGTCGTTTAGAGCTTTCGTGTAGTGACCCCAAGTCATTTATGACTTGCTGGCACTGACTGTTCAATCAAATGGTCGTTTGTTTGGGTTTTATGCTCGTTTTTCTGTTTTGGAGCTTTTGAACCTTGAAAAGTTAACTTCGGTCATAACTTTAGGTAAACGACACTCCGAAAAGGCCAAATTAGTCTAGAAGAATGGTTCGCATGAGTCTCGGGATTTCCGGTGTGAATTTGGAGCCGATTAGCTCTTTAGCCTTTGGAAATTGGCCTAAGGTTGACTTTGGTCAACTTTTTTGGAAAAAACACTCGGATTAAAATTTTGACAGCGCGGTTAGTTCTGGAATGCCGAGTTTGGTCTAGAACGACCTTTCGAGAATTACCGGGAGCTTCCGATCAAAATTCGAGGCCCTTGGTAGAATTTGGCAAAAATGGCATATTGGGTGTGGGACCCACTTTTTGTCGAAATGACATCGTATGGAAATTTCGACTGCGCCATTGATTCCGGAATGTCAAATTTAGTGGGGTAGCATATCTAGTTTATTTTCATCGTGTCCCGAACAAATTCCGAGGGTCCGTTCGGACACTTTGAAAAATAGAAAAAAATCTGGTTGCTGGTGTAGACCTTTAGCGACCAGAATTTAGTCGTTTAGTGACCAAAATTGGTCTTTAGCGACCAGTTTCGGGTTTTGTAACCCAGAAATTTTAGCTTTCAGCCCTCATTTTCAAATGACGATTTCTCCCTCATTCGAGCTCTAATTTGAGTTATTCGAAGTCCTGTACGACCGTGGAGATTGTGGCAACGTAGTGGAGTGATCAGAATATGTTGGTGAACCCTCGTTTGTGGTGAATTTCAGCTCGAAGCTGCTGCCCATCAGGTGATTAGTTTATGATTTCTTCTTCATTTTAGAACTTTGATATCTCGAGTTCTAGAGCTCCATTTTTGGTGATTCAAAGTTTCAAGTGTTCGGGTTTCCATTGCTTTGTGGATTTGAGGTTGGGGTTTGTTGAGTGCACCTCGTTCTGTGTGAAATCAGAGGTAAACCCCTTTTTTGGCCTATTTTTGTTAGTTTTAGATTTGTTATTGTTTGTTTGATTGGGAGCGGATCCGACCCCTATTTGATAAAATAGTTTAGGATTAGTGTTGGGGGAAGGATTTGGGACCCTTTGATGGAGTCAATTCTTGAAAATCCAGAGCGGGTCCCACTTTGCCTGATTTTGAACCAAAAATTGGTCTATCTCCAAATTTGATGATTTTTGTGTCTAAACGACCGTTGTGGCGTTGTGATTCTATTTTTGATAGCGTGGCAACAGTCTGAGGCCGTTCGGAAAGGGAAAGCTTGGGTTGAGTGACTTGGAGCACGCGTGATCGGCTATTTGGTAGGTTACGGCTTCCTTTCCTTTTAGACTGAGCTTGAATGTGTAAATATTGTTAGATGGCTGTGAATCTGGGGTGGTTACCTAGGACTGTGATCCAATTCCCGATTTGCCCCAGTTTGGGATTGGTTGTTGGTTGATTTGGATTAGTATCATGTTATAGGTTGGGTTGTTGACTTGATTTGTTGTATATACTGTTGTGGGGTATTTGTTGATGATTATTTGATGTTTCATGAGCGGGTATGAGAACTGTGTTTGTGATTTGCTGTGTAATGACCCTCCAGGTCATTTCTGTGTTATTGCCTTATTTTTGTCGTTTAGATCTTTCCTGTAGCGATTCCAAGTCATTTATGACTTACTGGCACTGACTATTCGATAGCCTAGTCGTTCGTTTGGGTTTTATTCCCATTTTTCTATTTTGGTGCTTTTGAACCTTGAAAAGTTGACTTCGGTCATAACTTCAGGTAAACGACCTCAGATGAGAATTTTGACGGTTCCATTAGCTTCGGAAAGGCCAAATTAGGCTAGAAGCATAGTTCGCATGAGTCCCGGGGTTTTCGGTGTGAATTTGGGGCCGATTAGCTCTTTAGCCTTTGGAAATTGGTCTAAGGTTGACTTTGGTGAACTTTCTTGGAAAACGCACTCGGATGAAAATCCTGACAGCGCGGTTAGTTTCAAAATGCCGAATATGGTCTAGAACAACCTTTCGAGAATTACCGGGAGCTTCTGATCAAAATCTGAGGCCATTGGTAGAATTTGGCAAAAATGGCATATTAGGTGTGGGACCCACTTTTTTTTAAATGACCTCGTAGGGAAATTTCTACAGCGCCATTGAGTCCAGAATGTCGAATTTAGTGAGGTAGCATATCTGGTTTATTTTCATCGGGTCCCGAACGAATTCTGAGGGTCCGTTCGAAAACTTTGAAAAATAGCAAAAATCTGGTTGTTGGTGCAGACCTTTAGCAACCAGATTTTAGACTTTTAGCGACCAGTTTAGGGTTTTATAACCCAGAAATTTCAGCTTTCAGCCCTCATTTTCAAATGACGATTTCTCCCTCATTCTAGCTCCATTTTTGATGATTTAAAGTCCCAAGTGTTCGGGTTTTCATTGGCTTCGTGGATTTGAGGTTGGGGTTCATTGGGTGCACCTCGTTCTGCATGAAATCGGAGATAAACCCCTTATTTGGCCTTTTTTTGTTAGTTTTAGATTTGTTATTGTTTGGTTGATTGGAAGTGGATCCGACCCCTATTTGATAAACTAGTTTAGGATTAGTGTTGGGGGAAGGATTTGGGACCTTTTGACCGGGTCAATTTCGGGAAATTCGGAGAGGGTCCCACTTTGCCCGACTTTGACCCAAAAATTGGTCTATCTCCAAATTTGATGAGTTTTGTGTCTGAACGACGGTTTTGATGCTGTGATTCTATTTTTGATAGTGTGGCAGCAGTCTAAGGCCGTTTTGAAAGGGAAAGTTTAGGTTGAGTGACTTGGAGCGCGCGTGATCTGCTATTTGGTAAGGTACGGCTTCCTTTCCTTTTAGACTGAGCTTGAATGTGTAAATACTGTTAGATGACTGTGAATCTGGGGTGGTTAGCTAAGACTGTGATCCTATTCCCGATTTGCCCCAGTTTGGGATTGGTTGTTGGTTGATTTGGATTAGTATCATGTTATTGGTTGGGTTGTTGACTTGATTTGTTGTATATATTGTTGTGGGGTATTTGTTGGTGATTATTTGATGTTGCATGAGCGGGTATGAGAACTGTGTTTCTGATTTGCAGCTTATTAAGATTGTGCCTTAGAGTAGGCTGTTGTGATGGTGACTTAGTCCCACGTACCCTGTTGACTTGAGTATGTATCTGATGGCGATTCGAATGACCTAGATCCTTGTAGAATGATATAGCAGATTTGGGTCTGATAGTGTGAGCCTTTGTATAGGCGTTCACGTGGCTCCCGTACCTTTTGATTCTTTCCCCTCTATTTTCTGAGATCGTGGGATGCTTCCGAAAGACATTGCATTGAGCCGATTAACGGATGAATGGTGTTAGGCTTGGAGCCTTCGTTTGACGTGCTTGTGGGCGGCGGCCCGTGATGGTTAGCCTTACGGTGAGATATTCGTAGTGGTTTTATCTGGTTTTAGGTTGTTAGCTCCAATACGAGACTGAGGTTACGCGGTTCGCATCCTATATTTCTAGCGCTAGGCTGACGGGCATAGGCTATCTGCTCCGTTCTGTGATTGACGCTATACGATTGCAGCCAGTTATTTCCAGTACGCGTCCGTGGAGCATGAGCTACTAGTCCCAGCCCATCTTTTGACGTTACTAGAACTGAATCGGTATTTCCAGTGATTGGACTATTGATCGTGGATTGATTAGCTCCTGTCCGAGACTGATGTACCCAGTTCGAGTCTGGAATTTCCAGCTCGAGACCGTAGAGGTGAGAGGTATTATTCCAGTCCGAGATTGATGTTTTCGGTTAGAGTCCGACATTTCCCGCTCGTGACTGATGATTTTGGCTGGGCCCATGTGTTGATGGTCGAGCGGGGCTCAGATATGGTTTATGATCGAGCTGGGCTCGAAGGTTGATTTTGATTGAGCTGGGCTCAGGTATTGGTTGTGATTGGGCTGGGCCCAAACGATGGTTTCAGGGTCCGGGACCCTTGGTTCGAGGTTTATGGAATCGGTATTACTTCGCTTCTGTAGTTAGCTCTTCTATGTACCTGTTGGGCTTATGGGGGTCCGATCAGATTTTTATTTTAACTTGCGCACGAGTGTACCCAACGGGTCTTATATGGGACCCATTTGGGTTTAGTTAGCTACTTATCTTCGGTTGGTTATCATTGTTCGATTTTCGTTCTGTTGTTGTTGTTCCTGATTCTAACTTGTGTGCCTTTGTTTACCTTTCTTGCTCAGTCGGCCTATGATGCCTACTGGGTACCTTGGTTTTGGTACTCATACTACACTCTGCATCTGTTTTCGTTATGCAGGTCCGAGAACCAGTCATCAGCGTTGAGATCAGGTCAGGAGCTGTCAGTTCGGGAGACTAGGGTAAGCACTTGGCGTTTTGGGATCACCAGCTTCCTTCTGTTTATATATTTTCGCTTGTATTTCCTTTTCGAGACAGTTGTTTCAGTGGTCCACTTTCGGGACTTGTACTCTTTTTAGTAGTTCTGTACTCGTGACTTCCAGATTTTGGGAGGTGTTGTATATATATTTTGGTCGTGTTCCAATTTTCCTTATACGTTCTATTGTATGCTTCCGCTTGGTCATGGATTAGTTTCCACTCTTAGTCCCGTTACTGTTAAGTTCCGGGATAGAGTTTGGCTAGCCTACCAGAGGGTCGTAGGCGCCATCATGACATGAGAAATTGGGTCGCGACAAATTGGTATCAGAGCCTAGGTTCGTTGGTCTCACGTGTACAGAACTAGCGTCTAGTAGAGTCCTGCAGATCGGTGCGGAGACATCTGTAACTTATCTTCGGGAGGCTACAGGATGTTCTTAGGATTTTTTCTTGCCTTGTACTTTTCGTACATTGTTGTTCTGTTGGTTTCTTGAAATCTTACTTGTTCCACTCTATTACAGGGATGGCTCGTATGCGTAGAGGATGTGGTTCTATGGCGCCAGGCCGAGGTCAAGGTCGAGGGATGATTCTGGAGCCCGAGACGGAGCCTCCAGCAGAGTAAATTTCGCCTCAGCCGATGGGGCAGGGACCAGCCCAACCACCACCAGTTCCAGCTGTTGCGCCAGAAGTCCAAGGCTTGCTTGCCCAGTTGTTGGCGGCTATTATGGGTATGCAGCAGAAGCAGCCAGCTCCAGCACTAGTTCTAGAGCCGGTTTAGGCTCAGCAGGACCAACCTGCAGTAGCGGCACCTGAGGTTGTTCAGCTGCTAGCACCAGCTGTGGTTCATCCAGACCTGTTGGACAGGGTCATGCCTCTGCAAGAGCAGAAGATTCTCGGGGGATTTCTCAGATTTGCACCACCGAGATTCCCAGGGGCTGAGGAAGAGGATGCTCACGAGATCTTGACTACCTGGCGTGAGCAGTTGCAGACTTTGGGTTTGGTGGAGTCCAGAGGAGCAGACTTCATAGCATACCAGTTGGACGGACCAGCTAGATAGTGGTGGCGTTCGTTTATTTGGACTAGGCCAGTTGGTTCTCCACCGGTGTCGTGGGAGAAATTTGCTGAGGCTTTTCTGGCCAGGTTCAGTCCACGGAGTGTGAGGGACCGCATCCGTGATGAGTTCTCGAGATTGGAACAGGGCTCCATGACTATATATGAGTACAAGGCCCGATTGTCTCGTCATGCTACTATGATCCTGCCCATAGAGGAGGAGAGAGTTCGATGCTTCGTGAGAGGGTTGAAACTGCAGTTGTATAATTAATTGTTGTTTGTACCTGTTGGTCATATGGGGGCCGTACGTGTTTAGTTTGTTGTTGTGTACCTTCTTGGCACATAGGGGCTCGAAAGGTTATTGTTTGACTACTTGAGGACTTGTGGAAGTATGGAGGGTGGTCCTTTGTTTGAAGGTAGGTGTTGCCCTTCATCCTCTCTAGTTGATACTTTTGTGTAGATGTTGGCTTGGCTAAGCCTTTGTGGCTTTTATGTGTATTTGTTTATTTGTTCCTATTAGTGTACTTTTGGCTAGTTGTTTCCCCTTAGTAGAGCTTTGTCGTGTTTAGGTTGATAAGCTAGCACATCTATGTTCGTCCCTTATTTCCTTTATCTGTTTCCTTTACTCTATGTTCCTTACTTCAGTTGCCTCTTTTATGATATTCCTATTGTTCCTTTAGTTATCTGTGATACATGCTCCCTTCTTACTTGTTGTTTATGCTTTCATTATCTTTGGAGCTCAGTCGGCCTATACCTACTGAGTGCCACGTGTTCGTACTCATACTACTACAGATCGTGGTACGAGTTCTTACCGTTGATTTTGTTTCTTGTAGAGCAGCTCTTGGATTCAGAGATTCGGGTGAGCTCCTGCGTTTGGGGTTGCCTCATTCTCCCTCTGTTTTTTACTAGGACTAGTCTTTATTTTGGTTCCAGAGACAGTTCTGAATTATTGTATTGTTATTTTACACTAGTTTTAAATAATTTCTCAAATACCAGTTTATACAAGGTCTTGAATTGTTTTTTGTTTTGATCTGATCTCTCATTTCCTTTTTTTTCTTATTATTATTATTTTTCTTCCGCAATTCTTTTCTTTCGTGCAATTTCTCGGTGCTTCTAGTTTCGGGCTATGGGTTAGGCTTACCTACTAGTGGGACGTAGTAGGTGCAATCATAACTTGAATTTTATGGTCGTGACATGCCTTCTGCATTATGCTTAGCATGACCAATAGTTGAGTGATAGACGCTTGAAGATCTGGAGCCATAGTTGGTCCGGGTGGTGGTTAAGCTAGTCCCGACCTTACTATCTTTTGAGGAATAGGATCTTCCTGAGGCACTATCACTGGCTCTGGAGTCCTCTCCTTACTACGTCATGAGCTGGTGTTGCAGCTCTCACACGACCTGGGGTTCATCCTCTATTCCCATCTAGGGCTCTACTTACGGCCGTAGTTGCATCACCCCTGGCAACTGAGCTGCGCGTGTGAACCATCCTGTGAAAAGTGAAACAGTTAAGATTCCAGAAACTAAATAAGACAACCAAATGCACGATAATGAACCAATAACAAGAATCTTCCTAAAGATGACCTATAGCCACCCGAACATAGGATATGGACGTCTCCACACTGATCCATGGGACTCTACTAGACATTAGCATTGTACAAGAACCACAGGTGAGCCTGGGGCTCTAATACAAACATTGTCACAACCCGAAACCTCAAGGTATGATGAAACCTACCATAACCCACCAGTAGGTACGGTAATCCATATCCCGAAACTAAAATTAACAGGAATATTAGGTAGAAACAACTATCAACAATAGAAATGAGGCAATTCAAAGGAAAAAAATGAAAATGAGAACAATAGTAAAATATACAGCAAGAAAACATGTCCAATCACTCAACATGGTAGGCACAAGTATAGAGCTACTAAAAAGCTTACAAGACCCAAAAGTGGACAAAAAATACAGACTTGTCTCGTATACAAAAAATTATCAAAAATTATACATAGAAGGAGATAGGTTGAACTAGGACTCCATCAGCTCACCCACATCTGAAAAGATCTTTGCAGCTAGCCTGAATCAACGCTGAAAACTTGCACTTAGATTTGCATCAAGAAAAAAGATGCATAGTATAGTATGAGAACCAAAACAATAGGTACTTAGTAGGCATCATAGGCCGACTGATCTTGAAAAGTAAATACAATAATTAAAATTGTGAAGTAAAAACAACTAAAGGTCATAGAAAACAATTGTATAGGAAAACCTAAATATATATGACATGAGCCTACGAAAAGACAAATAGTAAAATAAATAGCTTGCTATAACCTAACTAGACCCCATTAGTCAAGAAGGTACACTCTTGCACAATTAAAGGTAAATAACTCAAGCAGACCCCATAATAATGATGGGTACATAGAATAGCTATGAAACTATTAGGTAAGCTTAGGAGTATTCCAGAACATCCATAGCCATCCATGGACTCGAACAACATTAAAGGCAATCTGAGGAACCCAATGAAATTACAAAGTTAGGGCTCGAACCCGACTAATAGAAGTGATGCACAGACTTTAACCGAGCCTAATAACATTGTGTTAGGGCCTCAAATCGTGACTAAAGGAGGTATGCCATGGCCTCTAGCCATGGTTTAAGGAGATACAATAGGGCATCAAATTGTGGCTAAACAAGGTACGCTAGGGCCTCAAACCATGGCTAAAAGACTCTGAATGCCCCCAAATCACCCATTTTTCCTTATGGTGCCCATATCATAGTGAGAAGCCATATTCAGAGTTACTAGGGACCCAGTCCAACTCTGAATCCAAGACCATATCCCAAATTGCAAAATAAGGCCTGAAATCACCAACAAACATGTCCACATAAAGGGAATTTTTTGATGAACAATCCTAAGAGTTGAGTTTTCTCTTAGCTAAGGATCATACTATCAAACCCAAGTTTGTTATATCAGTTCACAGGGATCTAAGTCGTCCGAGGGGACGTCGTAGAATTTTATGGCCTATCAGCTCTATAACGCATGTCTAAGGCAATTACTATCCTACACCTAGGCTAAGGCCAATAACAAGCTAAAGATCAATATCTACAATGTTATGAAAACCACAAGCCATGATATAATAAACACAACAAAACTAGGCATGCTCAAACTCTCGAAACTACCCAAAATACATCTGAGGCATGAATTATAATCTCTGAACATGATACAAACTAAAAACCCATCCCAATTCTTAGCTAATAAACATGAACTCAATCTAAAGACCAGTAAGACATGTCCTACCATAAAGCATATCCTGCATGCTCCAAAATAAAAATTCCAGAGCTTTCCCCTTTCGAAAATAGCCTCCGTTCATTGCCATGCTATCAAACATATGATTACAATGTCAATACAGATGTTTAGAGACAAAAATCAAAATAATTAAAGACGGGCCCAAAATTGAGTAAAAATAAAATTGTGGGAACCACAATAGGAATCTCAAAATTGACTCCATCAATTGGTCCCATATAACTCATGGAACTTGTGCCCCCAAAAAGGGGAATAATTCTAGCCTTAAAATAGCTCTAAACAACACATGAATCAAAACAACTTACAATTCACCATTCAAAAGGCTAAGAAGGTCCATCTGGATATGAATTTATGACAAAGACGAGTCCCCTAGACGTTCTCGATGCTCTCAATATGTAGCCTTGTTGATTCTCGATGCATAACAACTTGAATCATCTAAATTGGAGTCGCCTAGCTCTCATAATCAACTTTGAAACATTTGAACATTTGCTGAAAATAAGTCTAGACTTTCATTCAAAGATCAGTCAAGTGAATTCTTTGAATTGGGATGCCTAGCTGCGATGGTGGTGGTCAATAGGGTCAGGTCAAACCTAGCCCTTCTTTATGAATGTGAGAGGCCATCTGTGAATGCAAAGGGTGGAGGTCACCCTCTTCGAATGTGACACTAGGATTGTGAACACGGATACCAAAATCTCTGATCTCCATGAATAGGGCGAGAGTTGCGTGAAAACAAAGAGCATTAATGCTACACTAGCCTACCTTTAAAATGTACAAAATGCCCCGACGGAGACTCATGATTCATTCAAAATCCTATTCACACAAGTGAACTATGCTACCCCCACCAAATTTGGTATTGAGGACTCAATGGAGATGTCAAAACTTCAAATTGTGTTCTTCTCAACAAAAAATAGGTCCAATATCCAATCAACATTTTAAGCCAAAATCCACGAGATAGCTCAGAATGAGCTCGGAAGCCTCAAGAACTTCTTTGAAGATTCTTCTAGACCGAGCTCGACGTTTTGGAGCTAATGGAATCGTTAGAAATACATTCTCAGGCCTACTACCTGAAGTTTTGACGAAGTTCAACTGTTCAAATTTCTAAAGCTCCCAAACATGAAATCATGAACAAAAACCAAATAAATGACTAGGTGACCGAACTTTCAGTCCCAACAAGTCATAAATGACTTGGGATCACTATAGAAAATATCTAAACATTGAAAATAATACAATAAATAGAAAATGACCTAGAGGGTCATTACAACTCTAAACGTCAAAAATATTAGAAAACGGAGGAAATAACCTAGAGGGTCATTAAAAAATACAACAGAACAAAACTTGAACTTTAAAATGTAAAAAAAGTACTCTCCATTCCTTTTTAGTTGTCATGATAATGTTTTGAACTATCCTTAAGAAAAAAAATTAGGAGTCTAGTTTGACTAATTTATCAATTATTAATTCTTTTATCGTTATTTAATTATGTATCTCTTTTTTCTAGAATAATTAATGCTAAGGATAAAATTTGAAAAATTAGTTAATTCTCTCTTGATCGTGTAAATTTACTATTATATTGGAACAAATATTTTTAGTATGCAAGACAACTAAAAAAGAAATGTGTATAAATGTTGGTTTGTTATATAGAAAAATATTTTCCTTTCCGAGAATTTTCCTTAGCTTGACCTAATTTTATAAGGAATAAAAGGTGTGTTTGTTACAAAGAAAAATATTTTTCATGGAAAATGATTACCTAAAAATGTATCTTGAAAAACAAGTGATTTGTTACTTATTTTTTAGCGTTTGGTAAGTAATTAAGAAAATATTATCCCAAGAGCTTCTATATGTTATCTTTCAAACACTATGAAGGTTGAATGGGATGGATATTGGAGGTTTGGGGGCATCAAGAGGTGGGATAATCAAGAGACATTAAACTTAGAATGCTACACATGCAACTTATTTTTCCTACTTACACTAGAGAAGTAATTTTTAATGAATTAGTTTTCCTAGAGTAATTGTTTTCATAAAATTTTGACCAACAAAATATAGGAAAACTATAACACCTTGGAATTTAAAAAGTTGAAAAAGGAAGAAAATGTTGATTTTGGGATTAAGGCAGGTTGTACGAGTTCGACCTACGGACCGTAGGAAGTGAATTGTAAAACTCAGAGTTGAGTTTTGGAAAATTAAGTTTCAGAAGTTTGATCTATGAGTGAACAGGAAGAGCCTCGTAGAAAGTTTCAAACTTGGTAAAATTTTGGACTAAAAGTTGAGTTCTACGGGTAAGGTCTATGGACCGTAGGAATTTAGACGGACCATAGAAAGGTCTCATGGGAAGTAAGGTTAAATTTGGGTTTCTGAAGTTGGTTCTACGGTTGACCAGTATGGATTGTAGGTCATAATCACAGGACTATTCAACAATTTTAAGTAAAGGTTATTTGGGTCTTTTTCTACCCTTCTAATTCCTAAACTGCGTCGTTTGACCTATAAAAGAGACGCTATAACTGATTTTTCTCCTAAGAAACTACCCATTCCCTTTCATTCCCCAAAATCCCCAAACTTTCCTCTTAAGTTTTTCTCTTTAAGGCTAACAAGGGATTTTAGGGTTTTTCAAGTTTTCAAGCCTCCAATTACGCCATTGTTTTGGGCTTAAAGACCAAGGTATGTTGGGTTTCATCAATGGTTTCCATTCACCCATTGAGCCCCAAAAAATTTTCAATTTCTCCAAGTTCAATTTCATCAATTTGATTAGGTTTTAATTCAACTCTTCATGGGTTCTAATGGTGTTGATTCAATTGTTTGATTTTGATCTTATTATAATTGTTTTGACTCAAATACATGCTTTTCACTTGATTTTACTTGAACTCATGCATCAATCATGATTTTTGACTATGTACTCTTAAAGACATGAATTTGGGAAGAAATTATGAATCTATAAATGATGTTTTCATGAAAATTTATGAAAAGGAATGTTTTATGATGAGCATCAATGAAATTGTGAAAGGGTTTTCTCACATATAAGAAACCATGGTTTGTAGAAAGGTTTTCTAATACATGCATGATTTAAGGTTTCAGGAGCTATTATGTAATGATTTAAGCTTGGATTAGTATCTTAATTGTGCTTTTCTATGTATGATGTTATGTCTATGAAATTAACTATTCCATTGGGATTTAACTTAGCACCGGAAGGGGAAAGATTGAATCTAGCAAGACTGAGCCCCTTGGCTAGCAAGATCGAGAGGGTTAGTATCCTCTTAAGAAGGAATACCCAACTTCTGGAACTTTGAGGTAGAGGCTCAGATAGGGTAGTCTCTAGTAGCAACCTCTATGTCCAAACTACGTGCCCCTCGTAGAATTATCTTAAATGACCTAGCTAGTGGATCCACATATAGAATATGATATGATACGAAGTTCAACCTTGGCAAGTAGACTTTCCCTTCTCGATGTGAATGTTACATCAGATTCCATGTTGTAGCTCACATGGTCTATTGTGGGTTAAACCTAATATCCCACAAAATGAACTACTGTGACTTTAAAGGTTTTTATTAAGCTTTCATTACGATTTTAAGATTCATTGACCATGTTCATGATTATGATTCTTCTTTAAAGGTTTTACTATGCTTTAGCTTGGTCATGCATATCATGTTTCCCTTTATGTCCTCTTATGATCACATTTCATGTTACTAAGTACATTCCATATACTAATGTATATTGTCACGACCCAAAGTACCCACCCCTAGCCATGACATGGCGTACAATACCCCGAAAGGCCTCATACAAGCTACTTAACATACATAGACAAATAATAGAATCAAAGAGTACAAAAGCAAGTTTCATATCATAAGAGTTTGATAAAAGTAGCGGAAAACTAAACATAGTCTCAAAGCCATCTAAACTCATATAATGAAAAGTTGGGACATAACCCATACAAAGTTCAACAATAAAGACATAAAAGATAAAGTGGCTACGTCCTCGGATGTATGAGGGTTCATCAAGTCTTCAAGATCCTTCTACTAAGCACTAGCCACGAGTGGATGGAGAAACGCCAAATCCTACATTATGAGACAATGTAGGCAAAAGTATGCGTTACCAAATGGAATGTACCAAGTATGAGGGAAATGCAATAAAACATTAAATCATGCTAAAAGGGACATTTTCATGACATGCAATGACCAAGTTAAAACATGATATAAAAGGGTTGAAAAGCATAAGTCATAAACCAAGGTCAATGCAAGCTAAACATCTTTAGAACTTGTGAAGTACATTGAAAGTCATTTTAGTTCATTATTGTGGTAAATTACATTAACCGGCATTTAAAGACCATGTAAGCTATCAACATGGAATCCGATATACTCCCTCCATTGGAAGGGCTATCCTACTTGCCAAGGTACGATCCATAACATCTAGTTTACGTGCATCCACTAGCTAAGGTCTACTTAAAGACAATCATCCTATGGTGGCACATAGGTTAGGGATAAGTAGATTACTACTAGAAACCCGGCCTCTACAATGGGAGAGGTTCCATCTCAATATCCTCTCGGTGCTAAGTAAATATCCCATGGAATGAGTTATCTTGTTATCCATGGGAAGGTAAAACTAGAGTTACCAATCAAAGCTAAAATCATGTTCATAGACGTTTCATATTCCATGGACAAGTCCAACCTTACGTCATTTAGAATAGCTCCTTAGACCATGCATGAGAAAACCTTTCACCATCCATGATCTTTTTATAATAGCTTTTAAGGCCCATAGTCATTCACTTCATGCTAGAAATGCCATACTACTAGTGGAAATAGTTTTAAAAGAATGGTCTATAATCATTGATGGTATAACCGGCTACCATACTAATCAAGAACTAATTTTGGAAAATAGACCAAAAAGCATTTATAACGCTTAAATACATCTATCACGGTTTAAGATGTAAGCGGCCGTTAGCAATATAAATCCAACAAGGAGTTGGGGCCAATCCCGCGAGGAATGGGACTAGTTCAGAATTCCAATACGAGGTTTTAAGGTGATTTAGCTTTATGTAGATGGAAAATGATTAAAATGGTAATAATGTAAATTAGAGAGTTTTCAAATATTAATCCAGAAGAGTTTTAACAAACAATTCGAACAATTCGCAGTTTTAGAAAGAGTTTAATCAATGAGAAAATGTCCTTAGGGATGTGTGAGTGTTCAACCACCAATTTCACTAAATGGGTCATCACAAATTGCTTAATAATGTTGATATACAATGGGTAGGCAAGATTATCACTATGATAGCTATTTTGCAACCAACTACCATGCTTTCAATTGGGTTTTACCAAACCCCAACAGGCTAAACACTTATATCACAACCTTATATCATAATTAAACCCACATTAACAAGCTGAGTAGTATAGGTAAGAATCCATACAATTATCATAAGCCAATCCTATTCAAATGCATCTTTAACAAGCATATAAAGAGATATAAACTAGAATTAAATTTGAAACTTTAATTCATAAGATAAAAACATGGATTAACAACTGAACCCATACTAAATCAACAAATAATTTCAGCAATTGATAAGACCCAATAGCTAATTATATGTTTGAACACATAATCACACCCCTAAAGCATTGGGATTTTAGCCAATCATAATGAAAGTGAAGAATTGGTTACCAAATGCATTCTCCATTGAGTTTTTAACTCTTCACAAAATTAATAAACCAAATATATACCTAATACAAGAATCTTCTAAAAGAAAAGAATTCACAAGTTCATTCACTAAGAAACACTAAGTATTTTAGATACAACTCTCTTCTCCTGTTCCACTCTCTTCTTTTTCTCCCCATTTGAAATCTTCTATTTATATTTCCCAAAAATTCCTCAGGATTTAGAATTTGTGGATCAATCGGCGACATAAGTTGTGTCTCACCCTTGTATTCGGCAACGTGCCGAAGTTCTCCTGCTTGCCCTTTCAATCCATCACTTTGGTGTTGATTTCACATTGGGACTTTAGGCGAGATAAATCAGGCTCGCCAATCTACTCGGCGATTCATCATCTGGCTTATCTGATTGCTGTTTTGCCTTAGACTTCTACTTCGCCCCACTGGAACTTTAGGCGATGCTTTATCTACTCGGCGTATCACCGAGTTGACTTTGGTGAGCGTCAGCCTTCTTGTTCCTCCAATGTTTTTTGTGCTTTTGCCTTGTTTTTGCAATGTATTGGCTTCATCTCATTCTTGTCCCTTATGTTGTACACCAATGGTTTAACATTAGTGATAGGTTCATAAAATGGCATTAAGGACACTAAATTGACACAAACGAAGCTATAAATGAGTCAAAACTACCGAATCATCAACACCCCCAACATAACTTTTGCTTTTCCTTAAGTAAAACAAGATAACGTTGCATTCAACAAAGGGTATCTACAAGCAGTGCTACTTAAGAACTTACATGAAGGAGCACACAAGGTCAAGTTTAAGTTACAAGGATCAAATGTACGCCAAGAGCATCAAATTCTAACTAGCCATCATCAATTAAAGTTCAAGCTCACAAATGCATACCTAAAATGCCAAATTATGCCCACAAATATGCTCGAATGCCCTTAAATTAAAATGGATTCAATTCTCTCATCCGAACTTCAATTACGATCAATGAATCGGAGTCAGTACTACACTCACACTCACAAGGGAACATCTTATGCCCACAAGTACCACACCATAGGCTTGCCTTAATTTTCAATCAACACCGACTCAACTTCATTGGGTTAGAAATCACAAACGGCTTTCTTAAGCTTGTAATGTCGGCTTAGGGAAGGTTAGGATATCATTTAGGTATAAGTGGCTACTCCCTCCTTGAACTCTACTCAACAACTCAACATTTTCCACTTTTTCACATTTTCTCCACTTCCCAAATCAATGCACACTTCACATTTATTTTCATCCTTGATACCCCAGATGCAACCATTTTCAACTTTTGGAGGTTTTCAAGCTTCTTTTATATGATTTCTTTTTCACAACTTTTTCCCTTTTCGACATTTTCCTACATTCATCATCTTTTTTTTTTTAGAAATCAAGCTCTTATGCAATAGGTATCCTGTCTATGAACTTTCCAAAACACCCTAATTTAGGCTTTTAGCCTCACTTTCACAACATAAATTCAAAGGAGGGAACGGATTCAAGAGAGGAATAAACTTTCAAAATGGCTAAGGCTTGTAACAAGGTTGCCAATAAAAGGGTATTAGGCTCAAAGGGGACAACTAGGGATATATTTAGTGCAAAGGTGGGATTTTTAGGTTAAGTGGACTTCAATAATAATCAAAGAAGGCCTAAGATCATTTTTCCAATCCAACTCAATCAAGACCAACCGGGTAAGTTCTAGGTGGCACAAGTACACACAAGGCATTTTCCAACAACTCACCACACATGGCATTCAAAAACAATGTCAGGTTACAATTCTACGAGTCAAGCTTGCGTGCAACGGTCATTGCAAGACTCACCATTGACAATTCGCTAGTCACAACGAGAGGTTGAGGGTTTACACAAGACAATGCAACTCCAATTTACAACATTGGATGCACACCAACATATTGTTCAATTAAAAGCACTACTCAAGTCATCAATACTCAAAAGCACGAGAAAACAACAACTACAACATTGGCACAAAAATTTAAACTTACAAACAAGAGAGATATTGCTATAAATCGTCATCAAGATAACACCATCCACAACCAAAATACAAAATAAAACAATAAAAAAATAGTTTATAACCAAAACACCACCCCATCAAAAAGCCAATGCAGTGTCCTCAATGCGAAATAACATAAAAGGAATACAAGCAAAACTAAGAACACATAAGTGCATAAGAGTCCCCCTATCTCACGAAGCTGGGGGTGTGGCCTCAGCCTGGGCATCAGTGTCCGGTGTGCTCTCTACAGGTGGGTGAGTCCCGCTCGATCCGATCATGGACGTGTCTCGGAGAGACTCAGCAATAGCAGCCCAAATTAGACCTCCCTTCAAATCCTCGAGGTCAGCATACACCTCCCTCTCCTGCATCGCACAATCCTCCTCATCGGTCTCAGATGTATCAGACACACAGTCTTCGTCAATCACCGGCACAACACTAGTGGTGGCAAGTGGGGGATCATCAGCTCACGGTTCCTCAGGGACATCTACACCTCCCCACAACACCGTGATGTTAGTGGATTTCAAATCATCCACATCCTTCCTCAATTCGGTAATCTGGGTCCTGATAGTTATCAGCTCTGAAGAACTACCCTTTCGCTACTCTCAAGCCTCGACTCTAGCTATGAGGTTTTCTAGAAGCTCCCCATATGAAGTGATGAGTCGGCGATGATCAGCCAACTCAGCATGGATCAAACTAAGGGTGGCAGCTAGAGCCCTCTCAATGATACTGGCAATAGCCGCCTCAACCCTACAAGCTCGGACATCTGCCGAATGAGCCAAGTGCCCCATCTTAATAATCATGGCTTGGGTCAAAGGCCGGAGTCCAGGAGCAGAAGCAGGGGCAGATGAAGGAGAGGGACCTGGTGGCTGAGTGGAGGTAGCAGGAGCATCCGGAACAGGCATGCCTGACAGCTCAACTTCAAGGCTGGGAGAACCCGTCTCCATATCATCGAACATCCACCTCAGGGTTCGTATCAACTAGGGGTCTCCTCCTCCTCTTAGCCTCATCCTTTTGGTACTCAGCCTCATCCTTTTGGTACTCAGCCTCGATCCTCCGGATGCCACAAGACAATGGCACACCCGCTCATCGACAGAGTTCATTAATGAGGATCGAGAATGGTAGAGAGGTGTGCTGTTGTTTCGCCCTCATCAATATCTCCCTCTCAATGATCATCCCCAAGTTAAGTAGCTGCCTATCAATGATACAGCCTAAGAGGGCAGCCTTCGGGTGCCGGAGGATAGACCCATTCTCAGAAGGCATGAGGTTGCTACTCATAAACCCAAACCAATACTGGGCAACAATGTTCAAATCTCTCTTCTCAATGATAGCTCCGGTATCCAACCAACGGGGGGAGGCATCCCTTATTAATGGTGCCAACCACCCCCTCAAAGACTCAAAATTCCCTTTCAACTTGTCTTCTAGGGAATGCATGAACGTATAGGTGCAGCCCAAAACCTCTTTTATCTCCGTCTGGCTACACTTGACCTTCTTGCCCCTCACTCTGACGAAGTCCACAGGTTTCGTGGACTGGGCCAACTTCTTGACCCTCGGGACTAAACCAGCATAGGCAGCATAAAATTCCCGCACCCAAGTAGGGACATATAGACTCTGAGGCTGTGTAAAAATATGAAATTTATTGGTCCAGAGTGTATCCTAGACTTCAGGATATCTATCCACCACCCGTTAGTCGATAGCCTCTTCTCCTCAAGTATGGTGCGTCCACCCACAACTTTTAACCTATTCATCAATCGTGGGAGTTGAGCCGGGGCCTGAGTTGAGGTTGGAAAAGTAGGTGCATGGGTTGCTCTAGGCTGGGGCTCCAGGACATTTGGCGGGCTGTTGACCCTAGCCAGCGGGTCATGTAGCCTTTTGGATCGAACCTCAGCTCGGTTCCTCTTTAGCATGTCTCCAATAGGAGCCTCCAACTCCTCACTATCAGCATGGCCTGACTCTGTGGAGGTGAATTGGATGGACTGCTCCTTATTGTCGGAAACAGACTCAGACTCCTCCACCACTTGTTGCTTTCCCTTCTCTTTTTCTTGGGGTGCGGGTTGTTTCATCTATCGAGGTCGTGCACCCTCGGAGGCTATTTCTATGCCTTTGCTCTTTTTCTTTGGGGGTTTGGTAGCATGGGCTTTTTGGCAAGGCATATCTGTAAACAAAACAAACCAAACAATTAAGATCGATCAAAATGAGGTAGACAAAAAAATGCAGGATATATCAACAATCCAATCGGCGTATCACCGAATGACATTAGGCGGTTCGTCGAAAATAACAGACCACACAGTCAATAATTCCAACACAAAAGGCAATAAGAGTAACCATTCGGTGAATCGCTGAACGCACTTGGTGAGCATACGACACTGTCACCGAATGTTATAGAACTCAAGACCTCAATTTAGGAATAAAAATGTGATAACCAAGCTAAAAGGTGAGTCACCGAATGAAACGGCGTGCCCGACTTAGCTCGCCGAATCATCCAAAGACAACACAATTTCAAAATCTCACCGATTTTCAACTGGCAGCCCAATAAGCAACAATTCAAGCTCGCTTAATGACAAATAGCCTACACCCATACCCAATTACACCTTGGGTACTCAGACTTTCCCAAATACGAACCAAAAACAACGAAATAACGATTTTCCCTTAAGAAAGACGTCACCCTATCTATTATTGGGCAAAATCATGCCATTTGATTGAATCTAGGGGTTACTCAAAATTCACCCAATAACAACACAATAACCCAAGAAATTAAATCGAAAGCCCAACCCCCAATTTAAATAATTAGTCAATATCGACAATAAGCAATTGAAGTATGGCATCAAAACAACAAAATACAATTATAGAAACAATCACACGTGCAATCAATCACCCGATCATTCATAACAAGTATTTACAATTCATGGAAGTGAAAAATCAGAAAACATAACCGAGAACTAACCTTAAAGTCGACAATAGCAATGCACACACGAAGGAAAGGGGTTGGGGTGCTCCTAAAGCACTTCACAACCAATCACCAACAAACAAAATAAAGCTATGAAAATGCAAAAAGGTGCAGAAAGGCAAGTATGGGAGGCGAATTTAAAAAGTTATGCAAGTTTGAAATTGAAAAGTTTAAAAACTCTTAAGTTCGCACCCCAAGGGGCGATAAGAATAACGTCGTCCTTTCACTCGGTGATGCACTGAGTGGTACCCTCCATCACCGAAAGTTGCAGAAAATCCCACCAACATTTGAGTTCAGAAGGCGAGATAGATCGGGCTCGCTGATCTTCTCGGCGATGTGCCGAATTGCACAACTGCTCACCAAATTTTCTAGTATATTTTGTGACTTCAACTTCCAAGTTCTAAGGAACTTAGGCGATCCCAAGGCAGATGGGTGATGCGTCGAGTGGTGCATCCCCTCGCTAATTGCAAACTTTAAAACATGCACACTCCAACCTACACATTCAGTACACGTTATTCAAAAACACTAAAGATAGAGCTTGGGTTGCCTCCTAAGAAGTGCCTTATTTAACGCCATGGCACGACGTGGACATGCATTCAAGAATCATCCAAGTACACCACATCAATCTTTTGTACGGCGGGACCCTCTCTGAAGTAGAGATTCAGCCTTTGCCCATTAACATTAAAGATCGAGCCATTCTGACCTTGGAGTTCAATAGCTCCATTTTCAAACACATGATTTACCTTGAAGGGCCCTGACCATTTGGACTTGAGCTTCCCCGGGGATAACTGCAATTGCAAATTGTAGAGCAATACATGATGACCAACCCGAAATTCCCGACAAAGTATTTTGGAATCATGCCATTTCTTCATTTTCTCTTTATAGATGGCAGCTCTTTCAAAAGTGCGAAACTAAAATTCTTTTAATGCATGCAGCTGGTCAACCCTATTCATAGAGTCAACTTCCCAATTCAAATTTATGGTCTTCAAAGCCCATAGTGCCTTATGCTCGAGCTCTACCGGAAAATGGCAAGATTTGCCAAAGACTAACTGATATGGCGACATGTCAATTGGTGTCTTGAAAGCAGTTCGGTAGGCCCACAAAGCATCCTCCAACTTTCGTGACCAGTTAGAACGGTTTACATTCTCGGTCTTGGCTAAAATCTCTTTAATCTCCCAATTGGATACTTCAACCTGTCCGCTGGTCTGCGGGTGATAAGGTGTGGCAACCTTATGCTTAACTCCATACTTGGTCAGCAGCGACATAAACAATCGATTGCAACAGTGTGAGCCCCCTTCACTAATAATCACCCGCGGTGTGGCAAACCTTGTAAAGATATACCGCTTAAGGAATGCAATTACACTTCTCCCTTCATTGTTGCGTAAGGCTATAGCTTCTACCCACTTTGACATATAATCAACGGCCACCAAAATGTATTTGTTCGCATAGGAGCTCACAAAAGGACCCATGAAATCAATCCCCCACACATCAAATAATTCAACTTCAAGGATTGGGGTAAGGGGAAGCTCATGTCGACGTGACACTCCTCCTTGCTTTTGACATGGAACACACTTGCGGACTAGGGAGGTAGCATCTTGGTATAGTGTTGGCCAATAATATCCACTTTGCAATACCTTTGCAGCAGTTCGCACCCCACTATAATGACCACCAACCGGTGAGGCGTGCATGCATTAAGTATGGCATCAACTTCGATTTCCGGCACACACCTTCTAATGATATGATCTGCACATTCTTTGAATAAGTAGGGCCCATCCCAAAAATTCTTTTTCTTATCGAAGAAGAACCTTTACGCTGATAAAATGAAAGCCCCTCGGGAATAATCCCACACACAGCATAATTCGCAAAATCGGCATACCAAGGAACCGAAGCATGAGAGATCAGCATGACCATCTTATCTGGAAAAGCATCGTCAATCTCCTTGTCCCCGGACACAACAACATTTGTTTCAAGCCTGGATAAATGATCTGCCACTTGGTTTTCACACCCTTTTCAATCCTTGACTTCAAAGTCAAATTCTTGTAGGAGCAATATCCACCGAATCAGCCTTGGTTTCGCATCCTTCTTGGCCATTAAATAGTTGATAGCTACATGGTTCGTGTGCACCACTACTTTAGTCCCTAATAAGTAAGCTCAAAATTTCTCGAAACCATACACTACAGCAAAAGATTCTTATTCGGTAATGGTATAATTCCGTTAAGCCACATTTAATGTCTTGCTAGTGTAGTATATTAGGCGAAACAATTTCTCTCGACGTTGTCGAAGAATAGAACCCAAAGCAATACCACTAGCATCACATATTAATTCGAATGGGTTACCCCAATCTGGGGCAACAATAACCGGAGCTGACACAAGCTTCTCTTTAAGGCACTCAAAAGCGACCATAAAGGCTTCATCAAACACAAACACGCTTGAATTCTCCAGAAGTTTACACAGTGGCTGCGCAATCTTCAAGAAATCCTTAATAAATCGCCTGTAAAAACCTGCATGTCCTGAGAAACTTCGGACACGTTTTACTGAGATAGGAGGTGGTAGCTTGACAATCACTTCAACTTTTGCTTGATCTACTTGCATACCTTTACCTGAAATGTGGTGCCCCAAAACAATCCCCTCTTTTACCATTAAATGATATTTCTCCCAATTAAGTACAAGGTTAGTTTCGACACACCTTTGCAAAGCTAGTCCCAAGTGTTCAAGGCATTTTTCAAAGGAGTCACCTACTACGGAGAAATCATCCATGAATACCTCCATAGGGCCCTCAACCATATCAGCAAAAATTGATAGCATACACCTTTGGAACGTTGCCGGTGCATTACATTGCCCAAAGGGCATGCGTTTAAATGAAAACGTTCCATAGGGACAAGGGAAAGTTGTCTTATCTTCATCCTCCAGGGCTATAGAGATATGATTATACCCGGAATACCCATCAAGAAAATAATACCATCCATGCCCCGCCAACCTATCAAGCATTTGGTCCATGAAGAGCATGGGAAAATGATCCTTCTCAGTTGCCGAATTCAGCTTTCTATAGTCCATGCATACTCCCCAACCTGTAACTGGTCGCATAGGTACAAGTTCACCTTTTTTGTTTGGCACCACGATCATACCCCCTTTCTTTGGGACACATTGAACTGGGCTTACCCACTTGCTATCTACAATGGGATAAATCACCCCCGCATCTAGCCACTTGATGATCTCCTTTTTAACCACTTCTTTCATTGGAGGGTTAAACCTCCTTTGGTGCTCCACGCTAGGCTTACAATCAACTTCCAACTGAATTTTGTGTGTGCAAATCCCGGGGGGAATCCCTACTATATCAGCAATTGTCCACCCAATAGCTTTGATGTACCATTTTAGCACACTCACTAGCGCCTGTACCGGCAAGGTATTTTCAGCTCCCAAGAACACATATCGAAGATGGGAAGGAAGAGCCTTTTGCTCAAGTTCCGGAGGTGTTTCAATGGATGGCTTTGCGGGAGGATTTTCTCTATTTTTCAAATCAAGCTCAAGCTTCAAGGAAGTTTTAGAGTAAGATCCTCCTCCCGATAGAGCAACCACTACTTCATCATAATCTTGGATATCTATCCCATCTTAGTTCAATATCACCATGGCTAATGAGTCACCAATACAGTCAACCTCGCTAACACTAGCTACCTCTTCATCGATAACATCAATAACCAACACCACATGGATATCGTTTGGTTGCTTCATGGATTTACACACATTAAAGGTAACTTCCTCCTTATTAGCTCTAAATTTCAAGTCTCCGCTTTCCACATCTACAAGTGCTCTCCTGGTAGCCAAGAATGGTCTACCAAGAATAATAGGAATCTCGGCATCTATCTCACAATCAAGAACAACAAAATTGGCCAGAAAAATGAATTTGTCAACCCATACAATAATATCATAAAGAACACCGATGGGTCGCTTAATAGATCAATCCGCCATGAGAAGTCTCATTGTGGTAGACTTGGGCTCACTTAACCCAAGTTGTTTGAAAATATCATAAGGCATCAAATTTAAGCTAGCTCCTAGATCACACAATGCTTTTGCAAACTTGAATATCCCAATAGTGCACGGTATTGTAAATGCCCCCAGATCGTCTTTCTTTGCAACTACATTTGACATTATAGTGCTGCAATTATGAGACACTTCAACCATTTCAAAGTCCATACTTCTCTTCTTCGTGACCAACTCCTTCATGAACTTGGCATACCCCAGCATTTCCAGTAGAGCATCCACCAAGGGAAGATAGATTGAGAGAGACTTGAAAATTGAAAGGAACTTTTGGAATTTCGCATTGTCATTTCTCTTCTTCAGCCTTTATGGAAATGGGGGGTTATCTTTGGGCAATGGTTTAAGAGGAGCCGATTTAGGCACATTCTCTATCTCAGATGAGGTTGTTTTTCCCGACCAAACATCACTTGGGTCTCCAACATCTTCCTTGGCAATGTCATTGTTCACCTCTTCTTCCGTACCGCCCTCATTAGTCTCATTTACGTCGGTACCCAAAACTTTTCCACTCCGAGTAACAATTGCAATACATTGACCATTTTCGTTCTTTGGATTCGCTAAGGTATCACTAGGAAGACCACCAATTGATCTCTGATTCATTTGAGTGGAGATTTGAACCATTTGAGGCTCAAGATGCTTGATTCAGGCGGAGTGCGAAATGACCATCTGATTTAGAGAAGAAAAATCAGCCTTTATCTCCTTGAGTACTTTGTCTGTCCCCTCTACCTTATGCAAAATATGAGCAAGCATATCTTCCATTCTATAATTCTCAGGATGAGCCTTTGGTTCATTAGCTTTAGGACGATCATGCGGAGGCACATATCGATCTCGCTCGCCATCCCTCCAATTTGCACCTAGATCACGCCACTCACGGCTATCTCTCCAACCACTACTTTGATCTTTGTTCCAACCTTGATTCCCACTCGACTTTTGATAGCTCGGACGAGATACAAACTAGACTTCTTCATTGTACATAGTCTCAAATGGTGCATCATCTAGTCTCGTAGCAACTGCATTTACAGCCTTTGATTTCACACCCATGACATGCTTTGTCAACAAGTCCATCTAAGTCATCATGTTGGCCATGTTCGCATCACGTTCGTCAATTTGCTCTTTCGTCATTCCAACTACAAGAGGTGATACTTGATCTTCTCTTGTGTGCCAAGCTCTGTTAATCTTTGTCTTGTCATCAAGTAAGGATGATGCAATAGGAAATGGTTGTCTCATGATTCCTACTTGAATCAAACGATCAGCAATAGACTTGTTTACTGAATCAAGGCTACGGTAGAAGTAATGCAGCAACACATTTTCAGGCAACCCATGTGTAGGACATTGAAGGAAAAGCTTTTGGAATCTCAGCCATGTCTCATGGATTGGTTCAACATCAAGTCTCTTGAAGTTCTGAATACCATCCCTCAACTTCACCATCCTCGAGGGAGGAAAGAATTGTTCAAGGAATGCTTTTGTTAGCTCGGCTCAAGAAGTAATTGAGTCCCTTAGTAATTTAGCCAACCATATTGTTGCCTCCCTATTCAGAGAAAACGGGAACAACCGAAGCCTAATTGACTCTTGAGATATGTTCATGAAGATGAACGGGCTACACAAATCCACGAAATTCAGAAGATGTTCATGCGGATCCTCATGAGCAAGTCCCCCAAATGATCCTTTGAGTTGCAATAGTTGAAGCATAGTTTCGATCACATGAAAGATGGCATTACCCACCGTAGGGGGAAAGCAAATGGCTCCAGCACTTCCCACTTAAGCCACATTGAAATCATTCATATTACCAATGTCATCATTCACGTGGTGTATATTATCATTCTGACCAACAACACTATCAGCATCATTCATGTCATCACCTGTTGAAAATAAACTACGAGAGAACTAATAAGTAAATTCAACTACAATCAAACTAATTCACTAAAACACGTCGGTATAAGAATTCTAAACCCCATTCCCCGGCAGCGGTGCCATTTTTGATAATGCTCAAATACACCTATCACAGTTCAAGATGTAAGCGGTCATTAGCAATAGAAACCCAACAAGGAGTTGGGGTCGATCCCACGAGGAATGAGACTAGTTCAGAATTCAAATACGAGGTATTAAGGTGATTTAGCTTTTTGTAGATGGAAAACAATTAAAACGGTGCATAATGTAAATTAGCGAGTTTTCAAATATTAATCCAGAAGATTTTCAACAAACAATTCGCAGTTTTAGAAAGAGTTTAATCAATGAGAAAAAGGGCCTTAGGAATGTGTGAGTGTTCAACCACCAATTTCACTAAATGGGTCCAATTGCTTAATAATGTTGAACTACAATGGGTAGGAAAGATTATAGCTATGATAGCTAATTTGCAACAAATTCAATTGGGTCATACCAAACCCCAACAGGCTAAACACTCAGATCACAACCTTATACCTTAATTAAACCCACTTTAATAAGCTGAGTAGTACAGGTAAAAACCCATACAATTATCATAACCCAATCCTATTCAAATGCATCTTTAACAAGCATACAAAGAGATATAAACTAGAATTAAATTTGCAACTTTAATTCATAAGATAAAAACATGGATTAACAACTGAACCCATACTAAATCAACAAATAATTTCAGCAATTGATAAGACCCAATAGCTAATTAGATGTTTGAACACATAATCACACCTCTAAAGCATTGGGTTTTAGCCAATCATAATGAAAGTGAAGAATTGGTTACCAAATGCATTCTCCATTGAGTTTTTCACTCTTCACACAACAAAATTAATCAACCAAAAATATACCCAATACAAGAATCTTCTCAAAAAAAAGAATTCACAAGTTCATTCACTAAGAAACACTAAGTATTTTAGATACAACTCTCTTCTCCTGTTCCACTCTCTTCCTTTTCTCACCATTTGAAATCTTCTATTTATACTTCCAAAAAATTCCTCAGGATTTAGAATTTGTTGATCAATCGTGTGACATAAGTTGTGTCTCGCCCTTGTATTCGGCGATGTGCTGAAGTTCTCCTGCTCGCCCTTTCAATCCATCACTTTGGTATTGATTTCACATTGGGACTTTAGCCGAGATAAATCAGGATCGCCGATCTACTCGGCGATTCGCCATCTGGCTTATCTACTCACCGTTTTGCCTTAGATTTCTACTTCGCCGCACTGAAACTTTAGAAGATGCTTTGTCTACTCGGCGTATCACCGAGTTGACTTTGGCGGGCCTCAGCCTTCTTGTTCCTCTAATTTTTTTTTTGCTTTTTGCCTTCTTTTTGCAATGTATTTGCTTCATCTCATTCTTGTCCCTTATGCTGCACACCAACGATTTAACATTAGTGATAGGTGCATAAAATGGCATTAAAGACACTAAATTGACACAAACGAAGCTATAAATAAGTCAAAACTACCGACTGATCAAGCATTGATGGCAAATCTAGATGTCATTCATGCCATGTGGCCAAGCTTCATATAACATACAAAAACTTTCATCCATAAGCATACTTGAGTCATAAAAATTGCTTCCATAAATGAAACATGCATGATTTCACAAAACTCATCCTTTCGTGGTTCTAACCCAACAATAAATCAAACTCTTGATATTTAGGGATATCACATGGGTTCATGGGAATTCATCTTAAAACATGCAAGTCAAACAAATTTCATTCTTAGAAAACCATAAACAAAGCAATTTGATCATAATTGAAAGAACTCACATGATAGAAGAAAACCTAGTTTTTGATTGAACAATTCTTACTTGGAAAATTAGGGTTTATAGTCCAATTCATAAATCAATATAGGGGTTCACATTGAATTAGTTGAAAAACATGTAATTGAGTCTAAATCATCAAAACAAGATCATAAGTACATCATTGAATCCATACAAATAGAACCCATGAAGAATGAAATCAAAACCTTGTTCAAATTTGGGAAATTGAATTGGAGAATTGAAGAAAACCTTGGGGGCTCAATGGGTGAATGGAACCTATTGATGAACTCCCTACATACCTCAATTGAAGCCCTAAACAATGATGAAGAATGGAGGCTTAAACTTGAAGATCCCTAGCTTGACTTCTTCTTCTTCTTCTTGATTCTAGTGAGAGAAATATTTGAGAGAAGAGAGTTTGGGAAACTTGTAAAGTGGTTTTTGAAGGGTAGATTTTAGGATTAAAAGGGCTTATATAGTGTTAGGATGGGTAAGGAACTAACTTGGATTACTAATTAAACCATTTGAGGAAAAGACTAAAAGACTCTTAAAATTTGGCCGGCTGCCCTACTTATTTCATGACCAACGGTTGGTAGGTCAACCTACTACATGTAGGTGACCAACCGTAGGTCATTCTGGTTGGAGCCTTATGGTTCTTCAAAAACGACCCCAAAAATTCAACCAATGACCCCACCTACTACTTAACCTACGGTTGATAGGTCCACCTACTGACCATAGGTCATGTAGTAGGTCACCAAAAAAACCATTTTTTTCAAATTTCTTCCCCTAGGCAAACTCACCTATGGCTCCCCCCTCTTGACCTAGTGTTGGTAAGTCAACCAACGGTTAGTAGGTCAAGTAGTAGGTCACCAAAGATTTCAAAAGTTGGTAATTTTTGTTCTTTTCGAATCTTGAGTGTTACAGTATCTCCCCCGTGGGAACATTCGTCCTCAAATAAGAATCAAGACATCATAAGGAGGGTAAGAAACAAGAGCTAACAACCCAACCTAGAATGAAATCACATAAATGCTCATATCTAAGGAGGAAAACATCAACTCCAAGCTAAAGCATGTTCAAAACATCATTTCCTGACGACTTTATGCAACTCATAATCAAATGCACATAATCATGAAGATATCAATCAAGTTAAATCATATCTTTGAAAAATCTAATTTTCATGAGCATGAATGCATGAGGAAACATGGGAATTACTAGAACACAAGAATTCTTAAGAGCGAATCATGAGGGGCTAAGGCCTCAAGCTAGACCAACATGTAGAAGGAATAGAGATAGGGATACTAAGAGATCACATCACCTCCGGCCTTTCACATACCACACCATGACAAGGAACCTTCCAAAACCAACATAGGTCTATTCACATATTTCAACCATGAAGAACACCATCTCCCCCTTGGGAGCAAGCCTCTCTAGTCTTTTCGAATCCTTCTCCCTCAACTCAAGCATAATACCCTAGTCTTAACAACCACAAAACCATAGATACAAGTAAATACTTAAGAAGTTTCTACAAGGATTTCAAAGTCGACCTTAATCACACTAACCACACATAGAGTCTTATCATAGCCACAAATCACCCAACCATCAAACAATGCAAAACCACAACTAAAGGACCATAACTTACCAATTTCCACATCCGGGGAACCCTCATGATCTTGTTGAGTTCGAAGAGAATAAAATTGGTTTTTCTTCGGAACACTTGAACCGAAACCACTAGGATGAACTTGCCTACCTTCCCTTCCCTTAGCAGTAAGAAATAGGCAATCTCTCATCTTGTGACCGCTCTTTCTACAACCAAAGCTTGGATTAGAACCGGCTAGACACTCACCCTTATGCCTTCTTCCATACTCCCAACACTCGGGCCACATTTTCTCACTAGAACCATTGCCTTGAAAATGATTTCCTTCACCGGACCTTGAATGTGAAGATTTACCATCATCCCTTCTTGGTCTTTTTGAATCCCTAGTTTCCTCCTTAAGCCTTTATTCTTATATTTTTTGTGCATGAACTATCAAGCTGGAGACATCTATCTCCTTAACAAGCATGGCGGTTAGACATTCTTTGACCACCAACTCGGAAGCGCCCGACACAAACTTACTCATCCTTGCCCTTGGATCGGCGACAATAGTTTGAGCATACTTGGACAATTGCGTGAACATCAAGGCATAATCCTTCAAACTCATATCCTCTTAACGAAGGTTAATGAACTCAAGTACCTTCGCCTCCCTCATCTCAAGGGGAAAGAACATATCAGGGAAACAACCTTAAACTCCTCCCAATCAAGAAGACCCCCATCAACTACCCTCTCACATTTCAATTGTTCAAACCAAACATGAACAACACCCTTAAGTTGATAAACGGTCAATTACTCCTTTTCCACCGGTGTCACACCCACGATCATTAGCACCTTGTACACCTCATCAATGAACTCTTGAGGATCTTCCTCAACCTAAGAACCATGAAATTCTGGAGGACTCATTCTAATGAAGTCCCTCACTCTTGTTGCCGTCGTACTAACCCTTGGATTCATAAGAGCCACAATCTCTCTATTTGCTAGGGCCGTCATAACTTGGGCCTAAGCATGAAATGTGACTTGAAACTCATTATTAGTCACTTCCTCGGCCAAAGGGTTGACCAGCACTTGGGGAACCTCTTGTCTCACATTTGCACCAACATACCTATTCCTTCTCATGGGATTCCTTCATGGAGGCATATTCTGAAAAGTACAAACAGTGGTCAGGAGAAGAAGACTTACAAGGTTAAAATCTATCGCACGACTTTTAGAAAAATGAAAGAACTGAAAGTTCCTAAACATCTTATAGCCTCTCAGTCATAAATGGGCGCGCTTCACACCCATGAAAAATACTCTACTCGACATGGCTTATGAGACATCCTAGGATCTTTCTAAAACCTTTTTGTGATACCAAATCTGTCACGACCCAAAGTACCCCCTAGTTGTGACATGGCGTACAAGACCCCGAAAGGCCTCATACAAGCCACTTAGCATACATAGATAAGATAATAGAATCAATGAGTACAAAAGAAAGTTTTCATATCATAAGAGTTTAATAAAAGTAGCGGAAAACTAAACATATTCTCAAAGCCATCTAAACTCATAGAATGAAAAGTGGGGACGTAACCCATACAAAGTTCAACAATAAAGACATAAAAGATAAAGTGGCTACGTCCTCGGATGTATGAGGGTTCATCAAGTCTTCAAGATCCTTCTACTAAGCACTAGCCACGAGTGGATGGAGAAACGCCAAATCCTACATTATGAGACAATGTAGGCAAAAGTATGCGTTACCAAATGGAATGTACCAAGTATGAGGGAAATGCAATAAAACATTAAATCATGCTAAAAGGGACATTTTCATGACATGCAATGACCAAGTTAAAACATGATATAAAAGGGTTGAAAAGCATAAGTCATAAACCAAGGTCAATGCAAGCTAAACATCTTTAGAACTTGTGAAGTACATTGAAAGTCATTTTAGGTCATTATTGTGGGAAATTACCTTAACCGACATTTAAAGACCATGTGAGCTATCAACATGGAATCCGACATACTCCCTACATCGGAAGGGCTATCCTACTTGCCGAGGTATGATCCATAACATCAAGCTTATGTGGATCAACTAGTTAAGGTCTACTTAAAGAAAATCATCCTATGGTGGCACATCAGTTAGGGATAAGGAGATTTCTACTAAATCTTGACATCTACAACAGAAGAGCTTTCATCTCAATATCCTCTTGATGCTAAGTAAATATCCCACAGAATTAGTTATCTTGTTATCCATGGGAAGGTACAACTAGAGTTACGAATCCAAGTTAAAATCATGTTCATAGACGTTTCATATTCCATGGAGAAGTCCAAGCTTACGACATTTAGAATAGCTTATTAGACCATGCGTAAGAAAACCTTTCACCATCCATGATCTTTACATAATAGCTTTTAAGGCCCATAGTCATTCACTTCATGCTAGAAATGCCATACTATTAGCGGAAATAGTTTAAAAAGCATGGTCTATAATCATTGATGGTATAACCGGCTACCATACTAATCAAGACCTAATTTTGGAAAATAGCCCAAAAGGCATTGATGGCCAATCTAGATGTCATTCGTGTCATGTGGCCAAGCTTCATAGAACATACAAAAACTTTCATCCATAAGAATACTTGAGTCATAAACATTGCTTTCATAAAAGAAACATGCATGATTTCATAAAACTCATATTTTCGTGGTTCAAACCCAACAATAAATCAAACTCTAGAAATTTAAGGATATCACATGGGTTCATGAGAATTCATCTTAAAACATGCAATTCAAACCAATTTCATGTTTAGAAAACCATAAACAAAGCAATTTGATCATAATTGAAAGAACCCACATGATAGAAGAAAACCTAGTTTTTGATTGAACAATTCTTACTTGGAAAATTAGTTTTAATAATCCAATTCATAAATCAATACATGGGTTCACATGGAATTAGTCGAAAAACATGTAATGGAGTCTAAATCATCAAAACAATATCATAAGTACATAATTGAATCCATACAAATAGAACCCATGAAGAATGAAATCAAAACCTTGTTCAATTTTGGGAAATTGAATTGGAGAATTGAAGAAAACCTTGGGGGCTCAATGGCTGAATGAAACCCATTGATGAATTTCCTACGTACCTCAATTGAAGCCCTAAACAATGATGAATAATGGAGGCTTGAACTTGAAGATCCCTAGCTTGACTTCTTCTTCTTCTTCTTGATTCTAGAGAGAGAATTATTTGAGAGAGGAGAGTTTGGAAAACTTTTTAAGTGATTTTAGAAGGGTATATTTTAGGATTAAAAGGGCTTATATAGTGTTAGGATGGGTAAGGAACCGGCTTGGATTACTAATTAAACCATTTGAGGAAAAGACTAAATTATCCCTCTTAAAATTTGGCCGGCTGCCCTACTTACTTCATTACCTACGGTTGGTAGGTCAACCTACTGCCCATAGGTGACCAACCGTAGGTCATTCTGGGGAGCCTTATGGTTCTTCAAAAATGAACCCAAAAATTCAACCAACAACCCCACTTACTACTTGACCTATGGTTCTAGGTCCACCTACTGACCATAGGTCATGTAGTAGGTCACCAAAAATCATTTTTTTTCAAATTTTTTCCCCTAGACACACTCACCTACAGCTCCCCCCCCCCCCTCTTGACCTACTGTTGGTAAGTCAACCAACGGTTAGTAGGTCAAGTAGTAGGTCACCAAAGTTTTCAAAAGTTTGAAATTTTCAGTTTTTTGAATTTGGGTGTTACACATACTTGTGTCTACATTGTTTAATAATGTAGGGTGTGACGCTTCCTCTCATCCCACTCGTGGCTAGTTGATCATTCTAAGAAGTTGAAGAGTTGGTGAGTCCTCGTGTTTCGAGGACCATGGGACTTTTACTTTGTTTTTTTATGTATTCATTTTCAGACCGAGTACGTGGTGTGTCTTAGCTATGAAACAGATGCCATGAAAATGAGTTGTTCTATCTTAGTCAACCAACAAATTAACAAACCATACCTATACTTATGGATAAGCCAGTAACAACAAGAAATAGTAACAACAATTATCGACCTAATTGCCCGGAACAAACACTTAGCTAAGCTATCATAAATTTATCTTTTCGTCCAATACCTGATGAAGTTGATTGACATTAAGTAGTGATAATCACAACAAGCTATTAGCAACCATGATTAACTTCCAGGGGGCACCGCTCATTTAGTAGGAGTTAAATGTGGAATAAACATGTAGGGAAGTCATCAATAGGCTCATGTTTGATTACTTGAAGGCTCACGTTCCTTGCAACCCTCGGATGTTCTTAAAACCAAAGGAGTAGTTGACTCAGGCCCATTGCAGGTACCATAAGTACTAACAGTTCCTTTTAAAGAGGTACAAAAGTCATTTCCACTAGCTATCAAGACGACAATGTCCAACGTTCTTACATTTGTTCCAGCTATCATGTCTATCTCCATAACAATCACTTTGTTGATGCCCCCTTCAGCACATCCTTCTGAATCTTATCCCATGTGGTAAAGTAATCCACATAGGAAGTGCTCGCTGTTCAATCCTACAAGAACATCCACAAGGTGAGATCCAGCTCCACAATTATCACGTGAACTTCTTTTTATGCAATTATCGGATAATTTTAATGAACCACCAAAGCTAAATTATGCATCAAGAGAAATAAGAAAGTACATAACAAAGAAAATTATCAAGGCTTATTTATATATCTTTTTTAAATGAAGAAACTCTGCAAACAAGGCACGTGCGTGATATATATCTTACAAGTGTAGGGTAATATATGCCATTGAAACAGTGTTTTTGACTTTTCAGATGCCTGCATGCTACAAGTTAATCTTACAGCTACAGATAAATCAATCAACGTTACATGTTTTTGCATTATTTAGTCTATACCTTGGCTCAAGGAAATAAGGCAATGGAGGTGTAATACCCCGGATTCAAAAAGGGCGAAAAATTTCAATTTTTGAAAACTTTGGTGACCTACTACTTGACCTACTAATCGTTGGTGGACTTACCAACAATAGGTCAAGAAGGAAGGAGCCGTTGATGCTACTGCCTAAGGGGAAGAGGTTGAAAAAAAGCTAAGGAGTGACCTACCATTCGGACCTACTAACCGTCGTTTGACATACCAATCGTAGGTCAGGAGGTGGGGGGAGTCGTTGTTGGATCTGTTTTGAGGGTGAAAATTTAATAATTTTTGGGGCCTTGGCAGTAGGACCTACGGTTGGTCACCTACGGACAGTAGGTTGACCTACCAACCGTAGGTCACTATAGAAAGTGAGGGGTTCCGACATTTTTTTTAGGGATCGTTTGGTCTTTTCACCTAATGGATTATTTACTAATCTAGGTCGGTTTATAATTACTCCTAACACTATATAAGCCTTTTTAATCAAAAATTCTACCCTTCCAAAATCATTTACAAGTTTTCCCCAAACTCTTCTCTCTCAAATAATTCTCTCTCTAGAAGTTAGAAGAAGAAGAAGGCAAGCTCGGGTTCAAGAAATCAAGTTTTTGTTCATCAATTGCATACGGAATTGGGACTCTAAGGTATGATAGTGTTCATTCATGGAAGGTCTTTCCTCCATGAAGTCCTTAAATATTCAATTTTCAAGTTAGAAATCCTCCATTGATGCTAGGGTTTTCTTCAATGTCACGGGTTCCTTGCAATGTTGATTTAATTGATTGTTTTATGAATTTTGAAGTATAAATTGAGTTGAATTTTATGAATTTAGATGAATCCCCATGAACCCATGCCAAATCCTCCAATTTCGAAATCTATGTTTTGTTGGTGGGTCGAATTATAAAGTGATGAATTTTATGAAATCTCTATAAATCCATGCATGAATTATGATTCTAAGCTGATACTTTTCATGATGAGATTATGAATGACCAAATAATGGTTTTATGAAGGTAAGCATGTTCAATCAAAAACTATGATTTTCTTCTATTTTGTGGGTTCCTTAAATTATGGTCAAATTGCCTTGTTTATGGTCTTCTAAGCATGAGTTTGCATTGAATTGCATGATTTAAGAGGAATTCTTCTGAACCCATGAAAACTCTATGATTTGTAAATTATGAGCATGATGAACTATGTAAAGATGAAGTTTATGAAATTATGCATGTCTCTTATGAAGCTAATGATGAAGTAAGGGTGCTTTGAGATTGAGGCATCAAAGTTCATTATATGTTGATGTTGTTGTTTAGTTGTGAAAGGAAATTCTCATATATTACTCAACCCATGAATGTGAAAAGTTTTCTCACATGTAATGATTCATAACTTGTTGAAAGGCTTGCTCAACTAAACTTGAATCGATGATTAAGGAGCTATTCTAATGAAGGGAAAAGAGGCGATCACCCATGTTCCCATATGTAGACAAGAGACGATCACCCATATCTACTAATAATTAACTTATGACTAATGATAGACAAGAGGCTACTACCCATGTCTACTTATGATAAATGAACTATGTCTAATTCGTGGGAATTACACTTAGCACCGAGTGGACAAGTGGCGATTACCCATATCCCATAAACTATGTGTCACCACAGGATGATGGTCTATAATAGACACTAGCTAGTGGATTCATGTAAGCTATATGTTAAGTAAAGGGTCCTACCTTGGCAAGTAGGATGGCCCTATCGGTGTGGGGTTAGACATCGGATTCCATGTTGATAGCTCACATGGTCTTACATGTCGGTTAAGGCTACTTCCCATAAACAAAGAATTAAAGCGCCCTTAAGATATTTCTCAAATGATGTAAATATATTTAGCTTACTTCGACCATGGTTTATGATTTGTGCAGCTAGCCTTTTCTTCATGTTTTAGCTTGGTCATTGCATGTCATGAAAATGTCCCCTTTTTGCATGTTTATATGATTTGGTGCATTGCTATCATACTTAGTACATTCCTCGTACTAACGCCTACTTTTTACCTACATTCTCTCATAATGTAGGGCTTGGCGATTCTCCATCTATTCGTGCCTAGAGCTTAGTAGAAGGTTTTTGGAAGACTTGGTGAGTCCTCACACATTCGAGGACATAGCCTTGTTGTTCTTACTTTTATGTTCTCTTATTTTGACATTGTATTGGGTTACTTCCGAAATCTTATTTCTCATTCTTATGTTAGATTGGCTTTGAGACATTTGATTTAGACTTCCATTATTTTTCTTTAAAGCTTTGATATGAAATTGTCTTTGAACTCTTAAATCTCTATGATCTTGTCCGTATGTATGCTAAGTGGCTTGTATATGGCCTTTCGGGGTCTTGTACACCTTGTTACATCTAGGGGGTACTCTAGGTCGTGAAAAACTTGGTATTCAAAGTACAAGGTTTTAGAAAGATCCTAGGATGTCTCATAAGCCACGTCAAGTAGAGTCTTGTTCATGAGTGTAAAGTGCGCCACATTTATGAATGAAAGGCTATAAGACGTTTAAGAAACTTCACTTCTTTTATTACTTTTTAGTAGTGCAATAGAGTGCAACTCCATATGTCTCTCTCCTAATTCCTATCCTATGCGTTTCCGGATATGGCTACCCGAAGAGCTCATGCTAGAAGAAATACGGGAGAGAATGTGAAACAACAAGTTCTTCCTCAAGCTTCTCAAGTTTCGGCCGACCCTTTGGCCGAACAAGTGACTAATGTGGAGTTTAGGGCTGCTTTTAAAGTGTTGGCTCAAGCCATGACGGCTCAAGCCAATAGAGAGGTTGTGGCTCCCATGAACCCAAATGTGTGTACGACGGCATCAAGGGTGAGGGACTTCACTAGAATATACCCTCCAGAAATTCATGGTTCTAAGATTGAGGAGGATCCTCAAGAGTTCATTGATGAGGCGTACAAAGTGCTAATGATCATGGGTGTGACGCCGGAGGAAAAGGCGGAGTTGGCCGCTTATCAACTTAAGGGTGTGGCTCAAGTTTGGTTTGACCAATAGAAGAATGAGAGGGAGGATGATGCGTGTCCTCTTGATTGGGAGAAGTTCAAGGTTGCTTTTCTTGATAGGTTCTTTCCCCTTGAGATGAGGGAGGCAAGGTACTCGAGTTCATCAACCTTCGTCAAGGAAGCATGAGTATGAAGGAGTATGCTTTGAAGTTCACCAAATTGTCTCGATATGCTCCTACTATGGTTGCCGATCCTAGGGCAAGGATGAGTAAGTTCATTTCGGGAGTGTCCAAAATGGTGGTCAAGGAATGTTGTACCTCCATGCTTGTCAATGACATGGATATTTCTCATCTCATGGTGCATGCTCAACAAATAGAAGAGGAGAAACTTAAGGAAAGGTCTAGAGAGGCAAAGAGGGCTAAGACCGGTGACGGTAATTTCTCACATTCAAGGTTCGATGGACATGGTCATTCTAGATTTCAAAAAACGTCTCCCAGTCAAGGTTCCTCCAATGCTCCTTCTAAGTTTAACAAAGATAGGGTGTCTAACCCTAAGCCTCAAGGAGGGAATGGTGGTGGTTTTTCATTGACTAATTGTGCTAAGTGTGGGAAAAAGCATGAGGGTAAATGTCTAGCCATTTCTAATGCATGCTTTGGTTGTGGCAAGATGGATCACAAGATAAGGGATTGTCCCTTAGTGGCTAAAAATGAAGGGTTTAATCGTCGACGAATTCAACCTCAAAATCCATCGGGTTCTAGTGGAAATCAGAAGCAAAACTGATTCTATGCACTTCAAGCTCGCCATGAGCAAGATGGTTCTCCTGATGTGGTTACTGGTATGTTAAAAGTCTTTCACTTTGATGTTTATGCTTTGCTTGATCCCGGTGCTACTTTGTCTTTTGTGACACCATATGTGGCTATGAGGTTTGATGTTCTTCTGGATGTGTTGTTAGATCCTTTTCATGTCTCTTCTCTGATTGGTGAATCCATTGTGGCTAAGAGAGTCTATAGAAATTGTCCCATCTCCTTTTCCCATAGAGTCACTCATGTTGATCTTGTAGAGCTTGATATGTTAGATTTTAATGTAATTCTTGGGATGGATTGGTTGCATTCTTGTTACGCTTCTATTGATTGTAGGACCTAAGTGGTCAAGTATCAATTCCCAAATAAGCCTATCCTAGAGCGGAACGGGGGAAATTCTATGCCTAAAGGTCAATTTGCATCAGGTCTTAAAGCTAGAAAGATGATTTCTAAGGGGTGCATATACCATCTTCTTAGGATGAGGGATGTGGATTCCAAAACCCCTACTCTTGAATCGGTCCCTGCATTTAATGAGTTTGCAGAAGTGTTTCCCGATGATTTACCCGATATTCCTCCTGAAAGGGAAATAGACTTCGAGATTGACCTTCTCCAAGATACGCAACCTATCTCTATTCCTCCTTATAGAATGGCTCTGGCAGAACTTAAGGAACTAAAAGATCAATTGAAAGACTTGTTAGATAAGGATTTCATCCGACCAAGTATTTCTCCATGGGGTGCTCCGGTCTTGTTTGTAAGGAAGAAGGATGGTTCACTTCATATGTGCATTGACTACCACAAATTGAACAAGGTTACCATTTAGAATAAGTATCCTCTTCCAAGGATAGATGACTTGTTTGATCAACCTCAAGGGTGTAGTTACTTCCCCAAGGTTGACCTTCGTTCGGGTTATCACCAATTGAGGGTGAAAGAAGATGATATTCTGAAAATTGCTTTCCAGACTAGATATGGCCATTGTGAATTACTAGTGATGTCGTTTGGGTTGACAAATGCTCCGGCCGTATTTATGAATTTGATGAATAGGGTGTTCTTACAATATTTTGATATGTTTGTGATTGTGTTCATAGATGATATTTTGATTTACTAAAGGAGTGAGGATGAGCATGCCGATCATTTGAGGATTGTATTGCAAGTCCTCAAGGACCAATAACTTTTTTTGAAGTTTAGTAAATGTGAGTTTTGGCTAAGGTCCGTGGCTTTTTTTTGGTCACGTTGTCTCCGATAAGGGTATTGAGGTAGATCCTAAAAAAATGGATGCGGTTAGAAATTGGCCTAGACCTCTATCACCTTTGGATATTCGGAGTTTCTTGGGTTTTGCCGGTTACTATAAGAGGTTTGTTGAAGTGTTTTCTTCGATTGCTTCCCCATTGACGGCTTTGACTCAAAAGAAGGTTAAGTTCATTTGGTCCGAAGCATGTGAGAAGAGTTTTCAAGAGTTGAAAGATAGACTTACCTCGACTCCGATATTGACTTTACCGAAAGGGTCCGATGGTTTTGTGGTTTATTGTGATGCTTCAAGGTTTTGGTTAAGGTGTGTTCTTATGCAAAATGGAAAATTTATTGCTTATGCTTCAAGGCAGTTCAAGATTCATGAAAAGAACTACCCTACTCATGATTTATAATTATCGGCGGTTGTGTTTGCTTTAAAGATTTGGAGGCATTATTTATATGGTGTGCATTTTGACATTTTTACCAACCATAAGAGTTTGCAATATGTGTTCAAACAAAAAGATCTAAATCTTCACCAGAGAAGGTGGCTTGAGTTGTTAAAAGACTATGACATGAGTGTCCTCTATCACCCTGGTAAGGCTAATGTGGTAGCGGATACTCTTAGTCGATTGTATATGGGTAGTGTTGCTCATGTTGAGGATGGTAAGAAAGAATTGGTTTGTGATGTTCATAATTTGGCCTGATTGGGTGTTCGGGTGATTGACTCTAGTGAGAGTGGTGTTATGATTCACAATGGTTCGGAATCGTCTCTTGTGTCTTATGTGAAGGCTAAACAAGATCTTGATTCAAATTTGGTTGAGTTGAAGGAAGCGATGCTCAAAATGTCTGTTAAGGCTTTCTCCCAATGGGGAGATGGTGTGTTTCGATATTAAGGTCGCTTGTGTGTTCCCAATGTAGATGACTTAAAAGGACAAATTTTATCAGAAGCCCATAGTTCCCGATATTTCATTCACCCGGGAGCTACCAAGATGTACCATGATCTGCGGGAGGTCAATTGGTTGAATGGAATGAAGATGGATATTGCGGAATTAGTGGCTAAGTGTCCTAATTTTCAACAAGTGAAGGTTGAGCATCAAAATACAGGAGGATTGTCCCAAGATATTTGTATTTCTACTTGGAAGTGGGAAGATTTGAATATGCACTTTATTGTTGGTTTACCACGCACTCGGCGACAATATGACTCAATTTAAGTTATTGTGGATCATATGATGAAATTAGCCCATTTCATTCCCGTCAAGGTTTCTTATTCGATGGAGGATTATGCTAAGTTGTACTGAGGGAAATGGTTAGGTTGCATGTGGTGCCTTTATCCATTATCTCCGATCGAGGTTCACAATTCACTTCTCAATTTTTGAAATCTTTTCAAAGGGGTCTTGGTACTCGTGTTAAGCTTAGCACGGCCTTTCATCCTCAAATCGATGAGCAAGCGGAGTGTAGTATCAAAACTTTGGAAGATATGTTGAGAGATTGTGTAATTGATTTCAAGGGTAATTGGGATGATCGTTTACCTTTGATTGAGTTTGGTTATAATAATAGCTACCATTCTAGTATTGGCATGGCTCCATTTGAAGCTCTTTATGGTAGGAGGTGTAGATCTCCTATAGGTTGGTTTGAAGTTGGTGAAGTTGCTTTGATAGGTCCCGAATTGATACCTGAGGCTATGGAGAAAATTAGGCTTATTAGAGAAAGTTTGAAAATGGCTCAAAGTCGACAAAACTCCTATGCCAATGTTAGAAGGAGAGATTAAGAGTTTGATGTTGTTAATTGGGTTTACTTGAAAATTTCACCAATGAAGGGTGTAATGAGATTTGGGAAGAGAGGGAAGCTTATTCCCCGTTATGTAGGCCCATATCAAATTTTGAGACGTGTTGGTAAGGTTGCTTATGAACTTGATTTGCCTAATAATTTGGCATCGGTGCATCCGGTTTTCCATGTCTCATTGTTGAAGAAATTTGTTGGTGATCCGACGTCTATAGTGCCATTGGAGAATCTTGGCATAAAGGATAGTCTTTCCTATGAAGAAATTTTGGTTGAGGTTTTAGACCGGCAAGTTCGAAAGTTAAGAAATAAAGAAGTTGCTTCCATGAAGTTTCTTTGGAGGAATCAATTAGTTGAGGGTGCTACTTAGGAGGCCGAGGCCGATATGATGTCCCGATATCCTCATCTCTTTCCCTCCGATCCTACTCTAGCTTGAGGTATCTAGTTCTTCATGGCTCATTCTTTTGGTTGCATGCATCTTAGTTATTTCCATGATTCCTTGATTATGCATGTTCATGAAGAGTTTAATTTTGAGAAATGAGCTAGCTTGATTGATTTATCTATGATTATGTGCATTGAGTATGAGTTGCATAAAGTCTTCATGAAATGATGTGTTGAAAATGCTTTAGCTTGGAGTTGATGTTTTCCTCCTCGGAGATGTTTATTTATGTGATTGCATTTTAGGTTGGGATGTTAGCTCTTGTTTCCTACCCTCCTTATGATATCTTGATTCTCATTCGAGGACGAATGTTCCCAAGGGGAGAGATAATGTAATACCCCGTATTCGAAAAGGACAAAAAATTTCAATTTTTTAAAACTTTGGTGACCTACTACTTGACCTACTAATCATTGGTGGACTTACCAAAAGTAGGTCAAGGGGGAAGTTGCCGTTGATGCTGCTGCCTAAGTGGAAGAAGTTGAAAAAAGGCTAAGGAGTGACCTACCATTTGGACATACTAACTGTCGTTTGACGTACCAATCGTAGTTCAAGAGGTGGGGGGAGTAGTTGCTGGATCCTTTTTTAGGGTAAAAATTTAATAATTATTAGGGCCTTGGAAGTAGGACCTACGGTTGGTCACCTACGGGCAGTAGGTTGACCTACCAACCATAGGTCACTATACTAAGTGAGGGGTTCCAAAAATATTTTTTAGGGATCGTTTGGTCTTTTCACCTAATGGATTATTTACTAATCTAGGTTGGTTTATAACTACTCCTAAAACTATATAAGCATTTTTAATCCAAAAATCTACCCTTCAAAAATCATTTACAAGTATTCCCCAAATTCCTCTCTCTCAAATAATTCTCTCTCAGGCAAGCTCGGGTTCAAGAAATCAAGTTTTTGTTCATCAATTGCATACGGAATTGGGACTCTAAGGTATGATAGTGTTCATTCATGGAAGGTCTTTCCTCCATGAAGTCCTTAAATATTCAATTTTCAAGTTAGAAATCCTCCATTGATGCTAGGGTTTTCTTCAATGTCACGGGTTCCTTGCAATGTTGATTTAATTGATTGTTTTATGAATTTTGAAGTATAAATTGAGTTGAATTTCATGAATTTAGATGAATCCCCATGAACCCATGCCAAATCCTCCAATTTCGAAATCTATGTTTTGTTGGTGGGTCGAATTATAAAGTGATGAATTTTATGAAATCTCTATAAATCCATGCATGAATTATGATTCTAAGCTGATACTTTTCATGATGAGATTATGAATGACCAAATAATGGTTTTATGAAGGTAAGCATGTTCAATCAAAAACTATGATTTTCTTCTATTTTGTGGGTTCCTTAAATTATGGTCAAATTGCCTTGTTTATGGTCTTCTAAGCATGAGTTTGCATTGAATTGCATGATTTAAGAGGAATTCTTCTGAACCCATGAAAACTCTATGATTTGTAAATTATGAGCATGATGAACTATGTAAAGATGAAGTTTATGAAATTATGCATGTCTCTTATGAAGCTAATGATGAAGTAAGGGTGCTTTGAGATTGAGGCATCAAAGTTCATTATATGTTGATGTTGTTGTTTAGTTGTGAAAGGAAATTCTCATATATTACTCAACCCATGAATGTGAAAAGTTTTCTCACATGTAATGATTCATAACTTGTTGAAAGGCTTGCTCAACTAAACTTGAATCGATGATTAAGGAGCTATTCTAATGAAGGGAAAAGAGGCGATCACCCATGTTCCCATATGTAGACAAGAGGCGATCACCCATGTCTACTAATAATGAATATATGACTAAAGATACACAAAATTTGACTACACATGTCTACTTATCATAAATGAACTATGTCTAATCCGTGGGATTTATGCTTAGCACTGAGTGGACAAGTGGTGATTACCCATGTCCCATAAACTATGTGCCACCATAGGATGATGGTCTATGATAGACACTAGCTAATGGATTCATGTAAGCTATATGTTAAGTAAAGGGTCCTAACTTGGCAAGTAGGATGACTCTATCGGTGTGGGGTTTGACACCGGATTCCTTGTTGATAGCTCACATGGTCTTACATGTCGATTAAGGTTACTTCCCATAAACAAAGAATTAAAGCGCCCTTAATATATTTCTCAAGTGATGTAATGATATTTAGCTTGCTTTTACCACGGTTTATAATTTGTGTTGCAAACCTTTTCTTCATGTTTTAGCTTGGTCATTGCATGTCATGAAAATGTTCGTTTTAGCATGTTTATATGATTTGGTGCATTGCTAGCGTACTTAGTACATTCCTTGTTATAACACATACTTTTTGCCTACATTGTCTCGTAATGTAGGGCTTGGCGATTCTCAATCTATTCGTGGCTAGAGCTTAGTAGAAGGTTTTTGGAAGACTTGGTGAGTTCTCATACATTCAAGGACATAGCCTTGTTGTTCTTACTTTTATGTACTCTCATTTTGACATTGTATTGGGTTACGTCCCAAATGTTTTTTCTCATTCTTATGTTAGATTGGCTTTGAGATATTTGATGTAGACTTCTGCTATTTTTCTTAAAAGCTTTGATATGAAATTGCCCTTTAACTCTTAAATCTCTATGATCTTGTATGTATGTATGTATGCTAAGTGGCTTGTATGAGGCCTTTCGGGGTCTTGTATGCCATGTTACGTCTAGGGGGTACTCTAGGTCATAACAAGAGGTTTGAGTGGAGTTGCTGAGAGAGCACAAAGGAGATTAGCTAGATGGAAATATCAATATTTATCTCTGGTTGTAGGGTTATTTTCATGAATGTGGTTTTGTAATGTCTCTCTTTCCATTTACTGTAAAAGTGGAAAAGAAGCTATATTTCCTTTGAAGAAATGTCTTGTGGTAAGGGAAAAGAAATAATAAGTGTTTTCATTTAGTTAGCTGGAATGCAGTCACCAGCGTAAAAAAGAAGGTGCCCCTGGAATTTAAAACTTAAGAACATAAAACAAGAGTCTCTTAATGAAATGGTTTTGGAGATAAAACATTCAGAATCAAACATTGCGGAAGGAGATGGTGGGCATGGTGGGCAGAAAGAATGGACAACTGGGACATTGTGGCACCAAGACTGTTACAGCTGTGCTTATGAGAATCCATGAAAGATCAATGGAGCAATCTAATGACAAATATCACTTAGTTGTCTAAGCCTGTTGCCGGATGCTACAATTGAGGATACTTAGAAATTGCAAGGATGAAACTTTTCTTTTAGAGAACTACGGAATGATTGGGAGGTCACTAATTGCTAGAAATATTGAGCTAACAAACACCGGGGAGAGCTTCAAGGGTACAATCAAGATTGAAAATTCCATGATATGGGAAGGGGATGCAAAGAATGGGTTCACAATAAAGTCAGCATATTTCCTCTTGAAATCCATCGGGCAAGTACATAGCAATCACTGGAGCAAAACTTGGCATTCAAAAGCTCCATTGAAAGTGAGGTGTTTTTCTTGGTTGATGATTAGAGGAGCATGTCTAACTCGTGAAAGTCTACAAAAGAGATTTATTTTTATAACCATGGTGTTTGGCCCAGCTTTCATGCACGTTAAATAATTTCATGTGATACCTGTCACCTCCTACTAGCAACAGGTATCAGGTAATTTTATCTATCAGGGCAAGGACATATGAGAAGAAACAACCTTGCTTTATGCCTATGTTGGGATTTGAACCTGATACCTCATGGTTATAAACCCACTTCATTGACCTCTAGGTTACAACCTTGTGCGCTTCTACAATAAAGGGGAATCTGGCTATCTTCAAGTTGTTTTCTATATCAAGGAATTGCAGAAAATGATAGCCACGTATTCCTATATTGCCAAAAGACTGGACAATTGTGATAGATCTTTTTGAGTATGTTTAGCCTCAATTGGACCATGCCAGAAACCGCAATGTAGTTAGTAATTAGTTGGGGAAATGGGGGGCAGGGGGGTAGTAAAGGAAGATAGAAGAAATAGAGTACCATCACTTCTTGTGTATGGTGGATTATATGGTAACAGAGGAATGCATGGTGTTTTGAAGATAATAGCTTTTTGTATAAAGATCGTTGTTTTCCATATTTTGAAGAAGAAAAATAAGAATAGAAAGAAAGTGTATGATATGTTATCTTACATGTGTATGGTTAGGCGAATGAAACAATGTTTTTTACTTTCTAGATGCCTGCATGATATAATATAAACTTACATTCAAAGCACACACACTACATATAAAAGAATCCAAGTTACATATTTTCAGCCCCCGATTGCACAAAAGGAAAAGATAACTAATCTAGTCTTTCTCATAAGAATGAGAGAACGTACAATCAATACTTTTATAACTTTGCTTGATGACTTGACACATTAAAGCATTTATACTCAAATGAAACAAAACAAATATCATTAACTTAAAAGGGCTAAATCTTTTTGATAGACAGAAAAATTGATCTTTTGCATAGCATAATTGAATATACATATTACCTAAAAAATTATTGAAAGGGAATAAGAAATGAGAAAAGAACATAGATCTTATGAATGTACTTTGAGGATCACCGCACATGGTTGTGGATGGAAGTATAAGCAGTTCAACATCATTTATAAGCATTCTCACCAACAAATCTTTGATACGCATGATCTCCACTAGAGCAATATATATCTCAGACCTACATATAATGGGAAATGCAAATATATTTCTACTGAAAACATTCCTTGGCAAGGGCACACTTCTACTTTGCAACCCTTACCCCTTTTCAGATAGATATATAACGCAGAAGCTGACCTTGGTCTCTCACTTGCAAAGAAATACCATCCTATATCTTTTTTACCGGGACAATGATTGTTGAATAGACTTTCCCAGATGTCCCTTTGCGAAACTATTTCAAATTTTAGAGTAGCAGGAAATAACCTTGAGAACTCATAAACCTTACATCTAAATCTAGAAGGAGGATGAGCCTGGATACAATTATTGAATATCCCACGTGCAAGTTCAAGGGCACCTAAGATGTCAAAACTTCCCTTAAAATGCAAAGAAGAAGAGAAAAACTAATAATTATAGTGAAGAAGATCTTCAATATATATGTAGTCTATCGAATATTCACAGGGAATCTTCTATGCTATTTGATGCATTACGAAAGGCATATTTGAGTTTCAAAGATAAAAAAAAGATTCATGAAGCAATTTCTCAAACAAAAAAATATAAAGAGAAAGTTCCACATGCAGCAAGAAATTGTTTTACACTCTACATCTAGTAGGGGGTGAGCTTATTGGTGCCACGACCCAAAACTAAGGTCATGATGGCACACATCCCAAAACCATCCTGATGTGTAAGCTGAAAAATAAAACACATACGAGACTCCCAAAGAGGAAGTCAAGCCACAACTGAAAAGAAGAGAATAACAACAAAGAATTTCCCAAAACCTTGTGTCATAAGTGTAAAAAGCATCTAAAACAATCCCTGAATATAAGTACATCATAAGTCTCTGAATAATAGTAACGATTCAAATAGAAGATGGAGTTAATGGTGATCTGAAGCACCGGATCTCACCACTACTCCGAAATGATCCTGCTCGCTAGATAATCAACCGCCATGAGGAGTACCCTGACTAGAATCTGCATCAACAGGAATACAAAAGTAGGGGTAAGTACAATTCACATGTACTCAGTAGGTTTGACCGACTGAGAATAAGGAAGTAATCAAACTTATGAAATAAACTAAGGAACACTTCCACTTACATGGAGAAAAGTCCCACTCCGGCATCGGTGCCTCTAGTTTATATAGAACGGTGCGAGTAAAGTAAACACATAAGTCATATTAATATCAAAGATTATAAGATAAGACACAAACAAAACGATCGATGCAATGCAATAAGATTATGCAATGATGTGGTGGTATGGTGGAATCAAGGCTGTTGCACAATCTGTCGTATACACCCTGTCGAGCTAAGGCTTCAAGACAAGGACCCATGGGGGACTCCCAGTCCATATACATAATCACAATTTCAAAATCTCATCAACATGCCACCTAGCTCGTGGTCAAGGATATAAAAAGTGTCTCATTTTCTTTCTCAAAAAGAATCTCCACATTTCTCAACATCCCAAGATCAATGATATGATGAATGAGGATGAATGCATCACAACACATATGGCATAGAGGCAATAATCAACTCAACATGTAATGAAAGGTTCAAAGTTCTCAAAACTCGACCAAATCACGTTAAACAACCTCATATAAAAATAATGGGAAAGAATTCATTTGAAATAAGTGAGCACCATTTTGGAAAGCATTTCATTTCTCAAAGTATGCTAAAATCTCCAACTCAACCCCTCTTTCGGGCATTACAAGTTAAATAGTCTCACAAGCCTCTCTCATAGGTAACTAGTGAATCACATGCTCACAAAGCAATTGGAGTAACAACTAAGGCCCCCACACGGGCTAAACTGTACAAATAATCCCACACATGGCAACATAATATAATCAAGCCCCCACAGGGCATTACAATATACTTAAGCCCGCACGTGGGCATCACAATATACTCAAGCCCCCACACGGGCATCACAATATAATAAACAATCCCAAATCATATTAAGATCACATCCTAAAGCCTATGACATAAGAACAATCAATTACCCAATGCCAGTCTCAAAGAAGGATAGCCAAACCTACCTCAAAGGCCGTAAACTTCACCTGAATACTCTACCAGAGTCTTAACCTCAAATACACACTCCAAAACGATCCCCAACTATCAAGAATGGAAAGAATTCATCAAATGAAGCTCACAGTACCCATATTGCAAGGTTTAAGAACCAGGGATAAAATCTTCCAAAAATCACCTCAAAAATGGAAAGGGAAAAATTGGAATTTCAGTTTAAAATTAGGTTCTACACATCAAGAGGAGTTCGTGGTTGAATAACCCATTAAACTTGAGTAGGAAATAGATTTGAAATCATGAAATTACTAGTTTTGAAATTTGGCGGAAAAATCCCAAAACCCACATTGAGATCTAGAATTTTAAAGAGCTTTGGCAGATAAAATCTTTAGGAAATGATTTAGAAATGGTAAAGAGACTTACTCCCATGAATTTCCTCAAAAGATTGCTTCAAAATTCGTCTCTCCTAAGCTCCAATTGTGTAACAATGGTGGAAATGAGAAAAAAGAAGGAAGAAACCCAAAATATGGGTTATTTTCAACCAAAAAGGGTCTGTTGACCGCGCGTTTACCGTAGTCAACTTGCACCAACACCAATCAAAACATGTTTTTAAGCCTCAGAACTCATTTGGAATCCTACAAACATGAACCAGTAGTGCAAATTGATCAAAAAGCATGTTTTGAAGCCAATGGAATCATCGGATTTCAAAAAAAGATTGATATGAAAAAAATAACCCTATGGACCTCTTTTAGGACTAAAACTCAACTTTTAGCCTAAATACCCAAAAGAAATTACTCGGAGCTCTAACCAACCACCTTACTAGACCAAACTCGACGTTCTGGATGCAACGGAACTGAGAGAATCACTATCTGACGCTCAGATATCAGAATGTTGACCAAAGTCAACTATCTCCTTAAAAATCAACCCATGGTCTCAAAATCACTAAAATCCCTCCCGATCGCATTGGGGACCATACCATCCACTCCCGAAACACAAACAAAGCATGAAGCAGCTAAGGGAAAAGGCCAAAGTGGTCATTTCACACAAAAAGGTAATTTCACAAGAATTGAGACATTACACCATCCACCACTAAAGCACTTGTTCGTTTTTGAATGAAAGGCAATGTAAAGTACCTGAAGGAGTGAAAAGCTGAGGATATCTACGATTCATGTCGAACTCAACCTCTCAAGTTGCCTCCTCAACCGGCCGGTGTCGCCACTGAACTTTCACTGAATCAATATGCTTCGACCTCAACTGTCTAGTCTGTCTATCCAAGATAGCAACAGGCTCTTCCTCTAAGGACAAATCCTGATCCAACGCAATCAAGTCCCAATGAATCACATGAGAATAATCATGATAGTACCGTTTAAGCATCGAAACATGGAATGCGGGATGAACGACTGACAGGTTTAAAGGCAAGGCAAATTTATAGGCTACCTCCCCAAACTTCTCCAAAATCTCTAAAGGGAAAATAAACCTCTGACTGAGCTTTCCTTTCTTCCTGAACCTCATCACACCCTTAGTGGGTGACACTTTGAGAAACACTCGCTCACCAATGGCAAAAGATACATCACGAACATGCCTATCGGCATAGCTCTTTTGTCTACTCTGGGCGGTCACCAAGCGCTGCTAAATCAATCTCACCCTATCCATGGAGTCTCTCAATAGATCAGTACCCCAAGGTACAACTCCAAAAGAATCAAACTATCCCATGGGAGATCTACACGTCCTCCCATACAAAGCCTCAAATGGTGCCATCTGAACACTGGAATGGTAACTGTTATTATAGGCAAACTCCGCAAGAGGTAGGGATTGGTCCCAATGAAAACCAAAATCCATGACACAACCCCGAAGCATGTCCTCTAGTACCTGAATAGTCCACTCAGACTGACCGTTGGTCTGAGGATGGAAAGCGGTACTCAACTCAAGCTTGGTACCCATCTGCACTTGCATAGAACTCTAGAAATAAGAGGTGAACTGCATACCTCTATCAGACACAATGGAAATAGGCACTCCATGCAACCGAACAATCACACATATATAGATCCTAGCTAACTACTGCACATTGTAGCTAGTCTTCACCGGATTAAAATAAGCCGACTTGGTCAACCGATCCACAATCACCCAAACAGAGTCATACTTACCTAAAGTCAAGGGTAACCCATTGACAAAGTCCATGGTAATGCGCTCCCACTTCCACTCGGGAATGGGCATACTTTGCATCAAACCCCTTGGTATCTTGTTCTCATACTTCACCTGTTAACAATTGAAACACTTAGCTATAAAATCCATGATGTTCCTCTTCATACCACACCACCAGTATTGTTGTTTCAAGTAATGAAACATCTTTGCCGCTAATGGGTGAATAGAATACTTCACACAAATAGCCTCCTCCAATATCATATGAACCAAATCACCAACTTTAGGAACACAAGTACGACCACTAATCCTCAAAACTCCCTCGGGATCAATAGAAGGTGACTTAGCCTCACCCCTCAACACTTTGTCCCAAATCATCCTCAAAATATCGTCATCAAACTGGTGGGAACGAATCAGATCCATCAAGGTAGACATAGCCTCAACGAAGGCAAAAATACTATGAGATGTTGAAATATCAAGTCGAACCATCCATCTAGCCAATGACTGAACCTCTAATGCCAAAGGTCTCTCCTCCACCTTATGGAAGACTAAGCTACCCTTACAAGGCGCTTTTCGGCTCAAAGCATCTTCCACTACCTTAGCCTTGCCCAAATGATAAAAAATGGTGATGTCATAATCTTTCAACAGCTCCAACTGCCTACGCTGCCTCATGTTCAGATTCGACTGAGAAAAGATATACTTAAGCGTACGATAATGGGTAAAGACCTCACAATGTGCCCTGTAGAGATAGTGCCTCCATAACTTCAAAACAAAAACCACTGCCGCTAACACCAAATCCTGAGTAGGTTAGTTCTAATCACGTACCTTCAACTGTCGAGAAGCATAGGCTATGACTCTGCCCTTCTACATCAACACACCAACAAATCCAACACCCAAAGCATCACAGAATACAATAAATACCTCACCCTCCTCGGGTAATGCAAGAATAGGTGCCGATCTCAATAACTCCTTGAGCTTTTGAAAGCCCGCCTCACACTCATCGGTCCACTGAAATGCTACAGTCTTCTGATTCAACCTAGTCAATGGGGCTGCAATAGAAGATAAACTTTGAACAAATCGACGATAGTAACCTGCTAACCCAATGAAACTCTAAATCTCGGTAACTGAAGTAGGTCTAGCCCAATCACAAACCACTGCTACCTTGGCCAGATCAACCATAATCCTATCCTTGGTCACCACGTGACCCAAGAAAGCCATAGACTCAAGCCAAAACACACACTTGGAGAATTTTGCATACAACTTCTACTCCATCAATCTTTGAAGCACGACCCTCAAGTGATGAACATGGTCGGCCTCATTCTTGGAGTAAACCAAGATATCATCGATAAATACAATCACAAAATAGTTCAAATAAGGCTGAAATACCCAGTTCATCAACTTCATAAAAGCACCTGGGGCTTTAGTCAGCCTGAAAGACATGACCACAAACTCACAATACCCATAATAAGTCCTGAAAGTGGTCTTCGAGATATTAGAATCCTGAACTCTCAACTGATGGTAACTCGACCTCAAGTCAATCTTAGAGAACACCGATGCACCATGAATCTGGTCAAATAGATCATTAATGCGAGGAAGAGGAAATGTGTTCTTGATCGTTACCTTGTTCAACTGTCCATAGTCAATACACATCTTCATGATATCATCCTTCTTCTTCACAAATAAGATTGGATCACGCCACAGTGAAACACAAGGCCAAATAAACCCTTTCTTCAACAAATCTTCCAATTGTTCCTTTAACTCAGCCGGAGTCATCCGATAACGAGAAATAGAAATGTGCTTGGTGCCCAGCTCCAAGTCAATCACAAAATCAATATCACTGTCCAGAGGAACACTCGGTAAATCTTTAGGAAATACATCCATGAACTCTCTCACCACTCTCGTGGTCTCTAAAGGAGATGAATCCTTAGTGAAATCACGGGCATGGGCAAATAAGACAAGTAACCCTTTTCCAACATATGGCGAGTATGAATATAAGATATCACTCCCTCTGGATAAGAACTCAGAGTACCTATCAACACTAATCCAGGCAAACCAGGATAAGCTAATGTCACGGTCTTAGGATAATAGTCTAGAATCGCATGATAGGGAGATAACCAATCCATACCCTATATCACATCAGAATCAAGCATATCTAATAAGATCAAGTCTTTCCGAGTATCTCTACCTGAAAATGTCACTATGCAACCCTGATACACCCGATCCACCACTAAAGACTCGCTTACCGGGGTAGAGACACTAATAGGTACTGCTAGGGGCTCAAATACATAATCAATATCCGCAGCAAATAAATTTGACACATAAGAGTAGGTGGACTCGGGATCAAATAATACTGAAGCACAGCGATGATAAACTGGGACAATACCTGTAATAACTGCATCGAAGGCCTCTGCCTCAGCTCTACCTAGAATAGCATAACACAGTCTATGGTCACCACTGGCCTGGGACCCACTACGAGTACCCCCTCGAGCTCCACCCTTAGCACCCCTGGTGCCACCTCTAGCACTCTACGAAGCACCTCTGACCGCAAGAGCTGGTGTAGAACAAATAGCCTGTGACCCAAGCTGAACTGTAGAAGGAGCACGTCTGGGTCAATCCTTTGCCTTATGCCAAAACTCATCATAAACATAGCAGCCTCTAGGACCCAAACCTCGACGAGGATAACAAGAAGTATCGACACGTCCTCCCATACCTGAAGAACCACCATGAATAGTCCACTCAGACCTGGATCCACCTATACCATCTGTACTTTGAATCACTGCATGTACTTGCCACCCTGATAACCTTGGGTGCCCGAACCCGAATACTCTCAACCTTTGAAGAAATGGCCACTGAACTGACCCTGACAACGGGACCTTTTGGTGCCACCCTGTCTAGCATGGCTTATGCTCTCAATCATCCTAGCATGATCAATAATACTCTGAAAGGAGCCACCCGATTGCACAAGAGAGGTTGTGGCCTCCTGTAGATAGCCGACGAATCCCTTCACCAACATGTGGATCCACTTAAACTCTATAGGAATACTCGACATAGCATAATGAGACAACTCATGAAAACGAGCCTCGTACTCAAATACTGATAAAGAACCCTGCTCTAGCTTGCCAAACTCATCTATGCGGTGATCATGAAGGTTATACGGCACAAACGTATCAAGGAGCAACTCAGTGAACTGCTCCCAACCCATCACAGGAGAATCGATAGGTCTGCGAGCAAGAATTGATCTCCACCACTCCTTGGCCACTCCCGCAAACTGGTAAGAAGTGTAAATATCAGCTTCGGCCTCCCAAGTATCACCCTCAACTAATTGATCCCTCCAAAGAACTTTCATGAATGCGACTTCTTCATTTCTCAACTTCAGGACTTGTCGATCCAAGATTTCAACCGAAACCTCTTCATACGAAAGACTTTCCTTAACTCCAAAACTTTTCAATAGTACAATGGACGTCAAATCACCAACACACGTTTTCAACAAAGAGATATGAAACACCGGATGAATCGATGCCAAATTGGAAGGTAACTCTAACTCATAGGCCACTTTGCCAATACGTCTCAAAATCTTATATGCACCCACATAATGGGGACTAAGCTTCCCTTTCTTTCTAAACTTCATCACACCCTTCATCGGTGAGATTTTCAAGTAAACCCAATCAACAACATTAAATTCAAGCTCTCTTCTTCTCACATCATCATAAGACTTTTGTCTACTTTTAGCCATTTCTAACCTTTCTAGAATAAGTCGAGCCTTCTACATAGCCTCATGCACCAACTTTGGCACTATCAAAGCGACCTCACAAACTTCAAACCAACCAATAGGAGACCTAAACCTCCTAACGTAGAGAGCCTTAAATGGGGCCATTTATATACTTGAGTGATAACTATTGTTATAAGAAAACTCAATCAAAGGTAAGTGATCATCCAAATCACCCGTAAATTCAATCACACAAGCTCTTAACATATCTTTCAAAGTCTGAGTAGTACGCTCGACTTGACTATCAGTCTGAGGATGAAAAGTCGTACAAATCTTCACTGGAGTACCAAGATCCTTTTGTAAAGACTTCTACAACTGTGATGTAAACTGAGTACCACGGTCAAAGATAATGGATAAAGGTACCCCTTGAAACCTTACCATTTACAAATTATAGAGCTTAGCATAGTCTTCGGTGTAAAATGAAGTATTCACCGAAAGAAAAATGAATCGACTTCATCATTTATTCCACAATAACACAAATTGAATCAAACTGACGACGAGTACGAGGTAAACCTATAATGAAGTTCATATTCAAATATTCCCACTTCCAAGTAGGAATGCTAATGTCTTGAGAAAAACCACAAGTGAATAGAATACCGAGAACTGTGAGTTTCCACCAAAATCTAATTCCTCAACTCATCAACATTTGGAACACACAATCTACCTTGGTAACAAAGAACACCATCTCCCCCTTGGGAGAAAGCCTCAATGGCATTTTTTGAAATCGACTTCTTTAACTCAACCATAATTGGATCAAGATCTTTCTTAGCCTTTACATCCGATGCAAGAGAAGATTCTGAACCATTTTGAACAATAACACCACCTTCATTGGAATTAACCAAGCGAACACCCAATTTGGCTAACCTATGAACATCATGAACTAGCTCTTTTTTACCATCCTCAATATGAGCAACACTACCTATTGATAGTTGACTAAGAGCATCATCCACCACACTCGCCTTATCCGGATGATAAAGGACACTCATGTTGTAATCTTTCATTGGCTTAAGCCATCTCCTTTGGCGAAGATTCAAGTATTTTTGGGTGAACATATATTTCAAGCTCTTATGGTCACAGAACACATCCACATGAACACCACATAGGCAATGACTACAAATCTTTATGGAAAACAACACCACCACTAACTCCATCTCATGAGTCAGATAACTCTTTTCATGCACCATCAATTGTCTTGAAGCATAAGCAATGACTTTCCATGTTGCATCAAAACACAACCAAGACCAATCCGTGAAGCATCACAATAAACTAGAAAACCATCTGATCATTCCAGCAATGTCAAAATAGGGGTTGAAGTGAGTCTATCCTTTAACTCTTGGAAACTCTTCTCACGGGCTTCCGACCATAGAAATTTCACCTTTTTTGAGTCATCATTCTCAAAGGTGATGCAATAGAAGAAAATCCTTCCACAAACCTTCTATAGTAATCGGCCAAACCCAAGAAACTCTTTATATTTGAAGCAGATAGAGGTCTAGGCCAGTTCTTATCCTCGGTCTTCTTAGGATTAACTTGAATACCTTCACCGGGTCTTCTTAGGATTAACTTGAATACCTTCACCGGAGACAATATGGCCAAGGAATGCAATGGACCTGAACCAAAACTCACACTTGCTAAACTTAGCAAGCAATTGGCGATCCTTGAAGATTTGCAAAACTATCCTTAAATGTTCAACATTCTCATCCTTACTTCAGAAGTAAATCAAAATATCATCAATAAACATGATCATGAATATGTCAAGATATTTTCTAAACACTCTATTCATTAGGTCCATAAAAGTTGTCGGGGTATTGGTCAAACCAAACGATATCATTTAAAACTCATAGTGACCATACCGAGTCCAAAAAGTCTTCTTTGGAATGTCACCTTCCCTTACTCTCAATTGATGATACCTTGATCGAAGATCAATATCTAAGAAGAAACTTGCAACTTGGAGTTGATCCAACAAGTCATCAATCCTTGGAATAGGATACTTATTCTTTATGGTGACCTTTTTCAATTGCTGATAGTCAATACACATTCAGAGCGAACAATCCTTCCTGTGAAAAAATAATACAAGAGCACCGCATGGAGAGATACTAGGTCTAATGAAACCCTTATCCAATAAATCCTTCAATTGATCCTTTACTTCCTTATGTTCTACGATAGCCACAAAATAAGGAGGTATAGAGATAGTTATGTATCAGGGAGAAGGTCAATACCGAAGTCTATTTTCCTTTCGGGAGGAATATTAGGAAGGTCATCTTGAAATACTTCTGGAAACTCATTAACAATTGGAACTTACTCAAGAATAGGGTTTTCAAAATTTGTATCCCTAACCCAAACAAGTTGACAGATGCAACCCTTGAAATCATTTTCCTAGCCTTTAGGCAAGATATAAATTGACCTTTAGGTGCTTAATTACCCTCTTTCCATTTTAAGATAGATTCGCTCAGAACCTGGAATGTGACCAATCGAGTCCTATAGTCTATGGAAGTATAACAAGAATGAAGTCAATCCATCCTAAGAATGACATCAAAGTCTAACATACCAAGCTCTACTAAACTAACATGAGTGACTCTATGAGAAACAAAAATAGGACAATTTCTATAGACTCGTTTAGAAACAATATAGTCACCAACAAGTGTAGTGAGTGAAAGAGGTTATAAAAGAATATCGAGATAGACGTCAAATCTCATAGCCACATAAGGATTCAAAAAAGAAAATGTAGCACTTGGATCAGGCTAAGCATATATATCAAGATGAAATACTTTCAACATACTGGTCACAACATCTGAAAAACCCTCATGATCATATCGAGTCTGAAGAGCATAGAACATGTTCTTAAGAAGAGAACTACCCAAACCAGAATCACTAGGCTGAGCTTGCCTACTATCCCTACCCTTAGTAGCGAGCAAATGAAAATCCCTCACCTTGTCACCAATCTTCCCACAACCATAGCAAATATTCGTATCGGCTAAGCATTCTCCCAAATGACTCTTGCCACACTTTGGCAAGCGGGAATAAAAGATCCAATACCACCACCTCCTTGAGGCTTAGGGCTAAACATATTATCTTTGTAGAACTTTGGTGCCGGAACATTTGAAGAACCTTGATCAGAGAAATTTTGTCGTAATTGAGAATGACCAGGTCCACCAGACTTAGAATGAGAAAAGTCATCATCACCAATCGTTGCACTCTTTGACTCTCTTACATTCTCCTTTAGCTTGTCCTCTTCAATTTATTGGGTATGTGTCATCAAGCATTAGATATCCATCTCGTTGATTAGCATGGACGTTGGGCGTTCTTTGACCACCATCTCAGACACACCCGACACAAACTTACTCATCCTTGCCCTTGAGTTGGCAACCATAGTAGGAGCATACTTAGACAATTGACTGAAATTCAATGCATACTTTTTCACACTCATGTTCCCTTGTCAAAGATTGATGAATTCAAGCACTTTCGCTTCGCCAATCTTAAGGGGAATGAAATGATCAAGAAAAGCCTCTTTGAATTTCTCCCAATCAAGGGGACATGCATCAATTGTCCTCTCTTCTTTCCATTGATTGAACCACACTTTAGCAACACCCTTAAGTTGATAAGCAGCCAAGTCCGCCTTTTCCACCAGTGTAACTCCCGTAATCTCCATGATCTTGTGGACTTTCTCGATGAACTCTTGGGGATCTTCCTCAACTTTGAACCCATAAAACTCTAGGGGATTAATCCTAGTGAAGTCCCTCGCCCTTGTTGCCGTCGTGCCCACAGTTTGGTTCACGAGAGCAATAGCGTCTCTATAAAATTCAGCATGTAACACTTGCTCAGCCAAAGGATCGATCGGCACTTGAAGAACCTCGGGCTCCACATTGTCACCCACATTCGTTCTTGTGTTAGCTCTTCAAGGAGGCATATCCTGAAAATTATCACACAAGATTTAGGAAGAAGACCTTTATAGAATTAAACTCTATTGCACAACTTTCGAGTAGTGAAAGAAGTGAAATTTCCTAAATGCCTTGTAGCCTGCATAAATATGGCGTGCTTCACACTCATGAACAAGACTGTACTCGACATGGCTTGCCATACATCCTAAGACCTTTCTAAAACATGATGCTCTAAATAGCAAGTTTGTCATGACCCAAAGTACATTCTAGACGTGACATAGTGAATAGGATCCTGAGAAATCTTAAATAAGCCACTTGACATAAGCATGACGTAAAAGAAATATAATAAGAGAGTGTATAAGCAATATAAGTCTCAATCCATAAGATGATATAAAAGATACAAATAGAGTATATAAGAGAATAGGTAGAATTCTACTAAGTCTGACATAAGCCTTCTACTATCATATATGTGACTAGGACAAATCCTTAAGTCACGAACATACTCTGAAAATTGAAAAGACACCAAAAGCAATAAAGCAATCCATAGCCTTGACCTTGAAATATGAGGACTCACCAATCTAATATATAGTGGGGCAATCCTGATCTAGCTAAGTCTGGGAGGAAGAGGAGCTTCAGACCCTATATTTTGAAATAATATAGGCACAATATGCATCAATATTTTGAGTGTACTGAGTAATGGGAAATGCATAAATCATAGGCATGATAGTATGCTGAACTTTAAACATAATTTGCATGACAAAGTAAAATGTAGTAAAAGCCTTTAAAGGGAAATCATAATTCATGAACAAAGTCAATGCATATTTAAAACCATAGAAGAACATTGAAAAGATTTTTTAAAGAAAACATAGTTCATTTGTGGGATATTTATTGTTAATCGACAATAAAACTATGTGAGCTATAACATAGAATTCGGTGTAACCCTCACATCGAAAAGAGAGTCTAATTGCCAAGGTAAGAACTCATTACAATTCATTATTGGTCAAGTAGATCAACTAGTTTAGGTCATTTAAGATAATCCTATGAGGACACATAGTTTAAGATAAGGAGATTGCTTCTAGATACCCTACCTCTATTAATGAGAGAGCCTCCATCTCAAAGTCCTCTCAGTGCTAAGTAAACTCCTAACAAAAATAGTCATAGTCATAATCATATCATATTACTTGTAAAGGCAACAATTAATATTACCAATCCAATTATATGTTCCTATTAGAATAGCTCTTTACAAACTATGATTTCATAACTTCATTCATTAAGACATTTACCTATCTAAGCATCTAAATCATGATTTCATTCATATATGAGAAAAACTTTTACAAATCATTGACACTTTATCTCAAAGCATCCTTTAGTCATAACTCATAAATTTCATAAAATATGCATAGATCCATAATCATAATTCATAAGGTCATAGGAATAGTTCATATTGATAAAATAGGCATAGGCATGGGTTCATATGAAATCGGTTGAAAATCATGTAATTAATTCAAATCATACATAATAAGATTGAATTTAGGTAATTGAATCATAATGATTTGAACCCATGGAGAATAGTATAAACCCCTAGAATTTTAGTGAAAATAAATGGGAAAATTGAGTGTCATTTGGAACCCAATAGATAAAAGGAATCCATTAGTGAAGTCTCAACATACCTTGGGTAATCAAAGCCCTAGCAATGGAGGAAGAAACCTTGAAGCTTGATGAAACCTAGCTTATCCTTGAAGATCCTTGAGAGAGAATTGGTGAAGAAGACTTTGGGGGATTTTAGGGTTTTAAGTGAATAACAAGGAATGAAAAATTTTGAAGAGTAAATTCAGTTATAGGGGTAGTTATGGGGTCAAAATGACATAGTTTAGGGTTTAAATGGGTAGGATATGACCATAACACCCTTAATAAGAATCGGTTAGATGACTCATACGGGCTGGGTTGTACTGATTGTAGGAATTCCTGTTAGATGACTACTCAGCCTTGCAGTGTACCAAGATGTCATCAATGAAGACTATGACAAAGAAATCCAAATACTATCGAAATACCTTGCTCATTAATTCCATGAATGCTTTAGGGGTGTTAGTCAAATCGAAAGACATCACATGAAACTCTTAGTTCCTATAACTAGTCCAAAAATCTTTCTTAGGGATATCTGATGCCCTAATCTTTCGGTGATGATAGGTGGACCTCTAATCAGTCTTAGAAAACAAACATGCTCCCTGAAGCTGATCAAATAGGTCATCAATATGAGGAAGATGATACATGTTTTTCACTATCACTTTTTTTTAATGTCGGTAATCTATCCACATCCTCATGGTACCATCTTTCTTCTTTACAAAGGAAACAAGAGCACCCCACGGAGAAATACTAGGGTGAATGAACCCCTTACTCAAAAATTCATGTAACTGATCCTTCAACTCTGTTAGATCCATATAGTAAGGAGGAATAGATATTTCCTTCCCAGCTCCAAGTCAATAGAAATATCAAGTCTATATCCGGAGGAACACCTGAAAGGTCAGTAGGAACACATCCGAAAACTATATAACCATAGGAATAGAATCCATGGGAGGTGGCTCAACACTAGTATCCTAAATAAAGAAAAAATATGACAAACACCCTCTATCAACCAATCTCTGAGCTCAAATGAAAGAGATAACCTGGCTAGGATAAGAATCACTAGCACCCATCCACTCAACTCCCTGGATACCAGACATCGCTAAGGTCACATTCTTAGCATAATAATAAAGAATAGCACGATGTAGGGAGAGTATATCCATACCCAAAATAATATCAAAGTCTACCATCCCAGAATAATCAAGTCTACCCAAGTATCATACCCAGCCAGAGAAACAAGGCAGGATCGATACAGTCGATCCACTACTAAGGACTCACCCATAGCTCTAGAAACATAAATAGGCACATATATGCTACTAGATTTCATATCAAATCCAATAGCAAAATAGGTAGAAACTTACGAGAAAGTTGACCCGAATCAAATAATACAAACGTAGGTTGATGGCAAAATGGGACAATACCTGTAATCAGAGCATAAGAAATCTCAACCTCTAGCCTTCCTGGAAAATCATAACATAGTCCCTCTCAACCACCTCCAGCCTGAGTAGTGCCCTGAACTCCACCCTGCTAAGCTGTAGCACCCATATAAGAAGCCATGTCGCCTCTGTCGGATCGATCTCTTCCTTGACCCTAGCCGGAGGTGCTGAATCTCTAGTTGGAGCAGCTAAATAAGTATGATGAGGTCTTGAGTAAGTCTATAAAGGACATTGCTAAATCATATGACCTGGATCTCCACATCAAAAATAAGACCTCGATGTGGATTGCTAATGTGACGGACCAGATGAACCACTAAAGCCACCTCGGCCCAAACTATAGGACCCTCAAGATATCTACCCACTCTCAACTACTGGCATGGATCCATGGGCAGGCCCATGATTCTGGAAAGAGCTACCACCTCTGTGTTAACCTCTTCCTCCAGATAAGGCTCCAGAAAACTAACCAGACGATCGGCCCCTCTTAGGGTCCCCAAACTCCTTCGCGGTTCTCACAATGGACTCGAAGGAATCTTCCTCTCTGGGTGCTCTAAAAATGTAAGACCTGATGGAGAAAGTAAACCCTCTCACAAACCAGCGGACTCTTTCTGCCTCATCTGAAACAATGGTCATAACATGCCTGGACAACTCATAGAAATGGGACTCATACTCTCTAACAGACAAACTACCATGTCTCATGTCCTCAAACCTCAATCAACTGTCCTCCCTCATCCTCTAAGAAATAAAGTAGTCCTCAAATGCACTAGAGAACACATCCCACTCTGCCGAAGGAGATCCAAGTGGTGTAGACCTCACATTAGCCCTCCACCACTCTCTAGCAGGTCCACTGAGTTGAAATGCAACAAAATGAACTTTGTTTGCTTCAACCATACTCACTTCCTCTAGCATCTTATGGCATAAGTTCAAGAACTCATGAGCATCCTTGCTCTTGCCACCCTGAAACTAGAGTGGCTTAATCTTCTGAAACATCTCATAACTCTACTAATAAGTTTTTGTCGGAATAACCTCAAGAGCAATATGTGAACCAATAGTCAGTGCAGGAACCAATGGTGACTGGCCTACCTGATCATAAATAACCAGACCCTATTGTTGACCTGGGGTATGCACCCCCACTCTCCTCTGAGGACCTTCCCGTGTGCCAACCGCACTACTTGGAGAAAAGCTCTCTAGACACCTAATATCCTCAACAAAGTGTCATGAAACAAAGGAGTTGTAAACTGAAAAGTAACCTGGTCCTCAACAACCTCAACCTGTGGCTCAGGAGAGACCTTTCTAGCTCAACCTATAGTTGGTGCCACTCACAGGCATCACCTCTAGCTAGTGCTACTCCATGAGCACAACCCTTATCTTAGGCCCTACCCCTACCCTTAGCGGGGGTCTTTGCTACAGCCTCCCCTCTACCTCCAGAAATAGAAACTCTGGTCCTGGGCATCTCCCAAAACAACATGTGGCAACTCAACACAAGCGAAGGTAACCATGCATGAAAAGAATAATGAATAGAAGAAAGTTTCTGGTCCTCGGCATCTTCCAAAACAACATGCGGCAACTCAACACAAGCGAAGGTAACCATGCATGATAAGAATAATGAATAGAAGAAAGTTTCCTAACATTCTTCATAGCCTCTCGAAGATAAGTACATACGTCTCTGTATCATTCCTCAAGACTCTACATAGACTTGGCTTGTACCACGTAATACCTATGAATCTGCTTTGATACCATTTGTCACGATCCAAAATTGGACGTGATGGCACTCGTCTAATCAAACCAAAACAAATCAGCCATAACCCAACAATACGAAAGTAAAGTTGAAAATAACACAAGAGTGCAAAATTTAGTCATTCTAATATAACCCCAAAACCACGTTGTCATGTGTACAAGCCACTAGTATAAAAATACAGAATTTGAAAGATAAATACATGTTTGAGCATCTTTGTTTCTTGTATAGAACAAAGCATGAAATAAGGAATAAGAGGATCCAAACGAATGACAAGCGACCTCTCAATGTCCATTGAAAGCCTCGGAAATAGATGAAGAAGAAGATCACACGGGTCCAGGCTCGAAACCTACACAAGTGTAGAAGTACACAAAATTACTTTGTTTTATAATTTAGCAAAACAATAATTTATTTTTATCAATTAAACACGTACTAAATTATATTGACACATGCAAAAAAGGTTAATAGATAATAGAATCAGTAGTTAGAAATTCAGATCCCTTGCTTTGTAAAATGGAACACTGGAAATAACATATATTAGAGAAATGGACTAAGTACATATATGAAATACAAAAGAACATATATTTTTAATTGAAGAAAAAAAATTCTTTAGGGTTTTTTGATTGACTTTTTTCTAAAGTGACCTATAAACTAAAAGGTAAAAGTCATAAGTAGATCATGCCCAACTCTTGACTTTTCGCTTATTTTTAAACTTTTTGGTCCTAAAAGTAAGTGAAAGCACCTTTTATCTTTCTCAAACACCTCCAAAAATAAAAAAAGAAAGCCAAAAAGTTACTTAAAATAAGCTAATCTAAATACCATCTTAATCTATTTCTATACATTATAAATATAGGCATTGAGCAGGTGATGTGATATCTCGCTTAGGTCATGGTTGGTATTTATTTATATTTTTCAATTTCTTTAATCTATTTATCTTATATTTCCCTCAAAATATTTATTGAAAATTAAAGTCACTCTATTAATAACTCTATCATTATCCACATTGGATAATTAATTAAAAGCAATAAATACTCCAAAGATTATTCTATACAATTGACCAGCTTGTTCCTTTCCCCTACAATAATTTAATCAACCAAAAAGTAATTAAATTTTGTATCATCCATTTATATATTGTTAAAATATTTTCCCTTCCACATTAATTATCTATTTAATTTAGATATCATTTTTTTATGAGTTTCCTATTTGAACTATCCAGTGTTCAAACCAATCTCTTTAGAAAATGTTCTCCTAGCCGTGAATAAAAAGCGATCAACAACCTAGATCCCTCAACCAAATTTATCAGCATTTACAACTCAAATCCATTTTATTTAACCTCACTTTCACTGCCTCCCTCATTAGTCAAATTTTAATTTGATTTTAATACCCTTCACATTTATGGATCTTTCTTCGTATTCTTTGTTTTAGCTCTAGGGATAAAATGAAATTTACTTTTTCATTCTTTATATGATGTATATATTAATCTATGTCATTGACAAAATTCTTGCAGACCATAATCATCCTTCCGTTACTTTTACAAATACCCCTATGCTTGCATAATAAACCAGCACATTGGAGAGTACTCTCTAAAGAGACTAGTTTGAAATTATCCTCAACCTTGATGGACAACCTCTTGAGATATTAACCACGTCCTTTTTTATTTCAGACATCATTATATTATAATTGCTAGTTCAACCTTTTCCACTCTAATCCACTTTCTTCTTATCATCTTGATATGCAAGAAGTGCTAGAGAGTAAAAATATTCATCATATTCGAAGCTCTGGCAACTTGAATTCTTTGAACTAGATGAATGTTATGCTCCAACAACAAGGACGTTCAATTCCAGGTATTCCCCTATTAAAATGTGATCTAACTCAGTTGCTATATTATCATCAGAGTGATCTCTAGATTTGAAAAAAAGTGATGACCCAGCCCCTACAGTCTGGTTGTTTACCTAAAAAAAATCTTGCAACAGCCACACACAAGTGGCTGGCTAATCACTTATTGAAAAATCTAGAGATCACTTCGTTGATGATATAGTACTTGAGTTATATTGCATTTTAAGAGGGGAATGCCTAAGAATTGAATAACCTTGTAGATGTAGTATCACATTCGTCTAGTTCATTGAATTAAGGTCGCCAAAGATTTAAATTTGATGAATATTTTCACTCTCTGGCACTTCTTGTGTATCTGGATGGTGAGAAGAAAGGGGATTTGAGTGGAAGAGGTTCAACTAGAAATTATAAGATAATGATGTGGGAAATAGCTAATGATATGAGTTTAAAGTGAACTTGACACTCTTGAAGATCAATGATATAGAGGTCATTTTTGTCCTTTTTAATTTAGATTATTTTGCTCTTCACTATGGTTATCTTGGAACATACTATTTCATTCTTTTAGAAAACTTCTTGTTTATCATCTTTATAATTCATTAATTTTAAATGTTAACAGCACAATAGTTTTATTAAGAATTAAAAACCATGTCCTGTGATTTTCTTTTATTTCACTAATTTCACTGGAATGTTAAAAACCTACTAGGTACGTTTTGTTTGGCAAGATTGATTTCAATAAAAAGGTGGGTCAAGGATTTAGTCACAAAAAAATAAAATGGGTGTCAAGGATTTAATTACACAGAATTAGCTCCAGTTTTAGTTGTGGAGCCATGTTACAGGGGAACTTTTGTTGTACCTTTAAGTGAGGTGTATGGATGATAGCATGGCATCAAATCAAGAGTTGCGCATCTATTTCATCTCTTATGTTGCTTTAAAGGATGTTTGACATTCATATGGTCCACCACACCCTCATGGCATCAATGTATGTATTATTGAGGCCACTAACTTCGGATATATGGATGTTTTGCATCTCCGTACGCAGTTTTCTAATAACAAAAGAGATAGAGGTATCTTGGAACACAATTCCCTTCACTTTCATCCTAGGGAAACATAAGGTTTATGGTTACATTTCAAAAATAAGAGATACCTACTGAGTACTTGTGGTTTTGTACTTATAATATGCTAGTTGCATCACTTATTACACAGATCCCAGTACTAGCAGCACTTGTTGACTCTGATTGACTGAAGTTCTTCTAATTCAAACTTGTGGTGACCTCCTTACGTTGGGAGATTTGGCCCAGCTTCATCTGTCATCAGTCTTCTGTCCTTACTACTTTTTTTATGACTGTTGTACAAGGCTTAGTATTCTTATATTAGAAATCTTTTGTACACATGATACTGCGTCGGGTTGTTTATTTTTGTATTTTTACATTATGTATGAAAAATATTTGCAATCATGAATATTGTGTTATCATTTAAATTACTTCCACATTTATCCTATGATTTATATCTTATCTAAAAATCTACTTACCTACCAAGGGGGATAAAGATAGGTACCATCACGACCCAATTTTTGAATTGTGAGACTTAAAATTATTGAATTTAGCTATCAACAAAAATACTAATTGAAAGTTTAAAATACATGTGAAGAAAGAAACAACTTAATTTTAAGAAAAACTAAAACAAAAAAAAACTAAAGAATTTTAACTAAAATTCATTAAACAAAGGATTCATAAGATAAAAAGTAGAACTAAATTTGGGAGTCTTAATAAACTAAATTCTACTGAAATGCTAAACCAAGTCCATATGCAGCATTCAAATTAATTATAATTCAACTTGAATATCTAAATAACCAAGTACTTTATATTGAGTAATTTAAATTAACAATGTATCATGAACAATACATAAACTTATTTGTAACATCACTTTAAGACAAGATCAATACAATAAATATTTTACAAGATTAGTAGCACAAAATGTTGACCATACCAGATATAATTCCAAAATATTTGATATGTTTCAAAACTAACAGATTTGATTCTAAAGGATGGCAAATAATATGCTACTTTAACTATGCAGATTCACACCCTTGAAATTGTACAAAACATAGTGCTAGAATCATGCTTGTAATTATGAACCTTTGTTTTTAAATAGTGTCTGGTTTCTCAATTGTAGATGAGCAATACAAAAAAAATTATCTCTTTTTTATTCTTGATTTTTCAATAGTTATCATAAATTAAGAGCCTAATATTTTTTTCCAGATACTATTATCTATTTTTTTGTTTTCCCAGCTGGTGTTCGGCATATCAATTGGAGCCCGACTATTCCCGAGTTGTGCGGCATAGGGCTCCATTCCGGGGAAAGTGCTCTCAACCAAGGATTTTTCCATACCGAGGGCTCGAACCCTAGACCTATGGTTTAGGGTGGAGAAGCCCCATTAGCAGTACAACATCCTTTGGTGGTGCTTTACTTCTTACTCTTTGTTGTTGTTTGATTTCTTTCTTCAGATTACCTCTTGTCTTCCTAATGGAGTCACATTATCATGATATTTTTTTCTACCAAATTTAATGGGAAAAATTATCCAACATGGAAATTTCATTTTTGGATCTTTATTCAAGCCAATCAACAATCACAAATTATATGGGTTGCATCAAACCCCAACATGTAAATAATTTATAAATCAATCTAAGACTTTAATTCAGCCATATTATTTCTAGCTTCAAATGTCAAACGAATAAATTCGAGTCATTATCAACTATCTCTTCCATCCTAATGATCTTTTACAAGAAACATTTGATAACTTAAGTAGATAAAATATTACAACCTCAAATCATATGATAACTCATAAAGAGATAACTAAACCCATAGCGAATCAACACTAATTAAATTAAGCAATTAACTAAACCCAAATGCAAATTATGCATCCATTACAATTGCACACCCCTAAGATTAAGGGGTTATCTACTCATAATTAAAGGTAAAGGGGAACTAGTAAAATTATCACTCGTAGCATCTAGATGATCAATAAAATACTAAGAAATCAATCCCAAGAACCTTCTCCCCAATCTCAAGTACAAGGCTTCTCTCCCAAATGGGGTTTTATAGTACAAGAATGTTCAGTAAAGTGAAAAAGTGTATTTCTCTCTTTTAAAAGGGATATTAATAATTTTTTGAAAACTCTACAAATTTCCCTTTTTTGACCGTTCAGCAAGCTCGATCATGGTCGCTGAAATAATTTGTGATGCGCTAAATTTCTATTTCAAAAAAATAGAATAAATAAGGAATCCTAAACCCTTTACATACAATCCTAACCCACATGCGATCCATACTAAGTATTATATCATAGAGCACAATCTAAAGTAAAGTAGACAATAGCCTATCTGGAAGCCAAACTGCAATCTCGAACCATCAATGAGCTGCCCGCCTCTTCTCCATCTCCTCTGAATGCCACAGTACTATTCATATTTTAAACTACACGTTACTGCAAGAAGAACAATACCCATATTGATAGAGCATAACCTGGACCCAAAATCTGATCAAAAATAGGCCCGTGGAACCCATTAATGGAATTCAAAAATTGAATCGGTCACTAGGTCACTAACAACTTGAGGAAATTATGCCCAAAAAATGGGCACAATCTGAGCTAATAAGCCAACCAAAACAATCCGACAAGATCAAAATTCAAGAAACACCATTGAAGGGCAAGAAGAGGTTTTCACCACGAGATTTTACCTCAATGACAAGCCCCCAACAAAATCCCAACGACCCTAATGTGATGCTCAAGTAATTCCCAACAATATGCACCGAATATAAGCTCAAATGGAGCTCTAGAGATCATGATATCCAATTTAGAATGTCGAACAATAAATTGATTTTGGGATTTAACTACCAATGATGACCGATTAAGCAGCCCCACTAAAGTGGCAAGGCTCACACTGGAGGCCCACTAAAGAGGATCCTAGGCCTCTTAAGAGATGAGCCCCTAAGCGAGGCTAGGGAACCCGTTGCTCGTAGGCTCCGCTTAAGCGGCACCTTGTCCACTAAAGCGCACTCCAAAAAATGTCTTTTAGCGGCAATAAATATACACATTAACAAAGAGTGATAAAGCCTTTACCATCATTAGTTAATTTCTATTGGATTCAGTATCACTATAGACTTTAGTGACATTTATAAAGAGTGCTAAATGCTGCTTAAAAATATTTTTTTAACGGCAATTGAACTATTGTCATTAATTAATTGTCGCTAAAGTTCATTTTTGGTGAGGTGGCAGCTCCTGCTTAAGCGGTGCCTGGGTCACTTGAGCGGTTATTGCATTCAACTACACACTTATAATATTATGTATTGATGATCATATTCAATACAAAACCCAAAAAAGAGTTGGGGTTGATTTTGTACGGAATGGATGAAAGGAATTCATTGTATACCGTATTCAATTTCACAAGAGGTTTGTACAATTATCTAATTTATGCATATAAGTAAATTGGGGGGGGGGGGGGGGAGAGTATTTGATTCCAAGATTTGAACGCTTAATACGTTGGTAACAAATTCTCAAATACAAAGCCTAAAACATGGAATGTTCACAAGTATTTGGGGACTCTAAGGAATGTGCGAGCATGGATTTTAATTATACAAATTGCGTATTAGTAATTGCTACAATCGGTTAATTCCTAATGGGTAAGCTAGATTTTATGTAATGACTACTATTTAGCAATCAATAATCACAAATCATGTAGGTTTCATTAAAACCCATCTTATAAATACTTTATAATCAATCTAAGACCTTAATTTAGCCAAACTATTTGAAGCTTCAGCTGTCAAACGAATAAGTTTATGTCATTATCAACTATCTCTTCCACCCTAACGATCTTTTGCAAGAAACACTTGAGATATAAAGTAGATAGGAGTTTGCAACCTCATATCATATGATAAATCATAAAGAGACAGTTGAACTCATAAAAAATCAACACTAAATTAAGAGATTGACTAACATCTAAATGTAAATTATGCATCCCTTACAATTGCACACCCCTATAATTAGGGGGTTGGCTACTCATAATTAAAGTTAAAAAGGAATTAACAAAATTATCACTAATAGCAGCTACATGATCAAAAAGTCCTAAGAATTCAATCTCTAGAAGCTTCCACCAAATCTCAAGTATAAGGCTTCTCTCCTATAAAAGGGTTTGCAGTAGAAGAATGTTAAGAAAACTGAAAAAGTGTATTTCCCTCTCTACAAAAAGCTATTTATAATTTTTCAAAAATTCTTCTCGAAATTACACTTTTTTGACTGTTCGGTGAGCTTGAAATGAGCCCAGAAGCCTTGGGGCCACACCAAAGGTCCTTCTTAACCAAACTTGACGTTGCAGAGTAACAGAACAGTTAAAATTATATTCTGAGTCCTTTTTCTTGAAATTTTCACCAAAGTCAACGGTTCAAGTTTCAAAAGCTTAAAAAATAGAAAGTTACACATGATCTAAACGAATGGCTAGGTGACCAAACAGTCAATCCCAGCAAATTATAAATGACTTGGAGTCGCTATAGAAATGCTCTAAACGAGAAAAAGAAGGCAATAATAAGGAAATGACCAAGAGGGAAACTACTCTTGCATATTATGCTCAGTCTCCCAAGTAGCCTCCTCGTCTTGACGATGCCTCCAAAAGAACCTAACCACATGAATGGCTCTCGAATGTAACCTCTGCACATCTCTATCATAAATAACAACTAGCTCCTCCACGAAGTTCAAACGGTCAACCAACTCAACTGAATCATACCGAAGCACATGAGACTCATTAGGGACATACTGGTGAAGCATATAAATGTGGAAAACAAGATGTATAGCAAAAATGCAAGAGGTAGGCTAACTCATAAGTGACATCACCAACAGTCTGAAAAATCTTGAATGGCCCTATATACATGGGGTTAAGTTTGCTTCACCACCCAAGTCTAATCTCGGCCTTCATGGGTGATACTCAAAGGAAAACCTGGTAACCAATTCCCAATCTCAAAGGTCGACGCCTATGATCAGCATAACTCTGGTGCCTACTGTGAGCTATCTTGATCCTATCCTCAATCATACACACATGATATAAGGCCTCATGAAGCAAGCCAGTACCACACGGCCTTGGCTCTTAAGACTCAAATTAACCAACCGGAGAGTGACAATTCCTATCATACAAAGCCTCAAATGAGGCAAATCTGAATACTTGAGTTGTAGTTGTTGGTATGTGCAAACTCTGCCGAAGCCAAAACTAGTCCCATTGACTTCCACATTCCAAGAACCAATCCCACAACATATCCTCCAAAACCTAAATAGTATGCTTCAACTGTCCATTGGTATGTAGTTTGAAAGCTATGCTAAGGTCAAAAAGGGTACCCAACTCCTCCTAAAATGTCCTCCAAAAGTTGGAGGTGAACGATGAACCCCTATCTTGAATAATAGATATTGGCACACCGCATAAATCTATTTCCTTCCAAATGTAGATACAAGCTAACCTCTCAGCGCTGAAAAAAGACTAAAAGGAAGGAAGTGTGATGACTTGTTCAATCAATCAATGATCACCCTAATGTTGTCAACACCTCTTGATGTCCGAGGCAAGCCCATATCAAAGTGCATGGTGATACGCTTCCACTTCCACTTTGGAATGGGCAATTTTTGAAACTCACCACCATGCCTCAAATGCTCAGCCTTCACCTGTTGGAGGCACAAGCAACGGGACACATAATCCATAATGTGTCTCCTCATCCTGCTCCACCAATAATGCTGCCTCAAATCACGATACATCTTTGCGGTTCCTCGATAAATGGTATATCTAGAATAATGGGCCTCATGAAAGATTAGCTAAATCAAATCTCCAACTCTCAAAACACAAATACGACCATCAACCTACAAAATCCCTTGAAAATATACGGTAGCTTTCCCAGTATCACCTTATAGAACTCGATCTCGAATAGCCATAAAGGCCTCATCTTTAAATTGATGCCCACGAATTCACTACGACAAAGACGACTGAACTCCCACATAGGTTAACACCATCCTAAAATTTGAAACATAAAGCCGAATCATTCTACTAGCTAAAGAATTAGTGTGTAAAACCAAAGGTCATTCTAAAGCTGAAAAGAAGACTAGACTACCTATACTCATGGTCTTTCGACTCAAGGCGTCACCTTCCACATTTTCCTTACACATATGCTATAGAATGGAGAGCTAATAGTCCTTCATGAGCTCAATCCACCTATGCTGCCTTGAATTAAGGTCTTTCTTGATTATAATATACTGTAGACTCATGCGATCAATATAGATCTCAGATCAAACTTTGTATGGGTAGTGCCTTACAATCTTAAGCACAACAAACTACGGCCATCAACTTTAAATCATGAGTGGGGTAGTTACACACGTGCACCTTAAGATGACTCGACGCATAAGCTATGACCTGGCTCTGCTGCACCAAACAAATAATGGATGCATAAAACTAAGCCAATACCAGAAGAATCACAATACACCATGAAGCCCTCCCCCTCAACTGGAATAGTCAAATTAAAAGTGGTGGAATACAAGTCCTTGAGTTTTTGAAAGCTCAACTCCCTCTCCTAAGACCACTCAAAAGGAACATCAAGGCAAGTCAACTAAGTCAAAGGAGCGACAATAGTTTAGAAAACTTCCACAAACCATCTATGGTAGCTCGCTAATTCTACGAAGCTCCAAATCTCAATCATTGAGGTGGGCGTAGACAAATCACAAATAGCCTCAATCTTCACAGGATCTATCATTATGCCATCCTTAGACACCATGTACCCCAAGAATGCTACAAACTCAAGAAAAAATGCGAACTTTGAGAACTTGGAGTAAAGTCATTGATCTCTCAAAGCTTTGTAAACAGTCCTCAAATGATGCTTGTGCTCCTCCTAGTTCCGTGAGTATACAAAAATTTCATCAATGAACATAATAACAAAGGAATCAAGATATGTCCTGAACACACGCATTGTCCAGCCCATGAATGTAATCAGGGTATTGGCTAACCCAAAAGGCATCACTAGGAACTCATAATGGTTGTAACGAGTCCTAAATGTGGTCTTAGAGTTTTCTACCACCATAATCATCATCTAATGGTACACGGATCTCATTTCATTCTTAGAAAACATCATAGCACCATGAAGTTGGTCAAACAAATCATTAATGTAAGGCATAGGATAATGGTTCATCACATTCACCTTATTCAGTTGCTTGTAATCAATTCACATTTCATAGAACCGTCCTTTATCTTCACAAATAGGGCATGGGAACTCTAAGGTGACACACTCTGCCTAATTAATTCCTTACATAAGATATCTTGAAGCTGAACACTGAGCTCCATGAGCCCTATAAAGGCAACACAATAAGGTAAAATAGAAATGGGATAAGTGCCTGAATCGAGGTCAATGGCACAATCAATATCACACTCTAGGGAAAGGCTAGTAAGTTAGTAGGGAAAGCATCCCTGAAGTCTCACACAAAAGAGACTGAATCAATTTTAGGGACCTCCCTACTCACAACCCACACAAAATCTAAATAATCTAGACATGCGCTAGCAACTAAATTTCAAGCCAGAACAAATGATATAACCCTAGTCGACATGTTACTAAAATAGTCGTGCCACACCACCGAAGGGATATTGGGCATGAATAAGATAACGGTCTTAGCAAAACAATACATGACCGCAGGTTAGGGGGATAACCAATTCATGCCTAGAATAACATCTAAGTCAAACATATCTAGGAAAATAACATCAGCCCGAGTGTCACACCCTTGGATAGTCACCATACAAGATCTATATATTTGATCCACTACTAAAGACTCACCTACGGGGGTCAAAATAACAAATGGTTTACCAAAGGCTCAGAACTCATACTCATATGGGAAGAATAATATATAGACACATATCAAAAAGTAAAACTTGAACCTAATAAAGCCAAGACGGGTTAATGGCATAAAAGAGTTGTACCTGTAATAACAACGTCTGATTTCTCAGCCTCTACCCTCGCTAGAGCTGCATAAAGGTGGCCCTTTCCACTTCTACCCTATGCGTCTAACCTACAACCTGACCTGTCTCCCTGGGGTCCTCCCCAAGCTCCCTGATGACCATCTCACTAGTTCTAACCCTGGGTACCACCCCTAGTTGAAGGAGTTAATGCTATAACTAGTTGACTTAGATGTGATGCAGGCTTAATTAGCCCTTACTGGGGACAATCTTTGGACCAGTGATCAAGCTCACCGTCATCATAACGACCTTGTGCAGATCAACCAATAAAATAATAGCCACCACAGCCTAAAGCACCCGTCTGTAATCCCCTCAAACTCTAATATATGCCAGAACCAGCCTAGCTATACTAAGCCCCCTCTGAAGCATGAAGCACATACTTACCATTTTGAAACCACTAGCAACGCCTATTATAGGAGTCCTTCACCCTAGATTGAGACCCACTGTAGTTGGCCTGATGTCGAGCCCTCTTATCGTTGCACCTATCGGCCTTACGACAAAGCTCCTCTATAGTGCATCAATAATATTTAAGAAAGAGTAGCCTACTGAAATCATAGACTCGATCTCAATCAAATATTGAAGTCTCAATCCATTTGACATTCATAAATTTGAAAGGATTAGGCATTTAAACAAGACTATTAGAATTAAAAGATGGGCGTCAGCAATCTGCAATGATAAGTTAATACAAAGTTTGTCACCATAGAGGGATTCCAACAACTCCAAAGAGAAATTAAAAAGGAGGATCGAAGAAGCCTTATTATACCTCAATACAGATATGGAACTAAAATAGATAATAGAGTTATTAGATACTGCTTCCTCACATAATAATGAACCCAACAATAGAGATATGTTAAATTCGTAAGGGGTAGCACAAGCATACCTCCTCAGTTAAGAGAATGTGCCAGCACTCTTCAATAAATATTCAATAAATAACAAATCAAAAAGGAGAATATTTTTAGAACACTACTCTTTCTTATAATTTTTGGCTCCTTAGAAGTGGGATTACATGTTTTAAACCATTTTTACTGATGGAAATTGGTTTTGGAGGGAAAATGTCCCATTTTCACCTTATAGGTAGATTTCGATAAGCTCTGATGGCCCATACACTCAACTTAGGGTTTTACTTTATATTGTTGATAGGTTCATGCAATCTGCAAACTGAATTCCAAGTTTCTTTTAGTTTTGATAGGCTCTGACGGGGTTTGGTAGTTGCCTCGGGGGTCCACAGGATAGCAGACGAGACAACTCTAGAACTTTTGGTATTTATCCTGCAATGGCCACATATGCATTGCATTTGATTGGTGTAGTTTATTGCGTGTGTGACTACTTGGTGTGAGTGTTTAGTTGTTGGTAATTCGTTACTTTTGGTTATTGTTTACATCTTGTTTAGTTTCATCGTGCTATATATATATATATATAAATAATCTTTTTGAGTTCGGTCGACCTATGATGCCTACTGGGTTCCCCATTTTTTGTACTCATACTTCACTTCTGCATCTTTTTCTAATGGAGCTCCCAATATAACCGACCCTCATTAAGCGTTGGATCTCATGTGGCTGTCACAGACTTGGATTTTTGTGAGCACATAACGTTTAGAGACTTGTTGCTTTCCATCATTTGTGCATACTCATATTTTGTATTTTGATTAGTCAATTCTTTGTATATGTATGACTTTTTGTACTTAGTAGTTCCTATATAGGTGACACCAGGTCCAGGGTAGTTTCTTGTGTTAGTCTGTCTCTGTGTCCTTTTTGGGCCTATTTTGTACATTTTCTATCGTACTATAGCTATATGACATGACCCTTTTTCCTATATATATATATTATTCTTGTATCCCGCTTAATTATTATTATTATTACTACTTAAATTGTTCTTCCACGTCTTGTTCTAGGGTTTATGCTTGTCCACTTAGTGAGTTATAGTGTAAGTCATCATGGGCCAATTTTTTATCGTAACAGTGTGGTATTAGAGCTTAGGTTCACCGGTCTTATAAGTACAGGAGCAAGTGTCTAGTAGAGTCTAACGGATCGGTGTGATGACATCTGTATCAAATCTTTGAGAGGATATTTGGAATTCGTAGGTATACTTCACGGTTTCTTGTTTCTTGTTTCTTGTCATGTGTTGATGGTTGTACCAATATCTAAACTCCATTTGTTTCTTTCTTAGATGGCTTGGACGGGATAATCGTGGGTGGGAAACAGCCTCCTGCACCTCCAGATGGAGCTCGAGAGAGAGGGGTAGAGGCAGAGGTTAACCTAGAGGTCGAGGGTGAGCACAAAATCCAGCACCAGCTTGAGACTAGGAGCGAGCGCCAGCACCAGAGCGGAAGATAGTGGTTTAGCATATTTAGCATCAGTCGAAGGGTATGGGGCTAGCCCAGCCTTCATATAGATTTGTGGCCACACCAATATTACATGACACCTTTGCAAGGATTCTGAGCTTCATGGAGGGCAAGTCTCAGGTGGGTACTGTACCTAGCACTTAAGTTGGACCTAAGATTACAGATGGTATTCAGACTTCAGCCCAGGTAAGGGCACAGGGTGTTCAGACCCCAAAAGAACATCATGCTACTGCAGCTCCTCGTCTAGTGGTTAAGTAGGTTTGGAATTTTTCTCCCCCTATGGCTCTCAGGCTAGCTATGACTTCTAAGGAGCAGAAGATATTGGGGCGGCTTATCAAATTAGGTCCTCCCAGGTTCACTAGTGTTGCGGGTGAGGATGCCCGCGAGTTTCTAGTTAGTTGCTAGGATAGGATGCATAACGTCAGGTTAGTGGAGTCACACGGGGTTGATTATACTACCTACTAGCTTAATTGTCTTGCGAAGTAGTGGTGGAAATTTATTTAGAGTGCAGGTCAATCGGGTTACCTTTGATGACCTGGGCTTAGTTCTATGAGGCTTTCTTGGAAAAGTATGTACCCTTTAGCTTAGGGTAGGGGTTACGAGATTAGTTCACAGATCTTACTCACGGATCACTATTAGTTGCAGAGTATGAGACATGGTTCCATGAGTTAGCTAGACATGTTGCTATGTTGATACCGACAGGACAGAGCACGAGAGGGTGCACAAATTTGTTAGAGGTCTCTCATTCCCATTTCTATTGGCGATAGAGCAGATGGTGGTGTTGGGTAGTTCTCTCCTTTAGGCAGTAGATCATGCACACACCATTAAAGGGATCCATCCTACATCCTATAGAGGCTACAACAAGAGGCCTCACTGCTGGGTTGGTTTCAGCAGGTCTCAGTCCCGTGGTAAAGGGTTTTATGGCCGAGGTTATCCACAATAGTTTCAGTCTAGTAGGCCGGTAAAGGCAGCCTTACAGCTTACAGTTGGTGGCACTACAGGTGCTAGTGCGCAGATGGTTCAAATATGGATTAAGGATATTCGGGCCGTGGTGGCTAGTCAGGTTCAGCTGAGTCATCTTAGAGAGTCAGCAGGGGTTGTTATGAGTGTGGTGCATTTGGATACTTTGCTTATTATGCTATGCAATTGGATTTATCTTGTGAGCTGATGTTTGTGCCTTTACATGTAGCTACTCCCGTAGGTGATTCTTTAGTAGTGAATCAGTTTTACAGAGCTTGTGTGGTGACCATCTTAGGGTATGATACTTTGGTAGACCTTGTTGTGTTAGATATGGTTTATTTTGATGTGATTCTAGGCATGGTTTGGTTGTCTCCCTAACATGCGGTCTTAGATTGCTTCTCCAAGACAGTTACTTTGTGCATGCCTGGTATTCCTCCTATTGTATAGACCAGTTATGATAGCCATATGTTTAGAGGTATGATATCCTTTCTAATGGTGCGATGGATGGTAGAGAACGGGTGTCTATATTATCTTGCTTATCCATGACACTAGTGCCGACATCCTCCTCATAAGTTCCTGTGGTTAGAGAGTTTTCTGATGTGTTTCCTTCTTATCTACCGGGTATTCCTCCTGACTGTGATATCAATTTTAGTATTTATATTGAGTTGGGTATGCAGCCAGTTTCTATTTCGCCATGCTGTATGGCTTTGGCTGAATTGAGGGAACTTAAGGAGAAGCTTTAGGACCTCTTAGGTAACTCTTCTTGGGGGTGATCCCAATGTATTCATGAAGAAGATGGATGGTACCTTCCATATGTTCATTGATTCCACGCAACTAAAAAAGGTGACCTTCAAGAACAAGTATCCTTTATCGCAGATTAATAATCTATTTGACCAGCTTCAGGCTGCAGTGCTATTCTCTAAGATTGACTTGAGATCGGGCTACCACCAGTTGAAGATTAGGGCAGTGGACATCCCTAAGACTGCCTTTAGGTCTCGGTATAGTCACTATGAGTTCTTAGTCATGTCTTTTGGGTTGACTAATACCCAGCAAAATTTATAGAGTAGATGAACCATGTGTTCAGGCTATATTTTGACTTATTTTCGATAGTGTTCATCAAAGACATCTTGGTCTACACTGGGAGTAGGGAGCAGTATTAGTAGCATTTGAGATTGTACTTCTGACATTGAGAGATTAGCGGTTGTATGCCAAATTAACTTAGTGTCCAAGGGTGGCGTTATGGTGGATCAGGTGAAGACTGAGGTAGTTCGTAGTTGGGCCAGGCCTTCTTTTCCTACTAAGGTTTGCAGTTTCATCGAGTTAGCAGGCTACAATAGACGGTTCATTGGGGGTTTCCTTCTGAGGTCGCACCTTTTAATAGATTGACTCATAAGGATGTTCCTTTCTAGTAGTCTCATGTGTGTGAGGTGAGCTTACTGAAGCTTAAGGCCTTGTTGATTTCAGTGATAATTTTGACTCTTCCTATTGAGGGCCAGGGGTTTACGATCTACTGTGATGCTTTTGGTGTTAGCCTAGGTTGTGCTTTGATGCAGCAGAGTAGAGTTATTGCTTATGTTTCTCGGTAGCAGAAGATTTACGAAGAAAACCACCCCACTCATAACTTGAAGTTAGAAGTGGTAATCTTCACATTAAAGATTTGGTGGAACTTTTTTTATGGAGTTCACTTTGAGGTATTAACCTATAATCTTAGTTTTCAGTATATATTCAGTCGAAGGGACCTTAATCCGAGGCAGCACAGGTGGTTGGGGTTATTGAAGGACTATGACATTTTTATTCTTTATCACCTGGGTTAGGCTAATGTGGTAGTAGATGTCTTAAGCTGAAAGGCAATGAGTATTGGGAGTTTTGTTTTCTTAGCCATGAAGGAGTGACCTATGGATTCGTACATTCAGTCCTTAGCCAATCACATGGTTAGACTTGATATTTCCAAGCCGGGTATAGTGCTTGCGTGTGTTCAAGCTAGATCTTCCTTAATGGAGCATATTCTTGCAATGGAGTTTGAGGATCTACAATTGAGGATGAGTAGAGACAAGGTCCTAATTTGTGAGGCTAGAAAGGTGATCGTAGATCCAGAGGGAATCTTGAGGATTAAGGGTTGTATCTGTTTTCCTAGAGTTGGTGAGTTAGTTGGGCTAATTCTTTAGGAGTCCCAGTGTTCTAGGCATTCCATTCATCCCAATGCTGCGAATATTTTTCATGATCTGAGGCAGCGCTATTTGTGGTGTGGGATGAAGAGAGACATTGTAGCGTTTGTGGCTAGGTTCTAGAACTATCAGCAGGTGAAGTATGAGCACCAGAGACCAAGTGGTTTGACTCAACAGCTACCCATTTAGGAGTGGAAGTGGCAGCGTATTGCCATGGACTTTGTGGTAGGCTTACCATGTAACTTCCAATGTTTTTATTCTGTTTGGATCATCATTGATTGATTGACCAAGTCATCTCATTTTTTACCGGTTCAAAATGCCTACACTTTTGGAAAGATTAGCTCAGATCTACCTTAGAGAGATTGTATGTTTGCATAGGGTGCCGGTCTCTATCATTTCGAATCATGGTACTCAATTCACTTCACATTTCTAGAGGTATATTCAGAGTGGTTTGGGTACCTGGGATGAGCTTAGTACAACTTTTCACCCTCAGAATGATGGCCAGTCAGAGAGGACTATTCAGGTTCTAGAGGATATGCTACGAGCTTATGTTATTGATTTTTGTACCCAGTAGAATAAGTCTTTGACTTTTGTGGAGTTCGTATATAATAATAGCTACCATTAGAGCATTCAGATGGAATAATTCGAGGAATTAAAAGGTAGGAGATGTCGTTCTTCGGTGGCCTGGTTTTCTGCTTTTGAGGTTAGGCCATGGGGCACCAACTTATTGAGAGATTCTATGGATAGTGTTCATGTGATCCAGGAGCAACTCCATACTACCTAGAGTAGGTAGAAGAGATATGCTGACCAGACGAGATGACCTTTGGAGTTCATGGCTGGGGATAGTGTGTTCCAGGGGGTATCGTCCATTAAGGACATGATGAGATTTGGGAGGAGGGACAAGCTTAACTCCAGCTTTATCAGCCCTTTTGAAATTCTAGGGAAAGTAGGAGAGGAGGCTTATGAGATAGCCTTACATCCATCACTTTTGAGTGTTCATCCTATGTTTCATGTCTCTATGTTAAGAAGGTATGTTCCTTATGAGTCTCACGTGCTTAGTGTGAGTCGGTTCAGCTTGATGAGACCTTGAGTTTTTAGGAGGAGCCTGTGGCCATTCCATACAAGTAGGTTAGGAGGTTGCAGTGTAAGGAGATCCCATTAGTGAAGGTTCAGTGAAGGCACCATCTGGTTTAGGAGGCTACTTCGGAGACTGAGCTTGATATACGGAAATAGTATCCTCATCTTTTTTAGCCTTCAGGTACTTCCTTTGTCTTAATTTCACGGACGAAGGTCCTTCTAGTGGTATTTGTTGTATTGACCCTTGAGGTGATTAATGTGTTTTATGCATGCTTTTCCTGGTTTCTCCCTTCCCATAGCTTTCTTATAGATTTTGTGTAGTGTTGGGTTGGGTAGCATGCTTCCCGAGGTGTTCGGTTGAGTTTGGTGTGTGTTTTTGAGTTTTGGAAGCATTAAGCTTGAAAGAGTTGAATTTAGTCAACATATGGAGGTTATGATGTTTTATCAAAATTCCGTCAGTTTCACCAGCTCCAGAAGAGTAATTTTTGTTTAGTGTGATAATCGGTTCGGGTTTTGAGGCCTCCATTTGGATTTGGAGCAATAAGGCATTTTAGCCTTTAAGTTTTCTTTAAATTTTGACTTTGCTCAACTTTCTTGGTAAATGTGCTCAGAATCAAATTTTGTTAGTGCGGTTAACTCTGGTATGCCGAGCTTGGTCTAGAACAATCTTTGGTTAGGTTATCAAGGGAGTTGGGATGTTATTGTGGTGTTTAGCATTTTTTTTGGTCATTTTTTGAACTTGTTGACTTTGGTCAAAATTTTGATGAGACGACCTTGGTTGGTAGTATAGTTAATTCCGTTGAGTTTGGAATGCCATTTCAAGTCTTGTCGCGTATTTTGTTTGTGTTGATGGAGTTCTGAACTTGTTCCCCACCCCAATAGAGAATTTGCTTGCCTTGTGTTGTTGTTGATGCAGTGCAACTGGTGCAGCACTGATAATTTCTTCTTCGTGAATGCGGACCCTTGGTTGCGTTAACAAAGCCTAGGATCTCAGACATTCACATTCGCGTAGGTCTCGCCCAGACCATGGTTTGCAGGTCACTTCCCAGACCATCGCATTCGCGGGCCTTGCGCAATGTTCACGAAGGGTCAACTTTGTAGACCTCCGCGTTCACCGAAAAGGCCTCCACCTTCATAAAGGCCAATTTTGCTGGTAGTTCATTCTTTTAAAGATGAACTCATCATGCATTTTTCTAATTTCAAAATAACCTTTTGGGCGATTTTTATCGAAATTGAGTGATTCTTGTTGGAGAGCATCAAATATTTCGCGGGCGCGTACTGGGGTTGATAAATCTTTTGTTTCGTTCAGTAATTCTTATCAATTTCACTTTTAATCATTGTTTTAACTCTAATTAAGCTAAAAATATGGAAGGGTTGGTTTGGCTTAACTAATGCTCGAATTGTGTCCATTTTCGGGGCACAACTTCCTTGGGAAGGTTAGGACCTTGTGACAAAGTTGATTTTGTGACTCCGTGCGTGGGTCCCTTATTTGCATTTTTTGGGTTTCTTGTTGATTTCGATATTTCTTATCTTAATTTGGTATTGTAATATTCCTTTTGGGTTTCCTTTGGCATTGTTGGTAGCTTTACATCGCTCTGAGGCTCTCTAGAAAGGAAAAGCACCCAAGTAAAGGTTCGAGTGCAGTTTCGATTGCATGTATGTTGAGTAGTATTGCATCACTATGTTGGAATTTTATGCTTAGCTTAGGATTTTGATCCTTAGTCGACTTTTGGCCATTATATGATTGCTTAGGGTAGTTTTAGCCGAAAACACCTTAGTTTAAGTTGATCCTTATGCTTATTTGATTAGTATCCTTAGAAACTATCCATAGGTGGTGTGAAACTTAGGATTGCTGTGTGTTTTGATTGCTTTGGATTGGTTTGATTACATTCGTGCATACTTGAGTTATGATCTTAGTTAATTCTTGAATTGTTTGGCCTGAGGCTCTGCTCTTAGAAGCAAAAGTTCCAGGTTAGTATTCTTGTTGTATTATAGTTGCTCTACCTAGTTGTGTATGACTTGAGCTGACTTGTGATGATGCTTGGATTGCTTTTTGGCAAGCAAGAATGTTCATGGCGTACTCATGGCATATTCGAATTGGACTTGGAAAAAAAAGTTGTTTTAGAGAATATTTTTAAGTACACTATGATGAGTGGTAGATTTTCACTCATATGAGGTCTTTTTAGTTCAACAATTAGAGCTCGTTTGGATGGGATTTTAACTTGGTCAAACTAACTTTTAAATCAGTTTTTGACTTATTAAAGTGTTTGACAATTATAAGAATAACTTAAAATAAATCAAAAGTAATTTAAAATAAGTTAAAAGTTAAAAGTAGGCTGCCCCCTACTTCTTTTTTTTAACTTATAAATCATTCTACTTTGACCAAGTATATTACTTTTTTACCCTTAATTCTTTTATAGTGTTCACCACTTTAAGGGTATTTCAGATATTTTGATAAAAAAAAGTGACTTTCAACACTTTTTTGCCAAACACATCAATAAACACATAACTACTTATTTTTAAAATGACTTTAAAGTAACTTTTTAAAAGTTACTTATTTTAAGCGAATCCAAATGGGCTCTTAGTGTCCTCAATGCCTTTTTATGTCCTCATCTTATGATATTTTTATCGTTTGCAGCTATGAAGGCTAAAGGATAAGGTAAGGATGAATCTATGAAAGAGTGGCCAAAACATGAAAAGAGTGTAAACTATAAGCTGAGGATTGCCTAACAAAAAGGGTGGATCACCCGATAGATCATACCTCGCCTAAAGGGACAGTGTTCACGTTTATAAATTTCAAGGCACGTCGGCGAACCAAAGTGGAAATGGCGATTCGCCAAAGTTATTGGTCGAGCTGGAAGTTCCATCACCGAAGGGAACAGACTCTTGAGTTAAAATGAAGGCTGGATGGGCGAACAAACTGGTAATCAGCGGCTCACCAAAAGTGAAAAGCTGACTCGATCGAGTTCACCAACTGAGGTTCAAACACCTAAAGCCTGAAGCCTAGGAAGAGCAAGCGACAGAGCAAACAGTGAACCACCAAATCATAAAGGCGAGCCCAACTAACGTTGTTGAATAGGTCGCGCATGAAATTATGGACTAATTTTGGGGAAACTATAATAACCCAAAGGAGAGAGAAAATGAATAATTGATTTTTTAATCTTTTTAATGCAACTTTTAGGGTTCTAACTTTTTGTATATTGAGTAATAGAGTCTTTCTAATTTCTCTTTGTTTTGGGGGTTTGAACAGTTTTTTAATTGACAATTGAAGGTTGAATTTGAAGTGGGATTTGAAGATTATTGCTTATCATCAGCACATTAATGGCTGAAAATATCATAGCTATAATTCCTTTCCCTTTTATGATGCTTGGCTAAAACCCCAATTTTAGGGGTGTGATTATGGGGTTCGGTGTTGATTTAATTTAATGGACCTTGTGTCTTGCTCTATTTTACTGATGTTCATAAATTGGATTTGAGTTATTTAGCATGGGGTTAATTTATGGGTTAAGGTTCCAAACTTAATCCTAGTTTAGATCTTCGATAGATGCTTGAAAGACTCCAACCGGACAAGACTGTTGGCTAATCTCTAAATATCTCTAGCCAACGGTCTCTCCTCAACATTGATAACGGCAATACTCCCCATACAAGAATTCTTCCTACTTAAAGCATTGGCCACCACATTGGCCTTCCTGAATGATACAAGATGGTCATATCATAGTTATTTAGTAACTCAAGCCATCTGCACTACCTCAAGGTCAGATCCCTCGTACCGAAAATGTACTGAAGACTCTGATGATACATGAAAACCTCACAATTTACACCATACAGATAATGTTGACATAGATTAAGCACAAATACTACGGCCGTCAACCCCATGTCATGAGTAGAGTAGTGCTACTCATACGTCTTCAACTGCCCAGAAGCATAGGCGATCACCTTCCCCTTTTGCATTAGAAAACCACCCAACCTGACTCTTGAAGCATCTTAATAAATGAAGTCCACACCCTCCTCGGGTACGATCAAAACAGGAGCCGAAGTGAACAAGGTTTTGAGCTTTTGAAAGATCTCCTCACACTCATCAGACCACTTGAAGCTCACACTCTGTCGAATTAACCAAGTCAAGGGATATGCAATAGTGGAGAAGGTCTGAACAAACCTCTTGCAATAACTTGCTAGCCTAACAAAACTCCAATTCTCAGTAACTAAAGAACGCTTGGTCAAACCTCTAACGACCTCAATCTTGGCTGGATCCACTCGAATACCTTCCTTCGACACCACATGTCTTAGAAATGCAACATAATTAAGCCAAAAATCGAACTTCGAGAACTTGGCATACAATTTCTCTTTCCTCAATCTCTGGAGCACAATCCTCTAGTATCAATCATGGTCCTCCTTAGACTTGGAGTACACCAAGATGTCATCAATCAAGACTATCACAAAGAAATCTAGATATTATCAAAACACCCTATTCATTTACTCCATGAATGCTACAGGGGCGTTAGTCAAACCGAAGGACATCACAAGAAACTCACAGTGCCCATAACGAGTGCAGAAAGATTTCTTATGGATATCTGATGATAGCTAAACCTCAAACCAATCTTAGAAAACAAATATCCTCCCTGAAGCTGAACAAATAAGTCATCAATACGAGGAAGAGGTTACTTGTTCTTCACTATCACATTGTTCAACTGTCAATAGTCTATGCACATCCTCATGGTACCATCTTTCTTCTTTACAAAGAAAATTGGAGCACCCCACGGAGAAACACTAGGGTAAATGAACCCCTTAGTCAATAAGTTCTGTAACAGATCCTTCAATTCCTTCAACTCTAATAGAGCCATACGGTAAGGAGGAATAGAGATGGGCTCCTTGCCTTGCTCCAGGCCAGTAGCAAAATCAATGTCTCTATCTAGAGGAACACTCGGAAGGTCAGTAGGAAACACATCTGAAAACTCTCAAACCATGGGAATAGAATCTATGGGAGGTAGCTCGACACTAGTATGTTGAATAAAGGCCAAATAAGACAAACACCCTCTACACTACAAGAAAAAACACTTTTAGAGAAAGGAAATTTGGTCATTAAAAGTCCAAATCCAGTCGCTAAAAGTCTATAACGACTGGAAAAAAATTGGTCGTCACCGGTCGTTAAAAGCTCTGTCGTTAAATATCATTTAGCGACAACAATTAATCTGGCCGTTATACTTACTTACAACGACTAAATACCCCGTCATTGATGATCATTTGGCCGTTAAAGCCTTGAAGCACAACACCAAATTCTAGTCAATTTAAGTACTTTTAGCGACTGAAATTTATTTTCGTTGATTACAATACTTTTAATGAACAAATTTTCTTTCACAAATTCTGATCAAAGTATTAAGATAATTTTTATTTTCCCTATTGTGCGGAAGTGTTATTATTTTTTATGCTTTTGACATGCAACCAAGGATATACACCAAATACTTGGTATTCATATAAAAATTCATTGTTAATTAAGAAGAAATGAAACATCACATTAATTACTGAAAAAATACATGTTAGACATAGGTGTTCGACATAATATCTATCAAATCCTAAAAATAGAGAAAATGAAATTGTAGCATATGTACAAACTACAGAACCACTACTAATAAAACAATAAAAATATTGTTCTTCTTCTTGGACACTTCTTTAATGTCATTTGTTCTTCGATCGCCAAATTCTTGATCTGTAAAAAAATCATTTTTATAACAGTTTAGAACAAGAATGTCTGCTAGGCGCTAGCTAATTCCTTAGATTAAATAAAAAAATAATTAATCACCAAATTAGCTAAATAGATGGAGAAAATAAATCATGCATTTTAGCTAGATTAAAATAATGACAAAGTGCACACATTCTGAGGTTGTAGTCACGCTAGAACTCTAGAAGCATATGAAGAAAACTTATGGATTGGATACAAGTAAATACAACTACACTAATAGGATCTAGTCCTATTTAGAAATTAATATCTGTAGTTTGTCCAGTAGCGCTTAAAATCAAGGTGATCTCCATTGTCTATTAAAATCAAGTTCTCCATAAAAAAGATGTACACATCCATGCTACCACATCCAAAAGTACCTTGAAGAGCTTGATCTTGCATCACAACATCCTTACAAAACATATGTTTATCTTATGGTTGGTACAACATCAAAGACTGGCTACTGCGGATAGATAACAAAAAACTTGAGATTCTGGTTTCCCCTCTATATGTATTCTGCAGGAAAATGCATGAAACTAAGGAGCACCTATTCTTTTCTTGCCTTGTTACAAACTTATTGTGGCTCAGAATGCTCAATTGGATGTTATACAAAGGAGCATAGGAGATTGGTAGGAGGTCTGATTGATGAGTAGATATTCAAAGAAGCAATCTCGTATGGGCGGTATACTCATATAATAGAAAATAGAAGAGAAGAAAAGAAGAAAAATTGTTGCAGCAATGATAATAGAAAATAGAAGAGAAGAAGGAGAAGAAAAATTAAGAAGATATAACCATACCTGAAGAAGATAAATCAATCGTGACTTCCCCACTGTGGCCAAGGCAAAGAGCAGCGAAATAGGTAAGAAAGTGGCATTTTTTTTCTCTAAAGAGTAGTACTCTTTTCAGAAAAAAAATTGAAACACACACTATAGTCTCTTCTCACTTTAAGAAATAAAGTGAACTCTTTAAATAACACTGTTTTTACAAGAGGCACAGTTTCATACCTTTTATCAACAAACATAACACAATGTATCCAATATAAAACAAAGCGTAACAACTTCTTAGCACTTACAGATTGAAAATATTGTACTTTTTTAGCACAATTTTGCAAGTCCCTGAAGTTTGCACCCTTCCGTAACAACTTCTTAGCCCTAAGCGTAACAGCTTCTTAGAACTAACAGCTTCTCGATCCCATTCAACAATATTGTCAGCATGAACACGTATCCTCAAGTTTGCACCCTTCCGTTTAGGAATTTGACATACACACTGATAGCCATCTTCGTTTAACTGAAGGGGACAATTATCATACAAAGTAGTACCCAATGTATCATCCCTCCTTGATCCTATGAAACACTGAACGTCAGATTTTGGATCATTAGTATATGGCATTTCATCCTTTGGCTCATTATTTTCCACAGGAGGAAGATCTGAAAGTGCATCCTCAAGAAGTTCTCTCTTTAGCTTGACCCGCAGGCCCTCCTCAGGTAATGGCAAAACACTTACTTTGAAGACCTCGGACGTAAAGTCCTTTTTTTTTGGCAACCATCTAAGCCTTCTATCGGCGCCCAAGTGTCTTCATCCGGGCCATAGCCCTTCCTACTACCTTAAAGTAAAGGCCAAGCTCTTTGTTTCCTTTGCATCTCCATAATGAACTTCTAAAATATCTTCAACCTCAAAATTTTTGCCTTCTTCATTGTCACCAGATCCTTCATCCTCATCTGCACCATCATCGTCATCTTCCTCATCCTCACATCCTATTTTCAAAAAAGGGTGTCCTAAGGTATTACTTTTCAACGAGGAGCGGGATGCAAAAAGTTGCTCACACTCCTTTAAAAGCAATAAGAAATCTGCAGAAGACTCATTCCTTACCTCCATCTCTGCGTGGTTCACTTTTAAGCTATCACAAGCAATTCATTTAGGTCAATAGTCCATTTAGTGACAAAAGTAAACTAAAAGCTTTTCACACTAAACAACAGATGAGTTTTGATAAACTCGCTTAAGAAAGAACTCAAAATTTCACAGAACTATTAAGATATCTATGAGTTTTTTCACCCTTTTTTTGTATCGACCAATAAAACTCAACTCATAGTAAGTTGTAGGACTAGTTCAGGTAACATGAGTCTTATAAAAATTGCACCACACATAATCAAGAAAAACATACGACATGGCAAAAATGGAAAGCAAACAATATTACCAGAATGACAACTTGTACAGAAAATTATTATCTGAAGGTAGAGAACAAACATATATAAGGTTCATCTCATTGTACGTCACAAATTATTGACATACAATAAAAACAACAACAAGCACAAATATCACCAATCCAGGTTTCATAGATTTAACACTAAAAGATATCACTAAACCTTCATAGTTTCAAAATTTGAAATCAACATAATCAAAAGACAGCTCATATGAAAGGGAATGAAATACCCAATTTTATAATTAATCGTTACAATATCAGGTTTATTATTTTGATTGAAACTTACCTCAAAAAGAAGAAGAATGAAATTGTAAGACCTCTATGATAAGCTTTTCGATTCAGAAAATTTTATTGTTCAAACTGCTGGTGTAATCAAAATAGAGAGAAATACTTGGCTTTTAAATGAGATGGCAGAGAATTGGGCAAACCCAAACCACTTGGAAAAAGGGAATTTTATTTTCCATGAAAAATCTTAACAAAGTTATTTACCTTTCACCCTTGTGCTTCTGAAAAGACTTGACTTTGTTGTTTAACCAAAGCTCTTGCTGCAAATTTTTCCTGACTCTAAGTTGCACAATTTGAACCAAGGGAACGGAACTAAATTTGGAGCTTCTTCCGGTGGGGTTTTATGTCTTTTCATATATAGTGTTACACTTAAAATTAAAGATACAGTTTTTCTTTTGTGCGGAGGTGGGGAGAGTGGGTCAGGAAAAAAGTAGTGAAAGGTAGCGTCATGTATATTTTATTTGTTATTTACATCTGGATTTTGTGACTTTTAAGGGCTAAATATTATCCCTTCGTTAATATTAAATGAAAAACTAATTTTAACGACCAAAAAGAAAATTAAACGTTATAAGTACACTTTTAATGACTGAATTTATGTTCTTTCGTTATTAGATGGACGCTATTGACCAGTTTTCTTGTAGTGCTATCAACCAATCTTTGAGCTCGAATGAAGGAGATAACCTGCTAGGGTAAGAACCACTAGCACCCGTCCACTCAACTACCAGGACAGCCGACATCGGTAAGGTCACAGTCTTAGCATAAAAATAAAGAATAGCATTATGCGGGAAGAGTCAATCCATACCCAAAATAATATCAAAGTCTACCATCCTAGAATGATCAAGTCTACCCAAGTATCATACCCAGCCAGAGAAACAAGGTAGGATCGATACACTCAATCCACCAATAAGGACTCACCCACCGATGTAGAAACATGAAGAGGCACGTGTATGCTATCAAACTTTATATCAAATCCTGCAGCAAAATAGGTAGAGACATGCGAGAAAGAAGACCTTGGATCAAACAATACACATGCAGGCCGATGGAAAAATTGGATGATACCTGTAATCATAGCATCAGAAATCTCAACCTCTAGCCTCCTTGGAAAAGCATAACACTTTCCCTCTCGACCACCTCTAGTCTGAGTATTAACCCAACCTCAGCCCTGCTAAGCTCTAGTACCCCTATCAAAAGTCCTGCCGCTTCTGCCTTACTGACCTTTGCCTCGACCTCTGGCCGAAGGTGCTAAATCTCTAGCTGGAGCAGCCAAATAAGTACGCCGAGGTCTTGAGTTAGTCTGTAAAGGACAATGCCGAATCATATGACCTGGATCTCCACATCTAAAATAAGACCTCGGTGTGGATGACTGTTGTGACGGACCTGATGAACCACTACGGCCTCCTCAGCCCAAACTGTAGGAACCTTGAGATATCTGCCAACTCTCAACTGCTTGCATGGATGCATGGATAGGCCCATGATATTGGAAGAGCTACCACCTCTGCCTCCAGATGAGGCTCTATAAAAGTGACGAGATGATTAGGCCCTCTTAGGGTCCCCAAACTCCTTGGCGGTTCTCACAATGGATTGGAAGGTATCCTCCTCTCTAGCTACTCTGAACACATAAGACCTGATGGACAAAGTCAACCCTCTCACAAAAGTGCAGACTCTCTCTCTCTGCCTTATCCAGAACAACGGTCGTAGAATGTCTGGACAACTCCCAGAAATGGGACTCACGCTCTATAACAGACAAACTACGTTGTCTCAAGTCCTCAAACATCAATCAACTCTCCTCCCTCACGCTCCAAGGAATGATGCGGTCCTGAAAAGCACTAGAGAACACAACCCACTCTTTCGTAGGAGATCCAACTGGTCTAGACCTCACATAAGTCCTCCACCACTCTTTAGTAGGTCCACGGAGTTTAAGTGCAACTAAACGAACTCTGTGTGCAGCAACCATACCCACTGCCTCTAACATCTCATGGAACAAGGTCAAGAACTCATGAGCATCCTCGCTCTTACCACCCTAAAACTTGTGTGGTTTCTTTTTCTGAAACCTCTCATAACTCTGATGATAAGCTATTGTCGGAATAACCTCAGGAAATATCTATCCACCAACAACTACTGCAAGAACCATTGGTAGCTAATCCACCTGATCATGAATAACAAGACCCTATTGTTGACCTGTAGTCTGCGTCCCCACTCTCATCTTTAGGAACCTGGGGTGTGCCTGCCGCACTTCTCAGAGCAAAGCTCTCTCGCACACCCAACATCCTCAACAAAGTGTCATGAAATAAATAAGTTGTAAACTCAGGGGGAACCTGGTCCTTAACAACCTCAACTTATGACTAAGGAGAGACATTTCTAGCTTGACCTCTGGTGCCACTCCACAGGCACGACCTATAGCCGGTGCTACTCCACAAGCACAAGCTCTAGCTCGGGCCATACCCATACCCATAGATGGGGTCTCAGCAATTGCCTCGGGGACTGCCTTCCCCCTACTGTTAGAAATATAATCTCTTGTCATTGACATCTGGCAAAACAACTTTTGGCAAATCAACACTAGTGAAGGTTACCATGCACAATAAGAAAGAATGAATAGAGGGAAGTTTCCTAACAGTCTACATAGTACATAGCTTCTCGAAGATAAGTACATACGTCTCTGTATCGATCCTCAAGGATCTACTTAGACTTGGCTTGTACACACATGAGACCTATGAACCTGGATCTGATAACATTAGTCAAGACCCTGAAAATGGATGTGATGGCACTCGTCTAATCCCACCAAGACAAGTCAACCTTAACCTAACAATACGAAAGAAAAATGGAAAGTAAAACAAGAATAACACAAGCACGGAAAATTTATCATTCAAATATAACCCCAAAACCTGGTTATCAAGTGTACAAGCCACTAATATGAAAATACAAAATTCGGAAAATAAATATAGGTTTGAACATTTTTGTTTCTCGAATAGAACAAAGCACGAAATAAGGAATAAAAGGACCCACCGGGATGACAAGCTACCTCTCAAAGTCCTTTGAAAGCCTCAGAAATAGATGAAGAAGAAGATCACACGGGTCCAGGCTCAAAACCTATACTGATGTAGAGGTATATAAGACCTCTTTGTTTTATAATTTAACAAAACAATAATTTAATTTTTCAATTAAACGTGTACTAAATTATATTGACACATGCAAAAGTGTTTAATAGAGAATAGAATTAGTAGTTAGAAATTCCAATCCCTTGCTTTGTAAAATGAAACATTGGAAAATATTTCTGAGAAATAGACTAAGTAAATCTATGAAATACAAAAGAACATACTTTTTAATTGAAGAAAAAAATTCTTTAGGGTGTTTGGATTGGATTTTTTCTGAAGTAACCTATAAACTAAAAGGTAAAAGTCAAAAGAAGGTCATGTCCAACTTTTGACTTTTAGCTTATTTTATACTTTTTTGTCCTAAAAGTAAGTGCTTAAAAGCATACTTTGTCTTTCTCAAACACCTCCAAAAATTAAAGAGAACTTAAAAGCAAAAAAATTACTTAATATAAGCCAATCCAAACACCTTCTTAATCTATTTCTATACATAGTAAATCTAGGCATTGAGCAGGTGATGTGACATCTCGCTTAGGTCATGGTTGGTATTTATTTAGTTTTGTCAATTTCTTTTATCTTTTTCTCTTATATTTCCCTCAAAATATTTGTTGAAAATTAAAGTCACTCTATTAATAACTCCATCATTATCCACATTGGTTAATTAATTAAAAGCAATAAATACTCCAAAGATTATTCAATACAATTAACCAGCTTTTTCCTTTCCCCTTCAGTGATTTATTCAACCAAAAAGTAATTAAATTTTGTATCATCCATTATGTATTGTTACAATTTTTTACCTTCCACATTAATTGTCTATTTAATTTAGATATCAATTTTTTATGAGTTTCCTATCTCAATTATTCAGTGTTCAAACCAATCTCTTTAGAGAATGCTCTCCCAGCCATTGATAAAAAGTGATCAACGACCTAGATCCCTCCACCAAATTTATCAGCATTTACAACTCAAATCCCTTTTATTTAACCTCACTTTCACCGCCCCCCTCATTAGTCAAATTTGAATTTGATTTTTATGCCCTTCGCATTTATGCATCCTTATTCCTATTCTTTGTTTTTTGCTCTAAGGATAAATTGAAATTCACTTCTTCATTCTTTATTTGATGTATACATTAATCTATGTCATTGATAAAATTCTTGCAGACCATAATCATCCTTCCTTGCTTTTTATAAATACTCCCATGCTTACATAAAAAATTAGCACATCGGAGAGTACTCTTTAAAGAGATTGGTTTGAAATTATCATCAACCTTGATGGACAACTTCTTGAGATATTAACCACATTATTTTCTATTTGACACATCATTATATAATAATTGCTAGTTTAACCTTTTCCACTCTAATCGTCTTTCTTCTTATCATCTAGATCTGCAAGAAGTGCTAGAGAGTAAAAATGTTCATCATATTCGAAGCTTTGGCAACTTGAATTCTCTGAACTAGATGAATATTATGGTGCATCAACAAGGTCGTTCAATTCCAGGTATTCCCCTCTTAAATTGCAATCTAACTGATCTACTATATCATCATCAGAGTGTTCTCTAGATTTGTCAATATGTGATGACCCAGCCCCTAGTGTCTGGCTGTTTACCTAAAAAAAATCCTGCAATGATAAAACAACCACACACAAGGGGATGGGTCATCACTTGTTGACAAATCTAGAGATCACTTTGTTGATGATATAGTAGTTGTGTTATATTGCATTTTAAGAGGTGAATACCTGAAATTGAATAACCTTGTAGAAGTAGTATTACATTCGTCTATTTCAGTAAATTAAGATCGCCTGAGCTTCAAATTTGATGAATATTTTGACTCTCTGGCACTTCTTGCATATCTGGATGCTGAGAAGAAAGAGGATTTGAGCGGAAAAGGTTCAACTAGCAATTACAAGATAATGATGTGTGAAATAGCTAATGATATGAGTTTAAAGTGAAGCTGACACTCCTGAAGCTCAATGATGTAGAGGTTATTTTTGTCCTTTTTCTATTTAGATTATTTCGCTCTTCACTATGGTTATCTTGGAACATACTATTTGATTCTTTTAGAAAATTTCTTATTTATCATTTTTATAATTAATTAATTTGAAATGATTAAAGCTCAATAGTTGAATTAAGAATTAAAAACCATGTCCTGCGATTTACTTTTATTTCCCTGATTTCATTATAATGTTAAAAACCTACTAGCTACATTTTGTTTCCCAAAATTTATTTCAATAAAAGGCGGGTCAAGGATTTAATTACAAAAAGATAAAATGGGTGTCAAGGATTTAATTACACAAAGAGTTAGCTTAATCTATCATCATTCTTCTCTCATTACTACGTTTTTGTCGACTACTGTACAGACATAGTATTCTTATATTAGAAAGCTTTTTTACATGTGATACTACGTGTTGGGTTGTTTATTTTTGTATTTTTGCATTATGTATGAAAAATATTTGCAATCTTGAATATTGCATTATAATTTAAACTACTTCCACATTTATCCGATGATTTATATCTTATCTAAAAAGTTACTTACCTACCAATGGGGATAAGGATATGTACCATCATGACCCAATTTTGGAATCGTGAGACTTAAAATTTTGAAATTTAGCCATCAACATAAATGCTAATTTGAGAGTTTAAAATACATGTGAAGAAAGACAAACTTAATTTTAACAAAAACTAAAACAAAAAAAACTAAAGAATTTCAACCAAAATTCATTAAACAAAGGATTCATAAGATAAAAAGTAGAACCAAATTAAGGAGACTAAATAAACTAAATTCTACTGAAATGCTATACTACGTCCATATGCAGCATTCAAATTAATAATAAATCAACTTGAATATCTTAAAAACCAAATACTTTATATTGAGTAATTTAAATCAACAATGTTCCATGAACAATACATAAACTTATTTGTAACATCACTTTAAGATAAGATAAATACAATAGAAATTTTACAAGATTATTAGCACAAAATGTTGACCATATCAGATATAATTCCAAAATTTCTGATATGATTCCAAACGATCAGATTTAATTCTAAAAGATCGGACGTAATATTCTGCTTTAACTATGCAGAATCACACCCTTGAAATTTAATAAAACATAGTGCTAGAATCATGCTTGTAATTATAAACCTTTGTTTATAAATAGTGTCTAGTTTATCAATTGTAGATGAGCAATACAAAAGATTTTTTTATCTCTTTTTGATTCTTGATTTATCAATAGCTATCATGGTATCAAGAGCCTAATGTATTTTTTTCATAAACTGTTGTTTTGTGGTTTCCCACCCGGTATTCGGTACCCTCATTGGAGCCCGACTAATCCAGATTCGCACCGCTTAGCGCCCCATTCCGGGGGAAGTGCTCTCTACCAAGGATTTTTTCATACTGAGGGCTTAAACGCTAGACCTCTAGTTTAGGGTGGAGCAGCCCCATCAGCTGCACCACATCCTTTGGTGGTGTTTTACTTCTTACTCTTTGTTGTTGTTTGATTTCTTTCCTCGCATTATCTCTTGTCTTCCCAATGGAGTCACATTATCATGATATTTTGTCTACAAATTTGATAAGAAAAATTATCCAACATGGGAATATCACTTTTGGATCTTTATTCAAGCCAATCAACAATCACAAATTATATGAATTTCAGAAAACCCCCACATGTAAATAATTTATAACCTATCTAAGACCTTAATTCAGTCATATTATTTCTTTCTTCAACTGTCAAACGAATAAATTCGAGTCATTATTAACTATCTCTTTCACCTTAATGATCTTTTACAAGAAACATTCGATATCCAAAGTAGATAAAAATTGCAACCTCAAATCATATGATAATTCATAAAGAGACAGTTCAACTCATAGCAAATCAACACTAAATTAAGCAATTAACTAAACCCAAATGCAAATTATGCATCCATCACAATTGCACACCCCTAAGAATAGGGGGTTAGCTACTCGTAATTAAAGGTAAAGGAAAACTACTTAAATTATCACACATAGCATCTAGATGATCAATAAAATACTAAGAAATCAATCTCAAGAAGCTTCTCCTCAATCTCAAGTACAAGGCTTCTCTCCCAAAAAGGTTTTTGTAATACAAGAATGTTCAGAAAAGTGAAAAAGTGTATTTCTCTCTTTTTAAAGAGATATTAATATTTTTTGTAAACTCTTCAATAAATTGCCCTTTTTGACTGTTCAGCGAGCTTGATTGTGGGCGCCGAAATAATTGGCGATGCGCTATATCTCTATTTCAACAAAATAGGAGTAGGAAGTAATCCTAAACTTGTTACATACAATCCTAACCTACATGCAATCAATACTAAGTATTATATCATAGAACACAATCTAAAACAAAGTAGACAATAGCCTACTTGGAAGTCGAACTGCAATCTCCATCTCCTAGGAATGCCTTGATACTATTAACTTTTTAAACTACACGTTACTGCATGAAGAACAATACCCATATTTAGAGAGTATAACCTGGGCCTCAAATTTGGTCAAAAATAGGCCCGTGGGACCCCTTAATGGAATTCCAAAATTGAATGTTACTAGGTCACTAATAGCTTGAGGATATTATGCCCAAAAAATGGGCACACTCTAATCTTGAAAACCCAACCAAAATATTCCGACAAGATCAAAATTCAAGAAACACCATTGAAGGGCAAGGAAAGGTTTTCAGAACAATATTTTGTCTTAAAAAAAGGCCCCCAACAAAAACCCAACTACCCTAATGTGAGGCTCCAGTAATTCCCAACAATATGCATTAAATATGAACTCAAATGGAGCTCTAGAGATCATGATATCCAATTTAGAATGTTGAACAATGAACTGATTTCAGGATTTAACTACCAATGATGACCACTTAAGCAGCCCCACTAAAGCGGTAAGGCTCATAGTGGATTCCCGCTAAAAAGGCTCCTAGGTCGCTTAAGAGACCACCCCCTAAGCGAGGCCAGGGCGCCCTTAGCTGGCATTCCTTGCTAAGCAGCACTTTGTCCACTACAGCGGCTCTTGCTTTAGCAGTGCCTGGGCCTCTTGAGCGGTGATAACGTTCAACTACACACTTATAATTCTAAGTATAGATGATCATATGACATATAAAACACAATAAAGAGTTGGGGTTTATTTTACACGGAATGGATGAAAGGAATTGATTGTATCATGTATTCTATTTCACAAGATGTTTACACATTGATCTAATTTATGCATATAAGTAAATTGGGGGGGGGGGGGGGCGTGTCTTTGATTCCAAGATTTGAATACTTAATGCGTTGGTAACAAGTTCTCAAATGCAAAGCCTAAAACATGGAATGCTCACAAGTATTTGGGGACTCTAAGGAGTGTGCTGGCATGGATGTTAATTATACAAATTGAGTATTAGTAATTGCTAGAATTGTTTAATTCTAAATGTATAAGCTAGATTTTAGGTAATGGCTACTATTTTTCAATCAATAATCACAAATCATGTGAGTTTCATCAAACCCCATCATGTAAATAATTTATAATCAATCCAAGACCTTAAATTAGCCAAACTTTTTCAAGCTTCAGCAGTCAAACGAATAAATTTGAGTCATTATCAACTATATGTTCCACCCTAATGATCTTTTGCAAGCAACACTTGAGATATAAAGTTGATAGGAGTTTGCAACCTCAAATCTTGCACACCCCTATGATTACGGGGTTGGCTACTCATAATTAAAGGTAAAAGGGAATTAACAAAATTATTACTAATAGCCCCAAGATGATCAACAAAATCCTAAGAAATCAATCTCTAGAAGCTTCCCCCAAATCTTAAGGATAAGGCTTCTCTGCCATAAAAAGGTTTTGCAGTACAAGAATGTTAAGAAAAGTGAAAAAGTGTAATTCCCTCTCTCTTCAAAGGGATATTTATAATTTTTTTAAAATTCTTCACAAAATTGCCCTTTTTGACTGTTCGGTGAGCTCGAACATCGTCACCGAAGTAATCCTATATGTGTTGAATCACTCCTTTAATCGCCAAATCAGCTCCTTGAAGTTGGTTTTGTCCTTCAGGTGCCTGTAACTTTGGGAGAGCTCCAATGAGATCGCCGAGTAGATTCATCTTGTTCGGTGAACTAAATTCTTGTTTAGCAAACTAAATTCCATTCGGCGATGCACAAAAGTGTCTTTTACGATCGGTAGCTTCGGCTTTTCTCCCATTTCTGCAAGTTTTTGTCTTCATTTGATTTCTTTTATCCTCATGTTGTCCTCAAGCTTTCGTAGATGAAATTAAAGCACATATCTTTATCAGAGGACAAAATTACACTTTGACGACATATTATGATGGACAAAAAGTTTTAAATGAGTCCAAAATCTTTTACTCATCAAGCGGCTGCACTAGAAGAATGCACAAGCCAAATGAGCTAAGTACCAACAGACTTCGCTCAGGTACTGGGTTGGTCCAGAAACCCTTGCACACAAATGAACTATGATACCCTACCCAAATCAATGTTTCGTACTCAATAGAGATGTCAAAACTTTCAATGGAGGTCATCTTAGCAACAAATGGGTTCCACTCAAGCTTTATTTTAAGTTAAAATTCATACGAGAGCTCAAAATGAGCCCAGAAACCTCGGGGCCACACTAAAGGTCATTCTAGACCAAACTCGACGTTATGGAGCTAATGGAACTGTCAGAATCGTATTTTGAGGCCTTCTTCTTGAAATTTTGACTAAAGTCAACTGTTCAAGTTTCAAAAGCTCTAAAAAATAGAAATTTGCCCAAGATCCAAACGAATGGCTAGGCGACCAAACTGGCAGTCCCATCAAATTATAAACGATTTGGGGTCACTATAGGAACTCTCTAAATGAGGAAAAGAAGGCAATAATAGGAAAATGCCACAGAGCATCCTTATAGCATCCAATATGAAAAAGGACTTTCATCCGCAAAAGTAAGAGAAAGAAGTACCTGAATGTCACGACCTAAAGTACCCCCTGGACATGACATGGCATACAAGCCACTTAGCATGCATCATACAAGATAATAGCAATTTAAGAGTTCAAAAGACAATTCATTATCACAAGAGTCTACAAAGCATAGTGGAAGCCTACATATAGTCTCAAGCCATCAATCAAAAGAATAGAAAGAACGTTGGGATGTAACCCAATACAAGTCCAAAGGTAAAGAAACATAAAAGAATAACAAGGCAATGTCCTCGAATGTATGAGGACTCACCAAGTCTTCAAGGCTCTTCTACTACAAACTCTAGCCACAAGTGGTGGGGAGGAGTCGTCACACCCTACATCAATAATTCAATGTAGGCAAGAGTATGCATTAGTACAAATATGTACCAAGTATGATAACTATGCATAAAACCATAAGATCATGATAAAAGGGAACATGTACATGACATGCAAATACCAAGCTAAAACATGAGATAAAAGAGGTTAGAAATATAAGTCATAGGATCATGGTCAATGCAAGCTAAACATGCTTAAAACACTTATGAGATACTTTGAAAGTCACTTTAGTTCATTATTGTGGGAAATTGCCTTTAATCTACATTTAAGACCATGCGAGCTATAACATGGAATATGGTGTCTACCCCACACCGAAAAGAGGTGTCCTACTTGCCAAGGTAAGATCATGAAAGCAACCGTTGCAGTTTGATTGCATACCTTGACTCCTTTTGTGAAAGTTTAGCTTGTTCTTGACCTAAAACCTATATCTATATATGATATAAAGGAGAAACTTAGACAAGGTGATGTGGAACCTCTCTATGGCCTCCATTTGCATTTATATTTTTTTGAATTTTTTTAAAATTTTCTTCACTCTTTTTTTGGTTTTTGTTTATCTTATTTTAATAACAACTTTAAAACTGCCTAGATAATTATTCAATTAAAGGAAAAACTTCAATTTCCTAATTAAATTGCACGGTTTTTTGATAACTCATGCCTTTTCATTTTTTAAAATTAATGAAGCAAAAGGGTGATCTTATCTGCATATAAATTGTGCCAAAGAGTGTTTCAACGTTAAATCACAAATCACAAAGGAAAAGTGATAGACAACAAAGATTGTGTTTTGGGTGTTTGAAATTTAAGGATGTTAGAAGAAAAAAATAACAGAAAATTAAAGCTTTGAGGCGTGAAAGATCACTATCTTTCAAGAGTTATTGTCTGTATATTCTTAGAGGGATGACAAACAATTCTCTATTAGGATACAACAAAGCCTGAAACATATATGCAATTCAATTTGTTACTTCTGGAAATGCTTCATATTTATAGAACTTAAGAAATAACTTTTCATAATTGTCATGCTCTTTCATGAACATAGATGACTTTTCATAACAGTCATGTTCTTTTATGAATAAATATGACTTTTCATAACAGTCATATTCTTTCATGAACAAATGACTTTTCATGAACAAATGACTTTTCATGAAAGAGACTCATTTTCTAAACAATCACAACATTTAGTTACTCCCTTTTCTTGAAAAGTCAAAACTTTTGTATGTTGTTTCTCCCTATCTGAACATACAAAAATTTTGTTTCTTTTAAAATTTAAATATTAAATTCAAATTTAAAATAAACAATTTGTTAAAAATAAATTACGAAAAATAAATCTTTAAATTTAATTAAAAACTCGTCCCGGACCACATCATATATATATATATATATATATATACACACATACATACTTACTCTATTAAATAGACTAAATGGGTTACGCCTTAAAAAGACCTAAAAATGGCTTCTCCCACCAATGTGGGAGCTTTTTCTTTATATTACAACTATCCTAACAAAGGTTTTCTCTTCCATGGAAGAGAAAAAGAAGCTGATGGAAAGGGAAGGCAAAAATACTTGTATGTGCATATATGATTCCTCCTTCTCTTTTCATTTGCATTTGCAATTGTATGATTCCAACGATATATCTTATGGGTAATCCGCATTTGCAATTATATATGTCTTCTTCTAATACACACAAGAGCATAGTCAAGATTTGAAGCTTATAAGTTTGGAATTTTAATTCTTTTATGTTATTAGATTCTAATTAAATCAATAATTTGTATAGATATCTTAAGATAAATATAGAGTTTGGATCAAAGTTACTGAATTCACTCAAACTTAACCGAAAGCCTAGCTTAGTCCCTGAATACACATGAAGAAATTTTACTTTGCATGAAAAAATTTATATTTTTCTTAGTATTCGCTAGCTCTTTTATTGAATTTCATTTACCGATTGAATCGACATAGTGCATAGCAACAAATTAATTAGGAGTATATAGGTTTCCGTATAGTGCTTTAGTGAGTCTTCACTATCGGAAATGTCTATTGATTATAGTGCTTTAAGATCGAGTGATATTGCAAAATTTATTAAAATTTACTTTTGCAAATGATAATTATTATTATTATTTATTTTTTAAAAAAATGTGACTCGGTCTATATATTTCTGTATATAAAATCTACTATTCTTATTCATTTATATATAACCCCACAAAGTCAATTAAATAATAGTTGAAGATTTGTTGTAATGACCCTCCAGGTCATTTTCTCCATTTTTCAATCTTTTCAGCGTTTAGAGCTTTTCTGTAGCGACCCCAAGTCATTTATGACTTGCTGGCACTGACTGTTCGGTAGCTTAGTCGTTCGTTTGGATTTTATGCCCCTTTTTGTGTTTTGGAGCTTTCGGAGTTTCAACGGTTGACTTTGGTCAAAACTCCAGGAAAATGGTCATTTCAGGCTAGTAGCATGTTCGGCTCAAGTCCCGAGGCTTACGGTGTGAGTTTGAGCCATTAGACGTTTTAGCCTTTAAGCTTTGGCCTAAGTTTGACTTCGGTCAACATTCTTGGTAAACGTGCTCAAATTGAAATTCCGTCAGCGCGGTTAACTCCAGAATGTCGAGTTTGGTCTAGGACGACATTTCGTGTGCTTCTCGAGGCTTCCGGGCTTATTCCAAGCTCCCTTGTGGATTTTGGCTTAAAATGGCGTAAGGGTGTGGGACCCACTTTTCATCGAGATGACCTCATATGGAAATTTCGACTACGCCATTGAGTCCGAAATGTCAAATTTAGTGGGGTAGCATATCTGGTTTACTTTCATTGAGTTTCGAACGAATTCCGAGAGTCTGTTCGGAGACTTTGAAAAATAGAAAAAGTGTTGATATTTGGTGCAGCCCTTTAGCGACCAGATTTCTGCTATTTATAAAGCAGAAATAATAGTCATTCTCCCAAACTTCAAAACCTCATATCTCTCTCATTTCTTGGCGAAATGAGGCGATTCAAACTATGGAAGCTTCGTTTTGATGGTGGCTTCGCTGTAGAGTGATTGGAAGATGTCGAGTGCGCGTCAATCAAGGTAGAATCGCGATAGACCAGACTGCTTCGAGTTCTAGATTTTGGTTATATTGATTTGGTAATATCTTACTCATTTTAGCTCCGTTTTGAGTGATTCAAAGTCCAGCGTGTTCGGGAAGTTCGTGGCTATGAATTGGAGTGATTGGGGACTGTTGGGTACTCTCCGTTTGAGGTAATTTTCGCGTTAAAGCTGCTGCCAGCTCTCTTTTGTGTTCTTTAATGGTGGGTTTGTTGCATGTTGTAATTCCGGCCAGTTTCGAGCCCCGAATTGTGTTCCGTTTTGGGACACAAGTTTGGGGAGGTAAAATGTATCTTTTCACGAAGTCGATTTTGGGATTCCTGGCACGGGTCACACAATCTCGTTTTAGACCCAATTTTGGATCTGTCTCCTATTATTGTGATTTTAGTGTCAAAACATTCGTAATGACGTTGTGATCAATATTTTGGCAGCGTGGCAGCGATTGGAGGTGATTCTTAAAGGCGAAGCTTCAATTGGGTGAATTCAGAGCGTGCATGATCAGCTTCAAGGTAGGCTATGGTTTTCCACTTTAACTGGGCTTTATTAGATTTGGTTTAGTATGAATTGTGTGTGATTTAGGTTGGTATTTGCCGAGTATAGGGTTTACCTCTTCCTATATCATCTTCTTGACCCCGGTTGAACATTTGACTAGGGTAGTTTCGTAAATCCTTAGATTAGGCTATGGGCGTTGGTTGAGATTTTGACTTAGTGTTATTACCCTTTTTAGAATCGATGTTGATGGCCTTAGGCTAGGTTTGAGCCTTAGGAGCCTTATCATGTGATGTACTGCCTTATAGCTAGGCGTAGCTTCCGATAGGGCTTGTTATGGACGGTGTACCTTGTGCTAGTGCCTGAGACCTCAAAGGCTTGTCGTAGCCATAACTTTGGCTTAGTTGTGCTCGTTGGGAGCTGAGATGGAATATTTGGGGTAAGGTGTCGATCCTAGAGATATTTCTCCCCCTATTTGATTTTGAGCCATCTCCCGATTACTGTGCTTTCTGATTAGCGGTAGGCTTGTGATGCCATATTGTCTATTATCTATTGTTGAGCCCGAGGCCGTATTCGAGGAGCGATTGGATCCAAGGTTAGTTTCCCTTGCCTTGGTTGTGTGGCTTGATTTGGTTTTACATTTTTTATTGTGTGTGCCTTGTTTGAATAATGGTGATGGCATGCTTGCATAGGTTGAGATTTTCTCTTGTTGGTGGTATGATTTTGTACTTTCATTGGATTTTTACTACTATTGAGTAGACGTCGATCCACGATGATTTGGAACGTGAGATCCTCTTCGGAGTTGATACGCCCCCGGGCCCTCTTGCTAGTTGGACGGTTGACGCCCCTGGGAGTGGCTGGCTGGCTGGACGGCCTGGATATTGAGATATGTTGAGATCCTCTTCGGAGTTGATACGCCCCCGAGCCCTCTTGCTAGCTGGGTGGCTGACGCCCCTGGGATTGGCTGGCTGGCTGGGCGGCCTGGATATTTCAGGGTGCTTTGAGATCCTCTTCGGAGTTGACACGCCCCCGGGCACTCTTGTTAGTTGGGCGATGCCCTTGGGAGTTGCTGGTTGGCTGAGTGGCTTGGATATTTGAGTTATTCTACTGGGTTGGTGTCACTCTTTCTAGCTGGGCTGGGAGTTGATTGGTTGTTCGATTCGGATCTAGTTTTTAGTACAGTTTGTATTCATTAGCATCGCCTATCACCAGTATACTTTTTTGTTGTTTGGTCCTCCGGTTTATGGGGGTCGGGGGTATGTTTGTGATTGTATGTACCTTCTGGGGGTATGGGCATCCGATCGGTTATTATCTGATAATACTTGTCCTTATCTTGTGTTGTATTTGTAGTTAGCCTACGGGGTGTCTTAGTCTGGATTTGTTTTGGTACTTCCTGCTAGGTTCAGTTGGTTTAGTCCTAGGTGATTAGTGGTGGCAGTCTGTATTTTGTTCTTGATTAGTTGACTCCTATAGTGCTCTGTCATTGTAAATAGGTTGTGGCTTGCGTTTGCAGGTGCGTTCTTTGACTTTGTTCCCTTTCTTCGCGTATCCTAGCTCTTTACTCTTATTTCCTGCTTTACCTTGTGTTAGATCCTATTTAGTTACTTGTGTTGTTCCTACCTTGTTTATATGTTATTTATCCTTGCTTTATCTATGGAGCTCAGTCGACCTATGTCTACTGAGTACCATTCGTTTGGTACTTACACTACACTTCTGCACCCTGCAGATCATAGTACGGGTTATCGCCGGTGGTTGATCTTGGTTCGGAGCAGCTTGCATTTGGAGATTGGGTGAGCTCTTGGCATCCGGGGTTGCCATTTCCATCTATTTTAGGCTAGGACTAGTCTTTACTTGCTTTTGAAGACTGTCTGTATCTATTTTGTATTTGTAAAAGCTTTGTTACCCTTTTTTGTTTAGATGCTCTATTACTAACTGATGCCAGGTCTTGGGGGGGGGGGGGGGGGGGGGGGGGGGGGGTTCCTTGGATATATCTTTGTTGATTCCTCTTTCTTCTCTTTATATTCATTGGTTACTTCATTGGTTCCTCTTCCGCTTGATAGCCCGTTGCTTTTGGTTCCGGGCTAGGGGTTAGGCTTACCTACTGGTGGATTATAGTAGGTGCCATCATGACCTGAGAAATCGAGTTGCGAAATTTTTAGTGCATTTATCATGTTAATTATTTGCTTCCTTTGCTTTCGCTAACGTTACTTTTTCTCATGGCTTTTTGTGTTCATGCCTTAGGAGTTTGAAAATATTTTTTGCCATGAATGGGTAATGCAAGTATTTTTACAAGGACTGGTGAAAGAGAGTTTTATCTATAAGGTATGAAGTAAGAAGATTTAGTCATCAATTTCAAATGCCTTACACTGCAATATTTCAATGGGCATATTTCCAATTCCTTAATATCATCAGTCTTTATATTATATATGGGTACTATTTCGACAATTTGCAAGTAGATATTAGCAAAAAAAATTGGCTTAGAAAGATCAATTAAAAAGGTTTTCAATTAACCTCATACCTCATGCATTTTTTAATTCCAATGTTATGCTTCATTTGATTTTCACTAGCAAACAAAAATATAGCACATGATGTTTCAATGAAAGACTACCAAAATAATTTTTAACTCTTTTACCCGTTCACATGCTTGAGAACAAGAGTTGGTACATTTTTAAATCACATGTGTCATGGGGTGATAGAAAATATGATGAAGGGAGAAACTTTCATGGTTCTATGGGCCTCCTTATAACTTATAAGGCTTGAGCAATTCTTCTTTTTTTGAGCTAACTTTTGACGGTCAATAAGATCTAAGATTTAATTTAATATGATATCAAAGTCGAACCCCGTGTGAGCTTCCAGGAAATCAAACTATTGTGGGGGTAAAGATACGGCTGATCTATGAATGTGATGTAGGAATTAAATTCAAGATCTAAATTAACAAAATAAGTACACTTTTACAAGTAGGCGTGCAGGAAGTTATAACTATGCGATAAGTTCTAAAGAAAAGGAAAATAAATATGTATATACATATGTTAAATAATGTACAAAGGAAAACTATGATTTAATCCAGACATGAGTAGATCAATCGTTCTTCAAAATCTAGTAACACTTTTCGAGTGATGAAAAGTTAAAGGAAAGGAAGTGTTAATGATAAATTAGACTAAAACTTGAAATTTTATCAATTTAGATTTGTGATTAAAATATTATTATTCGAGTCTTTCGAAAGGATTATTTTTAAAAAAAACTTATTTTTGCGCGGAGCGCGGTTCAATTCATTAGTAATAGTATAATACAAAAATCAAACACAAATGGCCTAAATATTTCGAGATTATATGTAAATCTCAAATCCTAGGGCAATCTCATGATATTTCCACCCAAATCAGGGTTTTCCCACTATTAATTCACCTAAAACTACCAATTTCATGGTTACATTAGTGAATTATGGTAAATAAATCAGGAATAACCATTCTTAAGAATAGACCAAGGTCTTACACCCTAAAATTCTCATAAACCCGAATTTTCCTCACCTTAGGATAAATCAAAACCTTCCTTAGAGTCATAATTACCTTCTAAGGCCTAGGAATTGAACTACAAAAGTAGGAAATCGAACTACAAAAATAGGAAATCGGATTCTTTACCTCTACGGAGATTCTTGATGAAAAACTAATGAAATATGCCCTAGGTCGCCCTTTCTCTTCTCCAAAATGTTCTTGGGTGATTATGGATGATTTTGGGGATTTTTCTCCATTTAGTGCGACCCAATCGGCCCCTTGATCCCGCTATAGCCGCCCCCACCCAGCTAAAGCGGCTCGAACTTTCTTTTTTTCTTTTTTTTCGCCTGCTTTCTTTCACAATTAGTTCACTCATAACGACGGGACGGATCGTTATAAGTACCTTGTGCAATAATTGTGCAAATAAAAAGGGAATCAATACATAAAGGAGTCATTTAGTAGCTAGATAAAGTTATGCAGGTATTAGTTATACATGTATTAGTTATGCATGGTTTAGTTATGTAGAATTAGTAATGCAAGCTTTAGTTATGTTTATGTAGGTATTAGTTATGTAGAGATTACAATGCATTAGTGAGCTAATTTTTATTTCTTAATTCCAAAAATAATTAGTGAGCTAATATTTATTATAACCATTCAAATAACCAAGTATATAATAATACATTAAAATTAAATAAATACCAATAGCTAAAAATAATATAAATTAAATAACAAATAACTAAAAGTAATTAAGTAATTTGTATTCAATATGATTAAACAATTAAGTAATAGGTAATTTAAATTAAAATAAATAACAAATAACTAAAAAATTAAAACTTGTATTGACAGTGCATTGTAGAGAAACTAAGCAAAGAAATTAATTATAATTAATAGTCACTGCCTTACCGCCAAAAAACAATTAACAAGAATTTAAGCAAAGAAATTAAAAATAATTAAGTCATTAACTAGACAAAAAACTCAAAGAAAAAAAATTGGTAGTGATTTATTTAACATATATTAATTATTTGATTTGTTCTAAATTAATATACATTTAAAAGTAAATTAATAGTGGTGAATGTGTAATTTACTATTTTAATACATGTATAACTAATACCTACATAACTTATTCCACCTTCTATCTCGCATAAATTATACATAGATTCTCTCATAAGTTGTGTAAGTATTAATTATGTAGGATTACAAAAAACACAACAAATACCATATAAAAATAATACATGAATAATTTTTATACAATATTTGAATATCTACCAACCAAACATTGTACAAAATTAATACATGGATAACTTTTATCCTATTTGCAAATCAAACATGACATAAAATTAATACATAAATAACCAAGTTATTCATATATTAGCTTTGAGCTTATCCAGCTACCAAACGACCCCAAAGTGTTTTGGAAGTGTTCTTCTATGTCAAATTAGATTGGAGCTACTGTGAGTTATCCCTAGTGTACTTACAAGTTTTTATCCTAATGTGTTACGTTTTTTTTTTAATCAATTTATTCAAATAAATATGAAACAAGTATTAAACATGTAGAAACTCTCTACTCCTAGTTTACTTGAAATATTCAATGTTAAGCTCCTAGTATTAGTAGGATAATATCTATCCTGCACCTAGTATTAGTAGGATAATATCTATCCTGCAATGAACTTAGTCCTAATAAAAAGATGTTTTGTTTAATCCTAATACAAAATTACATTTATACCCATTAGTAATTTTTCAAACGGATAAGGGCCTAAAATGCCCCTCAACTATTTGAATTGGTACAAAACTACTCTCCATCCATCTTTGTGCCCCCAAATACCCTTGACGTCAACCATTTGGCTCAAAAATACCCTTATGTCTAACGGATCATACTCATAAGGTGGATGGAGGGCAATATTGTACCAAATCTCATAGTTTAAGGGCATTTTAGGTCCTTTTCCGTTAAAATAATTTGAAATTACTTAATATATGAGCTCACATGATTGACTTGATTTTGAATTTCATAGTAAATTAAAAAAAAAAAAAAGGCTAGGCATCTACTCTCTACACTCCCCCCCCCCCCCCCCCCCGTCCCTTCACTTCTTATCTCTTCCATTTTTTTCTATTTGGATCTTGTCCACCATTTTAAATGTTATTTCTTTTCAATTTATGACAAACAAGAGAGAAAAAAGGAGGAAAATAATGATGACATGCATATACAAATAATTAGTTCAATAAAAGATGAATTAATTAAGAAAATATGTAAGAATATGGCATTTTTCTTTTGTGTGTAACCAAAATTCAAAATAAAAAATAAAAATAATCATTTCTCCTATCCCCACCCCCATCCCACCATGACAATAATAAAAATTAAAAGAACATAAACTTGTGAGTTCGTTTCAAGTTTGAGTCCCGGATATCCTAATTAAGAATAAGAGATTAAAAAAAGGAATAAAAAGAGCAAATGAACAAGACATTTGGATAATTGATAGAAAATTTTATATTAATAAAAATAATAAATTTTTTTAGATGGACAATCAGTCGGGGTGAGTATGGATTTTAGTTGGATCCCCGTTTATGAGTTGGGTTATAATAAATTGGGGATTTGATTAAAATAGGTCAATAGAAAGATATCATGAAATTAATTATTTTTCAATATTATTTTCTAGTGTATTGGGTCAAAATATGAACCATATATGGTTTTATAAGAAAATATATTTTTAAAATATGGTTTGTATTATTTATTTGAGAAGGGTTTAAAGTTTGACCAATCACATTAGGAAAAATAATAAATAAATATTTAATAATTTTACTTTTAGGGAGCTATTAAAAATAAGGACAAATATGAGCCAAATGATTAGCATCGAGGGTATTTTTGAGCCAAAAGGTGGACGTCAGGGGTATTTTAGAGTCGAAAGGTGAATGGAGAGTAGTTTTGTACCAATTTAAATAATTGAGGGGCATTTTAGACCCTTCTCCGTTTTTCAAATAGAGAAAATTTTAACTTAAAAGAGCAAACAAGTCAATCAACTTTTAGTGGATATTTTGATCCACCAACATTTCTATTCATACTTTTATTTATATATACAGTAAAATCTCATTAAATTAATATAGTTGGGACCGTGAAATATTATTATTTTGTAGAGGTATTATTTAATCGATAAATTAATAGTTATTAATTTATAGAGTGTTTTGAGATTCAACCTTGTAATGCTGAGATAATAAGAGCTTTCAAGATGTATTATCGGAACAGATTTTATCGTAGGATATTAAAAGGCTATGAAGTGGGACATGAAATTGATCTAGGAAAGATTAATGTTTTGTATGCTATCAATTTTGCAATCTTGGCTTGGACGATAAATGTTCAGGAGACAATAACAAATTGTTTTCGATACTGTAAAATTTGTTTGGAGGATGAAATCTCAAAGAATTTGAATGAACCCACTTGTGAAAACGCCATTCATGAATTTGAGTTCATGATTAATGATCTCAGTTACCACCATAAAATTGACGTCAGTAACCTATTGGATTATCCATGTGAAAATGATATATATTCAGAGGTCCAGGGCTTAGAAAAAATTGTGGATACCTTAAAAAACAATGTTGATGATGAAGTTGTAGATGATACAATATCTCTGGAACCAGTTATGCTTAAGGAAACATTTATCATATCTAGAACTCTTCACAATTTTATAATATAGTTCAAAAAAACATCACCAGAACTTTTGGATGCAATAAGAAAAGTTAGAGATGAACGTTAACTAGATTTAAAGTTTAACAAAAAACAAAACACAATAAAATCACATTTCACTAAATTGTCTTAGATATATTTGTACTTTTAAAGAATTATTAACTTATAATATTAATGGAACCATATATTTATATAGGGGTCTTATGAAAATATATTATCTTATTATCTTATCAAAATATGTGATTTTTTCCATTGGCACAAGTTGGGACCGGAGAAAAATATTATCTTAGAGAGATTATTAATTTACTGAGTATTAATTTAGTGAGATTTAACATATAAAAGATAAGGTATATCATAATAATCTTATCATTAATTTTCATTAAAAAAATCCTGATAAACTTAAAAATATTATTATACCTTCTTTTTATCCAAATTGAAGTAGGATACATATTTTGCTAATATATTCATTGATTTCAAAGATAAAATGAAAAAAAGTTACAATAACTCCATCAATAATATTTTCAAAGACATTATGATTGTTGTACTTTAACCTTAAAATCAAGAATTATATTAACCAATACTTATAATTTTTCAATTCTAAAAATATTAAGAAATAAAAATATATTAACTTTAAAATCAAGAATTATATTAAGTATTAACAAATACTATAATTCAATTTTCAATAAGAGCATTTTGACTCTTTTCCATTTATTAAAAAATCAAAACAAGTCATTCAAATTCTTCCAAGAGAAGAGCAGTTACGTTTACCCATAGCCATTTGGTAGCTACTATAAACACATACTACTAATGTGTAATTTCTAGAGAAAACGCTCAAAATAATCCGTTATCTTTAGGTTAAGACTCAAAGTCATCCTTAAATTTTTACATGGAGCACTAATAGTCCTCAAAGATAAGGGACTATTTTGGAGTTTTTATCAATTTCTACAGTAAAGAGTCATTATAACTTCTATCATGAATATAGTAATAATAAAGAAGGAAAAAAAAGACAAGAATTATACATCTGCAAATCTTCAGAGTACAGAAATAAGAAAAAAAGCCAGGCCAAAGAGAATGTCACATCACCTTCCTCATTCCAAGCATAATATTATATATATATATATATATATATATATATATATATATATATATATCTGAACAGGATTGAATTAATACAAGTTACAGACTTACAGTCTACGCATACCACTATTGCTTTAAAACAATGGGATTGCATCGAAAAACTGTATCTCAACTGCTTTCCCTTTTTAAGTTCTTTGGACAGAAAAGGCATTAGCTCTTCTTCATAGTTAGTCCTGCATGGTCTCTTTAGATTCTTGCAGGTGCGAGTCAACCAGATCTTCCACTGCAGTTTCATGGGATGTTCATGCAAGGAAAATAAATAAATATGGAAACAAGAAAATATAGTAGAATGCTACAGAATTTCATTATAGACAAGACTCACACAACGGAGGCAACACACCTATATTGCCCTACATTGAATTTACTGTTCCTTTTGGGTTGCTGGAACTCTTCTGAAAGTAGATTAACCGCGAAAACAAGATACATATTAAGGCATGATGTGAAATGTGAAAAGCCATGTGCCCATTGAAAGGGCCACAATATTGAGGCAAGTTAGTCAAATAATAAAGAAGCATTTCTCCAACACCAAATGGCATTCGGCATCATACTTCTTCCTAAAGCAGGTAATAGAAACAAAGGAAAAATATTTCATCACAGCACATGCTAATCACAAATTCACAATGACAAAGATATCCTTCACAAACCATCTTAGTATTACTCCAAGAAGAACTTACCTGTGATTCCAAGATCTTCTGACTGTCATTGTAGTACTGATTTGGATGGTTAACCCCGGCATCACAACATGAGCCATGAACACCTTCAAAGGTCAAAGTGCATGCCAACTGCACAATTTTACAATCACAACATATGAAATAAGGTGACATAAAGCAGTGATAATTCATCAAATTATACACCAACCTGATAATGTCTATTTCGAACTTTGTCTATCACATCCTCCAGTGCTCGATTACCTACTCTCATCCTGGTCAGAGCAGCTCTCAGATTCTCCTCACTGTTGAAGCAAATTTGGCAAGCAAATAAGGGAAAACTGAGCAATCTTTTCCAACACATTTGCCAAAAATCTGAGTATATACTAGTCTACTACCTAGGTAAAAGCTAATTCATATAGTCTCTATCATCATATAGAGACGACGACAATAGGTCATCACATAAAGCGAAAGGCAACTCTTCTGTTTCTTTTACTAGTTCAATCTTTGAAACAGAAAACGTTACCTTTATCCAAAAAAAAAAAAACTTTGAAACAGAGAACAATGTGAAGATAATATCACTATCAAATTGCTTTTCACTCTTCCTTACTAATCAACTTCAGTTTCTGTCTCGACAGAATAACACGGAGACAATACATGGTCATAAATAGTCTTGTTGGATGGTACAACATGCAAAAAAGAATTTTGTAAATATTAAAGGCAGGCAACCTATATCATCTTTTAGTTCATGCATATAACTACGAGTTCAAAAGATAACTGTGAATGTGCTATTAAAAAAGAAAAACATGGAATCTCATAAAGGAATTAGATATTGAAAAAAAAAAGTAAACAAACAAAATTCAAAGAGATTAAAGATAAAGGGGAATTTGGTGAAAACCGTGGTATTATATTTCTAAGGCCAACACTCAACATCCAAGTAAGACACAGTATTATTTAGGAATTAAGTGAAAGTTTGTGTAGTGAAAAAAGTTGTGACTATTGAGTATTGACCTTCAAACCTAAGATTAACGTATTGATACAAGGATCCCAATCCAACAAGACCAAAAGTTTTTTTTAAAAAATAGAACTGAGTCACTGACAGATAATAATGTCTTCTATAGTAAGTGTTGAGAATAGAATTAAATAAATAAAAGTGTGTTTACTCTAACCGCTTAAGCTTTTAGATGAGATGGTCACACGATTCGACATGGTATCATAGTCAAAGTCATCCTAATTCTTGATTTATCCGATGTTAGACACCCTATACTTATTGTGAGAAATATTGAAGAAGAATATTATTGAATTGTTGTTGTGTCTACATTATTACATTGAGACCCTATTTATAGACACTACAATACAATCCTTTACCAAGTAGGATACTATTTACTATCCCTAATTCTATTACTATTCCTATTTATATTCCTATTCTAAATAGGATTATATAAACTTATTCTTATTCTAACACTCCCCCTCAAGCTAGTGCATACAAGTCGTATGTACCTAACTTGTTACAGATGTAATTAATATGAGGACCGATGAGGGGCTTGGTGGAGATACTTGCAAGTTGATCACTCAACTTCACAAAATTGATAGTCAATCTCAATGTGTTTAGTCTTCTCATGAAATATTGGATTTTATGCATAATGTCAGCAAATCTCAATATGTTTGGTCTTCTCCTGAAATACTAAATTTGATGCATAATGCCAATAAAACACAAAGTGATAAAATTATAGTGTTGAACTTCCCAAACCAAGCTTGCAAAGAATGTTTCAGACCATAGAGTGACTTACGTAATCGACATACAAGGCTACTAAACTCCCCCTGAGCAACAAAATTAGGTGGTTGCTCCGTATAGACTTCTTCACAATGTAGCGCTCGCCAGAAAGCTAAGTTGCTCGGACTCTCCAAAAATGTTGCCGCACCGGTGTCGGATCCTTCAAAAATACACTATTTTTGGAGGATCCGACACGCACCCGTCGACATTTTTGAAGAGTCCGAGCAACATAGCCGGAAAGTGCTCAAAATCTAGTATAAATTACATGGATCATATTGGAATCAATAGACGAGTCTATATTAAACAAGAAAGTCACAGAAAAATTGGCTAAACATGCTCATATGCCGGAGTATTAGATTTGATGACGGAAAGTGGTTACAATCTAAGAAGTAAAATTATATGGGTAGGGTCGGAATGACGACACGACCCTACTAAGAAAGAGAATATATAGGAATTGTCGGATTGACAGCACGATCCTATTAAAAAAGAGAAATAATATGGGTAGGGTCGAAATGATGGTACGACCCTCTTGAAAAAGAGAAATTATATGGGTAGAGTCAGAATGATGGTACAATCCTACGCAAATCAGATTTGAGGAGTCACCGGAAAGACGAATGGAACTATGCAAATCAAATTTGAGGAATCACTAAAAAGACACACAGTGCTCTACAACTCAAATATGAGAAAGTAGTTCGAAAAAATCCATGGTACAACGCAAATTAAATATGACAAGTAGTCCGAAGAGATGCACGGTGCTACACAAATCAAATATGCAAGAAAAAGGTAGTCACCAAAAGGATGGCACAGTGCTACACAAATTAAATGTGAAAAAGTAGTCACCGAAAAGATGGCACGGTGCTACATAAATCAGATATAAAAAAGTAGTCACCGGAAAATTAGCACAGTGCTACACAAATACCGACAAATATGGGGTTGGCACAAAGCAGCTCTAGAAAGTCACCGAAAATTGACGCACAGTGATCTGTCCGTTGAATATGGGGTTCATGCATGTATCATTGGTCCTACTTTTGTTAACATAATCATTGGCCATACGGGCGACATATATGGGTAATAGCCACCCGCCGGCAGCGAAATCTCTTTGATTCTCTACCAAGATTGTAGAGGCTCTGATACCATGTGAGAAATATTGAAGAATATTATTGAATTGTTGTTGTGTCTACATTATTACATTGAGACCCTATTTATAGACACTACAATACAATTCTTTACCAAGTAGGATACTATTTCCTATCCCTAATTCTATTACTATTACTATTCCTATTCCTATTCCTATTCCTATTCCTATTCTAAATAGGATTATATAAACCTATTCTTATTCTCACACTTATACTATATTGTTCACGCTCCAGTTGGCGGGAGGGGGATGTTGAGTCCCACATCGGTGGTGGGATGGATACTTGGTCTCCCTATATGGTCTTGGGTAGTCCTCACCTCATGAGCTAGCTTTTGAAATTGAGTTAGACTCGATGCCTATTTTCTTATCATGGTATTAGAGCAAGCAAAAGTGCTAGATTTGAGTCTCATTGCCACCCATTGTCAAAAAGAATTCCACGTGCCTAACCCACAGAGAGCAGGGACATGTTGAGAATATAATTAAGTAAATAAAATTGTGCTCTCTCTAACAATTTAAACTTTTAGATGAGATGGTCACACACTTCAACAGAACACTTGAGCAAATATTTATGGTCGACAACCAATAGCTTGCACTAACATAACTATAAAAAGAGTTATCTTCTATGATGTAGTTCTCATGTTCATGATAAAGAGTTATCTTCTATGAGCTTCCTGTATGGTCGCAATTCTATTTAACATGGATTAAGGATTTCATTGCTTTTCTTTTTCCTTTTGGCACTGAAGCACACAAGCAAGAATAATCCAAACTCACTTTGGGAAGGCCTACAATTCAAGCAAAATGCTTGCTCCCAGAACTATCAACTAGGTTGCACAGTTGATATACTGGGTTCTCTCTTTTACTTTTTCTTTTGGTAGGAATTGGATATCCTAGAAACTTACAACTATGCATTAACCCATACAACTTCCTAAGAACTTAGATGTCCAAAAAATTTGTTAGCAAATTGCAAGATAATGAGAAGTTGTGCTTAATCAATGACAAAGCCTGGAAGACCTCATTTTCTCATCATGTTGCATCAAGAACATGCTACAGCCTACACATCATGCAGATGGAAGCAAAAACATGAAAAGTCACTCAGCACAGAAGAAAGAAGCGATTATAAATTGTTTGGAAAGATAATTTGTCTCAAAGCTTCAGGAATAAACATGGGCAATGAGCATCTCATGTTGTATAAAAGCAACAATTGCTCACTTCAGTGAACAAGATCAAATGCAACAGTCTGACCTGAAATGACGATATGGACAGCCATGGTGATCTCCAACTCCAGGAGTTGATGATATAATCTTTTGACAAGAATAAGGTGTGTAATCCTGCACTCTTGCAAGAAAGCAATACGGTTTGTTTAGAAATCAAAGGGAGAAAAGAATGCAAAATCTCAACCAAAAAAAATATAGCACAAGATGTAGAAATATTCTCTCTTATTTTCACTCTTTTTATGTATCAGCAGAATCTTGAAACTATTCCAATGTTCTATGCTTACTCATGGGCATTCAAAGGAACAGAAGTGAAAGCTGATATCCAGAACTAGAAGAATTTGTTCTTGTTGTATTTCTTCTCTTGGTTGTTTCAGACATTAGAGCTCGTTTTGGTGTGTTGCATTTGTTTTCTTTCGCAAGCTACTTCTCAGTTATAATACAGAATAGAATGTTCCATCACAACTTTGGAGTACAAAATGCATAGACGTTCTCACAAACTCTACATTTTCCGCAATGCAACTTCAAATAAGTGACTTACCGTTCTCTTTCCTTCTTTCCCATAGTTGTGTCTTATGCCGTATGCATATTCTTTATCAAATCTTTCAGCACCAACCTACAAGAAAAAAATTATGCACTTAATTTTCCAGAGAAAATGAACATATCTGAGACCACCTTCTTCAGAAGGTGGAAGCCATATCATCTGACAACCTTTGTTATCATTTGTTCACAGTTTATTCTCTCCTTATCCATAGTGGTAAATCTATTTCTAGCTAAGACACAAATTTAGAATGTACAAGGAAAACTGAGGGCAATTCTTCTCCACAGTGCTTCTTGCCTCTAATAGCTTGCTCATGTTTGGACATGTTCAGTCCATTACATTTTACAGAGTAAAACACTTGCAATGTGTAAAAAAATAAATACATAGAGCACTAAATACTGCTTACTTTTCGGGAGAACTCAGCTCTCCAGAATGCAAGGGCATCATCCAACTTCAATCCAACACCCTACAAATAAAGCAAAACACTGTCAAAGAATGAAGAGTGAAGAATTGATTCTTACATTGAGAGAACCTCAAACTAATACTTATGTTCTTGTAGATACCCACGTGCTTCAACCAAAGAATCTGTAACTCTAACCAAATTATTGACAAGAAGAGAGCCCTAATAGAACAAAAGAAAGCTTCAGGACTTAACTTGCTTTCTTTATTGAATGATCAAAACCGTAGGATAAAAATTGTTCTATACCATTTAGCCTATTTCCTATTTTTTAAAAGCAATTGGTTCTTAACCTCATCCAGAACCATTTCTTTGACCACCTTCTAGCTTTTGTAAATCCTTTTGCTTTTTATTCTTCTCATCTTTCTCTCTGAAAGGCATATATTTGACCAGAATCCTTGAATGCATAGTTTGTATGTTTATCAAATTATTAATCATCCATTTTCTTTTATGCCATGTGCAATAGCTAGCACATGATGTTCCATAACAAAGAACGTCTGTTGGAGCATTCCTATTTGCAGAAAATTTATAAATTCAGTTGTATTGAATTTCCTTTTTGTATAAACAATCGGAATGCAATAATATATAGTCATAAATAGACCCAACTCCCCTCCCCCAAACCAATAAAGAGAGAGGAACGACTGCATGAATACGATTCAACATCGATGAATCACCTAGAAGGAAAGTCTGATTTATTTGGGTGTAAATCAGAGACAAAAATGATGATAATGGATTGCTATACAGCTGAATAAAATATGTGAGTGCTCGGAGCAACAAAGTTCCATTAATCCTGGTATCACATCCTAAAAAAATAGTTCAAATTTATTAGGCAAAATTCTCATCAACCCTGATAATATAACCTTGAGAAATAGACCAAGTTGCATCCTCCCTCCATGCTTCAGATGATGATCCTCTCGTAGCTGCAATAAATCATAAACCGTGGTGAAGGCGAACTTTTTGGAAAAGAAGGTGCAGTACCAAAACATCATAACTGCTTAAAAGTACAACAATTAAGAGATAATATGACAGTAAACCCTAAAAGGAACATACGATGTTAATGAACTTAGTTTCTTGATCAACTTCTAACCTTTTCGAAAAGATGACGCATACATAGAGGGAATGAACTCTTAGCAATCTGGTCAATGTCTTTTAGTGATATTTCTGCATGTTCTCTTGGCTGAAACAAAGGTTGGATTAGTCAAGTGAAACTAACAAGAACATTGCAACTGCAGAAGTAGATGACAATAAAGGAGCTTTAAATCACCTGGCTATAATCAGGACCCAGGTAACTTGTGGATAAGGCTTCAATAATCTAAAATATTGAAGGGAAATTAGGTTTAGACATTAAGGAACATAAACAATCTTTGAGTGCAACTTCAAAACTAGCTCAATACTCACAGGAACCAAACGGTCCTTCTCCTGTTCTCTGATCATCGAGGTCCATTTTCTGAAATCAATAAACTGAAACTTCTAAAAATCTAATGATGGAACCTAGTTTTAACTTTAAAAGGTGTAAATAGATGAAATTCCAAAAGCAACATGCTAGAAGAAATGTCAGATGAACTCGACAACACATAGTCAGCTTAATGAGTTCCTGATATAGAAGAAATCTGACCGATGACAAATGGTCTCTCTAAACCATCAACTCCGATATAAGAAAAGCAAGAGAAAATGAGAAACCTGACGCACAAAGTGGAAATGCACATGCTAATGACTAGAGGCTTACAAATTGTTACAAAATGTACATAGTCATATCTACTCATAATATTCATAGCATAATCACATGTAGAGATCTTTAGGGATCTTAGAGATGTTTAGGGATATTTTCTGATTTTATTTCCTTAAATAGATTTACTCGTACACCTACAAATAGCTCTTATTCTTGGAATAATACGACAAGGAAATTGGTCCATTGTCTCTGTGTTTTACATGGTATCAGAGCATTATATGTTCTTTGTTAGTGTAGGTCAGAAAGCTCACCGGAGCTTGCCGGAATCCGGTCAGTGTAAGTGAATGAAATTATTGAACTTGAATTTAGTTTCTGCCACCAACCTAAGGAGGACCGTCTTCCCTCGATCTACAAAACCATAGAAGCTAGTGTCCAGAGGAGAAGCGCTTGAGTGGACCAAGCTTGGTCCAGCTTTCTTTTCCAGCATCGGCTTGTCATTTTTGGCCGACTTCTGGGGATTCCCTAATTATAGGATCAACTTTTTCTGAGAAGAAAACCCTCCAAGCAGAATCTATGGACCCTCTTTGGTCAAGTTTGAGACTTCTCTGTTTGTTGCTAATTATACTTGATTCTGGAAATTGTGTATGAGTGCAGCAGTGGAATTGTTGCTTGACCAACTTGTGACTTGATATTGTTTGTTGGAGGCTATTCCATTAAGAGTAGGTAACATGTTCCTTGTCTTTGTTTCTATTGCACTCTATCTCATCGTATCGCATTCTCTTCTGCGAGATTAGTTTTTATTGTTTATCCTTTCCTGCACTTGTCTTGTATTGAGGTATACCGAAGAAATTCATAAAAGTAGGTAATAGAAAGAATGTTGACTGTATGTTGACTGTTGGACAACGTGAAGACCGCAATCTCGACTTAGAATAATCAAACGCCCATCACGAGTCACATGGACACCCCCACCAGGTAGAATAAATATAGTTGGGAAAATGACATATCAGTTCAAAGTTGCTACTTCACGTTCATTATCCGACAAAATGGTTTTGGTTTCGGTTGAGAAGTTTGCCAAATTTTCTCAATATAAGAAATCTTTGAAAGAATCTATTTGTGTTAATTCCTTTGTTAGGTCAGATAAAACATGTCTTATCAGCTCTTCTAATAAATGGATGATCGATTCAGGTGCCACAAATCATATAACAGGAATCCTAATATTTTCTCTAGCTTTAGATCACACAAAGCAGCCCCTCCTGTAGTTGATGGATCACCTTGTAATAGCGTTGGATTCGGTACTGTTCAACCAACTCGTCTATTACTAAGTCTACCAAAATTGGCATTTAATCTAATTTTTGTTAGTAAAGTTACGAGAGAACTTAATTGTTATATCTCGTTCTTTCCCGATGATTGTTTGTTTTGTGATCTTATAACAAATTAGGTTATTGGTAAAGGACATGTTTATGATGATCTTTATATCCTTGATGAGTGGGAGTCTCCGTCTATTGCCTGCTCTAGTGTCGTGTCTCCATTTGAGGCACATTGGACATCCTTCGCTACCTATGTTGAAAAAGCTTTGCCCTCAATTTCAGAATATTTCCTCATTGGAATGTGAGTCATGCCAATTTGCAAAACACCATCGCATCTCATTAGGTCCAAGGGTTAATAAGAGAGCTGAGACAGCTTTTGAGTTAGTTTATTCTGATGTTTGAGGGCCATGTCCTGTTGTTGTTTCTAAAACTAGGCATAAAGATTGTCACTTTTGTAAATGATTTTTCTCGAATGACTTGGATATACTTTATGAAGAGCATATCTGAAGTGTTTACTCACTTTTCTGCGTTTTGTGCTAAAGTCAATACTCAATTTGATGCCACAGTGCATATTCTAAGGAGTGATAATGCCAAAGAATATATGTTAGAATTATTTAGGTCTTACATGAGACAACATGGTATTCTCCATCAATCTTCATGTGTTGATACACCCTCTTAAAATGGAGTTGCTGAGAGAAAGAATAGGCATCTACTTGAGACAGCTCGGGCATTGTTGTTCCAAATGAAGGTTCCTAAGCAATTTTGGGCTCTACTGCTTGTTTTTTGATCAATCGCATGTCATCAACTGTACTAGCCGGTAATATGCCTTATAATATTCTTTTTCCAAACAAATCATTATTTCTAATGGAACCTAAGGTGTTTGAAAGCACATGTTATGTTTGAGATGTTCAATTATCTGCTACCAAGTTGGATCCTAAAGCATTGAAGTGTGTTTTCTTGGGCTATTCTCGCCTTCAGAAGGGGTATCGGTGTTATTCTACTGAACTTGGTAAATATTTGCTATCAACGGATATGGTATTTTCAGAGACTACACCATTCTCTTATGTACCTCCCAATTGACCATTGTGCCTTCACAACCTACTCAATCTGCACCAGCAAGACCACCTATTGTTCAAGTTTACTCATGGAGGCGAGAGATTAATGATACATACCCTACATCAACTCCATCATCAGATCCTTCTCCATTCGTTCCTTCAGAAAACTTGGACCTTCCTATTGCTCTTTGGAAAGGTACACGTCAGTGCAAATCTGCATATTCCATAGCTAACTTTGTTTCGTATGATCACTTATCTCCTGCATCTAGTTGTTCGGTTGGCTCTCTAGACGCTGTGACTATCCCTAAAACAGTAAAAGAAGCCTTGAATCATTCTGGATGGCATGATGCAATGCTTGAACAGATGCATGCTCTAGATGAAAATCATACTTGGGATTTGATGGATTTACCCAAGGGAAAGAAAGCAATAGGATGCAAATGGGTTTTTACAGTCAAAGTCAAAGTCAATCCTGATGGTTCTATTGCAAGACTTAAGGCTATGCTCAAACTTATGGGGTAGATTATTCGGACACTTTCTCCCCCGTAGCTAAGCTCACCTCGGTTCGTTTGTTTATTTCCTTGGCTGCTTCTCAACATTGGCCTTTAACATCAACTGGATATCAAGAATGCTTTCCTTCATGGTGATCTCCATGAAGAGGTGTATATAGAGCAACCACCTGGATTTGTTGCTCAGGGGGTGTATGGAAAAGTTTGTCATCTAAGAAAATCTCTATATGGTCTAAAGCAGAGTCCTCATGCCTGGTTTGGAAAATTTAGAGATGTAGTTCAAGAATTTGGGTTGAAGAAGAGCAAGTGTGATCACTCAATCTTTTACTGGTATTATTCTTCTAGTTGTCTATGTTGATGATATTGTTATTACAAGAGATGATTGTACTGGAATTTCTTCTCTCAAGCAATTTTTACATGCCAAGTTTCATACCAAAGACTTGGGACAATTGAAATACTTCTTAGGTGTAGAAGTAGCTAAAAGCAAGAATGGGATTTTCTTATCTCAAAGAAAGTATGTACTTGACCTACTTGCAAAAACTGGTAAGTTGGGAGCAAAACCGTGTGGCACACCAATGGCTCCTTATGCACATCTTACTAAGGATGATGCTGACCCTTTTGATGATCCAGAAAGATGCAAAAGATTGGTTGGGAAATTGAACTACCTTACTATGACTCATCCAGATATTGCCCTATGCAGACAGTATTGTTAGTCAATTCATGTCTGTACCAACAGTCAAACATTGGGCTGCTTTGGAACAAATTGTGTTATTTTAAAGGAGCCCCTGGCCTTGGCATATTGTATAGCGACCACAAACATACTCGTGTTGAATGTTTTGCAGATGCACATTGGGCAGGATCAAGAATTGATAGAAGATCAACTACTGGCTATTGCGCCTTTGTTGGTGGAAATCTAGTATCTTGGAGTAAGAATCAAAATGTTGATTCTCGATCTAGTGCAGAGTCCGAGTATAGAGCTATGGCTCAATCCACATGTGAAATACTATGGATACAACACCTTTTAGCTGAGGTTGGTTTGAATCCTTCTTTTCCAGCAAAACTTTGGTGTGATAATCAAGCTGCTCTACACATTGCCTCAAATCTAGTGTATCATGAACGGACAAAACATACCGAGGTCGATTGTCACTTTGTGCGTGAGAAGATTGAAGAGAACATGATTTATACTACTATGTGAAGACAGGAGAGCAATTGAGTGATATATTCACGAAGGCTTTGAATGGAACTCGGGTGGAATATATTTGTAACAAGTTTGGCATGATTAATATCTATGCTCCAACTTGAGGGGGAGTGTTACAAAATGTACAGTCATATCTACTCATAATATTCATAGCATAATCATAGATAGAGATCTTTAGGGATCTTAGAGATAATTAGAGATATTTTCTGATTTTATTTCCTTAGATAGATTTAATTGTACACCTACAAATAGCTCTTATTCTTGGAATAATACGACAAGGAAATTGGTCCATTGTCTCTGTGTTTTACACAAATAAAGCAGTAAACAAATCAATTCTCTTTGCTGTCTGATATATTGTATATTGTTGGATGAGAAGCTGAATGAATTTGTTCAGCGATCCAGTTTCTAATGTGACATGCTGAACTAATTTGAAGCACTGCAGTCATTGAGAATCAAGTTCCGGAAAGGATAATTTCATTTTTACGACAAGCGATCAGCTTGAAACAAAGTTTAAAATAGTGAAAATAAGAGAAGTTACTTTCAATAATTGTTATTTTTAAGATGTTGCTTATCTAAGAATGGGTATGCTCATCTTTCCATGAAGAGCAAAAATGGGCAACCAACCTGTTTGTCAGCACTAGTGCTTTCGAAAGATGACTTCGAAACTGCGTGATAACTAGTGAAACCACCTGCAAGAATAAACTATATCACAGCAATTGGTATATTGATATTAACATATTCATTTGGATGCTTCCATAAAAATACAACGAACTACCTGATTCATGGCGATATATGCATTCCCTTTCTGAATAAATACTCGTCGACCTGCCACAAGCTCTGGTACCTCCTCAAATGGAACCTTGAGTTATTAAAACCAAAATAATATAAGAGAAACCTCAACCAGAACCTCCTAAAGCAAAATCTCATTCAAACAAGATAAACAGAGTCCTTTTTGCCGCTTTATTTTCCTAGCATAAATATAATTGAAAACCTGTCTTATAGTCCATACTGAGCCAATCATGAAAAATGTTCAGCCACACCAAGAGATCTACACTCAAAATCATAGCCACTTCTATTTCTTACAATCCCCAACAAGCATGCTGGTCAAACCAATGAAGTTTCTTAAGCAAATTAATCTGTCGATTCATACACATGTAGCTATTATGCAACAATTCTTATGATTCTGAAATGGAAGTATACAAGTATAATATGGTCAGCAACATCTTTCTTTTGCACTCTTCTACATAGATGTTCATGCAGACCCATTGGTGTCTTGGCTGATGTTGCTCAGGCTTAAGTATGGGTATACTGGTGCATAACTAGAGGTTAGGTTCTTCATTACATAAAATTTAGGATTCAGAGGTATGGATCTCAGAGTGGGTAAGGATGCTGGGGTACGGCAAATAAATGGGTATTATGACATTTATACATATGTATCTGATCAATTAAAAGTTGTTGAACTAAAACTAATAAATTTAATTCTTTATAAATACCTAATATTCTATTCATAAGATATCTCATGTATAGCAAAGCGTTCATACTTTATATGAATACATGCCACAAACTAAAAAATAAAGCCAAATATCCAATCAATCTATATTTCTTGGTCATAGATGTAACCAAAGTACCCAAAATAAGTTGACCAAATCCGGTGCGGATCCGACACCCAAATCGTATCAGATCTACTTGAGTGCAGTAGAAATTTTAAAGGGTCCAAGCTACATAGCTATTGGCTCCTTTATTACTTCCTTTTTCTTTTACCAGGGGGGTTAAGCATTGCAAAAGTCAAGAGCATACCTTGTAAAAGATAGCATCAGCTGCAAATAATCAAATCATGAAGTTAATGACTTAAATAGTGTCAAAATAGATGTTCACGATTGGAATTACAAAAGAGTAATACTACTTGTAATAGGTTGGCCTATGGCGCGTGCAACTTGGTTCAATTTGTCCTTCACACTCTGCATCATAAGCAGTCAACCGTAAATAAAATATTTATCACCAAAAGATTCATCATTTCACCCAAAAGTAAAACTTCAAAGTACTGGTATTAAGAGAACAAAACCCTTTTAAAAATGTGACTTGTAGCATATTTACCTCATATTCAGCATTGCTCACAGCTTTGTATGGAAGATCAAACTCTGCCATTAGCGCCCTCTGCGTCCAAATTTATTATATCACAAACAATAAGCATAAAGATGTTGTGAGAGGAAAAGAAAATGTGCCAGTAAGTAAATCAAACCTGAATTTCAGGAGCTTCATAGCGGAAACGGTAACGAAATAAGGTAGTTTCAATAGAAAGAAACCATTTTCTTAACTCCTCCCTAAAAGATTAAGTTATATATATTAAACAATCCTTTCTTAGAGAAACTAAAAAATGGAAAAGGCAAAAAGATAGTACTCACGTCCTGCAATAAACAAGTCGCAAGACAAAATGTGAAATTATGTCCTTATTAACAAGCTCAGATGAATGTTGATGCCTCATATTTGTTTTCCACAGATCCAACACCTAATTTTGCAACCAGTAAAATCAATACAAATGTAGGAAGAAATGAAATAAAATAAAATATACTAGTCAACTAAAATAGAGTTACCAATTTCTCCATTTTATCGGGCTTCTTTCCTCTAGACAAAGCATCCGAAATTCCTTTGAGAACTGAATTGAATATATAATAATCAGCACTAGCGGTTCATAAAAATATGTAACAGATCTGAAAAATATACTAGTTTTAGTACCTCGGAGGCGATCGACGGCGTAAAGCTCGAAATCTTCAAGACGGACTTCAAGTGGAGGGGAAGAGAGATAGAGAGGGAGAGTTGGAACGACGCCATTGGATACCAAAGATTTCCTCTGAGACCGTACAGCTTCCATCCTTTTTGTTTCGACTATCAATTTCACGATTCAACACTAACGCTGCTATATGAGTATGTGTATGAGTAAATGGGTCAAGTACAAAATGGCGGGAAACATTTCCCTCCAGTCCCTCCTCAAACCCTTTCGTGCTGCACTTCGCCAGGCCCATTCACTATCCTTAAAATTTTGGTTTTGATTTTTTTTGTCCCTCATAAAAAAAATATATATATACAAATACAATAAAGGAATTCATTTATTTATTTTATACTAATAAATATAGTCATATTTTTTTACATAAAAAGTAGCTCAAATTTTTTATAAAAAATGCAATATGTAGCCACGCAAAACCGTGGGTAAAGCTGTAACTTTTGTTGTGAGTACTAGGGGTGTTCATGGTTTGAATAAAAACCAAACCAAACCGATTAAATAAACCAATTTTATTTGGATTTGATTTGGTTTTAGATTTTTATAAACCGATAATATTTGGTTTGGTTATGATTTTGTTTAAAAAACAAAAAAAATAACCGAACAGAACCGACAAATTATATACATATATTTTATTATTATACGTACATAATATATTATTTTTATAAACAATTTTAAAAATCTTATATATGTTTTCATCAAAATTTATTTATAATTTACTTATGATAGCAAAAATACCCAAGGTGAGAACATTTATTTTATTGCTTTCATGTATATGAGTGTCTATGACAATACTATGTGGAACTGACGGTCTCTTCCTTTTAGGCTAAAATAGTGATTTTAGAAGCTTTATTCATAGTAAATTCAGTGATCGTAAATGTCAGTCATTCTAATTATTTTTCATTTTGAATTGATTGTTGTCACTTTTTTCACGTTTTGAAGAAATTATTCCTTTTATTTTTGTGCATGGTTGATAATTGAATAACCGAATCAAATTGAACCGAAATTAATAACAACCAAATCGATAAATGTATATTATATTTGGTTTGGTTTTGATAATTTTAGAACCGATTAAGTTGGTTTGGTTTTTGTTTTAACCAATAACCAACCCAAATCGACCCGTGAACACCCCTAGTGTGTATCGTCACTATATAAACAGTTTTCAAGGTATTCCTAGCATTAAAAATGGAATTAACATAACGGAGCAAATTTCTACCTATTTCGTATATGTAACAAAAAAACTCAACAAAAATAATTGTCGTACATGTAATGTATCGATATTGTATAAATAATCATGCAATGTAACGATATTGTATACATAATATATAACCATGTATAGATAATGTATATCTATGTATCAAAATGTATATACATCCATATACATTATTTATATAATGCATATACATTGTATAAATAGATTATGTGATATTGTATAATTATGTATAAATGTGTATTTATGACACATAGTGTATGTATTAATATTGTATGATAAAAAAAGATTGCATGTACTTGTAATGTATATATATATATATTACCATCTTTAGAAGATCAAAATTCTTTCAAGCCTATAACACCCCAGTTTTTGAAAAAAAAGAAAAAAATGCAGTTTTAAAATTTTTCTGGTGCCAGTAACGACGGAGGCCATCTACGGACCGTAGGTGGAGTGACGGGCCGTAGATGGGAACCGTCGATGGCCCTGTCAACTTTATGAATTTTGAGTTTCTGAACCTTGACCTACGGAATAGCAGGACGGTTCGTAGTTCGGTTGACGGGCCGTAGATGGGTTCCGTAGATGCCTTCCAGACTTAGCCAAATTTTCAGTCCAAAATGAACTTTCTGAATTGATTGACGGAAGAGCAGGACGGTCCGTCAATGGATGTACGGATCGTAGATCCTGTTCGTCGATTGGCCCCGACAATATTATTTAAGGGCTTTTTGGACTTTTCCCTAAATGTTTATTCCTTATCCTAGACGATTTTGCCCCTTAACCCTGGCCTTATTTATACTTTCTAAGCCCTAATCCCTTCATTCCAACTCTCCTCTCCTAAAAATATTCCTCCCTCTAGAAGAACTAGAAGAAGAAGAAGAAGAGAGCTAGGGTTCTCATCAAGGGCATCAATCCTGCTTTTATTTCAAGGCATTGGCATTAAGGATGATAGTATTTACCATTTGGAGTCTTTCCTCCAATGGGTCCTCTTTTCCTTAAGGTTTTCAAGGTTTAGTCTTGCCCAAGAGAGCTAGGGTTTTGACAAATTCTTATGGGTTCTTCATTATGCTTTCCATTGTTGATGTTATGGTTGATAGTGCACGATCTAGCGTGGTAAAGTAAGCTAGTGCACGATTTAGCGTGATTTACATGCAACTTGACGAATCCCATGAGTCCATGCTAAGTTTCCCCCAAATTATGATTATGCTTATGTTTGTGGGTTGATTTGAGAAGAAGATGAATTGTATGAACTCTTTATGAATTGAGTTAAGGATTATGATTATCAAGCTATGAATTTCATGTAAGACTATGAATGATGAAAAGAGGATATTTTATGAAAAAATGCATGTTCAATCAAAAATCTATGATGTTCCTCTATTATGTGGGTTCCCTCAATCACGACTAAATTGCCTTGATTTACGGCTTTCTAAGTATTAGCTTGCATTGAATTGCATGTTTTGAGGTGAAGCTTATGAACCCATGATTTATGAGTTAAGAGCATGATGAGCTATTATGTAAATATGAAGCTTATGAACTCATGTATGTTTTATGAAGTTTATGATATGTTAATGGAAATGTTGAGTTGTGAAAGGGTTTCTCATGTAATGCTCAACCTATGAATGTGAAAGGTTTTCTCATGCGAAATGATTCATAACTTGTTGAAAGATTTGCTCAACTAAGCTTGAATCCACGATTAATGAGCTATTCTATGAAGGGACAAGAGGCGATACCCATGTTCCCTAATGTAGACAAGAGGCGATTACCCATGTCTACTAATAATGAAATCATGACTAAGGATAGACAAGAGGCGATTACCCATGTCTACCTAAGATAAAATGAACTATGATAAATCTGTGGGAAGTATGCTTAGTACCGAGTGGACAAGTGGTGATTACCCATGTCCCATAACCTATGTGCCACCATAGGGTGATCGTCTATGATAAACACTAGCTAGTGGATCCACATAAGCCAAGAAGTTCATGGTCTTACCTTGGCAAGTAGGACACCCCTTTTCGGTGTGGGGCAGACACCGGATTCCATGTTGATAGCTCACATGGTCTCATATGTCGGTTAAGGCTATTTCCCCACAGTTAATGAACTTAAGTGTTCTTATGATGATGTAAAGTAAAGGAAAGATGAATAGCTTGTCTTGGCCATGGTTTATGCTTCACGTTTCTTATGTTCTATCATGTTTTAGCTTGGCCATTATATGTCATGATTATATGTCATTCTAGCAAGTTTTATATGCCCTATGTGCATTGCTATCATATTTGGTACTTGATTGTACTAACGCATACTCTTGCCTACATTGATTCTATTGATGTAGGGCTTGGCGGCTCCTCTCATCCCACTCGTGGCTAGTCAATTCAAGTGATCGTGAAGACTTGGTGAGGCCTCCTATGTCCGAGGGCCTAACCTTGTTACATTTTCATGCTTTCCATTATTTTGGATATTGTACTGGGCTGCGTCCCAAACCTTCATTTCTATTCTATTATGTTAGATGGCTTGAGACATGAGATGTAGACTTCTGTTGTTTTGATTAAAGCTTAGATATAAAATGCTCTTCTGAACTCTTGCTTCTCTATTATCTTGTATGTTATGTATGCTAAGGGCTTGTATGAGGCCTCTCGGGGTCTTGTACGCCGTGTTACATCTAGGGGCTACCCTGGGTCGTGACAAAGCCATCCTCCTATTAAGTCACAATAGTTAGAGACGGTTGATGTTTCATTAAAAGGTGAAATCTCTCGGTAGATTTTTGAATCCTAGAGAATGAATAATGGTACACTTCAACATTTATATAAATCAATGTATTTTTGAATTTAACCACTTGCAAAATTTGAATAATATCTCTTATATTATACTAGAAGAAGATAATTTGGAGAAGAAATCATTAATCGAAGAGAAGAAAAATAGAAAGAAAGAAAAGAAGAAAGAAGAAGGGAAAGCAGCGAAGGGTCAATCAATGTAATAAATCAATGATTTTTAGGAAAAAATTCAAGTTTTTCGATATATTATTCAATCAAAATGATTTACGTTGGAGACACACCAAATTTTAAAATTGAAATTAAATTTTCAAGTGAGTTGTTTAAATTTCGTGATCAATGAACATTTAATTGAGATGAAAAGGAATTATAATCACATCATACCTTAGCAGTTTTTTTAAAAAATAAATGTAGAAAATGTCAATTCAAACACATTTGGGGGTAAAATGTTCCATAACAAAGGCGACTCCGTACCCAAGGGGACTCTAACCCAAGATCTCTTGGTTAAGGATGAAGGAGTACTTACCACTCCACTACAATCCTTATTAGTGATATATTCCTTTATTAGTAGTATGTAAATTTTTTTAAAAGAAAATGTGTACTTCAATAAGAAAGCAGTCCGCCTACTCATAACTAAGTGAACCGAATGGCTACTTTTGGTAATGAATATTAATTAGGTTGTATTTGGTAAAATTTTTTTGACTCAAAGGACATTTTGCTTAATTTTTCCTAAAAAAAATCTTTAAAGACTTGACTTTCTTCCTCTTTATGTATAAAACAAATATATTTTTATTTTTCTACTCATCAAATGATTATAAACAATTTTTTATGCTTAATTGCCTCTCAACTGTAATTTTTCTTCTTTTTCATTTTTCTCGTTCTTTATTTTTCTTTTATGTATTATTTTTTTTCTCTTTTTTTAAAATTAAAAGGATGGGTCAATCTGTTAATAATAAAATGAACCAACTATTACAATCTAATCTCAAGCAAAAAAAAAAGAACCCGATCCAATTAACGATAAAACACCTAATCTATTTTAGGAAACTAAATCAAAAATACAAAACTAGAAAAGGGGCTGGAGCTGGATCATCTTCTTCACCCCTCCATCTTAATCCTAGTCAAACTATTTTCATCATACAATCGACCTTACCTTGCTCCAGCTTCCTAATCCTTCGTTGGCGACCTTGAAACAACCAACCTATACAATGAGTTTTGGGTGTATTTCACATCGGACGTTGACAAGTCTCACCAACATCGTGAAATCATCCCATTCGGAGACTTCTCCAACTAGTGTATCATCATCGAAGCTTCAAGTTAGGTGATGTCCTCAATCTTTAGTATGTAGTATCTTTTACCTAAATTAGACCTCATATCTTTCATCCCTTATCTTTGACAGATTGACCTCAACAAGGAGCTAATACCACTGTCTAAAGCCTTGGGACAAAATTACTTCAGTCTACCTCACGTACGCTGCCTGTTATGATAGCTTCCTCACTAATTTTCGTGCATCTTGCCTCTGTATGTGGTATTTGTTCTAGCTAATTGAAACCTGTTCCTCTGTATTGCCTTGAAATTCAGAAGTGACAAGAGAACTTGATATTGTATCACCCATTATGTTCAAAGTTTTCATTTTGTAACTTTCGTATCCTTAGATTAGGAATTTGTATTTTGTCCATATTTAATAATGTCTTAGCTTCACTAGGTAAAGCTTGTAAATCATTAAAATTTATAGTATCAGTACCTGCAAAAGAAAAAACAATGTTACCCATAAAATCTGCTAGTTTGTTTCCCTCTCTCAAAGAGTGTTCAATGGCCACCTCCAACCCTTCCCTAAGAACTTGAATTCTTCTGATCTCCAATGCCACCTCCCAAGGAATGTTCCAAGACCCTTCTATCATATTCTTGGCAGCTAATGAGTCAGTTTCCAAAATCAGTGGAAATACATTATGATTTTTGCAATATTCCAGACCTAATCTCAGAGCTACTATTTCTGCTACTAGATTGTTTGACACTCCAATCACCTTTCCTTCAACATGTATAAGATCACCTTGATCATTTCGAATACAAAATGTAGTAGAGCTTGGTCCAGAATTACCTTTTGAAGCTCCATCTATATTGCACTTGAAAGTATTCTCCGTATGTAATTTCCAATAAACCACCTTACAACCTAACCTAGGAGTATAATCTCCCAAGAATCTCACCAAATCAGACCAGTTATTAGGTAGATTATACATCCATGAATATAGATGCTTTGCTAACAAAATTAAATTCTTGCCTATCCCTCCCCTCATATTCAAATAAGACATTGTGCCACCAAATTTAATAGCATTTCTTCTTTTCCATATTTTCCCAATATGAACATTGGTACAACTATTAACAATGGCTTAAGTTTTGCTGATGCTTCTGCTTTTCACAATTTATATACATTGTCTTTCAAATGCAAGAAAAGACCATCCACTCTTACTGTGTCTGCACAATATCCTCATAAAGAATTAGATACTGAACATCTAATGAAAAGATGTTCAATAGTCTCGTGAACTCCATCCTCACAACAACCACACACCACCCCATCACACATCCTATTTCTGACAAGAACTTCTCCAATAGGTAGTCTTTGTTTCCAAAGTCTCCATATGAAAAATGATATCTTAAAAGGGATCCCTGTATTCCAGATATAGCTGAAGTTCATACATAAACCATGTTTCTCTCTCAGAAACTCCTAAGCAGAATCCACTGTGAATTTTCCATCTGCATTTAGCATCCACCTAGGTTTGTCCCACTGATCTTCATCCTTTGAACTCCCCACAAGCTGTATGACATGTCTGCTAACTTCATCCCCAAAACTAGTTTGCAGCATGTCAGAATTCCACTCCCCATTCAAATAGCACTGTCTAACTTCATCAGTTGCAAGTTTCTAGCAGTGTCAATATGTAATATGTAGTGGAGGGCTCCTAACTGTGACCAGTTGTTACACCAGACACTTGAATAGCCACATTTTGGTTCCCACCAAATATTTTGGTATATCAAGTCTCTAGCTTCCAACATATACTTCCAAGTTAATGAACCCCTTTTCCATTCAACCAATTGAGGCCTCTCTTTTTTGCAATATTTAGTCCTTATAAAATTTGACCACAGAGTCTTCTGTGTTCTAAACACCCACCAAAATAAAGCTTTTGAAATATCAAACAGAGATCCAAAGCCCAATCCACCCTCAACCTTGGGTTTACAGATCTCAGACCAAGCCACCCAATGCTTGTTATCTCCTACTTCTCTAAACCTCCAGAAAAATTTAGCAAAGACTCTATGCAAGTCATGAATAACACATCTTGGGGGAATAATAGCAGACATGAGATAGATAGAAATGTTGTTTAAAAGATTTTGAATTAACACTGCCTTACCTCCAAAAGACAGTAACTTCCCCTTCCATGCTTGTAGCTTGTTTTGGACCTTTTTCATCAATTCAGCAACATGTACTTTTTTCTTCTTAGCATGACCAATAGGACATTCTAAATACATTATTGGAGATTTCCCTCTAGTAAAATCAGTCTTCTCTTCAATATTAGAAATCAAATGTTGTGCTATCTTATGATAGACAAAAAAGGAGCTCTTTTCTTTTTTAATCATCTGCCCTGACTGCTTCTCATAATCCCTCAGAGTTGTCATCAATTCCTCTAGGGACTTCCCATCTGTAGAAGTGAAGATAATAGTATCATCTGCATATGCAAGATGATTAACCTGATCACTCCATTTAGGCAACCCAAATCCCTTATAGACCTCATTACAGAACAAAACATTTAAACCTCTTGAAAGCACTTCAACATTTATAATGAACAAAGCAAGGATAATGGGGGTCCCCTTGCTTCACTCCCCTAGTTGAGTGAAAGAAGCCAGTAGCCTGCCTATTTAGAAGAATAGAATACCAGTTGTTAGCAACCAATCTCCAAATTTTATCAACAACCCCAGCATCAAAAATATTCTTTCCAACACTTTTATCAAAAAATTCCAATCCACCCTGTCATAGGCCTTTGCCATATTAAGCTTGATCACTATATTTGCTGGTTTACCTCTCTTACTAATATCAGAAATAATTTTCTGAGCAAGCAACACATTTTCAGTGATACTTCTTCCTTTCACAAAACCAAATTGGTTTTGGAAAATCAAAGAGGGAAGAATAGCCCCAATTCTATCATTCATCACCATGGAAATTACTTTGTTGATGAAATTATTCAGACTAATTGGCCTCATGTCTGAGAACAACTGTATTATATTTTTCTTAGGCAGTAGTACCAAATTAGTATATGTAATAGACTTGGGAAGAGTGGCCCCTTTAAAGAAAGCACCAATCATTTTAACTACATCATCACCAACAGTATCCCAACATTGCTGAAAAAATGCCCATTAAACCCATCAGGGCCACTTGCACTGTTTCCATTAAGTTCAAACGCAGCCTTCTTGACCTCCTCTTTTGTAGGATGTGCATTTAGTTTACTGTTGTCCCCTTCATTAACACTCTGCTGAATATATCTCAATTAAGAGATTTCCTCACCATTATGATTGCCAGTGAATTGCTTTTGAAAGTACTCCTGAGCAACTGTTGCCACCTGCTCTACTCCTTCCACCCATACTTCTTTCATATTCTAAATTCTGTTAATATTCAGCCTTTTTCTCTTGCCTTTAACTAAGCTGTGAAAGAACCTTGTATTTTTTTCTCTCTGTAAACCATTGAATACCTGCTTTCTGTCTCCAATACTCTTCTTCAAAATGCACATATTTCTTTAACTCTGCATGGGCCTTATGAAGTATTCTTCTATTTTCTGCAGTTGGGGCAACTTCAAATAACTCTTCCTTCACTCTAACAATCTCCTCCCTGATAGATAATTGTTTGAAGATGTCTCCAAAAGATACCTTACTCCAATTTGACAAGGCAGATTTAGTCTTCTTCATTTTTTGTTTCCAACTAATAAATACATCTACCTCATCTGATACCCAACTTTCCTTTATTACCTGCTGAAAATCAAATTTTTCTGTCCAAACTTTAAGAAACCTGAAAGGTCTTTTTTTAAAAATAATTCTCTTTTCTTTTTTGTTTCTTCTCTTTTATTTTCTTTTTTCTCAACTTATATTTTTTAAAAAAAAATTCTTCTATTCATTTTTTTTTAAAAAAACTTCTTCTTTTTCTATTTTTTTCTTAACTTTTATTATTATTTGCTAATGAACCGAAAGTTGAGTAATTTGTAAAGAAGATATTTTTTCTTTGACATGTAAGTAAACTTAAGGATTCTATTTCCAAGTTAGTTAACAACAATTATAATAGAAATCGACCACATATTTCATGTAAGAAAATGATACATGTTATTATCGATTTAATTTTGATAGAGTAGTCTATGGAGAAGAATATCATAGTTTTGTTATAGTGTTGCCCATGAGGCCTAAGTTATTTTATAAGCCCTGAGCTACGTGTTGTCTCTAAGACAAGAGTTATAGAGTATTCCATAAGTTAGACATAGTGAAATAGTGTAAACTGTCGTCCATGAGGCATATGTTTTTTTTAAAAACCCTTGAGCTATATTTTACCTCTAAGGCAACAATTATTTCATTCCTAACTTCAAACAACCAATAGGGGACCTACACCTCCTACCATAGAGAGCCTCAAACAGAGCCATCTGACTCGAGTGATAACTATTATTATAAGCAAACTCGAGTGATAACTATTATTATGGCTTTAATAGAATGGACCCCAAGACCTGAATGCCCAAAATGCAAACCTTGAGAAGTGTGACCTGAACTCTGTCCACCGTGGACACCATAACCTACCTCAGAACCACTTGGAACTTAAGGTGCTTCCGCCATGGGTCCGATAGGTCGAGAGTAAGAATGACCCCTACTGAGATGATACCCACCTCGAGGGGAAATGTTGTCACTGTTGTACTGATGATGAGACCTCTTACCACTACCTCTATAAGTCCCAAAGCACGCCTTCTCTACTGCCCTTACATGACTAATAACCTGGGGAAAGGTTGACTCAGCTGCTATCCAGAGCTTCAATGCTAAATGGAGAGGTAAAGTTACTCCCCTGATGAACCCCTGACTCAAATCCTACTCGCATGACTAATAACGTAGGGAAAGGTAGAGTTGGCTTCTATCAAGTGCTCCGATGCAAGAAGGAGTGGTAAAGTCAATCCCTTGATGAACCCTTGACTCAAATCTTGCTCGATAGTAAACAATGTGGGAGTATGGTCGGCCCACTCGAGAAACTTGATCACGTACTAGATAACTAACAAGGAACCCTACTAGAGACCTAAAAATCCAACTCTAGGCTGAGAACCACTCGACGCACCCAAAACCACACCTGTCTGTGGTGTATCCTTGAAGAGACCTAGAATTTCCAATGCCAAATCCAAAGGAGTTGAGGGTGCCACTAACCCTGTTAGAGCCTGGGCTGCCCCAATAGCCTCTAGGTGCTAATGAACATCTCCAACCTCAAGGTTTGCACCTAGCAGAGGCACTCAAGCCTCACCATGTACTGAAATCCTAGTAATATGTGTTGATGCCCCACTTGTGTCCATTGAATACCTCAAGCTATCTATCTAAGAAATAATGAATTCAAATAAGCATTTAGAGGTTGATCGAAGCAAATGCACACGGTAAGGAATCAAGAATGGGATTTCTAGGAATGCTCTATATCCTCCCAAAGATAGGATATAGACGTCTCCACATAGATCCGTAGGAATCCACTAGGCATTTGATCTTGTACCAATGATATCGGTCAACCTAGAGCTCTGATACCATCTGTCATGACCCAAAATCGCAGGTCATGATGGCACCTACTAACATCCCACTAGTAGGTAAGCCGAGCCTATAGCCCAGAACTAGAAGTAACAGCTTACCACGCGGAAGAGAAACATAAGAAAAGCAAGGAACAAATATCAAAGTAAAAGAGAGAGGTAGAATCAAATTATACATAAAAAACCCTAAGACATGGTATCAGTTGGTATTCGAAAAACTAATCAAGATAGGAGTACAAGGTAAATACAAATATACAAAACCATCTCCGGATAAAAAATAAAGACTAGTTTAGGCCTAACAGAGATAAAAGGACAGTTTCGCATGCCAAAAGGTCACCCCAAGTCTTTGATCCAAAGATTCTTTGCATGAAGGACATGATAATGATGAGAACTCGTACTATGATCTGTAGGGTGCAGAAGTGTAGTATGAATACCAATAAGTCATACTCAGTAGGCATAGGCCACTAAGCTCCAAAGACAAAGCATGTATAAATAGCAGGTAAAGAAGGAATGTACAGTACAAGTAGCTAAAGAAGAGATGTCGCGTAATAAAAGTAACAGAGACAAAGAAATAGGATTAAAAAATACAAGTAACTGAGGTAAGGGAACGTACTTGGAGACTCTAGCCCAAAAAACTAATCACAACAAGATTCTACTACGGAAGTCAACTAAACCAAAGATATACTAATGGTAACCACCACTACACATCATATCAGCCAAAAGACCAATCCAACCAAATCAAATCTAGAAGTATCGATATAGAGGAAATCAAAGGGGACTAATCTAAGCCAATCGTATAACCAACTATCAAATTGACACAAAATACACAGTTATAATCAAACAATAACCTAACTGAACCCCATAAGCCTAGAAGGTACACAACAACAAACATAACCTATCTGGCCTCTCATAAGATCGACAGGTGCAAACAGTAACTAATTATACTGGTGATGTATATGAATGCAAGTTATGCAATAGAAACCAATAGTGCCAAGTGCCACAAAAAGTGTATACACCTACCTCCTACGCATGGCATGCTAGGTAGGACCCACGCAAACACCCTTCCTCATGTTCAATACGTCACACAAATGAATTGACCATAGGGGACTTGAGAAGTCTATATATACTGCCTGGTCCCGAATTAGGGCTTTCATAATCGATCCTCATGGATTTGCTCTGTCATGGTACCAGAGATGTATATATATAAACCGAATCAGTATAGAAAGGGTCGGCGATTCCTCCATCCGATCAAGTAAAAATTGTGTACATCCTCAATACCTCTTTTATCTCAAAGATTCACTTATCAATGTAGTAAAGGTGGTACGGCTCCCATCAAAACCAATTTTAAGAGTAAAAATGCAAAATCATATTTTCTCAAAAAATGGTAGTGAAAATCAATGCATTTATTGGGATCGTACCACAAAATATGTGAAAGTGAGTACTAATGCAATGCATGCCATCACCAACATCGATACAATAACATTTACACAACCTAAACCTCATAACCGACATTACCATGCTACCACAACATAAAAACTAACCTGGAATCTAGCTGGTCCTCGACCAAGGCATCGGGCCCAATCATATTGCAACATACACGTCAATAATACCATAATATGATAACCATAACTGAGGAACTTATAAATAATCTGACAACCAAAAAGATAGATCAAAAATTTCAGTCTTAACCCAAAAATACTACTCAAGTGAAAACTGAGTACAACTAATACCAACCTACGACAATAATAAGCAATTAAGGTTCCATGCACTAGAAGAGGGTAGCAGTCCATATCAATTATTACAAGGAGCAACAATATTAACTAAGGATCAATAAAACTTATTCTACGACACTTAGATCACCACACTATCCTAAGGCCTTAAACATCAACTTCGAAGAGGCAAACAACACTGAGTTAAGCCATAAGCAAGGTCAAAAGTTGGTAAGTCCTCCTCATCCGGGGACTTCATAGAGTAGTCAATAACTAAGTTTTACGTTAGCACAGTTAATTTCTTTGAGGCAGCTGGGGGCCATAATAATTTATTTTTTCCAATTAGTAGAGGCTTCACTTCATACATTAATTATTCAGTTCCATAGATTTTTCAGTCATTTCATTCAAATATATGTTAAGTATTTGCTTCAGTTAATTATGTTTTAGCTTCCGTTTACACTTCATAGAATGTGAGTATAGTTATAAGAAAAATGCTAGTACTAAGGATTCGATTGGGGTCATTCGTGATTCTAAGTGTCGGTCATAACTAGGGTGTAGACTCGAATCGTGACAATTTTTGGTGACCTATTCTTATCCTATCTAATGCCTTTAACAACTACACTACAATCAATAGGGTCATCTTTGTTGTGGCTCAAAATTAATAATCATGTCTCACCTAGGTCAGTATATAATGTATAATCATTTTCCCCACACAAAACCAATAAATGACTGATATGGCATGTCGTTACTAAAAAATTGACTTATGAGAAATATTCATATGATGGAACTCTTATCAACAATAGTGCATATGCACTAACACTTCATAAACCATATAACATAGAAGTATGTTCTGCATAGAATAAATGGCACGTAATTAGTGAATCACGTAGAATGTACCCTATGACTTAGGGATTTGTGGTGCAATAAGATGCAAGTAATCGACCCCTAAAGAGAGCAAGCATGCAAGCCATTTGGCCTATGGAACAAATGGCATACATACCCTTAAGTCATAAACATGTAATAAAGATACTTTTACAAGTACGTAAACTTATAATACATACATATGGATTCCATAATTACTTAATCTTGTGGGTATCTAGTTCCTCTTTAACTATAAGACATCTCGTGAAATTATCTAGCCTTGATTTAAAATTTGTAGTGTATGTAGCATATATATATATCATCATATAACACATAAGTCTTTACCGTATAAAACATGTTACATGTAATCCATTAATTTGATGAAACTTACTTTTATAGGTTGTTCGCTTACAATACAAATACCGTGAAATTGAATGATCTTCAAAATAGGCAGACAATATATAATTAGTAAGCTATGAAACAAGTGACTATTGACAGTTAAGTTGTAGACAAGTAAAATATAAATGAGTGGCAATACTATTTTGCAAATACTATTACTTAGCCTCACGATCTAATCTTAGATTACCTTTATCAAGTAGAATCGACTTGACGATAAAGTGGAATATGGATCAGAAGTAACTTCTTATAGCTTTACTTTATAGGATGAGCTACGAGGTAAAAGAATAATAATAATCTTAAATGCCTAATAGCCTCCTGATTATAAGTGTAGTGCACGACACACCAATAAGCAAGACTCTACTAGACATAACTTGTAGACTCCCTAGAACACGACATGCTTTGATACCAAGTTTTTCACACAACTTGGCGAAGTGTGACTGACACCCGGTATCTCACCTGACCAAGTGAACCAAACATAACTTGCATAATATTACTCCTAAACCTCTTAGACCGACAAGGATGCTATAGACACACATATGCTCAACTAATAAAGAAAGTTGAATGGACCAAGAAGGTCTGTATAGAGGATCGCCTGCATGAAACCATCCCAACACAGATACATACATAAGGCTAACAACAACCTTGATAAGGACACTCAAAATATACTGGCACACACCACAAGTCTATAAACCTCTAAGATGGTCGTATCTATCATGTGGCCAGGACAAGGCCCCGACCTACCCATCAGTGTCATGTGCAACTATAACTTCAAGCCACAGACATAGGAGCTCCATAAGGAGTGGAGCTTACCAAAAAATGTTGAACTCGACAATGCCTAATAGAGGGGTCTATTTGAGCCTCTACCTAGACCTGCAACATAAAATGCAGTGCCCCCATAAATAGGGATAGCAGTACAAATGAAATCTATTGATATGTAAGGCATGAATAAACATAAACTCAATTGTAAAAAATAAAGGTATAAGAGTGAACCTAAAACCTGAATGCCACATTGGGCAAACAACCTATAACTCAAGAACTACAGAAGGTCTCATATCAATATGTATAGTATAATGCTCAGATATATTGCCGAATACAACCCTCAATGTACATATATAGCCTAAAACAGTCCCAACCCATCCGATTATAGCTCGATGGTGTTCAACCTCACATATATTACCATATAAGGCCATCACCCAACCGATTCTAACTCATTGGTGTTCATATCTTTAGTGTATGCCATATAAGGCCATCGTCCAACCGATTATAGCTCAGTGGTGTTCATATCTTTTATTTATGTCATACAAGGCCATCATCTAACTGATTATAGTTTTATGATGTTCATATCTTGTATTTATGTCATATAAGGACATAGCCCAACGGATTATCGCTCGGTGGTGTTCATATCTCATGTGCATGCCATATAAAGCCATTACCTAATTGATTATAGCTCGGTGATGTTCATATCTTCTATTTGTGCCATATAAGTCCATCTTCCAAGTGATTATATCTCGATGGTGTATATGAATCATTGAATTCAAAATAAGGCATGCGCAACTAATTATAACCCAATGGTATTCTTATGCTTATGCTTGTATATGTGCATTACTTAACTCAAGTGACTCAACAATTCTTCTCTTTTATTAATATTGCAGCCTCAACTTAACTTCTACAAATAGGCTCAAGGATGATTAGAAACATTTCTCAACTTAACTTTCTGACTCAATAAGATTGGAGATTCGTCTTGCCTATTCAAAGTCAATACTACATCTTTAGTATCTTTCCTTGGAAGATCATTTGTGAATAAGGAATTAATATCTCATTCAATGTTTCTCGTCATTAATTTCAGTATTATTTCTTTAACTAACGCCAATAATTAACATAACTAGAGCCTCAATCCTTCCCTCGATTTAATTTTTCTGATTAGTCTCTCGATGCACACTTTAGGAATTAAATCTTTGATTTTGACTTCGTGAACTTACACAATCAGCTCAATATCAATAAGACATTGATAAGAAAGAGATAGTCTAACTCAACGATTCTCAAGAATAGAGTACGTATGATAACACTTCTCTTCAACTCTTTCTCTATATATGTCGCAAGGGATTTGATCTGAGGCCAAAAATATATTTTCTTATCATTAATTGCCTCAAATTTAGTATTTATGTTTGTCCTTTTTGATTATGAATTTTATGAATTGTGCTAAATAGTGTATTTTATTTGTAGGATTAAATTGGTGTGAAGTTGAAAAAGTTTGGAGCTAAAACGAATTAAAAATTGAAGATTCTAAAAGGAAAATCAAGCAGACAACTTAATGGATTAAAGTGAATATTATATTAATATTTATATGTATTCAAATTTGCTTAGAATTGAAAGGAAGTGAATGTTGATATGAGCAATAGCCTGCTGCTACGTGGCGCAGATTGAAGGCCCTGCAATGTTGAGGCGGCGACAAAGTGAAGTTCACGCGGACGTAGGAATCCAATTCCGTTTTGGTTTTGGGTTCCTAATTTATTTTGGACTCAGTTATTTTATTCAGGATTTTCTACATCTATAAATAGTCCATAGAAATAATTATTGAAAAAAAAAGCTTTTTAAGGAAGACACTTTGTAAGGAAAAATTGTCAATACTTTTTAGGGTTCTTTTCTTTCTTAGGTATTAGTAGATAAAGACCCTTGTTCTGGGGCTACGGCCATGGGTAATTGTTGAACATCGATTGTTTTGAATTAATGTTGGTTATCGTTTAAATTACTTTTGTATTATTGTTTTAGTATTTCATGCTTGATCACCATAGAAATAAATCTATTGTCTATTCTTGGACTCGAGAGATAAAGAGGTAGATAGACCAAAGAATGCAAAGAGCTTGTTCTAACTTTGTTTAGATTCGTGTTCAGGAGTGACGCCCGGACGAACACCTCGCTTGGTTACGAAACAGGATGAAATATAAATGCTCGCCCATTAGGACTGCCTATCCCCGCTCAACGATGTAGTTAGACAGCTAGTTGGAGTAGGCGATTAGAGGTCGAGAGATCATGATCATAAAATCAACCCTGTAAATCAGTAATTTGATAACCTTAGTTAATTCATTACATGAGATGCGATACATGAAACCTATACATGTTGCAGCCCTGGAATTGTCCCAATCACTGTAAGTTAATTTTAGTATTTAATTCTTGCATTCTTTTATTTCTTTTAACACTCTTAAATAAATAATTTGACTAGTATAATTTAGTAAATAGTTAATTGACAAGTCTCTGTGGGTTCGATATTCCGGTTCTTAAAGAGCCACTTATTACTTCTGCGACCACGTACACTTGCGTGTGCAATTGGAAGCAACAGGATTCATGCTGAAATTGACAAGGATAACCATTACATACCTTACATCAATTCACTCGGTAACACAATGAACTTAGCCCATTACAACACCTTAATCTACAACAACCAATAATAGAGCCAACGTTAAGTTAAAGGATAGTTAGAACCCAAAATAAAATTATTTCAAAGGTATTACATGGAAGGATGACAAAGGTTTTACTAGGATTGATATCAGCTAATTAGACAGACTTCTTAAAGAGTAGAAACATTTTTGAAAATGTTCTACTAGCACAAAAAAATATCAAGAATATTGGAATGAGAACCAAATCAGCCAATGTGGTGGTTAAGCTGGATATGACAACTATGTTATAGTCTTGGGTATTCCTAACTAAAGTATTAAGATAGTTTGTTTTCTGTAAAATAATCATTGATATGGTGTAAATAATTAGTATTTTATTCTTTTGAATGGAAGACTCATGCCTTCTTTAAATTCACCAGAGGGGTAAAGCATGGAGATCCCTTATCCCCGACTTTGTTTGTGATAGTTGTAGAGGCCCTAGCAAGGAGCTTCAATGCATTGTATTAAAAGTGCAATTTTATATCTTATGGAATGGTTAAATGGAGTCCAAAGATTAATTACCCGGCCTATGCAAATAATATCATTTTGTTCTCCTCAACAAATAAGAAGACTTTGAAGATGATGAAGGTAGCGTTGCATCACTATGAAAGAAGTTTAGGGTAGCAAATTAATCTAAAGAAAAGTGCATTTTACGTATATGACAAGGTTGACAGATAATGAGCGAAAAGAATCAAGGATGTAACCAAAATAAAGAAAGGGTCTTTTACTTTTATGTACCTTGAATATCATATGTTTTACATCATAAATATGATAGCTTAATATGATTCTTTTATTAATAAAATAGGGAAAAAATTAGGGTAAGTTACCTAAATCATATAGTGTAAAGATGAAATTAATATTTATTCCTACTTTTTTTCTAGTTACAATAATTCCTTAAAATTAACCAAATCCGGATACATTAATGAAAGCGCGAATACATTAATACAAGCACGAATACATTAATACATTAATATGAATACATTATTAAAATAAGAGATTTTAGTTATTCTTAAAAGATATAGGAGCAAATGAAAAATAATATACTTAAAACATTTATACTTTAGTAATTTTTCCAAAGAATTACACTATTGGCAAGGGAGACTATTATCTTTTGGGAAAATGGCAGTACTGATTGATAATGTGTTATCAAGTATTCCAGTTCATTTATTGTCTGCAGTAAATCCATTGGTAGGAGTTATAAGACAAATTCACAAGATATATACAAAGTTTTTTTGGAAATATTACCGTGCAGCTGATTGGAAATGGAGATAAAATGGAGCTGAAGAAGTCTTCTTTGATACCGATTTCATGACGTTCGTGAGAGCTTTAAGTGAAATTCGACCAAGTTCCAACTTATTTCTCCTTATCAGCAGTTGCTTTTGGTTGAGAGATTCACGATGGGACGTCACTGGTTATATAGCTTGCCAACAACTTGGATTGAGTAGAGATGATGAAGATGGAACCCGCTGAAGTTTGGTGGACAGAAGCTTCTTCTATGGAGTGTTTGTTCACTTTCCTTTTTACTGCTTTTTAGATTTTTTTGCCTCTCTTATTTTTTGCTTTGGGCTCGGATCATTCTGATTTGGTCCTTTTTGTACTATTTTTTTGTTTAATAATAAATGGGCTCATGGCCTTTGTTTTTTTAAATATTTTTTTAAAAAAATTTAGTTTCTTTGGAATAATTCAGTAGAGAGTAAAAGCCGCCAATGGGTGAGATGGGAGGCACTCTGCCTATCTAAGGAGGAAGGGGGTTGTATTTTAGATCTATGTTTGATGTATCAAATCCTCTATTTTGTAAAATTTGGTGGGATTTCAGGACATAAACCTCACAATTGGCATCATATATGATACATAGGTATTGTAAGAAGAATCACCCAGTAATTGCTCAAGCCAAGTATGGATCTCTAGTATGGAAAAAAATATTACACTTAGAGAATTGGTGGAGCACCAGATATGGTGGCAAATTAGAAATGAAAAATGCTAGCGCTTGGTTTGGTAACTGGACTTCCCTTAGAACTCTATATCATGTCACAACAGAAGCAACAAATGTGGAGGAAATTGAGGTGAATAACTTTGCTAATGCTACATGAGATCATGGAATAGTTAGAACTTTGCTTACCAATAGAGTTGGTAAATCACATCCAACAACAAATTAATCCTCCCAATGATACTGAGGAACTGGACGACACATGGTGGATGCTTGAGAAGAATGGTCAATTCTCAGTAAGGTCAGCATGGGAGTAGATTAGAAATAGAGAGGAGAAGGAACACTTTTTTAGATACATGTGGCCAAAAAGATTATCATTTAAACTCTCTTTCTTTATATTAAGGGCATGGAAGTTTAAAGTACCAACAGATGATGTGATACAGAGGATGGGGATTAATCTGGTATCCAAATATTGCTGTTGTACAAATTCTAAACAGGAAACTACAACACACATTCTTCTAACTGCTCCTATAGCTTTTAAAGATTTGGAGTTCTCTCTTCATGTGCAGATATTGACTGTTTTGTAATACAGCTAATCTCATTAATCATAAAATGGTGGACAACATCTTGCAAGGCAAAGTTGAAACTTATAACGATTACTACCCCAACAATCATAAATGGGAATTATGGAAGAGGAGAAACAATCTAAGACATGGCAAGTAGATATCACTTAACAAGCTGGTGTATCAGATTATAAACACTATAGGGCAGTTGCACAGACCAGTGAAGAAATCCACAAGGAAAGCCAGCCATGTTCTGTAATTGGCAAGGAATCCTAGAATAGACACACGTCTTCTTCAGGTTCAGTGAAGAAATCAAACCGACCAAATCTTCTTCTTGTTCTGCAACTACTCCTAAAGATTGATTATTGAAATTGTTTTACCACCCGAAAACGAGTAACAAGTCGAGCTTCTAACTTTTGAGTATAATACATCATGTAGCAGATTTAAAAATCGAGGAAAAATTTTGTTCTGAAAAAGTTGACATTTTCTACCATTTCCTTTACCAAAATAAAAATGTTTCAATCTCTGCCAATAAGTCTCACGTTATTGACCTCATTATAATTTTACAAGAAAACTTTCGAAGTTAATCCACAACTGAGAAAGCTCTGGTTATTTGTAATGAGAGGATTAAGAAAGCTCCACTTATCTACAATTCGGCCCTGATCAATGAAGTCAGATTATTGATAGGTTAGACGATTTGGTAACACAGTTTCTATACGCATTGATCATACATGTCAATGTTTATCAGCAAAGTTTCCACTGTGACATAGTTTTCACAAACTAAATGAAAACAAGCTAAGAAGTGCAGGCTGAAGAACATCACTTAGGGTACAGAATGTCATAATGCCCTGGGCGATACAGCAGGGTGATAGATAGATTTGTGGTCTTGGAAACATCACTATTTCCAACCTCGCTGCTAGTAGGAATAAAGTCATGGTGATTTACATTGATGCTGTTGTTCTCACAAGAGCTTCGGTCAAGATATACAACACGGATTGGTACACCCAATGCATCTGATAGGGCGATAATTTGCACATGATCACTCTCTTCACCCATGGGTTCCACAGCTGACTTGCAAAACTGTGTTTTCAAATAAGAAGGTGGGTTAGGACCTGGATTCTAACAGCAGTGGGACACCAAAAAGCTACCAGTTTAACATAACAGGTTGCAAGGAAGTACTCATACAAGTTTAGTTTATTTAGTGGACATTATGGTTAAAGTTAGACAATTTTAGGAATATGTTCATTGGTACAAAAATAAGTCTGAAAATACGAAAGAAGTTTTAAGAACAAACCTGCTCCACTGAGGTATTTGTTAGTCCTAGTATAAATGGTTCGAAAAACTCGGACCGCTTCCTTATTTCACCTGATGTCACAAATCTGAAGAACATAACAACTAAACAGCACACATCATCAGGTCACATAGAGAAGAATAAAGCACTTTATAATCTCACATTTAAAAAGGTCGCCAATCGCTCATACCATAGTCAGAGATTGACGGATCACGACTTCTGCACAGGAGTTCATCATGACTGCAATAAACAAACCAAGTTTATTCCTTGAGTACTGATTCCAGTTCACCAGCGGAAGCATTAAGATATTTGCCAGTTAAATGGAAATTCTAATTCGAAAATGTAAAATCCAAACCTTATGGAATCTTCGCTACCTTGAAGAACACTATCGAGTTGCTCGAGGAATAACTATTAGTCCAAAAAGATGAAACAGCCTCAGGGTGACAAATTTCATAATCAAATGAAGGAAATGATGCAAGATACTGATTTAGGCAATGCAGGAACGAAGTAACGAGCAAAGATTACTCAAGATATAGGGATACAACACATCTGAGTGATGATAAGATTAATAGTTATCAAAAGAGTGACATAATAGAATGGATGCACAAAAAGATGTAGAGTTAAGGGAGGAGAATTCAAGTTATGAAGCAACAGATGAACAAGTGGTGGTTTATGCAGAACCAGCACCTCTTTCCATTGATGACAGCAAATCAGAGGATTTCATGGAGTCACAAGTCACAATGAGAGTACACCTCAATGTTATCAAACTTAGTCAAATGTTTGGCGTTTCAAACAAGGGTTATGAAAATGAGTTCTATTCTCTGCTCATGAAGCTGGAACAGAACAGATTGAAGGAAATTCAGCAAGTTAAGGGCAGTTCCCCCACCAACAGAAACAACAACATGCCAAAGGAATGGAAGAATTTAATCTTTGATGTGAAATTCAAAGATGGAGAGCCTAGGACAAGAGGGAGAAATTTATCCATTGTGGAAGAATGATGGTTAAAATAATGACTTGGAATGTGAGGGGGTTAAATGATGTAGTTAGAAATGTGATAAATCAATGGGGGGCAGATGTTTATATTTTGGTGGAAACAAGCTAGAAGGTAATGTCAATAGGCTGCTCCAAAGCATTTGGAGCAATAGGTGGGCTGGAGAAATACAATTGGAAGCAGATGGCAGTAGTGGAGGGATCATCATTCTCTGGGATAAGAGGATTTGGGAGGGTGAGCTAGTAGAGAGTGGAGACCAATGTATTACTTGTAAACTGACAGGCAAAAATCAGAAACTAACATGGTTCTTGACAGCTGTTTATGCTAAATGCATTAGACTGGAAAGAAGAGATAAAATGCTACAAAAATCAACTTGGCTCTAGATTTTGAGGAGGTGGCAAGAAGGGAAGAGATAGGCTGGAGACAAAGATCAAGAATACAATGGCTGAAACAAGGGGATAAAAATACTAAGTACTTCCACAGAATTGCCACAACACATAAAAGGTTTAATTCCATTGACAACTTGACAGTGGGTGACAATAATATCAGCAATTCAATAGAAATTAAGGAGGCCATCCAAAGCTTTTACCAGAATTTTTCCAAGGAATCTGAAGTGTGGAGACCAGAATTGTTGCTTGACAATCCTACATGTTTAACTGAAGAAGAACAAGAGTGTTTACACACACATTTTGAAGAGAAGGAAATACTGGACAGTATCAAGCTATGTGCAATGGAAAAAGCTCCTGGGCCGGATGGTTTCCCAATGTCTTTTTATCTTGCTTTTTGGGATCTGCTTAAAGAGGATATTAAAAATACTTTACATGACTTTCATGTTAATCAAAGGACTGAGAAAAGCTTCAATGCAACTTATGTGGCTCTCATTCCTAAGAAAGCAGGGGCATCAGGACTGAAGGATTTCAGACCAATAAGTCTTATCACTGGCATATACAAGGTGATAGCAAAGCTATTGACTGAAAGGCTGAAAAAAGTGGTGGTCAAGCTAGTCAACAAACATCAAATGGCATTCATAAGAGGGAGGCAGATTATGGATGCTGCCCTCATTGCTAGTGAGTGTGTGGACTCTAGAATGAAAGGAGATAAACCTGGTGTCATGTGTAAGCTAGACATTGAAAAGGCTTATGACCATGTTAATTGGAATTTCTTGATGAGTATACTCAGACAAATGGGATTTGGAGAAAAATGGTTGGGCTGGATCAATTTTTGCATCACTACAATCAAATTTTCTGTTTTGGTGAATGGTGAACCAGTTGATTTTTTTCCATCCGGTAGGGGTCTTAGACAGGGAGATCCTCTATCCCCATTTCTTTTTGTGCTGGCAATGGAAGGATTTGATAGTATGATGAGGAGAGCAATTCAACACAGAAGGATCAATGGCTTTCAAATAGGAGGTGTTAGAGGTCAATATAAGGAAATATGTCATCTACTTTATGCAGATGATACAGTGATTTTTTGTGAACCTACCGAGGAACAGATAAGCCACATTAGATTGCTACTTCTGTTCTTTGAATCCACTTCTGGCCTGAAAGTAAATTGGGGAAAGAGCAATCTTTTTCCAATTAAGGAGGTGCTATACATCCAGAGTTTGGCACATATACTAGGATGCAAAGTGGAACATCTGCCTACAGTTTACTTGGGCATGCCTCTTGGCTACCAACATAAAGAGATAGCTATATGGGATGGCATAATAGAGAAGACAGAAAAAAGATTAACAAGGTGGAAGACTCAATACTTATCACTAGGAGGAAGACTCACTCTCAAAATCAGTCCTTGATTCTCTACCTACTTATGTAATGTCCCTGTTCCCCCTTCCCTGGAAGGTTCGGAAGAAACTGGACAAACTTAGAAGGAATTTCCTTTGGCATGGTTGTAAGGAGAACAATGGATACAACCTGGTGAAATGGGATACTACACTGAACAATAGATACTTGGGAGGTTTAGGCATCAAAAACCTAAAGAAACAAAATGATAGCCTTCTGATCAAATGGCTCTGGAGATATAATGATGAAAAACAGGCTTTATGGAAGGATGTAATTAAGTGCAAATATGGTGAGAACAACACTTGGTGCAGTAATGAAAGCTCTTTACCTTATGGGGTTGGGGTATGGAGAACAATCAGAAATCTTTGGCCAATAATAAACAAGAACACGGTAATTAAAGTGGGAGATGGGAGAAAAACAAAGTTTTGGGAAGATGCATGGAACAACCAGATCCCTTTGAAAGATATTTTCCCAGACCTCTGTTCACCATCTGTAACAACCCTCAAGCAACTGTCAGAGAGTGTTGGACTGAACAGGGATGGGATCTATCTTTTAGGAGATATTTGAATGATTGGGAAGTGGACAGAGTGGCCAACCTACTCCATGAAATAGGGGACTTCACAGGAACTACTTCAGCTCCAAATTCTATGAGATGGAAGCACAAAAAGGATGGGAACTTCTCCGTTAGAAGGATCTATGAAACAGTTAATACAGAACAAAACAAAAAACAACAAGGTTTATGGGAAAATTTCTAGAAAAACGTCGCACCAACAAAAGTCAAATGTTTCACATGGTTGGTTGTCAGAAAAGCTTGTTTGACACAAGAGGTTTTGAAGAAAAAGAGGAGAATTGTAGTATCCAGATGTCAACTTTGTGGGGAAATAGATGAGACAAATAGTCACCTTTTCTTGCATTGTAAATTCACTGCTCAGTTGTGGAATTTATTTCTTACTCTCACAGACACAAAATGGACCATGCCTGAGCACACTGCAGATTTGCTCAGTTGCTGGATTAGAAGAGGTGGAAGCAAGAGCCAGAAGAAATGGTGGAAAATCATTCCGCATTGCATCTGGTGGACTGTGTGGAAAGAGAGAAATAGCAGATGTTTTGAAGATAAGTCCAATTCCATTCATAGAGTTAAATGGAATTGTATTGTATCTTTTTTGTTTTGGTGTAAACAAACAAACATAGATGAATTAGAGCTTGTAGATCTGTTAGGCTCTCTGTAAGTAGTTTCTCCCTTAATTCTCTCTTCTTTTTTTTCTATCTTTTTTTTTTTTTGGCTCCTTTGAAGGTCTCCAGCATATCCTTAATGCTGAGGAATACAACATTACCAGTTTCAAAAAAAAAAAAAAAAGAGTGACATAATATAAGCTCCAACAACAAAAAAGTATCTGGTCCAACATATCATCAATATCAAATTTTTCCTTCTAAATTCACTTCCCACCAAACAAAAATGTAATTTAATCAAGAAGATTGCAACTCCTAGGCATGCAGTTTCCTTGGTTTTTGTTTTAAATTTAGATACTGAATACTCCTAATTAGTAATACAATTATCCCTTCTATCATCATAATTACCGAGGCCCTTACTGTGTATCTACATTTATGGAAAATACTGGCTAGTGATTATTGGTCAAATCCCTGCCATAAATTTTGAAGCAAAAATGTTTAGAAATGTCAGAATAAAATTAAAGGTGTGGAAGTCTGGAGCAGGAATGCGTGAGAAGATTAACTAAAAGCCCTTGCCCAAATTATGATGCAAAGAACTGCAACAAGCAAAATTTTCCTGGTATATATATCTGTGGAATGAACTATTCAAGATTCAGGGTCTTGAAACAAAAAAGATGTAGGAACACATCTCAAGAAAGATCAAGTTAAAATTAAGCAATAGAAGGTATTGGCTCAGGAACAACTTGGTATGACCCAAAAGAAAAGGAACATAGGGTTAATGTTCAAAAAAAAGCAGTGAAACTGGGAATTCAACCCAATCTACTCATGTATCAACTAAAAGTTGGTTAACGCCAACAAGTCTCACACTTGTCAAAGAAAATTATAGCATGAAGTTGCATATCTAGTTGGGAGTGAAAACACTCATGGAGCTTGAACTTTTGTAAAATTTTCTGGTAATTCACGATAATAAGATCATCTGGTTATTCCAACCTCCAGAATATAAATAAGAAACGATATGCCGATTTTATTCATGTAGAATTTGAGAAAGAAGAAAGGCTTCTTTGTATTTCATTATGTCTTTATATCCCATGAAGAAGGGCATTTATACAAGCGGATCCTAACTGATTACAATAAAAAAAAGTTATATCTATAATTACGCTGGGAAAAGGAAAAATAAAGTCTCCTGAAATCATGCTAATTAATTTACACAATCAACACTCCTCAAGTTGGAGCAAAGATGCCGCACTATGTTGCTCAGACTCTTAAAAAATGTTGCCACACCCATGTCGGATTCTCCAAAATACACTAATTTTGGAGGATCTAACGTGCACCCGGTGCCATTTTTGAAGAGTCCATAGGTCGTACATGCCCAACTTGCAAACCAAAATATGAAAAATCCTACTGAGGCCTTTTGTAAGCACATATGCTAGATATTTTTCTGACGGTACATGAAGCAATCAAGGTGCCACTAGTAACTTTCTCTATGATTAAATGTCGATCAACTTCACTATGTTTTGTTCGGTCAAATCATCGATTTCCAAACAAAGAAGTAGTTTTGAGTAGGACTACATGCATCAGAATGAATAATCGTATAAGGAGTAGTACTTTTATTATCACTCAAAAGGTAAGAGTTTCTAGTATGCTCGACATATTCACAAGCATCACAAAACAAAACGTCAAACTCAGTTCTGGAAAACATACTATAATATTAACTTCCGTAAAATAAAAAAGGATGGGTGCCCCAACCACCTATCCCACTGGATTATTTCTTTGGTTGACATTCTTATTTCCTCCAAAAAGAAAAAGCTAGACTAGAGTCTCAAGTCACATCAAACATATATAAGTCATCATGCAATTTACCACTATCTATTTGTTTGTAGATCCTTAAAAACATAATGATCAAGAAAGAACTCAATACCACAACTTAGTTCTTGGGTGATGGGGCTACCAGGCAAGAAGTTAACAAAAAACTCTGGTAAATGAAGAATGAATAATAATGTAATATCAGGTGAACAACAGATAACATAACTTGTTCTAGGGATGGGGATTAAAGAGGGCATTGGCTATTCTGACATAATTCCGTTTGGGACTAGGAGAGTAGTTTTGTAAGCTTTAGAGGAGCCTCTCATTTGTCCATTCGCACCAGAATCAACAATTCAAGAATTAAGGTGAGCAGTAAAGGCAGTGCTTGATTGCACATAATTAAATGTAGCAACAAAAGGTGAGTCAAGTTTGGTCAGTTGTCGCGAAGATGTTGAGTTTCATGATAAGTCAAAGTTTCTACACAAATCCTATCCCCCGTAATTTTAATTTTTAATAGAATTTCAAATCAAAAAATAGAATTTCCTAGAACTATAGAGGGAAAATATCTTCAAATCAGTCCCTCAGAGAATCTGGTGGACAATTTGGAAGGAGAGGAATGCTAGATGTTATGATAGCATAGAGAATAGTATGCAAAAGATTAAGCTAAACTGCCTTTTATTAATATGTAATCAAATATATTCAAATGACACTATCTCCATAATTGATGTTCTAGATTCAATTTAGGTAGGAGTTAGCAGGATTTTGAAGTAAATTATGTAAATATGGTTTTTATGTACTGTTTGTGAGAAATATATGAAGTTACCAGTTCCAAAAAAAAGTCCCTCAGAGAAGAAGAAAAATGGCATAATACAAACTTGGCCTGAGTTGGCAAGCAAGCACTCCAACTTTGAGAGTGCACATTTAGACACTCTCAAAGTTGGAGTGCTTAGTTGCTAGCTGAGGCCTAGTTTGAGTGTCTGTCTGTTTATATATTATGCTAAGAAAAAACTGGAAAAAAATCATGAGACAGATTTGTGTCACCGGAAAACCAGGTTTACCTCGCCAGAACCCTAGATTTGGGATCGAAAAATTCTAAAACTTGGTGGGTAGGCGAAAAATCCCATCGTAAGTAGCCTTTAGGGACAGCTTCAAGGGGAGAGCAAACTCTGCCTTTTTTTGAAAAAAAGGAATCCTAATACTACAGGGATAAAAACTCACCTCAATAGGAAACAATGACTCTAATACCATATAGAACTTGAGAGAGAAGTTCCTTGTATTTCAGTGTCTTTACATCTCATGACAAGGGGTATTTATACAAGTGAATCCTAACTGATTAAGGAAAGACAATCAATTATAATAAAAAGAAAATATTTTATTCTTATAATTAAGCTAGAAAAGAAAAAATAAAGTCTCCTAAAATCATGCTAATTAATCAACACAATCAACAACTCATTTCATTATTATTAAAGTGCATTAAACAGTATCTCCTTAAAATTCATCATTAGAGAGCAGCCCTAAACTAATCTTGCAGTACATGTTAAGCTTGGAACAGTGAAGAATTCCTTTAACCAACAAGTTTACCATTTCATGTTCAGTTGATGGTACATCATTTAAAACTTGGACACAATCAAACATACCAGGTATGCCAGAAAAATAGATTGAAAACTCTTAAGTTCAATGCATCAAGAAATGACAGAGTTTTATGCAAAGTGCACCTAACATGAAAGAAAGTAATTGCAAATATCAAGATAGAAAGACAAGTTACTGCAAAAAAGTCTTCAAAGGTGAATTCTGCATAGCCCAAACTTTGAAGTGTCTTCTTGCATTCCTCAATATTAGCTTTAATGTGATGAACTTCATTGTGATCTTGTGATTCCAGAATGTGCTCCTTTAGTTGAAACACATGATCCGTTAGTAACTAAAGATGCCAAAATCAAAGTCCATGCTAGAGAGTCACATGTGTTACAAAATAACATGCATAATAAGAAAATAAGCATACAAGGTAACCAAACATGAAACTGCGGAAAAAGCAATTCCCATCTCCACGCGTTCTTCTAATGGCAGCATATTGTTCACTCAGCACCTGCAGAAGTAGTTACATCAATTACTGAGAATGCAGAACAATCACCAAAAAGACATAAATATAATGTTCAAACCTTTATTTTCTTCAGCACAATTGAATTTCCCAGATGGTATTCAGCTTCTAACGAAGATAAAGGTTCCTGCAGATCATCTCCGCCAAAATACTCTAATTAATCAATGAATTTACTAAAGTTCAAGTAATTAGAGCAAACCTTGCAAGAAATTTTGTATCTTTAATTCTTTACAATATTTTCTATAAGGATCGTGAACAATCCCCAATGTTCCAGAAACCACAAGTTTGAAAGATATACACACAAGCACTTCATAAAACGCAGAAGAAATGGAAAACCACGGAGATACCACGGAATGATATATAAGCAAGGCAGAAAGATGAAAAATGTCTTAAATGCTAGCTTGCGAGAGGTTTCACAGCATGCAGATCCTTGCTGGCAACACAGTCAGTCAGGCCAAGTGAGAATGATAAATCAGGCGAAAACTCGAACTACGCACATACATACTATTGAAAAAATGCAGAGCCAACCGACATATAGAAACTGGTGCTATTGCGGCTACACCTCCTGATTTGACAAGAATACTACAGAGAATGGCATGAATTGGTAGGAAATACCATTCTGGCAAAATATGATGTGGGGGTCATTGGATTAACAAGTATTTAATTGTCAGGAAGAACCAAAACATTACGAGCACAAAAATTTCCACTTGGATAAAAGAACAGCAAAAGCTACCAAACAGCCAACCTACTAGATCCTTCACCTTCTATTATTGCTCATCAAACTATCCATAAATTGCAGTGCAGAGGTGAATCTTGAGAAAATCAAGCAAAATATATCAGTCCAGAAATATGTTGTACCCCTTTATTTACTGGAAAAGTCATGCCTTTTTTTTTTGGTTTCCAGAACACAAGAAAACTAATTGAATTAACACACTTTAGAGAATCAGGTAGAAGTATAATCAGCATAAATTATGTCAAAAATATTTCTGTTGATAAGCCTTTACCCTCAGATACATAATTAACTCATCTACAGAAGAAGAAGAAATTCCTTCAAGATTGTTAACAGAATTGACCTATGGGCCTATGCACAAACCAGTCAAAATAAAACTAACTCGTTCCCTATGGGCCTAGGCACAAATCTTCTAATTAGATACACCACATAGAAACTGCAGGAATCAGGTCAATTTGATTATAGAACACTAACATGTTGAGCAGGTAACTGAGATAGAAAGAACTATGGTTTTAAATCAAATTAGTACCTTGAATATAAACAACATAAATAATCAGAATCAAATAAGTTAATGCTTCCAAGACAGGATCACACTTGCCTTATCACCAACAAATGGAACTTTTACAGCTTGTTCAGCCTGTATGGCAGAGTGTTGTTGCATAATATCATCATCCTTGTATTTTTTCCAGTCATCAGTTTCAGATGTTTGAACAGATGTCAATGTTTCTTTTTCTGCATCACCCACATCCCCTTCCTGATCCTGCATATCTTTCTTCGTTTGATGGTAAGATCCGATATGTTTCCTGCTCAAAGACACAAATTATATTTGTGAATTGCACAAAATATAAGAGTAGTCTAGTGGATTTTATTTATAAATAACCAGATAAGAAAACAAATCATTGACCATTGGGAAAAAATCAGTACACTGAATATAGACTCCTTCTGCATTTAAGATATGCAGCAGCCAATTACTTTTTGCCAAAAAACGGTAGCAGCCAATTAATTTTTTGCCAAAAAACCGTAGCAGACAATTAAAAAGGACTAGTCAATGATAGTATTAACATTGCTACGAGCCTTTGACAATTAAAACATCTCATTGCAAAACCCCATCTACACAAAGAGGGGGGAAATAAATATTTACCAAAACATGGTAGCAAAGAATCTACACGTTAAAGGTATTAACAAGAAAATAAACCGCTGCTATCACAATCACCACCATCATTACCATGCTTGGGAGTTCATGGCAGTTTAATAGGAATGCAGTCCATGATAAGATAAAGAATAGAGTTTCTCTTGAGCTAAAAAAAAATATATATATAATTGCACCTTTAACTCCATCTCAAGTTTATGAAGATCAAAAATGTGAGAAAGAAACAATTGAAAATTTTGAGAGAGAAAAGAATGAGAGGAGAAAGGGAGTGCATGTTGACAACTCAAGAGAGAAAAAAGGAGAGGATGTGTTGTGTGAAGAAAATGGGATGTCAAGTGAGAAAAAAGTGAGATCGAGAGAAAAGAAAAGAGAGATGGCCATGACAACAAAAAGGAGAGGGATGGTCGTGAGGTAGAGAGAAAAACAAGATACTTTGAGTGAGCCCGCCGCAGTGTTTTGGACGGCAAAAAGCGATAAAAGGCGACAAGGGCCTGCCTCGCCACAAGGCGAGGCGAGCGGCGAGGCGCTTGCCTTTTTGAAGTGTGGCACCAATTAATACCAAAAAATTAAAATATTTAATTACATATGTAAATAATCAAAATCTCAATAGCAATAACATATTAACAAATATTTTAATTCAAAAACTGAAAATAAAGAGTACATACTAAAAGTCTAGAACTTGAATGAGAAAAAAACAAACAAAAGTCAAAACAGAGGTAGAAGTGACTCTGAAGTCTGAAGAAGAAGGAAAAAGAAACTGAGGAAGAAGAAATATGTATTGGTTGGACTTTGGAGTAGCCGGAAAAGTCTGGCGGGTCACCGGAGGAGTCTAGTCGAAAATCCTAAAATTACCTTTTAACTTTTAAAACCCTAAATTGGTCGCCTTTTTTTTTAAGAAAATACAAAAGGCGATGCCTTTCCCGCATTTCTTGCCTCTCACCTCTCGCCTTTTGTCGCCATGGCGTCGCCTTTTGAAGATCGCCTCGCCACAAAGCTAAAAGGCGATGAAGGGTCGCCTTGCCTCGCCTCTCGCCATTGGCGACGAGGCGATTGCCTTTCACAAGTGAGGTTATTTCTTATTCTAACTCTAACATTCCTACTTCTTCTAGTTGTTTTGACTCTCTCAAGTACTCATGGGAAAGTTTGCATTGAAAATCCATCATTAAATGAACATAATCCTAAGGTGGTCGATACCGCATGTTCCATTGAGCAAGTGCATGTTGATGAGAACGATAAAGATAAAGAGAAAAGAGAATTATTTTGGGTCTGTCCAAAATAAGAGTCATGAAAAAAAGTTCAACAATGTAGTTGTGGATCTAAGACCAATGAGAGGGATGGTCGTGAGAGAGAAAAACAAGATAGTTTGAGTGAGGTTATTTCTTGTTCTAACTCTAACATTCCTACTTCTTCTTCTAGTTGTTTTGACTCTCTTGTAAGTACTCATGGAAAAGTTTACATTGAAAAATGAAATGAACATAATCCTAAGGTAGTCGCTACCACATGTCCCATTGAGCAAGTGCATGTTGATAGGAACAATAAAGATAAAGAGAATTATTTTGGGTCTGTCCAAGATAAGAGTCATGACAAAAATCATGAGTTATTTATTGCTTAACAAAGAAATGTCTAGGAGAATGAATTTTATTCCCCACCCTCATGGGAAAATACAAGATGTATACATGTACTTGCTCCATGATTTTAAGGAACTTTTGTAATCAGAGGGAAACCTGTGAAGATAATCGGAATGATCATTCAAGAAATTTTTGCTAGAGGTAGTATGATACGGGGATTAGATAGGAGGCTGCAGTCTTTAAATTTTCATCCTATGTAAAGCAGCTTGGTTAGTCAGTAGCTACGTAGCAAGTCTTCACTGATTCCGGGCATGTCCAGTATAGTGAAGACTAATTTTGATCTTGAGTAAGCTGTAAATATCTTATTATGGAAATAAAACATTAAAAATTCAGTTAATTACCAAAAAATAAGTTCCTTGTAGAATTTCAAGTCATTATATGTTGTTCAATGCATATCTCACAAGTCACAACTATAAGATCTGCAAAGATACAAAATTCAGTGTGCTGAACAAAGCATTCAGATGAGATCCTCTGAGTTGTGGGAATTAGCCTAGTGCTAGCAGTAGTCATTTGGTTAAGTTCAGATTGAAAAACTGTAAAGAGCTCTCTACATATTCAATAAAAATTTTCTGCCGCACCCATAACCCCTATAAAAAATTTTTGGTTGAAATATACAAAGTATTATGTCATTTTGGGAAACTACGATGATAACTTGTCACTCTTTTTTTCTTCTCTTTATCAAAATAATGGATAAGCTGCATTAGTTTTCACAAGTTAATTGGTCAGTCATTCAGAACACAATTGACATTACTCTATACTCATTACTATGTGCATCACAAAGATAATTCATACCAATTAAGCAACAAACATAAACATAAGAAAGCAACAAACATAAACATAAGGGGATCCAAATGGTATAAGCAATTTAAACAAGATATCAAAAAACAAAATCCAAATTCTTGAAATTCATATTCATACCTAATAAAATTGACTTGTGAAGAGCAATCGAGTAGTGAGTAGAACAAGTGCAGTGAAGTAAATCAGATCTCCGGGAAGATAACTACGGATCGGTTTCTGACTTGTGAAGAGCAATCAACGTCACAAGTACATCAACTCACAAAATTTATCCTCTTTTACTTTTATGACTGGAACCCTTTCGTTTTCTCTCTTCTTCTTTCTCTACCTGATTTTGCACATATACCCCCTCAGTTTTATTTTTTACTAGTCAAACTCTCTCCAATCATTCCCCTATTAATTCTATACAAAAGTGCATTTCATCCATATCATTTTTAATCTTCCATTTATATAAAACATCTTTTTATACTATATTTTTTTAGTTTTTGTATTTCTAGATTTTTATTTAAGTAGAATTATCCTTTTATAAGTTTGTTTCAAAGTCTAATGTTATTTTTTTATGATTGTTTTTTTTATGAAGTAAGTTGTTTCATTATTGGCATCAAAAAGATGCAAAGAGTACAAAAAGAGATATGCTAGCTCCATTACATATAGAAGTTAAAACCCGAGAGCCAGCCACAAAATCAAAAAATCTAGAGAAGAGTTAAACATGACTTTTTTATGATTGTTATTTTAATATTACATACATTTAGGGGCCATTTGATAGCTGGTTAGAATTACGAGGATATAAGTAATGTAGAAATTAGTTATGAGTAAATCTATTTATTATTTTTGCAAGTATTAGTTATGTGAGAATTAGTTATTCATGTATTAGTTTTTTTTATGTATTAGTTATTCCACCTTCTATCCTACATAAAATAATACATAAATAATCTCATAACTTATACATACATTAGTTATGCGAGTTTCTAAATTGTCAATCAAACGTCGTATTAATTTTATACATGAATAACTTAGTCTCTATCTACCTACCAAACGTCGTGTAAGTTATACGAAAAATAATAATGGATAACTTGGATCTTATCCAGCTACCAAACGACCCCTAAGTATGTATGTATGAATGTATTATGTGCATACATATTTAAGTTTCACTTATCTCTTAGGCACAATACATTAACGTACTCTTTAACTGTACCTCAACTGATATCAATGCTCTTCAACTTATGGGTGTGCACAAATAAACATGTAAACTTGTATAAAGTTAAACAAGTAGACACATGGCATAATACCAATCACTTTGAGTGTATCTCACGTGAATTGTCATGTAGAACGTGTATGTCTACTTATTCAATTTTATATAAGTTTAAGTATCTACTTTGGTATACCCAAAGTTGGAGGGCGTAGATGATAGTTGAAGCCAAGTTAGAAAGGCGCGTGTATGTAATTATGCATATCTCTTATTAACTATGTAGATAAATATATTTTTAGTGTCATTAATGAAATATTTTTAAATTATAATTTAAAATTTATTTACAATATAAATAGATAATCTTTTAAGAAATTGTTATGAAATATATCCTTTTTTTTTATTAAGTATTTTTTGTTACTTGCATCAAAATATGATTATAAGGTTATCACATTATAGATTTCGTCAAAATTAATAATATTATTTTTTATTATGTTCATTTGTTTCATTATTGAACGACATTAAGTTATATACTCAATCAAAAAAAAATCTTTTTCTTTTTTGGACGAAATTAATATTGTTTTAATAGAAAATTTGTTATATAGATTAAAAGTTAAAATATTATGATTTTGAAAGAAATATATGTAACATCTCGAAAATGCAAATGACAACTTGGAAATTTAAAAGTTCCTGAAAGTTCCTGGTGCAGTGTTGTACGAGTGTCATGTATGAGTCGTACATGCTTCCACGGGTCGTGGAAAGATAGTCGTGGATGACACTTAGAAAATTGAGTTTCAGTAACTTGTTACATGTAACACCTCGGATTTCAAAAAGAGAAAAGATTGTAGGAAATTTTGTTTACTAGTTCAGGTCTATGAAACCAGTCTACGGTTCATAGAAATTTCTACTGATCGTAGACCAGTCTCGTAGGAAGGGAGAAAATAATTTTTTGAAAGATCAAGTTTCTAAACTTTTCTACGAGTGAACAGGACGGTTCGTCAAGTGATTTACGAGTCGTAGATGGGTCTCGTAGGTAGGTCCCAGACTTAGTGAAATTTTAAGGCCAAAGTTGAGTTAGGATTTACTCCAAGGTCTTCAATTCACCATTCATCTTGGGCTTTGAGTAGCAAGGTATGTGGGTATTCACGAGTCTATTCCTTTATGGGGTCCCCAAGGTTTTTGTAACACCTCGGAACTTGGAAAAAGGGAGAAAATAAATTTTTAGGCTGAGCTCTGTGTCTATGGTTCCCATCTACGAACTGTAGAAGCTTCTACGGCCCGTAAATGGCGACCGTAGGAAGTGGGGAAATAATTTTCTAAAATCAAGTCCTAGTATCCTTTGTACGATTCACTAGGATGGCCCGTCACTCTATGTATGAGTCGTAGGTAGGTCTCGTAGGTCACTCCCAGACTTAGTGAAATTTTAAAGCCTCAAGTTGGGTTATACAGTTTGTATCTACGGTTCGTAAAAGGACCTATGATCCGTAGATGGTGTCCGTCAAAAGTTGGCCAATAAAAAGGGGTTCTGAATCTTTCTACGGTTGACCAGTACGGTACGTAGAAGGACCTACGGACCATAGGTCCAAACCGTAGGTCTAGTCCGATGGTTATTTTAAAGGGGCTTTTGGGTCTTTTTCTAATTGTTTTAACCCAATACTATGTCGTTTTACCTTCTACCCTAAGTCCTATATAAACTTTTTACACCTCCAAATTACCCATTCACAACTTATTCTCCTAAATTTGCAAAACTTGACTAAATTCATCCTCCCAAATTCTCTCAAGTCTAAGGAAGAAGAAGAAGAGCTAGGGTTCCATTCAAGTCTCCAAATTCTCCATTTTCTTGGTCTTAAAGGATCAAGGTATGTGTGTATTCACCCATGGAGTCCTTCCCTCCATGGGGTCCCCAAAGATTTTAACTTCCCAATTCAATTTTCAATTGATCAATTAGGGTCTCAATTCAATGAATGTGGGTTTCATCTAATTATGATTAATTATGGTTAATTAAGTCTTCTAATGCATGAATTGATGTTAATCCATGATATTTAGTTAAAATTGCATTGACTCTTGCCTAAATTATGTTTTTTCAACTATGATCTTATGATGAACCCATGAATCCATGAATAAGGAAATTATGAAGATATTCATGTTTTATGAAATGACTTGGTTGTGACAAGAGTGGTCATCGCTTGAGGGATTGTCCATCTAGATTTGACAAGCGAAAAGATGGTAGAAAAGCTTCGCCTAGTGGTTCGGGTTCAAGTGATCCAAAGCAAAATTGATTCCATGCACTTCAAACTCGTCATGATCAAGATGGTTCTCCCGATGTTGTTACCTATGTTGAAAGTTTTTCATCTTGATGGTTATGCTTTGCTTGATCTCGGTGCTACCTTGTCTTTTGTGATGCCATATGTAGCTATGAGGTTTGATGTTCTTTCAGATGTGTTGATAGACCCTTTTGCTGTCGCTACTTCTATTGGTGAATCTATTTTGGCTAAGAAAGTCTATAGAAGTTGTCCCGTCTCCTTACCCCATAGAGTCACTCATGTTGATCATGCAGAACTTGATATGTTAGATTTTGATGTTATTCTTGGTATGGATTGGCTCCATTCTTGTTATGCTTCTATTGATTGTAGAACCCGAGTGGTCAAGTTCCAATTTCCAAATGAACCTGTCCTAGAGTGGAAAGGGAGAAATTCTATGCCTAAGGGTCAATTTGTTTCTTGTCTTAAGGCTATAAAGATGATTTCTAAGGGTTGCATATACCATCTTGTAAGGGTTAGGGATATGGATTCTGAAACCCCTATCTTTGAATCGGTCCCCATTGTTAATGAGTTTCCAGAAGTATTTCCCGATGATTTACCCGGTGTTCCTCCCGAAAGGGAAATGGACTTCGGTATTGGCCTTCTCCCTGATACGCAACCTATCTCTATTCCTCCTTACTATATGGCTCGGTAGAACTTAAGGAATTAAAAGAGCAATTGAAGGATTTGATGGATAAGGGTTTCATCCGACCGAGTATCTCTCCATGGGGTGCTCCAGTTTTGTTTGTTCAAAAGAAAGACGGTTCACTATGCATGTTTATTGACTATCAACAATTGAACAAGGTCACCATTAAGAATAAGTATCCTCTTCCAAGGATAGAATATTTGTTCGACCAATTCCAAGGAGCGAGTTACTTCTCTAAGATTGACCTCCGGTCGGGTTATCACCAATTGAGGGTGAAGGAAGGTGACATTCCAAAAATGACTTTTCGAACTCGGTATGGTCATTATGAGTATTTGGTAATGTCATTTAGTTTGACAAATGCTTTGGCCGCATGTATGGACTTGATGAATAGAGTGTTTAGACAATATCTTGACATGTTTGTGATTGTGTTTATCGATGACATTTTGATTTACTCAAGGAGTGAGGATGAACACACCAATCATTTGAGGATTGTGTTGCAAGTCCTCAAGGACCAACAACTCTTTGCGAAGTTTAATAAATGTGAATTTTGGTTGAGATCTATGGCTTTTCTCGATCACATTGTTTCCAGTAAGGGTATTGAGGTAGATTCGAAGAAGATGGATGTGGTTAAGAGTTGGCTAAGACCTCTATCCCCTTTGGATATTCGAAGTTTCTTGGGTTTGGCTGGTTATTATAGAAGGTTTGTGGAAGGGTTTTCTTCGATTGCCTCTCCCTTGACGACATTGACCTAAAAGAAAGTTAAGTTCGTATGGTCTGAAGCGTGTGAGAAGAGTTTCCAAGAATTGAAAGATAAACTTACCTCCGCTCCGGTGTTAACTCTACTAGAAGGGTCTGATGGGTTTGTTGTTTATTGTGATGCTTCAAGAGTAGGACTAGGGTGTGTTCTTATGCAAAATGGAAATGTTATTGCTTATGCTTCACAACAACTTAAAATTCACGAAAGGAACTATCCTACCCATGATTTGGAATTTGCGGCAGTTGTGTTTGCCTTAAAGATTTGGAGGCATTACTTATATAGTGTTCATGTTGATATCTTTATCGACCACAAAAGTTTGCAACATATGTTCAAGCAAAATGATCTAAATCTTCGCCAAAGGAGGTGACTTGAATTGCTAAAGGATTACAATATGAGTGTCATCACCCCGACAAGGCAAATGTGATGGCGGATGCTCTTAGTCGGCTATCAATGGGTAGTGTTGCTCATGTTGAGGATGATAAAAAGGAGTTGGTTCGAGATGTTCATAGATTAGCCCGATTGGGTGTTTAGTTGGTTGATTCTACTAAAGGTGGTATTATGGTTCTTGATGGTTCAGAATCGTCCCTTGTGTTGGATGTGAAAGCCAAGCAAGGTCTTGATCCGATTTTGGTTGAGTTGAAGGAAGCAGTACTTAAAAGTCCGATGAGGCTTTCTCCCAATGGAGAGATGGTGTGCTTCGGTATTAAGGACATTTGTGTTACCCCAATATTAATGATTTGAGGGAGCAGATTTTGTTGGAAGCCCATAGTTCTCTATATGCCATTCACTGGGGAGCCACCAAGATGTATCGTGACTTGCGGGAGGTCTATTGGTAGAATGGGACGAAGAAGGACATTGCGGAATTTGTGGTTAAGTGTCCTAACTGTCAACAAGTGAAAGTTGAGCATCAAAAGCAGGGAGGTTTGTCCCAAGTTAGTAGTATTCCTACTTGGAAGTGGAAAGATCTTAATATGAACTTCATTGTTGGTTTACCCCGCACTCGGCGATAACATGACTCGATTTGGATTATAGTGGATCTTATGACGAAGTCAGCTTATTTTATTCCCGTCAAGGTTTCTTATTCGGTGGAGGACTATACTAAGTGTTAACTAAGGGAGATGCTTAGGTTGCATGGAGTGCCCCTATCCATTATATCCGATCGTGGTACCCAATTTACCTCTCAATTTTGGAAATCTTTCCAAAAGGGCCTTGGTACTCGTGTTTAGTACGGCCTTTCATCCTCAAACCGATGGGCAAGCAGAGCGTACTATCCAAACTTTAGAAGATATGTTGAGAGCTTGTGTGATTGACTTCAAGGGTAATTGGGATGATCATTTGCCTTTGATTGAGTTTGCTTATAATAATAGCTACCATTTGAGCATTGGTATGGCTCCATTTGAGGCTCTGTATGGTAGGAGGTGTAAATCTCCTAAAGGTTGGTTTGAAGTCGGTGAAGTTGCTTTGATCGGCCCCGAGTTGGTACATGAGGCTATGGAGAAAGTTCAGTGAATTAGGGAAAGGTTGAAAACGACTCAAAGTCGACAAAAGTCCTATGCCGATGTTAGAAGGAGAGACCTTGAGTTCAATGTTGATGATTGGGTCTACTTAAAAGTTTCACCCATGAAGGGTGTGATGAGGTTTGGGAAGAAAGGAAACGTAGTCCCTGTTATGTGGTCCTATATAAGATTTTGAGGCGTATTGGTAAAGTTGCTTATGAGCTTGATTTGCCTAATGACTTAGCATCAGTCCATCCTGTTTTCCTTGTCTTTTTGTTGAAGAAATGTGTTGGTGATCTGACATCTATTGTATCATTGGAGAATCTTGGTATAAAAGAAAGTCTTTCTCATGAAGAGATTTCGATTGAGATTTTGGACCGGCAAGTTAAGAAGTTAAGGAATAAAGAAGTTGCATCTGTAAAGGTCTTATGGAGGAATCAAAGAGTTGAGGTTGCTACTTGGGAAGTCGAGGCCGATATGATGTCCCGTTACCCCCATCTCTTTCCCTCCGATCCTATTCTAGCTAGAGGCATTTAGTTCCTCATGGTCCATCCTCATGTCTTAGTCATTCTCATTTTTCCTCATGCATGCATGCTCATGAAAACTTACCTTTGAGATTTTGATTTAGCCTTGATTGATTTCTTCATGACTATGTGCATTTTAGTATGATTTGCATACATGCCTTATGAAGTGATGTTTTGAATATGTTTAAGCTTGGAGTTGATGTTCCTCGTTGGTTATGTGTTGTTGATGAAGTTGCATTCTTGTTGAGTTGTCAGATCTCTTCCCCTACCCTCCTAGTGATGCCTTAAGTCCCATTTGAGGACGAATGTTCCCAAGGGGGAGATGTTGTAACACCTCAAGACTTGGAAAAAGGAGAAAATGAATTTTGGGCTGAGGTCTGTGTCTACGGTTCCCATCTACGAACCGTAGAAGCTTCTACAGACCGTAAATGACGACTGTAGTAAGTGGGGAAATAATTTTCTAAAATCAAGTCCCAGTATCCTTTGTATGGTTCACCAGGACGGCCCATCACCCTATGTACAAGTCATAGGTAGGTCTTGTAGGTCCCTCCCAGATTTAGTGAAATTTTAAATCCTCAGGTTGGGTTATATAGTTGGTATCTACGGTCCGTAAATGGACCTACAAACTGTAGATGGTGTCCGTCAAAAGTTGGCCGATAAAAAGAGGTTTTCAATCTTTCTACGGTTGACCAGTATGGTCCGTAGAAGGACCTACAGACCGTAGGTCGAGTTTGGTAGTTATTTTAAAGGGGCTTTTGGGTCTTTTCCTAATTGTTTTAACCCAATACTATGTCATTTTACCTTCTACCCTAAGCCCTATATAAACGTTTTAAACCTCCAAATTACCCATTCACAACTCATTCTCCTAAATTCCCCAAACTTGACTAAATTCATTCTCCCAAATTCTCTCAAGTCTAAGGAAGAAGAAGAAGAGGGTTCCATTCAAGTCTCCAGATTCTCTATTTCTTGGGCTTAAAGGATCAAGGTATGTGTGTATTCACCCATGGAGTCCTTCCCTCCATGGGGTCCCCAAAAATTTCAATTTCCTAAATCAATTTTCAATTTATCAATTAGGGTCTCAATTCAATGAATGTGGTTTTTATCTAATTATGATTGATTATGGTTAATTAAATCTTCTAATGCATGAATATATGTTAATTCATGATATTTAGTTGAAATTTCATTGACCCATGCCTAAATTATGTTATTCAACTATGATCTTATGATGAACTCATGAATCCATGGATTAGGAAATTATGAAGATATGCATGTTTTATGAAATGACTATGAATGAATTGATGATGCTTTGAAAAGAAAGTATTAAGGTTATTGTGAAAGGTTTTCTCACATGTTATGATGATCATGATTGTAAAAGTATTTCTCACAAAAGAATTCACATTGGTGAAAGGTTTTCTCATCCATGTTGAATTAGGTTTAAGGAGCTATTCTATGTTTTGATCTTGAAATGTGTGGATTGGTATTGATCATTGCCTTTCCCTATTTTAAATTGATATATGACTTTTATCTATTCCGTTGGGATTTAGACTTAGCACATAGGGCTTTGAGGTGGAAGATCAAATAAGGTATTCTCTAGTAGCAATCTCTAGTCCCAAACTACGTGCCCCCATAGGATTGTCTTAAATGACCTAGCTAGTGGATCCACTTTAGCAAATGATGATATGTACGGATCTACCTTGGTAAGTAGTTTCCCCTTCTTTCGGTATGAGGGATATACCGGATTCCATGATATAACTCTCATAGTCTTATTGTTGGTTAAAGCTAATATCCCATAAAATGATTATATTTTTTCTTCAAAGCTTTCCTTATGTCCTTTATGTTTAATGACTTGACCATGTTTTCATGATTTTCATATCATTTCTTCCTTAAAGCTCTCAAATGGTTTCAATATGATCATGCCTACTTATTTTAAGTCATTCATATTATCATGCCTATGTTTATGCATATTGCCTCATACTTAGTACATTCCATGTACTAACGCATACTTGTGCCTACATTTTCTCATGAATGTAGGGTCCGACGCTCCTACCTCACATACTCGTGGCTAGTTGGTTCTATAAACTTTGAAGATTGGTGAGTCCTCATGTTTCGAGGACCAAGACTCTTTTATTGCTTTATGTCATTTCCATTTCAGACCTTTTATGTGATGTATGTGTTACGTCCCAATCACTTTCTTATGATGTATTAGATGGCTTTTGAAACGTATGTAGACTTCCGCTTTGATTAAATTCCTTTGATGTTTGAAATGCTTTCTTTTGAGTTCTTTAAATTCTATTATCTTGTATGATGTATGCTCAATGGCTTGTGTAGGGCCTCCCGGGGTCCTATACGCCATGTTACGCCTAGTGTATGCATTGGGTCATGACAATTTTCAATTTCTCAATTCAATTTCAATTGATCAAGTTAGGGTTTTATTCAATCTTCATGGGTTCTCTTCAATTATGATTTTTATTGATTAATTCTTATCTTCTAATGCATGAATTGAAGTAATTACATGATTTTTAGTTGAATTCACAAGAACTCATGCATGATCCATGATTTTAGATTATGAACCCATGATGAAGCTTATGAACTATGAAATATGAATTTATATAGATATAAATATTTTTATGTAATTGATGTAAATGATTTGAGGATGCTTTGAGAGGAAAGTATCAATGTTATTGTGAAAGGTTTTCTCACATGCTACTATGACCATGATTGTGAAAGGTATTTCTCACTTATGGATTCACATTGGTGAAAGGTTTTCTCATCTATGTTGAATTGTGTTTTAAGAGCTATTCTATGCTTTGGTCTTAAGATGTGGATTGGCTTGTCTTTCCTATGTTATAATGATACTTGAATTTTATCTATTCCGTTGGGATTTAGACTTAGCACCGAGAGGGCTTGAGGTAAAGGCTTAATTAGGGTAGTCTCTAGTAGCAACCTCTAGTCCCTAACTACGTGCCCCCGTAGGAATTGTCTTAAATGACCTAGTTAGTGGGTCTACTTTAGCAAAAGATGATGTGTACAGGTTCTACCTTGACAAGTAGAATCCCCTTCTTTCGGTATGAGGGATATATGAGATTTCATGTTATAACTCAAATGGTCTTATTGTCGATTATAGCTAATATCCCACAAAATGAATATGTTTTTTTTTTAAAAAAGCTTTCTCATGTCTCTTGTTTTAAATTCATTGTTCATATCTTATGATTTATGTGATGTTGCTTCTTTAAGCCTTTAAATGTTCAAATGTTGGTCATGCATTACATTTTTAAACTCTTCGTGCTATTATGTCTATTTACGCATATTGCCCCATACTTAGTACATTCCATGTACTAATGCATATTTGTGCCTACATTGTCTCATTAATATATGGTCCGATGCTCCTACCTCTCACACTCGTGGCTAGTTGATCATCCTACCAGATTTGAAGAGTTGGTGAGTCCTCATGTTCCGAGGACCGAGACACATTTACTTGCTTTATGTCTATTCTAGTTTTCGGATGATGTATGTGGTGTATGGGTTACGTCCTAACCACTTTTTTTTATGTTTAGATGGCTTGTTGAGACTATGTTAGACTTCCGCTTTGTCAAACTCTTTTGATATTAGAATGCTACTTTTGAAATCTTTATTTCTATTATCTTGTATGATGTATGCTAAGTGGCTTGTGTAGGGCTTTTCGAGGTTCTATACGATATGTTAAGCCTAGGGTATACTTTGGGTCGTGACAAACTTGGTATTCAGAGCATAAGATTTAGAAAGGTCCTAGGATGTCTCACAAGCCACGTCAAGTAAAGTCTTATTCATGAGTGTGAACCGCGCCACGTTTATGAATAGGAGGCTATAAGTTGTTTAGGAAATTCCACTTCTTTCTTCATTCTACATTCGTGCGATAGAGTTTAACTCTATATGTCTCTATCCTAATCCTTATCTGATGCTTTTTTCAGGATATGGCCCCTCGAAGAGCATACGTTAGAAGGAATGCGGGTGAGAATGTGGAACAAAAAGCTCCTCAAGTTTCGATCGACCCTTTCTCCGAACAAGTGACTAATGCAGAATTTTGACACGCTTTTCAAGTATTGGCTCAAGCTATGACGGCTCAAGCCAATAGGGAGGCTAATTCTCCCATGAACCTGAATGTGGGTACGACAGCAACTAGAGTGGGGGACTTCACTAGAATGAATCACCCGGAGTTTCATGGTTCCAAGGTTGAGGAAGATCCTTAAGAGTTCATTGATGAGGTGTATAAGGTTTTGATGGTCATAAGAGTGACGCCGGTGGAAAAGCAAAATTGGCTGCTTATCAACTTAAGGGTGTTGCTCAAGTTTGGTTCAACCAATAGAAGGAAGAAAGGGCGGTTGATGCGGGTCCTCTTGATTGGGAGAGGTTTAAGGTTGCTTTTCTAAATATGTTCTTTTCCCTTGAGTTGAGGGAGGAAAAGGTGCTTGAGTTCATTACCTTCGTCAAGGTAATATGAATGTGAAAGAGTATGCTTTGAAATTCACACAAATGTCCAAATATGCCCCTACCATGGTTGCTGATCCTAGGGCAAGGATGAGTAAGTTTGTTTCGAGTGTGTCCGAAATGGTGGTTAAGGAATGCCATACCGTCATGTTGATCAAGAAAATAGATATTTCTCGTTTAATGACTCATGGTCAACAAATCGAAGAGGAAAAGCTTAAGGAAAGGTCTAGGGAGGCAAAGAGGGCAAATACTAGTGATAGTGACTTTTCACATTCGCGGTCCGATGGACATAGTCGTTCTAGGTTCCGACAAAGGTTTTCCGATCAAGGTTCTTCCAATGCTCCATCTCCTAAAGTCAACAAAGATAAGGTGTCTAACCCTAAGCCTCAAGGATAAAGTAGAGGTGGAAATGGATCATCGGTTCCCATATGTAAAAAGTGTGGCAAAATGGATCATCAGTTCCTACATGTAAATGTGTGGTAAGAGTCATTCGGGAAAATGTTTGATGGGTACGGATAATTGTTTTAGGTGTGGTAAAAGTGGTCACTGCTTGAGAGATTGTCCATCTAGAATTGACAAGGGAAAATATGGTAGGCAAGATCCGCCTAGTGGTTTGGGTTTGAGTGCTCCAAAGCAAAACCGATTCTATGCACTTCAAACTCGGCATGATCAAGAGGGTTCTCCCGATGTGGTTACCGGTATGTTGAAAGTCTTTTATCTTGATGTTTATGCTTTGCTTGATTCCGGTGCTACCTTGTCTTTTGTGATGCCATATGTGGCTATTATTGAGTGGTAGATTTGCACTCATTTAAGGTCCATTTAGCTCAATAATTAGTGTCCTTAATGCTTAATTTGTCCTATTTCAATAGAATGTTAATGATTTGCAGCTATGAAGGCAATTGGGCAAGGCAATGATGGATGTTTAAGAGTATGACCAAAAGTACAAAAAGAAGTGCAAAGTGAATATTGTTGATCGCCTAACATGAAGGGTGGATTGCCAACTAAGCACGACCTCACCCAAACTGGCAGGTACAGAGCACTGATATCTATCAAAGAAGGTCGGCGGACTCCAGTGAAGATGGCGATATGCTGAAAACAACGGCGACCCAAATGAATATCGCCCAACATGACAGTGTGCAAAGCAAAGCTACAATGCTTGAAAAGCGAACAAAGGTGGTACTCGGCGATTCACCGAGCATGAAAGGCTGACTTAATCGGTTCACCAATTGAGGTTCAAACACCTGAAACCTAGAGCAACACAAGGCGAGCTGAGGAAAGGAGGGCGACTCACCGAGCAGGTTTAGCGAGCCTGACTAAGGTCGCCGAGTCAGTCACTAAGTGGATTTTGGGCCAAAATTTGGAGAAAATATTAATAGCCCAAATGATGTCATTTGTAAAGGAGTTGGCGAGTGAGTTCAGAATTGAGTTTTATAGAGTTGGAGAAGACTTCACTATTGAAGAACACTTTTTCTAGCTTTTGGGGTTTTACAACTTGGTGTTGAATTTTGATAAATTGAAGTTGATTCTAAAGTGAGTTTACTCTTAATTGCTTGATTTCAAGTTGCCCATGGTTGCTTTCATAGAAGGTATAATTTCTTTAATTTTTGTGAAGGGTGGCTAAAACCCCAAGATCTAATGGTGCTTCAATGGGGTTGGGTGTTGATTTAATGTAGTAGGTATTGTTCTATGCTCTATTTTGTTGCGGTTCATGCATGAATTTGGTCTAATTACCATGGGGTTAATTTAAGGGTTAAGGTTGCAAACTTAATTCCTACTTTCGATCTCCGGTTGATGCTCGAAAGAGATTGATTGGAGTGGGTGATTAATTCAATACTAGCAATTTATGTTTGATGTCTGTAACTTTCTTGAAAGAGAGGTTATGGGTCAGATCTATTTGCCCTATTCTTGAAAGAGAGAATAGAGTAAGGTATTGGGTTGTTTAGGATTGACAATTAGGCGAGACCGAAAGGAGATTCTATGCATAGATGCTTTGAGATCAAAATATGATTAGCGTCAATAAAGATGACTTAGCCTATTCATGAATGTTCATCACTATAGAGCTGTATAATTACCCCTATGTGATATCGATTTCCAATCCCCGCACCCCTAGATTGCTTGTTAATTAGTAATTTCATTTATATTTTAGTTCAATTGTGATAATTGATAACCAAAGCTTTATATTAAGTTGGTGGTATCATCCACCCAATTGTTCTTACTATTACAAATGAGCTAAATTAAAGTTCAAATTTCTTTATAAGGAATTCTTCACGATACACCATTCCTTGTGGGATTCGACCCCGATTCTTTGTTGGGTTTTTATTGACAACGACCACTCACTCTTTTAATTGGTTTTGGAGGGTGATTTGAGCGTTATAAAAAATGACGCCAATGCTGGGGAATGGTAATTGAGAATTCTAAGTGAGAAATTAGATTTTAATTTTGTTTAGTTGTAGTAGATTTGTTGTTTGGTGTTGTTGTTGGCTGATTTGCAGGTTGACAAAATGAGTGACTATGGTAGTGACAACGATAGTCACTATGGTGAAAATGAAAACATGGGTGATTTGAATGACATGCACATTAATGTTATTCAGACCACATGAGCAATCCGGATACCTCCTACAACTAGTAGGACTGTGTTTCACATCACTGGAACTATGATACAATTGCTCCAAATGAAAGGAATATTTGGGAGTCTAGCTCATAAGGATCCCCATGAGCACCTTAGGAATTTCAAGGAGGTATGTGGATCCTTTGTGTTCAAGAATATCTCCCAAGAATTTGTAAAGTTGAGGTTATTCCCGTTCTGTTTAACGGGAGAGACTACAAGATGGTCGGCAGAGTTGCCAAATGATTCTATTAGTTCTTGGATGAGCTAACTAATGCCTTCTTGGAGAGATTATTTCCACCTTCGAAGATGGTTAAACTTCATCTCCAAATCCAAAATTACAAGCGTAATGGAGGTGAGCCTTTGTATGAGACATGGCTAAGGTTCAAAAAGTAGCTCTTGCAATGTCCAACGCATGGCGTTCCGGACAATTTGCTGCTGCAATACTTTTATTGTAGCCTTGATTCAGTCAATAAAGGTGTGGCTGACCAATTAGTCCATGGTGGATTAATGAGACAACCATATGATGTGGCTGCATTGTTACTTGATGATAGGACTAAGGTTAACCGAGCATGGCACACTAGAGAGGACCAAGTGCCTACTCTACAAGTGGGTTTAACTAAAGAAAGGACCATGAAAGAGATGAAAACATAGCCAAAATAATGACCCAAATCGATTTATTGTCTAAACATGACATGGGAGGTGGACTCAAGTCGATAAATGCGGTTGGAACTAACAATGGACAATGCTCGGATGATGCCAAATTTGAGGCACTATACAATGAAGAAGTTCAATACTTGGAAAATCAAATGGGGGGGAGGGGTTCTCACACCAATTATCAACGACAAGATGGGAACCAAGGTTGGAACAAAGATAGAGATAGTGGTTGGAAAGACTGGCGAGGTGGAACTTGGAGAGATAGGAAGATGGAAAAAGATAGGTATGTGCCTCCCCACGATCGTCCACGTCCAAAAGAACCAACTGGTCCAGAAGGAAACCGAACTGAAGACATGCTTGCAAGGATCTACAATAAGGTTGAAGGGTCCGTTAAGGTGTTGAAAGATTTGAAAAATGACTTATCCGCTCTATCACAGACGGTGACTTCTTGCTCAGTTTCCATCAAGTAGCTGGAGACCAACTAGCCAACTGGCCACACATCTCAATCCAAGGCAAAAGGGAACATTTCCTAGTGACACCATCCCCAACCCCAAGAATGATTATTGATTTTGAGGACTATGTCGTGCCACGACATTAAATAAGGCTCTTCTTGGGAGGTAACCCAAGTCACTACTTTTGTTTTTATTGCTTTCGAATAACGTGCATTATGAGTGCAAGTTGAAAAGAGGTTGAAAGATCGACAAGGGAAGAATAGGCGATACCAAGCCTAAAACGGTGATGGGCCAAAGGCATTGAGCGACCTCATTCTTGTCTTCCTTTTGAGCTTGAATAGATGGAAAAGTGTACTGTCAAAGTCGGCGATCAGAATTCCAAAAGGCAATATGCCGATGTGCACTACACGGACTCCATTGGGTCCACTGAAGTAGCCTTCAGGTTTGGTAATGGTTCAGGCGTGTTCGGCGAGCTTAAGCTCCAAATGGTGATACGCCAAACACATTAGGCGACATTAGTCGAGATCGCCTAACAGGCCTGGTATAAAAAGGCCAAGGGTCTTTTCATATTCAAAAATCAAAACCTTTGAGATTTGAGAGCCTTTTTGATTCCTTTCTCGTGCTTTACATATTTTGAGTATTTGTAAATCTTTTGTGAGTGTTTACGAAGTTCGAGGAGTGCATTTTCTTGGAGTTAGTATCAACCCAACCCTGATCCCTCATTTTCTCGACTATTTTTGACATTGAGGTTGGTTTCAAATTCTTATTGTTGATTTTGAGTTAAAAATACATATAGAGTGTGGGCTTGAGCCCCATAACTGATTTTGTATGCTTGATTTTAATGGGTAGTGTTGCTCCCAATTGCATACGCAAGTGTACGTGGTCGCACAAGTAATATAGTGGCTCTAAAAGAGCCGAATTATCGAACCCAAAGGACTTGTCAATTAACTGTTTACTAAATTATACTAATTCTATTTATTTGTTCATGAGTGCTAAAAGAATTTGATTTATAAATAAAATAATGCAAGAATTAAATACTAAGATTACCTAACTATGATTTGGGGAAATTCTAGGGCTGCAGTCTACTTAGAATTCATGCATAGTATCTTTTCCTATGGACATCAATTGGTTATCAAATCACTAATTTAGAGTGTTATATGTATGATCATGGTCTCCCGACCTCTAATCGCCTACTTTAATTGACAGTCTAACTACATCTTTGAGCGGGGATATACTGAACCAATTACCGAGCATTACATTTTCATCCTGTCTATTAACCAAGCAAGCTCTCTAGGTATATCCCTACCCTAGATACAAATCAACCAAAATTCTAGAGAAGATCATGCTCCTTTTGTTCCACGTTCTATCCTCTTATTCCTCTCTCGAGTTCAATTCGGACAATACACTTATTTCAATGGTGGCCAATCACGAAATGCTAAATCAAGAACAAAAGAACGATTTATACGATAACCAATTTCAATCCATAAAATTCAATACTAAATAATCACTCGTAGTCGCAACCCCAGAATAAGGGTTTTTAACTACTAATGTCTAAGAAAAGAAAAAGAAGAAAAGAACCCTATAAAGTATAATGACTTTTTCCACTAACAAAATCTCCTCCACTATCTCCTCTAATAATTATTTTCATGGGCTATTTATAGATATAGAAAACTCTATATAAAATAGCTGAGTCCAAAACAAATTGGGAAACCAAAACCGAACGGAATTGGTTTCCGCGTAATCTGTACTGCCACCTCAACATTGCAGGGCCTTCAACTAGTGACACGTGGCTAGCTTGCAAGTCGCAATTTGCACTTTTCAATTTATATATTATTCATTATTATATTGAATTTAATCCATTAAGCTGTCTGTTTGATTTCCTTCTCTAATCTTCCATCTTTAATTTGTTTTAGCTCCAAACTTCTTCATCTTTACATCAATTTAATCCTACAAATAAAATATACTATTTAGCACAATCCATAAAATTCATGCTCAAAAAGGACAATTACAAATACTAAATGTGAGATAAATAATGATTAAAAATATATATTTTTGGCCTCACATCAACACCCCACACTTAAACTTTTGCTCATCCTCGAGCAAACATTAAAACTCATCTCAAAAAATCAAACTAGGAATGCCGCCACTTTGGTTGATACAAACAATTAGGCCATATAGAAATTTCAAAATATCAAGTACAATCCCGATCATTATGCAAGACATCCAAATAAGCAACAAACTTCTAACCTCCTAACCTCAAGGAAGGACTTTGAACTCATCAAATTTAAGCTTGTTCACGTACTCTTATCAAAGAAAGCTAATAAAATCACCTATCTATCATGAAACAAGTGCTCTCACAAGAAGAAATAGTCCACACACTCAATTCAAAAGATTGAATATAAATTAAGGACTTAGCATCAAAGAACCACTCTCACACTCACAAAAAAATTTCATATGTATGCACAAAGAACCAAGGCTTGCCCATTATGTACTCTACTAATTAAGCATGCTTGAATAGCATCACATAGGACTTTAACGGGTTGTAATGCAGGCTAGGGGACGGGTAGAAAAACTATATAATAGTGACTTACACTTCCCTAAGCACTTTACAATTTTAGACTTCATCACCCATTATTTTCCTCTCTTTATTTTTAGCCCTCTCTTCAATAATTATTTCACAAGTAATTCTCATCATCTCAAGAATGTTTCAATCATTTTTTTTTCTCAAAGATTTTTTTTCTTTTTCATGTCACATTCTTTCGAAGAGGGCTTTTTCATTACTTTGTAGCTATCATTGATTTTTTTTCCACTCAACCATCCCTTTTCTTCAGATTTACCAATTATAATCAGTTTATGCTACAGTGCTCAAGGAAGCAAGATGCAAAAACTATGGATTCAACAAAATAGTTAAGGGCAAATTATTTCTACCAACAAAAGGCTACAGGCTCAAAAGGGCTAACTAGTGATATAATATCTGAAAAGGCTAAAATTTACAAGACAAATCAAAGAAAGCCTATTATCATCTCCCAAACAAAGCAACACTTTTTATTTCGCTTCAATAACATGCAGGGCAAGTTCTAGACTAAGATGCAAACATGGAATAAACTAATTCTCACCACACATGGCACAAGTATCAATCAAGATGGATCAATTCCACTTCTAAGAGAGACAGGGTCATAACAAACAACAAAATAAAATAAGCTATATACAAAGTCACAACCATGAGCCTCGGTGTCAAAGAGTTTATAATTTCATTAGCAATCAAGCTTTCACAAGAAAGTACTACTCAAGATTAGGTCCAAATAGCAAGTATCAAACAACTCAAAAGGGTCTTTTCTTTTCTCTCTAAACAAAATAAAAATAAAAATTTACTCCCTATAAAAGATAATCGGTTCAGAGGGACTATCCTCAGGAAAAGAACCGAAAACAAAATCCAAGGAACCTATCCTAAAAAAGAAAAAAACTTAATAAAATAGTAAAACCTAGGAATTCATTCCCCCACCACACACTTAAAACATGACACTATCCCCGGTGCAACAACATAAGCTAAGAGTCAAAGAATTTTTTTTTATTACATGAAAAAAAATAAAAGAAGGGTTGGGCTAAGTGTGCTTCTACTAGCGAAAAAACTTTTTATTTTACGAATTTTTTTTTCGTATCCAGGCTAGAATTTTTTTAAATTTTATTTATTTATTTTTTTATTTTATTAAATCAATATTAAAGAACTCTAAAGCACACTTCACCCTAACCAACATATGCGGAAGAATCCTCACCCCACACTTGAAAAGATGCTATGTCCCCGAAACATCAATTAAAATTTTAAAATAATGGTTAGGAAAACTCCCTGAGGCCTTTAGACCTAGCTAGTCGCATGTTCTCTTAATTGTCATCAAGGGTCATATGCACCCCACACTTAAGCTCAAACGTGCTCCTTTGCTTCAAATTCTTGGGTACTCAGACTTCCCCTATTCTGTAAAAACAACACAAAAAAATGATATTAAAAATAAAATAAAAAGCTACATTATAAATTGGGTTGCCTCCCAATAAGTGCCTGATTTAACGTCGCGGCACGACCTAATTATGTTCACTACTTTTCTTTCCACTTTGAACTTATGAATTGCACCCCTAACTTTGCATCAATTTTTCTGTTTCACTCAAGAGGCGGTGGTATAAAGATAAATGAACCAAGTAATAGATGTCGTATCTAGCACTTCTTGGCCCTTATGTGAGGAATGTCATTTTGTTTATGTGGACTAGAAAACTTTAGGATATAAGGTCATTGTTCCTCATCTATACACTCATCCATTAGCTCAGATGACTCGAATTTCATGTCGTCATCCAAGCATAATGAAGAAAAATATTTTGAATGAGATTCACGATGCCTCAACTCCAAAGCAGCATTATTTACAACTTTCTCACTTTTGTATTTTTTTCTCAACATCAACATTAAGGAATAAGATATAGCTGAATAGTTGAAATTTCTCTTTTTGCTCCACTAGTTGGTCATCATTCATGACAATTGGCGATTGGACATCAGATGCCTCAACCTTTTTGTTCAAGTGATCCTCCAAGTCGTGAATATCTAAGCCAAATTGATCTATTTCTTGTGTGAGCTCAACTCTTCCTTCTATTAGTTGGGTTGTCATGTATGTCAGACCATCACTGATAGACTCTTGAAACTTTAGAAGTTGAGTTTGTTCTTGTAGCCAAGATTGGCTCACTATCTCTGCTTCTTCACAACTTTCTTGTTGAAATTCAATCTCTTCCTCTAATTGAGCATTAGCTAGGTCTGTAACTTGTAATTGATCAGCGTCACCCTTAGCTTGCAGTTCCATGAATTTTGCCTGCAGTTCCATGATTTTTGCACGTTGTTCCATGAGTATTGATTCCAGTTCAATGAGTGCTAAATTATTTTTGTCCAACATGTCCATAATTTTCTTCAAATAAATATTGTACGGCTCATGTTCAGCATTATCCACTTCATCACCTCTGCCAACATCACAAATAATAGAAGAATCATAATAGGGGTTCGGAGAAGGGGAATAATAGTTAGGACAATCATTCCAATGAGCATATTGACCACCACATATATGACATATAAGACACTCAATATCCAAGTGGGGTCCATCACAATGCTTATAAGGATACCCATCATCCAACCACCATTTATCCAAATCATCCATATCAATAAGAGTATCAATTTATTCAAAGGATTTTTTGTTAAAGTAATAATAATAATAAATTAAGAAAAAATTTAAATAAATAAAAAGAAAAAGTATAACCTAGAGGAAAAATTAATTTCTAAGTCCCCGGCAATGGCGCTAAAAACTTGTTTCTCCCAATTGTACATGCAAGTGTACGTGGTCGCGCAAGTAATATAGTGGCTCTAAAAGAGCCGGATTATTGAACCCAAAGGACTTGTCAATTAACTATTTACTAAATTATACTAATTCTATTTATTTATTCAAAAGTGCTAAAAGAATTTGATTTATAAATAAAAGAATGCAAGAATTAAATACTAAAATTACCTAACTATGATTTGGGGAAATTCTAGGGTTGCAGTCTACTTAGAATTCATGCATAGTATCTTTTCCTATGGACATCAATTGGTTATCAAATCACTAATTTAGAGGGTTATATGTATGATCATGGTCTCCCGACCTCTAATCGCCTACTTTAATTGACAGTCTAACTACATCTTTGAGCAAGGATATACTGAACCAATTACCGAGCATTACATTTTCATCCTGTCTATTAACCAAGCAAGCTCTCTAGGTATATCACTATCCTAGATACAAATCAACCAAAATTCTAGAGAAGATCATGCTCCTTTTGTTCCACGTTCTATCCTCTTATTCCTCTCTCGAGTTCAATTCGGACAATACACTTATTTCAATGGTGGCCAATCACGAAATGCTAAATCAAGAACAAAAGAACGATTTATACGATAACCAATTTCAATCCATAAAATTCAATACTAAATAATCACTCGTAGCCGCAACCCCAGAATAAGGGTTTTTAGCTACTAATGTCTAAGAAAAGAAAAAGAAGAAAAGAACCCTATAAAGTATAATGACTTTTTCCACTAACAAAATCTCCTCCACTATCTCCTCTAATAATTATTTTCATAGGCTATTTATAGATATAGAAAACTCTATATAAAATAGCTGAGTCCAAAACAAATTGGGAAACCAAAACCAAACGGAATTGGTTTCTGCGTAATCTATACTGCCACCTCAACATTGCAGGGCCTTTAACTAGTGACACGTGGCAAGCTTGCAAGTCGCAATTTGCAATTCTCACTTTGCAATCTGCAATTTTTGTATTATTTATTTTTATATTGAATTTAATCGATTAAGCTATTTGTTTGATTTCCTTCTATAATCTTTCATCTTTAATTCGTTTTAGCTCCAAACTTCTTCATCTTTGCACCAATTTAATCCTACAGATAAAATATACTATTTAGCACAATCCATGAAATTCATGATCAAAAAGGACAAATTCAAATACTAAATGTGAGACAAATAATGATTAAAAATATATATTTTTGGCCTCACATCAGGTAGTATCATATTGTATGATTTGAACTGTGCCCATGAGATTTTAATTGTGAATGCCTATGAAAATGGTGAATCGTGATTGTATTGGTTAAATTGCTGAATTGAATTGTTAATGTTGCTGGTTCTATACCTAATTGAATGTGGGTGAAGTTTGAGTAGCCCAGTGTTGACCCAATTGCATGATTTTGCCCAATGATAGATATGGTGACTACTTTTTTAAGGGCAAATAATCAATTAGTGCAATACTTAGTGATATTTGGGGGAAGTCTGAGTACTCATTGGTAGAAAAGCACATAGGTGGATTGTAATATTGGGGGAAAATAATATTTGTTGTGCGTGTTGGTTTAGCTGTGAAAATTTGGCACTGGATTGAACACTTCCTGTTTGGCGGGCTTGTCTTAGCTTGCCAAAGAGGTTAGGCGAACCACCGAGTAAGCCCTAGATCACCTCCCTAGCATACACATGGCCTTGGGTACTTTCCCATTCGACGGTCTTGTCTTAGTCCACCAAAACCTTTTTGGCGTATTGCCGAGCGGGAGAGGACATCGCCCTTGATGCATATGTCTTTCCTTTTTGAACTGTCAGCTTCGGCGAACTTGTCTTAGCCTACTGAAACCGACTCGGCGAATCGCCGAGTTGGCAATGACATCTCCTTGTATGCCTGAGCACTGAGTTAATTGGTTCTTTCCATTTTGGCGAGCCCACCGGAGTTCGCCGATCCTGTTTGGCGATACACCTTCCTGTTAGGCGAGCCTCAGGAGTGTTTTTAAAATATGATTCAATGTGCGTTCAATTTCAAATAACCTTCACAAATCCTTTGTTTTAATGTGTACTTGGCAGCTAGTGGCAAGAACTAAGGGCAAAAACAAGGTCTCCTACGATATCGAGTCAGATAGGGAGTCTCCTCCTCCTCCTCCACCGAAGAGACATTGGGTAGTGACTATAAATGAGCCTTCGGAGGCTTCTCGCCCTCAAACCACTACAACTACCCAATCATCTACCCAAGAAAGGGTACAACCTAGGCAAGGGGTAGTGAGAAAGAGGACGGAAATTAGATCAAAGTTGGTGCAGTCTACTTCTTGATGAGTCGGTAGTTTTGACTCATTAAGAGCTTCATTTGTACTAAATTGGTGTCCTTAATGCCTATTTTACACTCATAACTAATGTTAAATTATGTATATGCAGCAAAGAGACTTGAAAATGAGGCAAGGGCAAGATAATGCAAAAAGAAGCTAAAAAGTTGAAGAATTGAAGGAAAAAGAAGGCTGGAGCTCGCAAAAAACAACTCGGTGACTCATCGAGTGGACCTGCAGCTCGCCTAAAGTTCCAGTAGGAGAGCTAAAGAATCAAGTCGAGTTGGCGAGCCTGAGAGACAATCGGTGACTCGCCGAACAGAATGGCGAGCCCGACTTTGATCGCCTAAAGTTCCAATACAGATCCATGTTGAAGCCAAGAAACAAAAGACGAAGAAGAGCAACTTGGCGGATCGCCGAGTGAATGAGCGAGCTCAACTTATGCCGCCGAGTGGTCCCACATTTTAAAATGTGGGAAATTTTTGTGAGAGTATAAAAGAGAGTTTTTTAAAAGAGAGTGGGGAAGCAATTAACTGAGATTAAAAGTACTCTTGCACTTTGAATATATTTGTTTACTTTGAACTATTCTTGTGGGTTTTTGGATTCAAGACATTGGGTGTAATTCTAATTGGTAGCATTTGCCTTTTGAAGGCCTTGTGAATCAATGGCTAACATCTTTGGTAACAATGTCTTCACTTTTGCTATGATTGACTAAAACCCCAATGCTTTAGGGGTGTGATTATGTGTTCAATTGCTTTATTAGCTTATGGGTATTATGAATTGCTGAATTTAATGCTAAATTGAAATGGGTTCAGTTGTTAATTCATGTTTTTATTTATGAATTGAAGTTTCAAATTCAGTTCTAGTCTATATCTCTTTGTATGCTTGTAAAAGGTGCATTTGAGAGTAATTAACAGTTGATGATTGTATGGGTTGTTGCTTTTATTACCCAGCTTGTTAAAATGGGTTGAATCAAGGTATAAGATTGTTCTCTAGTGTAGTGCATGTTGGGGTTTGATAGAACCCAATTGAATGCATGATAACTAATTGTAAAATAGCTATTGTAATCATGATCTTGCCTACCCATTGAGATTCAACATATTTAAGCAATTCGTAATTACCCATTTAGTGAAATTAGTAATTGAACACTCACACACTCCTAAGGTCCTTTCTCCCCTTGATTAAATTCGTTGTTAATTGTGTTGTTACATTCGGTTACTAAAACTTCACTCATATTTGATAATCAAAATTATATGATTTAATTCATGTTTCGTATCAACTTCTTAAACTCTACAAAAGATTATAACACTAACTTACTTCGTTGTCAAATTCTTTACTGGATCACTCCTCGTGGGATCGACCCCAACTCCTTGTTGGGTTTATACTTGCTAGCGACCGCCTACACCTTGAATCGTTATAGGTGTAGTTGAGCGTTAGAAAAAATGGCGCTGCTGCCGGGGAGTGGTGTCTAGAATTCTTGTATTGAAATATTTTAGTGAACTAATTTTGTTGTAGTTGAATTTACTTATTAGTGTTTTCGTTGTTTATTATCAACAGGTGACGACATGAGTGTCCATGGAAGTGAGGCTGGTAGTGTTATTGGGCAAAATGATGACATTGGTAGCTTAAATGACTTCAATATTGATAAAGTGGGAAGCGCTGGAGCCATTCACTTGCCCCCTACTGTGGGTAATGCTATCTTTCATGTGACCGGGACCATGCTTCAGCTGTTGCAGATCAAAGGGTTCTTTGGAAGACTCGCTCATGAGGATCCCCATGAGCACATTCAGAACTTCTTGGATGTGTGTGGCCTTTTCTCATTTAAGAACATCTTTCAAGTGCCGATTCAACTTCGTTTGTTTCCCTTCTTTCTAACTGGGGATGCAACGAAGTGGTTGGCTGAACTACCACGAGACTCAATTACTTCTTGGGCAGAGCTTACAGAGGCATTCCTTGAACGTTTCTTTCCCCCTTCGAAGATGGTGAAGTTGAGAGATGGCATCCAGAACTTCAAGAGGATTGAGGGTGAACTAATTCATGAGACGTGGCTTAGTTTTCAAAAGATACTTCTACAATGTCCAACACATGGTTTACCCTAAAACGTGCTGTTGTAATACTTCTACCGTAGCCTTGACTCTGTGAATAAGTCTATAGCTGATCGTTTGATTCAAGGTGGTATCATGAGACAACTATTTACTATAGCATTAGCTTTGCTTGATGATATGACTAAAATTAACCGGGCATGGCACACGAGAGAAGACCAAGTTTCTCCTCTTATGGTTGGAATGACGAAGGAGAAAATGAAAAAGGACCAAGAGTGTGATGAGAATATGGCTAAGACGATGACCCAAATGGACTTGTTAACAAAGCATGTTATGGGTGGTGGTTCTAAAGCCGTGAATGCAGTCACTATGAGTCAGGAAGATGCTCAGTTCGAAGCCATGTACAATGAAGAAGTCTAATTCATGTCGAATCAAATATGGGGTTCTCATCTGAGCTATCAAAAGCGGGTGGGAATCATGGTTGGAACAAAGATCAAGGTGGTGGTTAGAGAGAGAGATCGAGATTGGCGTGATAGAGGTGTGAATTGGAGGGATGGTGAGAGAGATCGGTATATGCCTCCACATGATCGTCTCAAAGCTAAAGAACCTAAGGCTGATCCCGAGAGCTTTCGGACTGAAGATATGCTTGCTCGTATTTTGAATAAGGTGGAAGGTTCAGATAAAGTGCTCAAGGATATTAAAGCTGATTTCTCTTCTCTAAATCAAACGGTGACCTCTCACTCAGCTTCAATCAAACACCTTGAATCACAAATGGTTCAAATTTCAGCTCAACTAAATCAGAGACCAATTGGTGGCCTTCCTAGCGACACTTTAGCAAACCCAAAGAATGAGAAGGCTTAATGTATGGCTATCGTGACCCGGAGCGGCAAGATTGTGGGTAGTGATGTGCTGGATGTTGATGGGAATGATGCAAGTAAAGAGAAACCTATTGTTATTGAAGGTGATGGCTTGAACAATGACGTTCCCAACAAGGTTGGTGGCGAAATGAATGATATTGCTTCCGGTGGAGCTACCAAGTCAAAGGCGGAAGTTGTTCCTATATCGGTTTCTCCAAAACCATTGCCCAAAGTTAACCTACTATTTCCACAAAGGTTGAGAAAGAGAGATGACAATGCAAAGTTTCAAAAGTTTCTCTCCGTTTTTAAATCTCTCTCTATCAATCTCCCATTGGTTCCGCATTGCTAGAAATTCTAGGATATGCTAAGTTTATGAAGGAATTGGTCACGAAAAAGAAAAGTATGGATTTCGAGACGGTTGAAGTATCCCATAGTTGCATCGCTATTATGTCAAGTGTGGTTGCTAAAAAGGAGGACCCATGAGCGTTTACTATACCTTGCAATATTGGGATGTTCAAATTTGCCACACGTTGTGTGATTTGGGGGCTAGTATAAACTTGATGCCCTATGCTTTCTTCAAGAAACTTGGGTTAAGTGAGCCTAAGTCAACCACAATACGACTTCTCATGGCTGATCGATCTATGAAGTGGCCTATCGGTGTTCTTTATGATATTTTGGTAAAGGTCGACAAATTCATATTTCTGGTAGATTTTGTGATTCTTGATTGGGAAATGGATGCCGAAATACCTATTATTCTTGGTAGACCATTCTTGGCCACTGGGAGAGCTCTTGTCGACGTGGAAAGTGGCAATTTGAAATTTAGAGTTAATGAGGAGGAAGTTACTTTCAACGTATGCAAGTCTATGAAGCAACCAAGTGACCTACATGTGGTATCGGTTATTGATGAAGTCGTTGCTAGTATTGGTGAAGTTTCATGTATTGGTGAATCTTTGGCTGTCGTTCTCTTGAATTATGATGGGGAAGAGATCCAAGATAATGATGAGGTAGTGGCTGCTCTATCGGGTTTAGGTTCTTACTCGAAAACACCTTTGAAGCTTGATATTGATTTGAAGAATAGGGAAAGTCCTCCCGCGAAGACATCCATTTAAGTACCCCCGAAGCTTGAATTAAAGGCACTTCCTTCACATATTCGATATGTATTTTTGGGGGCTATTAATACCTTGCCGGTTATTATTGCTGCTGACTTACTTGAAGGGCAGGTACAAGCACTTGTTAGTGTGCTAAAATGATTTATCAAAGCCATTGGCTGGAAAATTGCTGATATTGCGGGGATTCCTCCCGGTATTTGCACTCGTAAGACTTAATTGGAAGTCGATTGTAAATGCAACATCGAGCACCAAAGGAGGTTGAACCCTCCAATGCATGAAGTGGTTAAGAAAGAAATCATCAAGTGGTTAGATGCGGGTGTGATTTACCCCATTGCAAATAGCAAGTGGGTGAGCCCGGTACAATGTGTTCCAAAGAAGGGAGGTATAACGGTAGTCCCGAATGACAAGGGTGAACTTGTACCTATGCAATCAGTTACCGGTTGGAGGGTATGCATGGACTATAGAAAATTAAATGCGGGCATGGAAATGGACCATTTCCCATGCCTTTCATAGACCAAATGCTCAACTAGCTCGCAGAGCGTGGATGGTATTGTTTCCTAGATGGATATTCCAGTTACAATCAAATATCCATTGCACCGGAAGATTAAGATGAAACCACTTTCATCTGCCCCTATGAAACATTTGCATTTAAAAGGATGCCTTTTGGATTGTGTAATGCACCGGCAGCGTTCCAAAGGTGTATGATTTCTATTTTCGCTGACATGGTGGAAGATTCAATGGAAGTTTTCATGGACGATTTATCGATTGTGGGAGACACTTTTGAAGAATGCCTTGAACACTTGTGAAGAGTCCTACATAGATGTGTCGAAACAAACCTTGTACTCAATTGGGAGAAGTGCCATTTCATGGTGAAAGAAGGGATTGTTTTGGGGCATAAAATTTCGGGGGAAGGTATACAAGTGGATCAAGCCAAAGTTGAAGTTATTGCTAAGTTGCTTCCTCCTATTTCGGTAAAAGGAGCCAGAAGTTTTTTGGGTCATGCGGGTTTCTACTGACGATTTATCAAAGACTTCTCCAAAGTGGCATATCCTCTTTGCAAGCTTCTTGAAAAAGATAGTGGTTTCGATTTTGATGAAGCTTGTGTCAAGGCATTTTTATGTCTAAAGGAGAAGCTCGTGTAGGCCCCGGTCATCGTTGCTACGGATTGGAATAGCCCATTCGAGCTAATGTGTGATGCTAGTGGTGTGGCTTTGGGTGTTGTACTTGGTCAATGTAAAGGCAAGTTATTCCACCCGGTCTACTATGCAAGCGAGACCTTGAATGTGGCTCAAAAGAACTACACTATTACTGAACAGGAGTTATTGGCGGTGGTGTACGCTTTTGAAAAATTTTGAGCCTATTTATTGGGAACTAAGGTAGTGGTGCACACCGACCATGCTGCTATACGCTACTTGATGGCAAAAAAGGATGCAAAACCGAGATTGATTCGATGGGTGCTATTATTGCAAGAGTTCAACTTTGAGGTCAAAGATTGAAAAGGATGTGAGAATCAAGTGGCTGACCATTTGTCGAGACTCGAAACAAGTGTGGTTATTCCCGGTGAAAGAGATATTGAAGAGGCCTTTCCTGATGAGGCGATGATGGTTGTATCAACGGGTACCACTCCTTGGTATGTTGATTTTGCCAATTATGCGGTGTGTGGAATTATTCCCGATGGGCTGAAATTTTATCAAAGCAAAAGGTTCCTTTTTTATGTGAAGAAATATTTTTGGAATGAACCGTATCTGTTTTCCGGAATTCATTGATCATATAATTAGAAAATGTGTACCGGAGGTTGAAATAGATGCTATTCTTAGTGCATGCCATGCATCACCGGTTGGTGGACATTATAGTGGAGTGCGTACAGCTGCCAAGGTATTCCAAAGTGGTTATTATTGGCCAACACTGTATCAAGATGCAAACTCCCTTGTCCGAAAGTGTGTTCAATGTCAAAAGTAAGGAGGAGTAACGCGTAGACATGAGCTCCCCCTTACTTCGATCCTTGAGGTTGAATTGTTTAATGTGTGGGGAATCGACTTTATGGGCCCTTTCGTGAGTTCTTATGGGAACAAGTATATTTTTATGGCTGTTGATTACGTGTCCAAATGGGTAGAAGTTGTGGCTTTACCTAGCAATGAAGGGCGAAGCGTAGTGACTTTCCTTAAGAGATATATCTTCACAAGGTTTGGTACTCCACGTGCTATTATTAGTGATGGGGACTCTCATTTTTGTAACCAATTTTTTGCTTCGTTGTTGAAAAAATATGGAGTCAAGCATAAGGTTGCTACCCCCTACCATCTGCAAACAAGTGGGCAAGTCGAAGTGTCAAACCGGGGAATTAAAGGGATCTTGGCCAAAACCGTTAATGCAAATCGATCTGATTGGTCTCAACGGTTAGATGATGCTCTTTGGGCATATAGAACTGCTTTTAAAACCCCAATTGGTATGTCACCGTATCAATTGGTGTTCGGTAAATCATGTCATCTACCGGTTGAACTTGAGCATAAGGCCTTGTGGGCTTTGAAAACCATGAATTTGAATTGGGATAATGCATCCAAGGATCAGGTTGACCAACTCCATGCTTTAGAGGAATTTTGACTGTGGGATTTTGAAAGTTCAGCTCTCTACAAGTAGAAAATGAAAAAGTGGCATGACGCAAAGATACTTCATCGAGAGTTTAGAGTGGGTGATCATGTGTTACTCTACAACTTTCGTTTGAGACTCTTTCCGGGAAAGCTCAAGTCTAAGTGGTGGTGCCCTTTTAAGGTGAATTGTGTGTTTGAAAATGGGGCAATTGCAGTTAGATGTGAGAATGGGTCATTTTTCAAAGTGAATGGACAAAGGCTGAAACTTTACTTTGGAGAGGCTCCAAATGTGAGATTGATTGATGTGGTGTATTTGGATGATGCTTGAAAGCATATCCACGTCATGCGACGACGTTAAGTAAGGCACTTCTTGGGAGGCAACCCAAGTTTTATTTTCGTTGTTTTGAATAACGTGTGTTAGTTGTGTAGGTTGGAGCTCGAACATTGAATGAAATGCGAAAAGGCGAGGGGCCTGGACTACTGGGCGAGTCGCCTAAATGCCCCTTATCTCGCCCAATGACATCACCAACGGAGAGTTTGGAGTAAGGACGTCCTGGAAGATTGGGCGCGCTTAAATTCCACTAGGCGATTCAGCGAGCCCGATCGAGCTCGCCATTTGGACAATCATGCAAGCCTGGATTCCTGTTGATTTTGGTGAGCTTGTTGGACATTGTGCGCATCGCCGATGCGTTCGGTGACATTAGTTCTATCACTGAAGGGAGCGCGACCTGAACGGTTTTAAGCTTTTCAACTTCAAATCTTCATTTTGTTTGAAATTTTCGACTCCCTTTCACACACCTTCATGCTTTAGCGTTGTATTTTCATATTTTTCATCTTATTTGGTGATTTTGGTGTGTGCTTGGACTCGATTCCCTTCCCTGTTATCGCGTTTTCTTAGTATTGTCTTCATTGAGGGTGGTTTCCTTTAGTTTCAAACTTTTTATGCCGATTTCTTTGTTTTGACTTGCTTTGTTATGGGTAATTGGTTGTTTGAAAGATTGCATGTCTACATTTGTTGGCTTTTACTCTAATTGTGTTAATGAAATTCGAGCATGGCTATTTTTGGCGATTTTGGCCTTAATTGTGTTGGGCAATTGTCGTTAGTAAGCTTGGGTTGTTGATTTGTTGTTGGGTGAAGTCTTCTGAACCCCGATTTCAATCAAATGGCTTGAAATTACCCGATGATAGATTGGGTGACGTCATTCTTAAGGGCAAATTCGTTGTTTTGCTGATTTCGAATGAATTTGGGGAATTTTGAGTACCCTGGGTAAAAATTGGGTTGTGGGTCATGTTTGATTGTTGTTATTTGAGCTTTAATTGTTGTATCGAGGGCTGATAGTTGATAATCGTTGAAAATTTAGGGGGGATGATACACTTGGTCGATTTGGCGAGTTCAGTCGAGTTCGCCGAGTGTCACCCGTTGCACTCCCCATCGCCTTTTCGGTTTATGTTTGTGCCTATTTGGTTCTGTGAGATTCGGCGAGCTACCTGTTGCTCACCGAGTAGATTCGGCGTCTCACCGATTGGCACCTCCATCACCCTTTCGACTTGAATTTTTGACTGATTTCGTTCTGATGATTTTGGTGATGCTCCTCTTGCTCACCTAACCGATTTGGTGACTCGCCAACCTGGTCGGTGAGTCTTTCTACAGTTTTAAAGCACCCTATTTCTAACCCGTTTCGTGTGTTTGCTTGTTTGTTTCACAGGTATGCCTCGACGAAATGTTCCTGCTCATAGACCACCTTGGAAGAAAGCAAAAGGGGTTGAAATTGCTTCGGAGGTTGACCAACCCCGACCTCGTAAACCTAAGTCCCACCCTAAGGGGAAGGGAAAGCAACAAGTCCTTGAGGAGAGTTCCTCTGCGGAGACCGAGGATACCTCTATCCAATTCACCTCCACGGAGTCCGGGAGTGAGGAGGTTGAGGAGTTCGGGACTCCTATAGGAGAATTGATTAAACGAAGGTGCTCCGAACTGCGATCTAAAGTAGTTCACGACCCATTGGCCTCTATTCCTATTGCCAGACCTGAGCCTCCAGTTGCTCCAGCTTCAGCACCAGCTCCATTTTCGGTCCGGATAAATCATCCGAGGTCGATGAATAGGTTACATGCCGAGGGTTCATGAACAATCATCAAAGAGAAAATATTGTCCACAGACGGTGTTGTGGACATATATTCGGGGGTTATGGACACTATTCAATACCATAAGTTCTAGATTTTTACCAAACGGAGATCAATGATGCACTCTATTACACAGTCAGGGTTCGACATTAATTGGCCGATAAGCTCAAGCGCAGTACATTGGAGGATCTAAAGGGGTGGTTGGCCCCTCTACTTAGCGATGCTAAACCTCTGTGGCTCGAGGTCGGCACTATCATTGAGAAGAATGATCTAAACATAGCCGTGAGGTACTGGTTTGGATTCATCAGTAGCACCCTCATGCCATCCCAAAATGAGTCTATTCTCCGGCACCTGAGAGCGGCACTTTTGGGTTGTATCATTAATCGGTACATGCTTAATTTAGGGATGATAATCGAGCAAGAGATCTTGATGAGGGCAAAGCAGAATCAAACGTCACTCCTATTCTCGATATTGATCACAGAGTTGTGTCGGCGTGCAGGTGTTCACTTCGAGGCCAAGAAGGATGTTGAGGTAACTTCGACCTCGTGTTGTGATATCTGCTGGATTGAGGCCGAGTATTTGAAGGATGAGGCAGAGAGGAGGAGGAGGCCTCTGGTAGATACATCTCCGGCTGTTGATGTTGATGCCATGGAGACCGGTTCCCCTCCTTCCGCAGTTGAGCCGACAGGTATACCTGTCCTTGAGGCTCCTACTACTTCTGCCCCTACCCAGCCGCCTCTTCTACATCTGCTCCTGCCTAATTCCTGGATCTCGGCCCTTGACTCAGGCCATGATTATAAAAAAGGGCCACTTGGCCCATTCAGCCGATGTTCGTGCTTCTCGAGTTGAGGTAGCAGTCCCCACTCTGATCGAGCGTGCCATTGCTGTGGCACTTGAGCCAATTAGAGTGGAGTTAGGAGATCATCGCCGGTTGATAACGGCTCATGGGATTGCGTTAGATGCCCTCACCGCCCGAGTGGTGGAGTGTGAGAAGAAGGGCAGCAGTTCCTTGGAGTTGACAACCGTCAGGGCTGATATTGCCGGATTGCGTAGGGATGTGGTCGAGCTGAAGTCCACTGACATTACCATGTTGTGGGTTAGTGTGGATGTGCCTGAGGGTACTAGTGCTGATGTTTCCCCACCTACCACCACCGAAGTTGCTGAGACTGCAGATGCTGAGGGCGAGTTCGATGCCCTGGAGACTGACGAGGAGGACCTTGCTGGAGGCGATAGCGCAGTATATGCAGATCTAGAGGACTTGGAGAGTGACATGGTGTAGGTTGTTAGTTTGGCGTCCCTGCGAAAGACATCACAGATTGGTACGAGTGGGTCTCAGCCCACTGTTGATGGGGTCGCACATCCGGATGGAGTTGCACTGGGCACTGATGCCCAGACCAGAGTTCACCACCGGCTTGGCCTTCCATGGGGACTTTTCACATCCCTTTGATTTCTTGTTTTTAGTTTCTGTTGCATTGAGGACACTGCATTTTCTTTTTGGTGGGGTGGAGGTTTTGCCAACCCCGTTTGATTGTGCGTTTTGATTTTGATTGTTGTTTTTATTTTGAATTAAGAAATTTTAGTTGAAAAAATGGTTTTGGCTCTTCTTGATATCTCTCTCTTTATCTTTATCGATTGTGTGTTGATTGAGTAGTTATAGTTCTCTTGTACATTCAAGTATCGATCGTGATCAATATAAATGACTGGAATAGTACTCTTGATGAACGACATGTTGGTGTGAGTCCAATGAGATAATTTAAGTTGCATAGTCTTGTGTGAACTCTTAGCATCTCATTGTGACTAGTCGATTGTCGATGGTAAGTTTTGCAATGACCGTTGCACGCAAGCTTGACTCGTAGAGTTGTGATCCACAATTGTGTTTGAATGCCATGTGTGGTGAGCTTTACCTGAAAAGAATGTTTGATGATATCTAGAACTTGCCCCGTTGGTCTAGCTAGCTAACTTTGGTGAATGAAGGAAATGATCTTAGGCATAATTTTTTTAGAGTGAACCTAATTGCTATACCTTCGTGTGACCACCTTGTGAGTGTGTGAACCTAGCTTGACACCATTTGAGTCTACCCTTTTCTTTGAATGAACACAAAGGAAAATAGCCGGTTGATTGAAATTGTCATACTCTCTCCCACCTTTAACCTTCATGGAGCATTGGTGTGTTTGATTTACCACCTCAGGCCAAAATCCTAAGTTGGGGGTGTGGTAAGAGTGAGAAAAGAAATCGAGCAAGAAAATTGTGAGCTTATCTTTGTAAAGTTGTGAAAAAGATGGAACCCCTCCATATATAAATAAAATAAAATAAAGGTGTTGAGAAAAGAAAAGAAATGAATTGATTAAAGTTTGATCATTGTGCATTGTTGGAAAATAAAAATGGTGTTCCAAATTTGTTGTGTGCTTTGAATAGACCAAAGATAAGTTGTGAACTTGAGATGAATGAAAGAAAAAGGAAGATGAAAAGGAGGAGCCATGCTTCATGAAGGTAGAGTCACTGAGCCAAAAATGATCATACCTTGAACATCAGCCCCATTACAAGCCTTAAAAGACCTTTTTGATCCTACATGAGCCGAGTGAAGTGTTGGTTGGAAAATACGGGCAAGCTTATGGATAGAGTCATACATTTTTTTCTCATTTAAGAGTGTGAGTGTTGATTTGATTCCTTAATGATGATCTTTACTAGGTTTTGTGAGAGCATGGAATCATTCTTGATGTAAGGGCATTCAAATACTTTTGTTGGGCATGAATTTGCGTTTAAAGCGAGCATTTATGAGCATGAACTCTAATTGATGATGGCTAGTCATAGTTTGAACCTTTAGTGCACATTTGTTCCTTGCATGTTTAAATTGAACCTTGTGTGCATTCTCATATGGATTCTCAAGGAGCACTGTTTGTAGACATCCCTATTGAACTGATTGATCTCTTGTTTTACTTGAGGACAAGCAAAATTTTAAGTTGGGAGTATTGTTGAGTCGGTAATTTTGACTCATTAAGAGCTTCATTTGTACTGAATTGGTGTCCTTAATGCCTATTTTACACTCATAACTAATGTTAAATTGTTTATATGCAGCAAGGAGACTTGAAAATGAGGCAAGGGCAAGATAATGCAAAAAGAAGTTAAAAAGTTGAAGAATTGAAGGAAAAAGAAGGCTGGAGCTCGCAAAAGACAACTCGGTGACTCACCTAGTGGACCTACAGCTCTCCTAAAGTTCCAGTAGTAGAGCTAAAGAATCAAGTCGAGTTGGCGAATCGGAGAGACAATCGACGACTCGCTGAACAGAACGGCGAGCTCAACTTTGATCGCCTAAATTTCTAGTACAGATCCATGTTGAAACCAAGAAATAAAAGGTGAAGAAGAGCAACTCGGCAGATCGCCGAGTGGATGGGCGAGCCCGACTTATGCCGCCGAGTTGTCCCACGTTTTAAAATGTGGGAAATTTTTGTGAGAGTATAAAAAGAGAGTTTTTGAAAAGAGAGTGGGGAAGCAGTTAACTGAGATTAAAAAATACTTTTGCACTTTGAATATTTTTTATTACTTTGAACTATTCTTGTGGGTTTTTGGATTCAAGACATTGGGTGTAATTCTAATTGGTAGCATTTGCCTTTTGAAGACCTTGTTAATCAATGACTAACATCTTTGGTAACAATGTCTTCACTTTTGATATGATTGGCTAAAACCTCAATGCTTTAGGGGTGTGATTATGTGTTCAATTGCTTAATTAGCTTATGGGTATTATGAATTGCTAAATTTAATGCTAAATTGAAATGGGTTCAGTTGTTAATTCATGTTTTCATTTATGAATTGAAGTTGCAAATTCAGTTCTAGTCTATATCTCTTTGTATGCTTGTAAAAGGTGCATTTGAGTGGAATTAACAGTTGATGATTGTATGGGTTGTTGCTTTTATTACCCAGCTTGTTAAAGTGGGTTGAATCAAGGTATATGATTGTTCTCTAGTGTAGTGCATGTTGGGGTTTGATAGAACCTAATTGAATGTATGATAGCTGATTGTAAAATAGCTATTGTAATCATGACCTTGCCTACGCATTGATATTCAACATATTTAAGAAATTCGTAATTACACATTTAGTGAAATTAGTAGTTGAACACTCACACACTCCTAAGGTCCTTTCTCCCCTTGATTAAATTCGTTGTTAATTGTGTTGTTGCATTCGGTTACTAAATCTTCACTCATATTTGATAATCAAAATTATATGATTTAATTCATGTTCGTATCAACTTCTTAAACTCTACAAAAGATAGAATACTAACTTACTTCGTAGTCTAATTCTTTACTAGATCACTCCTCGTGGGATCGACCCCAACTCTTTGTAGGTTTTATACTTGCTAGCGATCGCCTACACCTTGAATTGTTATAGGTGTAGTTGAGCGTTATCACTTCTACTCAAGCACCAACTTCTCGAGTCCTTTCAGTTCTTGCTCCAAGAGCTTTGAATAGGCTCAAAGCTGCTGGCGAAAGGAAAATACTTAAGGAGAGATGACTCTCCGTAGACGGAGTGATGAGTGACTTCCCAGCCATTTGGGATACCATATAGTTCCATAAATTTAAGGGATTCACCAGCCTAGGAACCCCTACATCTCTTCTTGGGTAAGGGAGTTCTATACGACATATGCTCAAGCCCTTCCCAAGAAGCAAAAGGGCATAGTCTGGAAACCGCTTGAAGAAGTGGTGGTGAGAGGTAAGAAAGTCCGTTGTGACGCTGGGGCTATTAACACTTTCTTGAATATGCCAGCATTTACAGTAGACTTGTATTCACTTTGAATATGCCACGACTTGGACTCCCTGAAGGGTTGGCTATCACCATTGATTTCTAATTCTTCTTCATCCTGGATGGCTGATGGTGCCCGGATCGAGAAGAAGGACTTGAACATGATGGCACGATATTGGTTTGGATTCATCAGCAGAAACCTGATGCCCTCGCAAAATGAGTCCATCCTTCGGCATGCCAAGGCGGTCTTAGAGGGTACTATCATTGATAGGGAGCATATACATGTGGGTGATATTATTGCTGATGAGGGCAAGGCAGGAGCAGATACATCGCTCCCATTTCCAGTACTAATTACGCAGCTGTGCGAGAGGGCAGGAGTCCCTTTTCGGGCATCTACAAACGTGAGGGTTACACTTACTTCATCTAGTGACATTCGGAGGATAGAGGTAGATTTTTTACTGGACGATGCGGCTCGGAGGAAGCCGCCACCACCAGATTCCATGCCCGTGATTGACCGTATCGCCTTGGCAGCTGAGAATAGCACACCTGCTCTTTCTATGGAGTAGGCATGTATTTCTACACCTTCCTCCACTACTGCCTCTACTGTGTCTGTGCCTACTGTTGTTGCTTCTACTATGAGGCCTCCCCCTCCAATTACCCATCCCCCTTGACCTAAACTATGATTTATCAGGAGATCGAGGAGGTCATTCTTCAGGCAGCCCTAAGAGATCTCTTCAAGAGACTTCAGAGGTTGGCTCTAGTAGAGTCACTCTAGATCCCATCATACCTCCTAGTGCTGAGACGGGCATTTATGCCCCAGTTGAGCCTTCCCTGCCGCCTCCAATGATCTTATTGCTGGGCATCGATGCCCCTCTTGAGGCGTCACCACCTGAGACTCCGGATGAGAGTGCTCCAGAGGCATATCCTGTCAGGGGACCCTTTATCTTAGCCTCCTCATACTTTCATTTATCTTGCATTGAGGACACTGCACTATTTTTTTGGTAGGGTGAGGGCCTTCGTGCCAATATTCCCCTTTTGATTGTATTTTGTTATTTTAAGTTTTGAACAATTGTAGTATAACTGTTGTTTATATTAGAGTGCTCTTTTGGGTAAATGTGTCTCTATATTTCTTTTTCATTCTCTCTTGATGATTGCAACCCCCCATGAATTTAAAATCATGAAATGCTTAAAGTTTTCATTGATAACAATTTGAGGATCGATTTTGTTCAATATCGATGTCTTAAATAGTACTCATGATGAGCATGATGCGTAGTGTTTGTGTTGCAAGAATGAAATTGATGTGGTTACACCTTTGAGTGATCTCTTTGAATCTTTTATTGACTAGCTACGTTTCGATGTGAGCCTTGCAATGAACATCACACGTATGCTCTTGATCTTTTCGGGATGTGCTAAATGAGTGTATTTCAAAGTGCTATGTGTGGTGAGGGCTTACTTGAAATCATGCATGCGGAGTCCTAGAATTTGCCTTGTTAATCCAATTATGTGAATCTAAAGAGGGAACCAATTGTCCATAAAACCTTTGTGACTACCTTGTGAGGGTGTGAATCCATTTTGGCACGATTTGAGCCTAACCCATTTGTTGGCAACCAAAAGAAAGCCTCTTGAACCAAATTATTCCTTCCTTCTCCCTAAAAATCCTTTTTGAAGCATAGTGATGTTTGAATAGCCAACTTAGGCCAAAAGCCTAAGCTGGGGGTGTGGGAAGGAAGGAATAATGAAAGCCAAGTGAAGGGCAAAGAATGATGAAATGAGACTCAACTTTGAAAGTGTTACCAAAAAGAAGGAACCTCTCCTTATAAAAAAAAGGAGAGAGCTATCATTATGATGAAAATGCCTTGGAAAAGTGAAAATGAAAAAGAGAAGTGAGTGGAATAAAAGGGGATTCCAAATAAATTGAGTAGAAAGTCAAGAGTTGAGCTCTCAAAGGAAAAAGAAGAACAAGAGCTTGAGAATATGTGATGATGATTACAACAATGCTTTGAAAAGGTAAAGTCACCAATCCAAATTGACCATACCTTAACCCTCAGCCCCATTACAAGCCTAAAAGACCCTTGTGATCTTGAATGAACTAGGTTATGTGATGATTGAAAAATATGGATAAACCTATGGGACAAAGCTTGCATGTGGTTCTCTTTTGAGAGAGAGAGAGTTGCATTGATTCCTTACACTTTTTGATTTACGTTGTGAGAGCATGGAATCATTCTTGATGTGAGGGCACTTGAATGCATTTGTTGAAATATTTTCTTGCATTAGACAAGAAGCTAAAGTGAGCATTAGCTTGTTTTGAGACTAGCTAGTCATCATTTGAAACTTTTTGATCATGATTGAGGGTAACATGTTATTGAGAGTAGTCTTGCTTCGGCGCTTGCATGTTAGCTCTCATTGAGTACTATTGTATACACCCTTATAGAAGTTTTTGCATTCTTGATTTACTTGAGGACAAGCAAAAGTTTAAGTTGGGGGTGTTGATGAGTCAATAATTAGTGTCCTCAATGCCTAATTTTGTCCTATTCTGATAGAATATTGATGATTTGCAGCTATGAAGGCAATTAGGCAAGGCAAGGTCGGATGTTTGAAAGAATGGCCAAAATACAAAAAGAAGTGCAAAGTGAATATTGTTGATCACCTAACATGAAGGGCGGATCACTAACTGAGAACGACCTCGCCCAAACTGATAGTGCAGAGCACTGATGTCGATCAAAGAAGTTCGGCGGACTCCAGTGTAGATGGCGATATGCTGAACGAGAACGGCGACCCAGATGAACATCACCCAACGTGATAGTATGCAAAGCAAAGATGCAATGCTTGAAAAGTGAACAAAGGCGGTACTCGTCGATTCACCAAGCGTGAAAGGCTGAATTAATCGAGTTCGCCAACTGAGGTTCAAACACCTGAAGCCTAGAGCATCACAAGACGAGCTAAGGAAAGGAGGGCTATTTACCGAGCAGGTTTGGCGAACCCGACTAATATCGCGAAGTCAGTCACTAAGTGGATTTTTGGCCAAATTTTTGGGGAAAATATAAATATCCCAAAGGATGCCATTTGTAAGGGAGTTGGTGAGTGAGTTCAGAATTGAGTTTTAGAGAGTTGGAGAACACTTTACTTTTGTAAAACACTTTTTTCTAGCTTTTGGGGTTTTACCACTTGGTATTGAATTTTGATAAATTAAAGTTGATTCTAAAGTGGATTTGCTCTTAATTGCTTGATTTCAAGTTGCCCATGACTGCTTTTATAGAAGGTATAATTTCCTTACTTTTTGTGATGGGTGGCTAAAACCCCAAGATCTAGGAGTGCTTCAATGGGGTTGGGTGTTGATTTAATGTAGTGGGTATTGTGCTATGCTCTCTTTTATTGCTGTTCATGCATGAATTTGGTCTAATTACCATGGGGTTAATTTAAGGGTTAAGATTACAAACTTAATTCCTACTTCCGATCTCCGGTTGATGCTCAAAAGAGATTGATTGGAGTGGGTGATTAGTTCAATACTAACAATTTAGGTTTGATGTCTGTAACTTGCTTGAAAGAGAGGTTACGAGTCGGATCTATTTGCCCTATTCTTGAAAGAGAGAATATAGTAAGGTATTGGGTTGTTTAGGATTGGCAATTAGATGATATCGGAAGGAGATTCTATGCATAGATGCTTTGAGATCGAAAGATGATTAGCGTCAATGAAGATGACTTAGCCTATTCATGAATGTTCATCACTATAGAGTAGCACAATTACCCCTATGTGATATCGATTTCCAATCCCCGTACCCCTAGATTGCTTGTTAATTCATGATTTTATTTATACTTTAGTACAATTGTGATAATTGATAACCAAAGCTTTATATTAAGTTGGTGGTATCATCCACCCAATTGTTCTTACTATTAAAAATGAGCTAAATTAAAGTCCAAATTTCTTGATAAGGAATTCTTCACGATACACCATTCCTTGTGGGATTCGACCCCGACTCTTTGTTGGATTTTTATAAACGACGACTGCTCACTCTTGTAATTGGTTTTGAAGGGTGATTTGAGTGTTATCAACTATGAGATTTGACGTTTCTCCAGATGTGTTGTTAGACCATTTTCTGTCTCTGCTCCTATCAGTGAATCTATTATGGCTAAGAGAGTCATAGAAATTGTCATGTCTCCTTATCCCATAGAGTCACTCATGTTGATCTTGTAGAGCTTGATATGTTAGATTTTGATGTTATTCTTGGTAAGGATTGGCTCCATTCTTGTTATGCTTCTATTGATTATAGAACCCAAGTGGTTAAGTTTCAGTTTCCAAATGAGCCTGTCCTAGAGTGGAAAGGGGGAGATTCTATGCCTAAGGGTCAGTTTGTTTCTAGTCTAAAAGCTAGGAAAATGATTTCTAAGGGCTGCATATACCATCTTGTTCAGGTTCGGGATACGGATTCTGAAACCCCTACTCTTGAGTTGGTTCCCATTGTGAATGAGTTTCTGGAAGTGTTTCCCGATGATCTACTCGGTGTTCCTCCTGAAAGAGAAATAGACTTCAAAATTGACCTTCTCCCAAATACGCAGCCTATCTCTATTCCTCCTTACCGTATGGCTCCGACAAAACTTAAGGAGTTAAAGGAGCAATTGAAAGATTTGTTGGATAAGGCTTTTATCCGACCGAGTATCTCTCCATGGGCTACTCCAGTTTTGTTTGTTCGTAAGAAGGATGGTTCCCTTTGCATGTATATCGACTATCGACAAGTGAACAAGGTTACCATTAAGAACAAATATCCTCTTCCAAGGATTGATGATTTGTTTGATCAACTCCAAGGGGTGAGTTACTTCTCTAAGATTAACCTCCGATTGGGTTATCCCTAATTAAGGGTTAAAGAAAGTGACATCCCGAAGACAGTTTTTCAGACATGATATGGTCATTATGAGTTCTTGGTAATGTTGTTTGGATTGACTAATGCTCTGGCCGCTTTCATGAATTTGATGAATAGAGTGTTTAGACAATATCTTGATATGTTTGTGATAATGTTTATCGATGATATCTTGATTTATTCTTAGAGTAAGGATAAGCATGCCGATCATTTGAGGATTGTGTTGCAAATTCTTAAGCATCGTGAGTTATATGCTAAGTTTAACAAGTGTGAGTTTTGATTGAGGTATGTTGCTTTCTTGGCCATATTGTCTCCGGTGAAGGTATTCAAGTCGATCCTAAGAAAATCAAAGCGATTAAGAATTGGCCTAGACCCCTATCCCCTTCAGATATTCGTAGCTTCTTGGGTTTGGCCGGATATTATAGAAGATTTGTGGAAGGATTTTCTTCGATTGCCTCTCCATTGACCTCGTTGACCCAAATGAAGGTTAAGTTCTTATGGTCGGAAGCATGTGGAAAGAGCTTCCAAGAGTTGAAATATATGCTTACCTCCGCTCTGGAGTTGACTTTATCGGAAGGCTCCGATGGATATGCTGTTTATTGTGATGCTTCACGAGTTGGATTAGGGTGTGTTCTTATGCAAAATGGGAAAGTTATTGCTTATGCTTCAAGGCAACTTAAGATTCATGAAAAGAACTATCCTACCCATGATTTGGAACTAGCGGCGGTATAACACACTCTCAGGAAATTATTTTTAAAGATAAAATTAAAGATTATTATCCATTATTATACTTTTGATTATCTATAAACTATTCTTTTAAAAAATGTAAAATAGTTAAGAATCTTATTAAAAGAAAAGGTAAATATGGAAAAAAATATTTCAACAATTCTCTCAAACTTTGAAACATTCAGTTATTTTGAATCATGAAAAAAAACCTCAACAATTCACTTAATATGAACTAGAGGGAGCATATTCAACTAGTAGCTAAAATTATTTTTGTTGAATTTTGTCCATTATTTTTTATTTATACCATTGATAGTTTTATAATTTTAAGTTTCCGTATGATTTAGTTATTAAGTGAAATGTAATTTAATTTAGTTATTAAGTGATATGTAATTTAATTTTTAAATTTGGGTGCACTCACTCATCAGTAAAAAAAAAAATATTTTGTACACCCACTCCGCTAAAAATAATAATTTATCGACTCTTTTTAAAGTTTGAACACTCTTGGCGAAATTCATGACTCCGCCACTGATGATCCCTCCTTAGCTAAAGTTATTTGAAAACCTTGTCAAATTAATTTTTATGCATTATTTTCATCAGTAAGGTTATTTCAAGATTTTAAAGAAAGTATATTTAGCTTCAAGTGTATTATATCAGAAAGAGTTTCAATAATGTATATTTTGCCTCAGGGGCATATTTTTATAAAGAAAGCATAATCAGATTATCAGAAAAGCATAGTCAAGTTGTAAAGCTAGTCCAGTTCAGTTCTAAAGAAGTACTATTGAGCATAGACTCAAAGTATCAAATTATCAATTTCCCCTAAAGTGAGACATCATAAAGTTATTGAGCATTACTGCATTATTTTAGGAGTAGTATTAAGCATTGATTTGAGTGAGGGTTTCGGTAATCCAAACCTCAGAACCGTGCCGCCGACGTAGGATAAAATCGTATCGTTGATTCGAGAGAATCCTTAGAAAAGTGTTTGTTAAGGGCTCAGAGATTTGATCCATTAGTTAAGTTCGTCCTTTATCCTAGCAAGGTATTAGATGTGACTCTGGCAACGTAGGCAAGACGTTGTATCATCATGAGGCTCAAGTGATGGTTGTCGGTTAGAGAAACTCCCCAAGCAAAGCAAAGTTATATTATTTTCAATAATTGTAATTATTGCATATTTTCAGTTATTAAGTTTGGTTGCTATAGTATACCTGTATGCTTTACTATTCTGTCGACTTTATCTCAGTCTATACTCAAAGTTAGTCTTTCAGTTCAATATATTTAGTCTAGCCAATTGTTTCATTCAGGAATTTTACATACCAAACATTTCATGTACTGACATTATTTAGAACTACATCTTTCAATGGTGTAGATCAAAGTATTCAAGATCGGCAACAAACTCTTCATTAGGATCTCTTCCCTTTGACATTGGTGAGACCTCCTTGATTTAGGAGATCTCCTGACTATCTAGTTTATTTATCATTTTAGTAAGCTAGTTTAGTATTCACGTAGCTCAAAATCTTTTTCCGACACCTATCTTCAATACATTAGAGGCTTCATAGATGAGTCAATGAACTTGCAGTTTCAGTTGTTTTACAAACACCTCCTTAATTAAGATTTCTATTTATAAAGTTATTGAGTTATATTTTCTAAAACAGTTGTATGCTCATCTTTTAAAAGTTTTCACACAATTGTTACTGCTTTTAGTGTAGTAGTAAGCCAGACCAAGAGTTTACTTAGCAGTAATGGTTCTGAGTGTCGGCTATGTCCAGGGTGTAGACTTGAGACATGACATAACTCTTCATATTCTAAGAGATATGCTCGTTTGAAGTTGACCCTAGAATGATCTCATTCAAAAATTTAATCGCTAGGGAAACTTTGAACTTGATTTAGTGCTAGAGGTTCTTTATAACGTTAATTCACATCCAATACACTTTTCTCACTTAAAAATTGACCTTAACACCTATGCACAATTAGAAATCATCTTATCCGGTCCTATACACATACAAAGAATGGTTTGGATCTTAGTTTAGAATTTGTGTGGTGTTACAACTGTAGACTGAGGGGTCCTTTGGTAATGTGTATAAGAATAGTGTTTGATTTGGTGTATTAAAAATAACATGCATTGAATAATTTCTAAAAAAAAATTATTTGATTACAAAAATACTCTTCACAAATTTGGTGGAAATGATGTGGAAATTTTTTCGATGGACAATTGTGTATTTAATCATGCTAATGCATGCATTAAAATCCTTTGCATTACTAATATCATGGATTTTCATGAATTAGTAATACACACCTCAATACACACTAGAGTGTATAACTAATAAGCTCAAAAAGTGTACCAAATAAGGTACTAGTAATACACAAATCTAATGCATGCATTATTTTTCTAATACATGCTACCAAATGACCCCTAAGCATTTTGTGATATGAAGCATAGTTTGATGAAGTCCTAAGGAGTTGCTTGAGGATAAACAAAGATTCTAAGTTGGGGGTGTTGATGTGCTGGGAAATATGCACATATAATGCTTTTTAATAAGAAATTAATGCAAATCTTAAGCACATTTTGTGATAAATGATGAATTTCCGTGATGTTTTAGGTGAACAAGATAAAATGATAGGAAAGTAAGAAATTGGAGATGGAGCCAACTATGATTTGTCAAAGGCATCGATGGACTGTCACTAGTGTCGTAAAAAGGCCAAAATCCTGCAGTTGCAAGCGGGTCCAATCACAGACCGTAGGAGATGATGGACTGTTAATGATACTGTAAATAGGTAAGAAAACCGCAGGCCAAAACTTCAAAGAAGGTGTAATTTCTGGAAGAGTTCCACAACATACACTAGACCCCGAAATAGACTGACGATCCGTAGAAGGTCCCGTAAGTCAAGAATCAGACAAGTGTATCTGCAGAAGATCTTGTCAATGGTGAACATGAAGGGCCGTGGAACCCATCGACAGACCGTCAATATGAACTATGGTCTGTCTGAGGCAGCGTTGAAAACCCTTCCTAGTTCTGATAAGACTCATTTTTTCGTTATTCCATCTTTCAATCCTCCATAAGTATGATGCTTTCAAATTCTATGTGCGTTCTTGCATTTACTATGAGTAATGGAATCTATTACATGAGTTATTAACCTGAATGATGGGAAGTTACATAAAGTGCACGGTTAGAAGGTTGTTGATGGATAACTAACAGTTGCAAATGTTGATCATGTCGTTGCTCTAATTTAACTTGAAATTGGAGCGATTAATTATCAAAAACTCAAGGCTTTATCCCTTGTTTAATAAATCCGCATAGGAATAAACTGACTTTACTTGACTTACAGTATAATCAATAATATGTATCACTTCAAATTTGTTAGGAAAATCAACTGGAGGAAAGTACGTTTAACCATTGGAAAACACCAAACGTTAAGAGTAAGAAATCATCGGTCATTAAAAGACAACTTGTTAAACTTTGTACTATTGCAAGTATCTGGTAACACTTGACCATCAAGAAGGAAAACAACTCTTGTATTAACATCCATTAGAAAAACAACATATAAATCTTATGTTAATACTGCATTAGATACAATACCAATTTGTTATACACTCTCACGAAATTATATCTGATAGAAAGCAAAGTAAACCAACCATCATAGGTGACATTTTTCTTACCATATTCCATTGTGAAATTCGACCCCAACTTGCACTAATTGTAAGATGTACTTAGAGCATAACAACAATACAAGGAATTATCTCCTAAAGCGTAGGGAGTTGTGGATTAAACTAGGTATGTAGAGTAATTATTTGGTGGTAAATGATACAAATAGGCAATCAGTGAGAAATATTTTGTACCGCATGGGTTAGCCGTAAAAATCCCATATAATTACTGCCGAGAATTACAGCATCTGTTTAGAATGGAAATTGAGAATTTCAGTTTAAATAACAAACCAATCAAAGGACTTTAGAAATATCATATGAATTATGGACAGGTACAAAAAATGGATCACTGAAAGGCACAAAAGAAAGTTACAAGTACAAAACCTTTTGTAAAGCTATTGAGTATTCCATTCCATTTGCCAGTATATAAACTTTTATACAGCTATTGTGTATCCTAAAGTATCATAGTAGTCTTCTCCTGTTGCCACTTGCATTTTTAACATCTGCATGTTTACACATGCAATCTGGCATTGGGAATGTGTAAAGGGAGCTACTAGGTTTCTTTAACTCGACCCCCTTTGTATCACTATGATGAAGCATGTCTTGCAATTGGCTTTTGAAGTCATTCCATCTGTAGAAATTGAATGCAAATAGATTGTATCATAAATTAAGTTCACAACATGCATTCCAAGTGGAAAAAGTTTGTCACTAAACCAAATGTTTTATACTATGAGGCAATGCATCAATCTTAGGACTTGCTATGACAGATTTTCGCAGATACCTATCAGCAGCAGAAATGATGGAGAAAACTGACGTTCCAATAACCAATATCGTATTGTTTCACTTTTGAAAAATAATGACCAAGTTGAACAGCAATTTAAACTAATAAGTAGTCTCCAATCATTACCTAGGTTCTCATTACAATTCCCTATTGACTTTCAAATAACACTCATTAAAACTATACTTTCAAGTGTAAGATAAATATTGCAGACATCCAACTGCCAGACTGAGAACACTGATGACTTCTAGAATTCCCTGTCTCTGGTTTCACTCGTTATCAGGGCATGAAAGATATTTCTGTCCTTTTTTAGTTCGGGGACAGATGCCCAAGTACTATACAAGTTCAACATGAAATGAAAAAAAAAAAACACACCGTATGATGCGGTCAGCTGTGTATTTATCGTTTGTATGTTACTGTCTTCCCTGTTTTCAGTTTTACATGTATTCCATGCAATTCTATGCGAAAAGAGAGCTTGGACACCACAATTATAAAAAACAAAGACAGAAATAAAGAGAGAAAAGTTGAGATATTCCAGTTTTTTAGTGCCAATGCAATGAAAAGAGGTAAGTAAGACCATGTGAGTATGTTTGTGAATAATAACACAAGAACCTGCAAGGACAGTCAACTGGTGCAAGTAACCACTGGAAAATTAAAGTATGTTGCATTCACTTTAACCTGATATCTGGGCTGTCAAACAGAAGAGCCAATTTCCTTTTATCAGGTTTAATTGTCTTTGCATGTCCTTCATACAGATATCTTCTGTGACCCACTAAGAAGTGAGGAAAGTTGCCACCCTGAGTTGTGACAAAAGCTTCACTATAAAGACAGACTGTATAATCAAGTGCTGCCAACCTAGATGAGTGTCCCTGAACCAAAAATTTATGCAGCTTACTTTTCTGATAGAATAAGCCTGTTTCATAAGGCAAAAGGGGCTACAGAGTTGTACCTCAAATGGAGCAAGTTCTTCTGTGGAAGCTAATGTATCCTTTGATTCCAGCTGTGGGAACATCTGTTTGAGTGGGGTCATATATTTCTCAGCTTTATAAATTTTTCCCGCCGCAACATAAAGTGAGGTGTTATTGTCAAACCCCATACCTCTAAGCATCATGCCTACCTAAAGAATAAAATCATTTGCATCGCTCAGCTTGATAAACCAGAAAAAGAAACATATCCTTCACCCTATCAAAAGAAAGAAAGCGCAACTTTGCGGAGCTCAGTAAAGCATAAACAAAGTGGGAAGTTCTTGATCAGTAAACAACAACCAATCACCTATGTTACAACCCTAATATTATAATATTTTGATAACTTGTCCCAGAAGCGTTTCTTGGAAAATATTTATTGCTATAGCTTGTCATTCATCGTAGTGCAAGTTGCAGGCAAGGAGACAACCAAAGAAGTTAAGAAGTCTTGCCTATGAAACAAGAGCTGTGTAGAAGAACATAAAGTATATCAATTTTGGTCCTAAAGCCACAATCTTATACAAGATCATTTGAGCAATTCTTCATTCATCAAAAGTCAATTGAATCTTCCCAAAGATCATGGGGAAGGAGAATGGTAAAATAAGAAAACCACCAATTCAGTTGAATATTATGTTAAGATAGGAAGGAAACTGGACTAGGCTAGCTTTTGGACAATTTATTGGAGAAATAACTTAGAGATATTTTATTAGAGTACGCTATGGAGAAAAATGAGTTTCCACTTACAGAGTTTACTCAAAGTTATACAAGAAATTATGTTTTGATTGAATGTTCCCTACAAATACACCCACATCATTAAGTTCGCTGTATTCCATTTTAAAAGTATGCCTAAAGTGATGGTATTGTTTAATGTTATAGCTCATTATTCTTTTTGCAATTGGAGTAAAAAGCAGAACCGATTTGATAGCCGTGGATGCTTCTTCTTTAATGGACCTTGCACCTTTAGTTCAGAACCAACTCTTTCTCCTGGCTTCTTAGAAAGATTCCTTGTTCATCACTCATTCTGCTCCCTTTTTTTTTAGTTCAAACAGAAAAGTAGGGAATCAAACTAAAAGAATATAGAGATTGTAACTCTCTGATGAAATCAAACAAAGGGAAAAAATTAAATAATCTGAGAAGAAAAAGGAAAAGAATGGAACAACTTTGAGATTTGGACTAGGTTTTAGGGGACGGTGAGAGGTTGGGAAAAGGCTGGAGGGCTACGTGGTTCATACAGAATGGTCACTGACGCAGTGCACCAGAGCCTGCGGCATTGTAGCTGTAGTGACGTGTGTGTTCACACACAGCTTTCGTTGAAGGTTTCTTGCTGGGGATTGCCAGCAGATGGGGATTCTCTTTATGTTGGCTGTGTGATTTAATGATGGTCTGGTGGTAGTGAGCTGAAATTCCCATTCAGCACTGCTGCTAGGGTTCATTGTTTTTTTTCTGGAAGAAAAGAGAAGGAAGAATGTTCAGATAGAAAAAGAATTTTCAAAGTAGGGACTCAAACCCTTGGCTTTGACATCATGTAAAGAAAGAAGATATTTCAGAATGGATTGCTTGATTATTCCCTCAAGCATGTTGGGGTTTATATAATGTTTACAAGTAATCCTAAAAAGAAAGGAAAGTAATTTTCGTTCCTACTTATACAATTATAGGCATTCTAAACCTTTCCTCATAATAATTTCCTAATTCTTAGCCAATAGTCAAATACTGTTCTAAATTCTCTTCCACATATACCAGGTCCATTTATTCCAACCCAGTCAAAATTGCTCAAAGATTGGACATGTTATGTAGGGATTTCTTATGGAAAGAAAACAAAGAGAAGAAGACCTTCAACCTAGTCAATTGGAACACTTACATCAATTATAAAAAATTGGATAGAAGGCACACAACGCAACCTTCTTTGCAAATGGTTGTGGAGATTCAATTACGAAGAGGACGCATTTTGGGAGAAAGTTATTAAAAGGTTATGTATGTCCTCCTTAAACCACAAAAAATCCACCTTATATTTTTGTATCTGGAAACAAATCAGATTTCGGAAACATTCTCTGCAACCACATGCTTCAAAGTTGATGATGCAACAGAAATCAATTTTACCATTACACTTGGTTTGGATATACCTACAAGGATTCCTCCTAGATTTATTCTGTTTTGCTGCCAATCCCGCGATATTCACATAGCGATGTCGTTAAAGGAATTGCAACGACAGAAAGTTAGAAAGAATGAATACACTAATAGAACTACTTAGCAGTCTTCCACCATGTAGTGCCCAGTAAAAAGATTAAAAAAATTCTTACTCGAAATGCATCTTAATGCTTGAATGGCTCCGTTTAAATACTGCAAGTTGTTTGGAATAGACCTTTGACTTGTTCCTTAAGTGTGACAAAACCTAACTGTTCTTGATAGGGCCATATATAGTGTTGTAAACTATGTTGCTCGGACTCTTCAAAAATGTTGCCGCACCAATGTCGGATCCTTCAAAACTGCACTACTTTTGGAGGATCTGACACGCACTGCATATATTTATGAAGAGCCCGAGCAACATAGGTTGTAACAACATAATAAGTAATTGACTGAGTCCATGGAGAGTATAGATGATGACTATGTCAAAAAGCGAATTCAATAGTGGAATTAGTCTAGTCTTACACATGAGAAATGTGAGACAAGTCCTCATTTTGGAGCATCGGTCACAGTTGGTCAAAAAGAGTCTTGAATAATGGTTTTAAAAGTGAAACCAAGCTGAATTTTGATGTATATTGTACCAGACACGAAAAAATATAGATAGACAAAAGAGGGCTATGGAATTGTGGAGCAAAGTTCACTAAGTTGTTGGCAAAAACGATATTAAGTAAAGGGTTTTAAATGACCACTATAAAAAGAGACTTGTGAGGTATTTTAAAAAGAAAAGTATTTGCTTGGTTTTCTTTTGAGAGCAGCACAGGACCTCTCTGGTTCTCCATATCCAGCAACTACGTTGAGAGGGGTGAGGGAACGTGTTCTTGACAAGTTTTAAAATATTCAACGGCTATCATGTTCTACATCTACCAAAAACAAATTGTAAACACCACCAGTTCTTTTCAATGAAACCTTTAGATGGAAAATTTTAGGGCTCTTCGAGACATGAAATTTCCACTTCTCCATTTCCAATCTCAATATTCAATAATGATTGTAAGGCATGATTATATGAGTAGAAATGCTATATTTACATTAAAGTAATCCCAAAAGTGGGTATTATAGAGAAGATGATGAATAGTGCTGGCTAAATTCAGTTAGAAAATTTAATTAATGACTCAAATGAGTTGTAATAACCTTGTACAGGTACTAATTGGACTTAAAGGACGGGAGTAATGGAGAATAAAATATCTGGAAGTCAATTGTGATATCGAATGAACACAAAATTTACTTATAATTGATGTAGATTGATATTGTTGACGTTTTGAACGTGTTTGACGTGTCGAGAGTACTTTGGGAGTATAATTGAGATAAGTTAGGATGTATCTGCTATTAAGGAATCTTTTCTAAAATTAGCATCAATTGAAATTGTAAAAAGTGTTTCAAATGTCAGTATAAGTTTGTTTAAGTGAAGGGGCTATACCTTTGATTTGTTCTATCTATTATGTCATGTACATGTAAATATGATAAGTTGGCTATTTAATGTCTAGCAAATAAAGATAGCACTTGAATCATGTGCAAAAGTATTTCACGAATTTAATGATGTTGACGGTGTTAATGTTCTCTGTTTTCAAAGTATTGTTTCAAGTTTAATGTTAAAGTTGATATTTTCAAGAATGATGCTTTAAATATTCATGGACTAATCATGCCAAACTCTTAGGGGTCGTTTGGTACAAAGATTGATAACGCAGGGATTAGTAATACATGGATTAGTAGTGCAGGGATTAGTAATGCAAGGTTTATTTTTTATCAAGTGTTTGGTTCATTGCTTCCCATCTCATCTTGTGTTTTGGATTAAAACTCTACAAAATGTTTCCTTCCAATTATACCCTTGATTTATTTATGAGATTTTTTATTTCATGTAATCGGGTCAAAGTAAATATTGACGGACAATATTATTTTTTTATGGCATTCTAACTAGTTAGGAGAAGAACAATTTTATTGTCATATTTGTTATTTTCTCACTTGAATTATTTGAGGGTAAAATAATTGTTATCTTAATAAATTGATTATTCACAAAACGTCAATTCAATTTAAAAAAGATAGAGCAACTACTTTTAAAACAGAAAAGACGGTAAACAATAGTATAATCAAATAAACCATCTACATTTACACATAAAAATTGCAAGTTGTAGTTTTAATAATTATATGTTTACAATTTTATAAATTGTTCAAAATACAAATAATTAGAAAATCACATATATCAACAAATAATTAATTCAATTAAGATCATAAACGTCACGTGGTGATATATAATTGCCTTTTCAATTAGTAAATGTTAAATAACTCATATTTCAAATGTTGTATTGATTTGTATTGAATTTATTTAGCACAAACAACTCTTTCTATATAATAAAATTTGAAAGCTAATTTATTTAAATAAATTTACTAGTACAAACATAAAACATAAAATCAAGAAAATAAATAAAATGATTAAAAGGATTTGAGGGATATTTTTGTCTTTACATGAATAATCCCATGGTATTAAATCCTATGTATTACTAATACAACCAAATGGGAGGTATTAGTAATAAATCATATAATACCATGTAGGGTGTATAACTAATCCATGGATTAGTTATACATGGACCCAAAATTCCTACCAAACAAAGTATTAAATAATACCAAACATAATACATGGACTATTTATCCTAATACTTCCTACCAAACGACCCCTTAATGTTTAATGGACCTAATGATGATCAAATGATGATGTTAAATGTTTTGGAGTACCTTAGAACTGAGAGGACAACTGTTTCTGAAAGTTGAAACGTTTGACTAAAGACTACATGTGCCAGTATAGGGTAGTAGTTAGAATCAATTTGGCAACTAGTTATACCATCCTAAATAAGGAGGTACATTTAGGGTGATAGCCCCTCAAAGTGTTAGATTCATACGGCATATATGGTGACACTGCCAACACGATCTGGGAAAATGCACAGATAGCTGATTTTGGGACCCATATTTTAGACATCCAAAATTTATAAACTTTTATAAGTTTAGCCACTTCAAAATCAATTTCATATTAAATGTAAATATATGGCACATTATACCTGCAGCCATCTTGTCGAGTGACATGGAAAGAGAGGAATTCAAGACTTTTTGAGGGAAAATATTTTCCAGTTTTCCTATGTTTGGAAAATATTTTTTCTAGGAAAACAAGTTCCTCAAAAATGTGGAAAATGCCAAGTTTATTGTCTCCTTCTGCCCACCCAATCCCCCAAACCCCCACCCCTTGACTATCCCACTCCCCATCCTAAATAGTACATGGGTTGTACTGAAACCATATTTAAAAGGAAATAGATTCATCCATCCTAAATAGTACTAGAACACCAACTATATCAACAGACTCCTCTGAATAAATCTGTATACACCAAAAACAAAAGCAGAAGGCAATTCCATTAGATCTTGTGCACTGAGTTACTCAAATCATCAAAACATCAGGGATTCCTTTCTTTCCAGATTGTCCACCAAGTGCTTGCAGGGACAATTCTCAAACTACTCCTGCCTTCCTGTCTTATGCCTGAACTCCTGCTTCCTCCCAACTATGTAAAACTTCAGTGATCTTTCTGGATATTATCCAAGAAATGATTCTAAGACTAATGAAAAGTCTCCAAAGTTGAACTGTAATTTTGCAGGGTAGAAAAAGATGATTAACGGACTCTACTTTCTCTCTACAAAGAAAACATCTTGGGCAGAGAGTTATATTTCTTCTTGCCAAATTATCCTTAGTAAGGACAACCTCTTTTGCTAATAACCACACAAAGCAGGCTACCTTGTGTATGGTTTTGGTCTTCCAAATGTGTTTCCAAGGCCAGTCTACAATCTGAAAGTTTGCCTGGTTCATCACTTTAAAAGCACCCTTCACCTTAAATAAGCTAGAATTGCGTCCTTCCATCTGAGCAAATCAGACCTCTCTTGAAGACCACGGAAGGATTCCAAAGTGTTGTAATATTCTATCATCCTCTGTATCTCCCAATCATTTAGCATTATTCTTAAAGTGATATCTCATCCATGATCTGTCCTTATTTCTGCCATTGTCTTATCTTGATGTACCACTAAGTTGAATATGTTGGGAAATCCAGAAGACTACTATTCTCTAGCCAATTGTGTTAAAGTACATACACTTTCTCCAACCAAATCCTGAATACTAGGGATCTCTGGTGCTTCTTTGTCAGCAGAGTTCGATTTTGTCCAGTGGTGATTAGGAGATGCTCGAAACAGTCTCTATAGGAACTCTGGCGACTTCTCTGGTTGTCGTCGATGCCATCTCAAACCTAGGTTTTCTCTCTACCCATATCGGCATGAAATATAGAACTCCTCTTTCGACGACAACCTCATTGGGAACATTCTGACCATCACTGACGACAAAAATTCTACCCCATTTTAGATGGTTCTTGAGCTCCGTCTCTTCCTCCGTGGCTATCCAACCTCCACAAAGCTCGCCGATTTCATAAAAAACGTTTTGAGACCAAAGGTGAAGAGGGACACCGATGGCCCTGATCCAGGTGGCTGTGTGCTTGGATAAATTTGAAATACAGCCGGGTATGAGTTTTCCACCGATCCAGATGAAGTCTGGAGTTTTTCTTGCAGAATCTTCTCCACCATGTCTTAGAGAACTCGAAGAGAAAAGACTCTCCCAGCATTTCAAAATTATTCACTCCAGAAACTGTTTTCCAGTTAGTAGACGTCCATCTTCTAATGTTTGCCAGCATGGGGTGTTTCCTGGATCTCCTTATCAAGATGGCCCACCATACATCTGTTCAAAAACCCAACCTCCTTGGGACCAGCTCCTGCCTCAACATTAATACTACCCTTTTTGATGCTCACCTCAGCCTCTCGAAGTTTTTTTTGTTTGCCAGTTACTATCTTGGACAGCTTTTACATAAGGGTAGCTTGCTTCAGTTAATCTTGGGGGTTCTGTTTTGTCCAGATGGGAGGAAGAGTTAATGAACCTCTCTATCTTAAAAGCAATGTCCAACCAACCTGCATTCAATGCAGCTTCAGGGATGATTAAAGTCAATCTCCCTTCACCATTTAATGCCAAGATGCTCATTTATCTGCCATGAGCATTGTACTTCTTTGTACTGAAGTAATTTGTACAAGTATCTTTTGTCTTCCATCTCCAGACCAGATTTTTATGATCCTTCGAAGCCTCCTGAAAAGTGTAGCAAATCCATTCCATGATCTTTTTGGTCAAAGATACTCACCTCATCATATTTCGACTTCTCTCCACCCAGTCAAATAGAGAAGATCAATCAGAATTCCGTCTCATGATATCAAAAGACTTTAAGCCCGCGTTAAAATATATTCTATATTCCCCCATGTCCAATAAAACTGCCAGAGAGCAGAAAACAAACAAAGGATGAAAGATGACTACCACCAACCAACCGGAATCTCGCGACATAAGTACTGTGAAAAACTCGAACTTGGGTTTTGTGAGTTGTGACTGGCTTGGTTTGTACTCCGGGAGGAAAATGGTCAAAGGGGTGTGTTTTGCTGATGATAGATGTCGCAAGGGGCAAGAAAGAGAATAGCAAAAGGGTTTCAAGGAGAGAGAAACTCTAGAAGAGGGCTGGGGAAGACGAAGTTCGGTAGGGTTTTGAGGAGAGAGAAGTGGATGGGTCAGGTCGGAAAATAGTTTGAGATCTGAAGAGAGAGAGTGACGGGGAAAGGTTTTTAGGGATTTATTGTGACCCATGTCAGAGCATTCCAACTCTAGTTATTTTCGATAATTCAGAAGTACATCACATTTACTTATCAAAATTTTAAAAAATTGTTACAAGCTGATATGGGAGGGCAACAGAAAGGAAAAAAGTAGAGAGAGCACAAGCAAGAAATCTGGGCCATTAATCAAATCCTTCATACCTCAAGTGGAGTTAGCGGGCACTTGCCATCAACTCGGTTTGCACCTGGCCTTATAACTCTTCCTCTTCGCCTGAATTTTCCTCTCCAACTTCTTTCACGAGCAATATCCATCTCATGTTTTTCTTCTTCCCCGCCATCATAAGTACAGCATGAAAATGCAACCATGTCCTATTATAAGAGGAAAAAACAATTTTATGTTGCAGTCTTAACTTTCAAAAGGAAAAGAATCTTGGATGATCAGCGTAGCCCTTAAAGAGAACAAACAATTGACGCATGGTTTAAGATGAAAAGGGTAATACCTCTTCAAAGCGGATGTGCACCGAAACATATCTTCCACTAGTTTTAGAGCTCTTTTTTACCATTCGATCAACCATATTTGCTGCAAGCATGCGTATGGGTTCGGAAAACCTAAGTGCTTCAAAATTGCACAAACATCGCAACCCTTGGATATTTGGAGGAACTGAATGGGCCAATCTGTTAGAAAACGGTGCAATGCGAACAGCCCTGCACATTCATCTTAGGCACAAGTAAATGTGGCATGTTTAAAAGATTAAAGGAAAAATAGGTTAAAGGAAGATGAAACATTAGCACATTGATGGTGCAAGAGAGGCAAGGGGTAAAACCCGAAGTTTATGAGCATATGATACCTCATCACCATATGAGACCATATAAAATGCATATTACATGAATCTAGAATTTCGGAGATTGTTGTTTCATCAGTGAGACAGTAGATTCTAGAGCAAAAATGGAACATGTCATTTGCAAAAGCAAGCAGATGTGGCCTACTTTTCACTGTAGCAAGAATATTAATTACCCTCAAGATGAAAAATACGTAACAGGCAGAATTCCTGATACACAAGTATTTCTTTTTGAAAATAACTCTTTTTTGACCTATATTCTTCATTGCAAATGAAGAGTTGTTAGCAACATGAGCGGGAGTTTCTTTCCATGAAGTTAGGAAAAGAAATTTCTTTATCCAGCAAAGGTAGAGCTACCAAAATTGGTTGCGTTCAAGGTAGAGCAAAAAAACTTAATTTGCAAATGAAAAGACTCGCAAAAACCATATTTCAAGAGCTAATGATTTTTTCAGGTAAAGTTTTTAGATCTCATAATATCCTCAGGCAAAGTTCTGAAATAACAGACCAGTAGATTAGAATTAAAGAGGTAGAGATTCTGATGACTGAACCTGTAACACCTCGCAAATTCTATGCTAAGGATCCGAACCATTAGTTGTGAGGGCATAAAATTAGACTGGGTGATATCCTACTTGTACATGTGTGTTAAGGTCCATTCCTAAGTGTGGGAAGTGTATCGGATGTGGTTTAGGGTCATAAGAGGCTTCTAACACCAAGTCAAGTTCAAAGTTTCTCTACCGATTGAGTTTTTGCATGAGATAAAAAAAGGATGAACTTCAAACAAGCATACCTCGTAGAATATGAAGAGTTATGTGTCCCATTACCTATCAAACTAAAGGTCTTTTGAGTCTTCTTTCTAACGCCGCCAACCTCTCATCAATCCGAGATCCGAGTCAAAAGTTATGATCATTTTAGTTTTGACAGACATTCTGTTTTGGACATGCATTTCGCCAGCGTTGAACAATTCGGAACCGGCGAAACGTCGATCTAACGCCAGTTGAGGAAAAATTAAAAGGTATTCTGTTTTATATATGCGTTTCACTTGCGTTGAACAATTCTGAATAGGTGTTTCACGGTGGAAACACCGGTTGGACAAAGGACTATCGTTTGAGTCGATTTTAGTCTGATTTTTCTCAGTTTTGGCCATTCTTTCAAGCCCTAGGTAAGTCCTTCTCCATGGATTTCAAGCTTTTCAACTCAAATTCTTTCGTCTATTCATGAATCATTGATAGAAATCTTAACCTTTGACCATAGAGTTATCAAGAAACGAATCCAAAAAGTTCAAGAAAGGGTTTCTTCATTGCTCTTGTGAGAAATGAATTGTGTCTCTACATTATTGCATTGAGACCCTATTTATAGACACTACATTAGACTCCTTTTCCAACTAGGACACAACATTTTAATCCTTTTCCAAGTAGGATTCTATATACCATTCCTACTTCTATTTTTATTCCTATTCTAAGTAGGATTGTATATATTATTCTTGATCCTATTCATATTCTAACACTCCCCCTCAAGCTGGTGCATACTAGTCATATGTACCTAGCTTGTTATAGATGTAATCAATATGAGGACCGGTGAGGGGCTTGATGAAGATATTTGCAAGTTGATCACTCGGCTTCACAAAATTGACAGTCAATCTCAATGTGCTTAGACTTCTCATGAAATACTGGATATGATGTAGAATGTCGATAAAACGCAGAGTGATCAGCTCCACTACAAGTCATGCCAAACTTCTGCACTACTGTGTTGACTTCCCAAACCAAGCTTGAGAAGACTATTTCAGACCATAAAATTTCCTACACAATCAACATACAAGGCTACTAGACTCCCCCCCGAGCAACAAAACCAGGTGGTTGCTCCATATAAACTTCTTCCTCGAGATCATCGTGAAGAAAAACATTCTTAACGTCCAACAGATTAAAAGACCAATGGCAAACAACAACCATAGATAGAACAAGACGTCCATATGTTATTTTAGCCAAGGGGGAGAGAGTATCACTGTCACTGGTAAGACGCACGGAACTATGCAAATTAGATATGAGGAGTCACCTGAACACATTGCTACGTAACTTAGCTATGAGAAAGTAGTCCAAGAAGATGCACGGTGCTACACAAATCAGATATGAGAAAGTAGTCACCGGAAGGATGACACGGTGCTACACAAATTAGATATGAGAAAGTAGTCACTTGAAGGATGGCACAGTGTTGAAACTAATTTCATTGCTACGTAACTTAGGTATGAGAAAGTAGTCACGCACAGTGTTGAAACTAATTTCATGTTCAAGTTTATGGTAACATTCCTTGTATAGCTTTCAAGTTCCTTGCTGAATTGAATTCTCCAGTATTACCATCCTTCAAAATTATGGTACACATGTTTACAATCTCAATCTTCTATCTTTGGCAGTCTCCTTCTTTGCTCAAAGAATGAGTTCCTCTAGTAGTGACTCAATGTTATCAAAGGCGCGCTTAAGCCCTGTAGCGAGGCTTAAACCGTGTTGATCGCTTCGCTTTATGTGTGCTTCAGTGTCGTCATCAAGGCTCTGAGGCAAACGTTTCCTTGCCAATGAGCCTCATATGAAGAAGTGACACTAAATAATTGATATTTCACTTTATCATAATTATTTTCAATTTCTTTGGTCATATATTTGTCATTCACTTTTGTAGTTATTAGTCTTGGACTAAACATATATATTTGTATTCTTTTCTCCCTTTGCGCCTTTTTTCATTAAAGCCCACGCTTTATTTGCGTTTTGCGCTTAAAGCCCCCACGAACCTTAGAGCTTTTTTGCGCTTTTCGCCTTTGATAACACTGAGCAGTGTTGGTTGTATATTTACTTCTTTTAGGAGATCTCTGAGGACCTAGTTCTTGATACTTCTATCTTCATTCTTCAGCATATGAATGTCACTTGTACACAGTTTGTCAATCATCTAAACTTAATCAGAACTTCACAAGATCTTAAATGTAGATCTAGAGATCATTGTGCTTCAACACATTCCCACACACGTAGTCCATAACAACTTTCCGACAAGTGCATCTGAGCCATTTTCTAATACATGAAGAGATTATCCAATATAATTCGACACAAATGTACCTTTCTATGGTGCTAACCGGGTGATTCTGACTTGAGCCCACTGTTTTCTAGCAACCCAATAGCTAGGGGTCTTTGCTGCTTGACAAGTTCCTTTATGACACAAAATTGAACATGGGATGCTCGGTGACTTTTCTAACACCTTTATGTTTGGCAACCGGAAGATCAATGTCTAAACGAACAAACGGTAAATTAGAGTTGGACCATGGAGAGTTGCCTTGAATTTCAGTGTGATCTTGTAGGGTGGGCGTTTGGTTCTAATGAATCCTTGATCACTTTTTTTCTAGTTCCAGTTTCTCCTTCCTTTTTTTGTTCCATGTCCTTGTCATTAATTGAGTCATGGAAACTTTGAAAAGGCTCTGTTGTCTCAATATTTTTCATTTTCATATTTAAGCCTTCATGATCTCTTACCTTTCTTATGTTGTTTTCTGCTTAATCACCAAGATTACCATTTCCGTTGTCTATCACAAAACTTTATCATTTCACTTTTTACATGCTATATGGTAACATGTAGCGGGTTTCATGGAATTTAGTAGCCAAGCGAAAACCATGGAGTTTCCTGATTTCCAAGCATACATTCTTGGATCTATTGATTTAGGCTTTCTCGTCTCCCAAGGCCCTCATTGTGAAGACAAGAGGAGGCAAGCAAGAAAAAATAACAAAGAAAACTCGTGAAAGCAGCTAAGTAAAATAATGCACTGGACAATTGCCTTGCCTCAGCCCGCATCACGACAGGCTATTTGGGGCTGATTTTATCTGATTCGTTTGGGACTCGATTATTTTGCCTGAGACTTTTCCCTACACCTATAAATAGTCCATAAGCACAGCTTTTACATAATTTTTTATCTATAAAAAGAGCTAGGAGCTACTGTGGAGGTCGGAGAAAATTGATTTCATCTTTTCTTCATATTTATTTATTTTTACATTTTTCTTTAGATGATTTGTTGTAATTCCTCCGGGTCTATGTGGAGCTAAACTTCTCGTTCTACAATTATGGTAGTTGCATCATCGTTGTTGTATGAACTTCAAATGGCCTTGGAAGCAAATCTGGAGGATCAAAGTGCCACACAAAGGCATGCTTTACATGACTACTAGCCAATGAAGCAGTTTTGACATTGGATAATGTGGCTAAGAAAGGAATCTCTCTATGCAATAGATGTTCCTTATGTGGTAAGGCTACTAAGAAAGTGAGACATCTCTTCTTACATTGCAACTTTATTGAGCAGCTGTGGCAGATTTTCCTTAATCTCAGAGGCATCTCCTGGAGAATGTCTCGCAAGATTGATGAGACTCTATTCAGTTGGGAGGTGGCTGGAGCTAAGGCTACAAAGAGAGAAAGATGGAGGACGATCCCTGCTTGTATTTGGTGGACTATATGGAGGGAGAGAAATGATAGATGTTTTGAGAATAGGAACAATAACCTGCAGGAAGTCAAGCTTAAGTGTATTTTGTTGTTCTGTTTTCGGTGTACAAATGTCTAATCCAATAAAACTGAGTCAATCATAGATGTTTTAGGGTCCATTTAGATTTGGTTCAGCTTTGGGGTACATTATACTTCCTTTCTGCTTATTTGTAAATATGGTTTTTCAGTACTACCTAAGTACTTTCTTAAATACAAATGTTACCAGTTTCAATAAAAAGATACTTATCATCATGCTGCAGCTCGTGTGGTTACTTACTTTTTCTTGAGCTTAATAATTTGATTGTTTGATCACCTTTCAACTACAATTTGTGGCTCGCAATTGAACTCGGAAGAAGGGAATTTGTGAGCGTAATAAGAAAAAGTAGAGCTTGGTCGTGAACCTTATAGGAAGAGGGAATCAATTAGCTAACGTGAATAGGAATATACCCGGTAGCCTTGCTTAGTTGATATAGAAGAAATATACATGCACTTCACTATTGACCAATGATCATAGGAATATAGGCGTTAGGGATAGTCAATAGTCTTAGATTTATCGACAAGATGCTTAATAAGTAATATCAACTTGCAACTAGTAACCCGATAGAAAATCAGAGTCAATTCAAATGACTACTCAACTTGATTGCCAGCGAATCCATAACCCTAAATCGATTTCATCTCATTGATTACGTAAATATCTGCTCTTCATTTGGTTATTTGTTCATTAGTTATTTTCTTTTTGCTTTTAGTCTAGTTAATTCAAGATAATAACTTTGGAATTTATTGCTTGAACAAGTAATTAGCATTAGTTTAATTTAGTAAATAGTTAATCAACAAATCTCTATGGGTACGATATCTGGACTCATAATCCTATATTACTTGTACGACTGCGTGCACTTGTGTGTGCGCTTGGACGCAACAATGACCAACACAGGGATAAAATTGTTTCGATACCACTTAATTAAGGTACCAAAATGCTTTATTTTATTCATCTATAGAGTTACAGATTTTATAGAGAAGAGAAAAAAATAAATTAGAGAACCTAATTCGTTAACTCTGGGAGAATACAATCAAGAGATGGTTTCAACCTGATCTAATTCCCTAGAATAATTAACAGCCTAGCAGAGCTGATTTTATCAGATTCATTTAGATCCGATAAATCCTTTCCGATCACAATTGAGCATAATCAGATATTCAAAAATCAACCCAACTATTTATGTTAATGTTGATATTATGGGATTTCTCTATACACATTGATGTTGTTTTAGCAGTAGTATTTGTCCCCAAAGTATGTATGACAAGTAATATACACCTGATTTATCATTCAATGAGAACAATAAAGGAGAAAAAATCTAAAATGAATCACAAAGAGAAATATAACTATTGCAACCAAAAAGGATAAGACAAATTAGATCATAGGCAAAAGACACCTACCCTAACTCCTTCAGCTTTGGCAGGACCTTTAGAAGATAATAGGTTGGGCTGGACCATGCCTTTACTCTCAAGTTAACAATGCTACTTATATTATTGTCAAACTTCAGTAGCAGATATTCAGGGAGTTCTCGGACCACCTTCACATGATTTCTTAGAGCATAGATGAAGAAGTCCTCATCAAATATGTCAGAGAACTTGCTGCAAGTATGACAATAAATAAGCACTTCTGGCAAATTTCAAAGTGACACTACATAAGGGATGAACTGATATTTCTGAAAAGAGGAGAGCTCAATGACATCACAAAATGTTAAATCAATCCACACCATTAAGAATTTGGGAAGCTCTTCATGCTTTAACTCAATTTGTAGATCAGCCACATAAACTTAAAAAACACACTCTGTTTCAGCTGAATACAAGTCCTATGAAAGTGACTACTGAACAAACTGACATGATACTTGAATAACTAGGGAAAACGAGCTAAAAAGGGACCTTTAAGAGTGGAATGAAGGATAAGGGACTATGACGTAGTCAAAGTTAATTAAGAGAGTTTGAGGCTTAATTAAATTTTTTAAAACATTGGGAACAAGTATTAAAATATTCATATTTCAAATTTCAAATTTTTTATTCCCTCCCTTCTGTTTTTCTTCATCTGCTTCTTTCTTCTTTTCTTGTTCCTTCTCCCCTTCTTCACCTTCTTCTTCCTTATCTTCTTTGCCATTTCTTTTTTTTTTCTTTTGCTTTTTTTTTTTCCTTCTTCTCTCTTCTCCTTCCTTCTTTCCTTCTCTTTTTTTTTGATGACCGTGGTGTCCGTGCCAGCTTTCTCGCGCCACGACTAATTCCACGGGATACCTATCACTTTCCACTAGCAATAGATACTAGATAACTCTGTCCACCAAGGAATCACCTAGTGTTTTTTTGTCTCCACTGAGTTTTGATCTGAGAACTCAGGGTTCTCAACCACTTTATTGACCACTAGGTCACACCCTTGGGTGCTCTTCTCCTTCCTTCACTTCATCTAGAGTTTTCATCTTCTTCTCTTCTTCATTCTAATTTAGTTGCAAATATTGTGGAGAATATTTGGTGAAAAAAGTTTAAAACATTGGAGGATTTTACAGTTCGTCAAAAAACAATCGAGAGTTGTTTAAGCAACCGAGAGATATTTAAACAATCAAGAACTATTCAGCAACACTAAGTTGCTTAGTTCAATCAACCAGAAGATGTTTAAATATCTATCTGAAGAGGTGTTTTAAACATCCTATGATTGCTAGATAAAACAACAAGAATTTTTTAAATATCAACTAGTTGTTTCGAAGATATAAAAATATTTCCTAGTTGTTTAGAAAGATATTTAAACATCAGCTAGTTGTTAAGAGGTGGTGATGACGTGGAGGGGGGAGAATGGGGCTGAAGGGGTGGAGGGGGAAGAAGAGTGGGAGGTTAGTGTAAATAAAAAACTTGTGGGTTTTAAAAATATGAATCATTATCACCAATTAAAAAAGTGTTCTTTTTACCTAATTTTAAGTCTTGAGTCCGTGAAACTTAAACAAAAGTCTCAAAAGTTCCTAATAATTCCATCCCCCGAATAGCTAATCCTTGTTTCGGACTATTTCCAATTAACTTTCTTTCCCTCAATTATTTACCGGTTTCTTGCATCCATCAATAGATAAAGATTTGCAATAGTAGAGAAAAATTACAATAATTCCACGAGTCAACTATATTCTGACCTTACCTAGAGTCTCGCCATACGCTATTTAAATGAAAAATTGGAATAACAAGAGTAGCATTCAGTAGTCCTGCAACTGCTACAGCATCACATATCTGCAATTTATACATAGAAAAAAATACATGTTTAGCAATGCTACAGAAAATGAATGGAACATTGTCTTAACCCATAACTAAGACACAATTAGTGGCTGCACGATCAACTAAAATGATTAGTGACATCTTCAGTTGCCTAGACTCGACGTGGCAAATGGTCAAAACATGCACAATAGTATAATCCATTCAAAATATATCTAGTAGTTACAATTCTATATTCAACAAAATTAGGGTATGGAAATATGTTATTTCCCTAGATAGGTGAAAATATGAAACTGATGTTATTTTCACCTTGTGAAAAAGGTTAACACTAGCTTTGTTGGTTTTTTTAATCAAGATGGTACAGCAAAAAGTATTGATTGAAAATGTCTCTCACTTTTTTAATTAAGCATAAGACGGCTTTAAATAGCCAATTTGAGCACATAAAATTCAAAAAAGCTAAAATATTTCAACAATCTAATAAAAATTCATATTTCAAATTCATCCTAAACCTAGACAATTTATTATACTAAAAATTATTGCAGTAACTAAAAACAATTTCCAATACTCCTTTGCTTTAGTTACAGCAATTTAAAAACTGCTCCTCAATTTCTGTTTTGGTGGTTGGTGCTAAATCCTTTTGATTGTTTTTGAACTTGCAAAATTTCTTCCTCTTTCTCTTTCTTCTTTTGAGTTTGTGCATAAAAAGCACCCTAAATAATCTTGTCTTGTTGGAAAACTCTTTTGAAAAGAGCTTTAATTTGAACAATGATGGGATTTGTATGGAGTGTTCATAAGGATCGTTTTACCATTACAATATTCCATAAATCATAGGTTTCAAAAATCAGGTTCATGAAAAGCGAAGAAATGATAAAATTTATCATTTTCTTTGAAATTAATAAAGTTTCTCTTTTTTTGGCTGGGCTAAATTGAGATTTTGATGAAGGGACAGGATTCTCGGGAAGAAGCCTTTAAATACCAGAAGCCATTTCCGAAATTAGAGGGGAAGAAACTAGCAGAAAAGTCACGCTAAGACCTGACCATGACCCAAACCTTCCATAGGAAACTCTGCTCTAGTTAAAATGTGAAGTGACTCAGGAAATGATAAGAAAAAAAATTGTGGTGTGATCATTGTAAGATACCTTGCCATAACTGTGAAATCTTTGAAAGTCGCCCACAACTTTATTCAAGATGTTCACTCGGGTTGTAAAATATCAAGGATAATCTGAAGGGCAAGGAGATCATACCTTGTTTGTGAAGCTCTCAGCGGAAGGAAAGATAGCTGTTTTGATTGTGTATGTTGATGACATCATCCTCATCGAAGATGATCAAGAAGATGTGAAGTTGTTGAATAAAAAATTGATATCTAAGTTCGGGATCAAGGACTTGGGAGCTTGTGATGCTTTCTTGGCATGGAGATAGCTTGCTCAAAAGGAGGCACGTCGGTTTCACATGAAAATTATGTGAGTAACTTACTTAAAAAGATGGGACTAAGTAGATGTAAACTGGCAAAAATGCCAATTGATGTCAAATGCAAGTCCGAAACAAAAGAGAAACTAGAGCATGTGGCATTGTGGCACAGTACCAAAGATCAAGAAAACTTATCTACTTCTCTCACACTTGTGACTTGACCAGACATTCCATCTGTTGTCCTTATAGTAGGTCAATCATGCCTTCACCACATGAAGAGCATCTTTTTTTTATAAAGGTAACTTTATATTCACATAAAAAAACTCAACAGCAATAGACTGACGAGGTGGGATTTACAGCCCACATGGGGTAATTTCAAAGCTAAAAACTGGCAAAAAACTTTACAATTGAGCTGTAAAGTCCACTAAACTTTCTACCTCCCCCACCAAATCCTGTTTACACCAAAAATACAACACACACAAGTTATTCATCTTGAATTTCTGGATGCTGCTGGGGATGCTTTGGGTTTCCCATCATGGGATCTTTCATTTCTTTCCTTCAACAATGTCCACCAATTGCAGGTTGGGATACATTTCCACCAGTCCTCTTTGAATCTTCTTATTCTGCCCAGTCCTTCCCACTGTCTCAACATGTCTAAATTAGTCCTGGGCATTATCCAGTTAATCCCAAGTATACATAAGAACATGTCCCACAAATTTACAGTTGTTCTGCAGTGTAAGAAATAAGTGACGGTCAACTTCTGCCCCTTTCCCACACATGTAACCCCTTGAGCAAATCTGTATACCTCTTCTTTCTAACAATTCATGGGGTAAACATGCTGTCCTAATTCCCAACCAAGTGAAACCTAAGACCTTGTGAGGAATCTTGATTTTCCAAATTAGTTTCCAAGGTCATTCCATTTCCCCGAGTTTAAGCTCCAGCAACAAGACTTCACATAAAATGTCCCTTTTCTGTGCATTTTCGAGATTGGAATATCAGGACCTTTATTGACACCTGGGAATGCATTTAGTATCTATAGAAAACCTGCCACTCTACCAATCTCCCAATCATTCAAAACCCTCCTAAAAATTAAATCCCAACCTTGAGGGCTCCACACCTGTGCCCCAGCGGCCATCTGTTGTAGGCTCAAAATATAAAGGTCTGACAGCATGTTCTTCAAATTTTCTTCCCCAAACCAGAGTTCATTCCAAAAGCTGATTTTCACCCATCACCGATCCTAAAGGATAGGTTGGGGATATAGGATGGCCACAATCTTCTGATTGTCTTCCAGACACAGCATCCAAAGGCTAAGTTGCATGGACTCCACATTTGATGCCGCACCCGTGTCAGATTCTCCAAAAAATACTCTACCTTTGGAGAATCTGACACGCACCTGTTGACATTTTTGAAGAGTCCGAGCAACAAAGTTCAAAGGTACTTCAGTGATCCAACTGTTTTAGAGACCGTATTTCTATGATATGAATCTCCTCCACAAAGTCAAATCTTCACTACAAAACCTCCATAGCCACTTCTTCAGCAAGCTGGCATTCTGCACACTCAACTTATTTATACTCAGACAACCCTAAATTTTGCTTAGTGTCACTGCATCCCATTTGACAAGATTATATCCAACTTCTCTTTATTACCCTGACAAAGGAAGACTCTTCTTGATTTGTTGATTTTCTTCTCTATACTGCTTGGTATTGGGAATAAGCTCTTCATATATGTAGGGAGTGCATCCATCACTGATTTGATGAGTTACTCTGCCTTGGGTCCCAAGGATAGATACTGGCTTTTCCATCTTGTCAGCTTTCTCTCAATCTTTTGTAGAACTTCACTCCAAACTTCCACCTCTCTGTTCTTTGCGCTAGGAGGCATTTCAAGGTTTTTGTTGGGAGAGAGGCCACTTGTCATCCTAGGTTCTTACCAAGTACCTACATATTAACAACCTGGTTAATGGTGTATAACCAACTTTTTTGCCAATTGACATGGAGTCCTGATATGCCCTCAAAAATGGTTTAAATGGCCCTCAAGTGTCTAATTTGATTTACTTCTGCTCCAAAAAAACGAAGGACGCATCTGCATATATTAGGTGTGAGATCTCCATAGAATTCCCCCTATTTGCATTTGCACAGAAACCTTGCAACTACCAATTCTCACTTGCTTTCCTGATCATGGAGTTGAATCCGTCCATAGCTAAGACAAAAAGGAATGGTGACATGGGGTGGCCTTGTCTCAAACCTCTTTGTGACTTGAAAAAACCTTCAGGATTGCCATTAATGATAAGGGAAAACTTCACAATAGATATACATAAATTAATCCAGTTGATCCATTTGTTCCCAAAACCCATATCTCTCAGAATCTTTAGGAGGAAGGACCAATTAACATGGTCATAGGCCTTTTCAATGTCTAGCTTGCATAGGACTCCTAGTAGATTCTGTTTCACCATACGGTCCACTAATTCATTTGCCAGCATTGTTGCATCCATTATCCTTTTAGAAATGCCATTTGGTGCTCATCCATCAAAAACCCCATGACCTTCTTTTGAAGGAATGAACATGTCTTTTATGATGCCTTGTCAGTATATGATATTATACCATGTGGGTATCATATAGGCCTGAGGAGTGCTTTTTTAAAGAATGAACCAGTCCTCTGTGATATCCTGTCAGTATTTGATATATAACAGCTTGATATCTTAGAGGACTGAGTTATTTTTTTCCACCAGTCATCACCCCCATCTCCATTTTGATCTCTATCTCTCCTTTTTCTCTGGTTGTCACCCCAGAGTTGACCATTGATCAGAGTAAACCAAAGCAAAAACATATTTGAGATTTTAAAATAGGTAGGGCAGTAGAGGTCTTGGGTCGGCAGCATGGCTACCACGGTTATCGCCAGAGCAATGCCGGGACAACACAATAACTAAGATCTCGAAATAACCAAAAAATGGACCATCGGAATTGAAGGTTTTTCAGCCAAGAAAGCTATGAGGCAGACGGATCAGATAGCGGAGCTATAAAGCTCATTATAGACGACCGGCGGTTTAAAAATGCAAAACAGGTAAGAATCTCTACTCACATCCTCTTTTCTTTATCTTCTTTGTTCCTCACATCTTCACACCATCATGAATCTCACTGGAAACACACTTAAAACTTTCAGATCTAACTGAAAATTAACCGCATCTAAAAGTCACTACTGGAGAACAAACCAACCAAGTTTTCATTTATACATTGTGTAAACAGTGTATAATAACAGTATAATATGTGTATAATTAGTGTGTGTGTATTATGCAAGGAGTATATGTTGATTATACATTTAATATATACAATTTTTTCCCAGAAAATGGGTGTGGAGGATTACAATGACTACGGTGGGTTCTGATAAAGAAGTATATAATATGGATATATAATGTATGAAAAGTGTATCTACATACACACTGTGCTTATGAAGTGTATAATAAATGTATATATGAAGTATATAATAAATGTATATATAGTGTATAATATACATTTTGGCTACAATATGTCTTTTGATTTTATGTGCTCATCCGGTTGTCACTATTTCACCCGAATGGCTACGTATGTACTTGCCCCAAAAAGAAATATACTTTGGACCTAACTCAAACCCAAAAGTTAGCTCAAAAGGTGAGGATTGTCCAAGATCATATAAAGGAGGCAAATTCCTCGTCCCACTTGATGTGGGACTTCAACATATGCCATTTAATAAACATCACATCAACTTACAGACATTCTCATTAAACGACTGCGTAAGTGAAGTTTTGAATCTCTAATTAACAGGTTGGACATGATAGATATCTATGTACCAGCTTTGGGGAATGTCAAGAATCTGCTGTAATCTTCTACGTTTAATTGTTGAGCTTTTTCACATAAGATTGTTCCTAATTTATCAGCATCCTTGATTGTAGGATCTTGATATTTTAGGGAACTTGGGATTGAGGATAGTAGTTGTTTTTGTTGTTGTTGGTATTTCAAGAAACTAATCCCTTGAGTTCAAAAATTAGAATCCCTCGAGATTAGACATTAGTTTCCTTATTATTGTGTATAGTTTTCCTAAAAATACTGTGTCAGATTGTATAGCAACAGATGAATGAGAATTATTGTTTCCTCCTAATAAATTCTACAAAAAGACATCTCCTACTTCTTTTTTTTGAGAAAGCTAACATTTTATAGACAACAATACAACAATGGTGTATTTCAGTAGTAATTACATTAGGAGTATACAGTAATCAAAACCAAAAGGACTATCATTTATACCCCTCCTAAACTATCTAAAAAGTGAGAAATAGCCTCCACTTCTTTTGGGAGGACATGGTTACACCAAAAATAAAGGGTTGTAAGGCAGTTCATCTTCAAACTCTGGAAAGGGATGCTCTTGTTTTCAAAACATCTCTGGTTCCTTTCCTTCCAAATTGTCCACCAGATGCAAGCAGGGACAATCTTCCATCTCTCCTTGTGACTTGATGTATTCCCTTCTTTATTCCAGCATGCTAGAAAATCTGAGGTCTGTCTTGGCGTGGACCAGCTGATTCCCCTCAAATTCAAAAAGACTTGACACAATTTCTCTGTCACTCTGCAGTGGAGGAAGAGATGATTTGTTGTCTCTGTTTCTATTTCACAAAAAAAACACCGCATAACTGTCTTCCCCTTTTCATTAGATTGTCCTGAGTTAGTACTGCTTCCCTAGCTACCAACCATGTGAAACAAGCCACCTTGGGAGGTACATTAATTTTCCATATCATCTTCCAAGGCCATGGTAACAACATTTCAGCTGGCCTGTCAAGATGTTAATAAGCTGATTTTATTGTGAACTTCCCATTGTTGGCCCTCAACCATTGTAAACTATCCTCCTTTGTGTCAAGGTTGTTTGCCTGCTCCAAAGACTTGTAGAAATCTGCTAATTTGTCTATTTCCCAGTCATTGAGCCTTCTCCTAAAAGAAAGGTTCCATCCTTGGTTGTCTTTGACTTCTGCTACTGTTGCTTCCTTCTGTTGGTTCAGGTTATAAATCTCAGGATGCAACTGTTTCAAAGCGTGTTGTCCAACCCACACATCATTCCAGAAGAATGTCTTCCTTCCATTTCCTATATCAATTTTTGAATTTCTCCATATTTTAGGCCACAAATTCCTGATTGTTCTCCATAAACCAACCCCATAAGGGCTTCTAACTTCCTTTGTAATCCATAAGTCCTCCATTCCATATCTTGAGATTATAACATCTTTCCAAAGATCTTGTTCTACAGAAGTAAACCTCCACAACCACTTCAAGAGGAGACTCTAGTTTTGAACTTTGAGATTTTTTATGCCCATTCCCCATTCTTTTTTATTGTTTATCACCACCTCCCATTTCACCAAGTGATATTTCTTTTCCCCCTCTCCATTTCCCTGCCATAAAAAGTTTCTCCTGATGAATTCTAACCTCTTTAAAACATTCCCTGGCATAGGGAATAAAGACATCATGTAGGTTGGCATTGCATCAAGCACATTAATTAGGGTCAATCTTCCACCCAAGGATAGGTATTGGCTTCTCCAATTTACCAGCTTTTTTTCACACTTCTCCACCACTGCATTCCATATGTTTTTTGATTTACTGTTTGCTCCTAGAGGCATCCCTAGGTAAGTGGTAGGCAATTCTCCCACTTTTGCTCCAGTTTATGTGTAGTCCAGAGACAGCTTCAAACAATATAAATATGATCCTTAGATGCTTTAGTTGATCTTCTTCTGCACCGCAAAACACTAGGGTGTCATCAGCATACTGCAAATGGGAGATAGATAAACCCCTGGTATCACTATCATTCATCGAGAAGCCTCTGATCATGTTGTTTGATTGTGCTGTTTTCAACATGTCACTTAGTCCTCCCATAGCTAGGATTAAAAGGAAGGGGGAGAGGGGGTCCCCTTGTCTTAATCCTCTTTCAGAGGGAAAGAAACCAGAGGGGGTACCATTTATTAGAATTGAGAATTTGACTTTCTCACACAGTACTTCAACCAATTTATCCACCTATTTCCAAAACCCATCCTCTCTAGTGTGTACCACATAAAGTCCCAGTTGAGGTGATCGTACGCCTTTTCTATGTCCAACTTACATAGAATCCCAGATATTTTAGTTATTTTCCTCACATCTACACATTCATTGGCTATAAGTATGGCATCCATAATCTGCCTATCCTTAATGAATGCCAATTGATGTGTATCCACCAGCTTTGCCATCACTTTCTTGAGTCTTTCTGGTAAGACCTTGGATATGATCTTGTAGACACTGCTAATCAGGCTGATAGGCCTAAAGTCCTTCAATTCTATTGCCCCCATCTTTTTTGGAATCAAAGCTATAAATGTAGCATTGAAATTGTTTTCAAAATAGCCTTCACTATGAAAGTTCTAAATGGCTGTTATCACCTCTATCTTCACCATCTCCCAGCAATGTATGAAAAAAGCCATGGTAAAACCATCTGGACCAGGGGCCTTGTCTCCTGCACAATCAAAAACACATTCTTTAATTTCTTGTTCTCCACATTGACTTTGAAGAAGGAGGTTGTCTTCCTCATTGAGCACAACTTGTTCTCTGGGACTGAATTGAGGTCTCCAGTGTTCTTTCTCTCTGTAAAGGTTTTGGTAGAAACCTATGATCTCCTCCCTAATTGTTGATGAGTCTGTGACATTAGTTTCATTAATCAGAAGACTATCAATGTTGTTATATCTCTTGTGACTGTGTGCTGTTCTGTGGAAAAACTGTGTTTTTGTCACCCTCTTTCAGCCATGTGGCCTTGGAACTTTGCCTCCATGCTACTTCTTCTCTTTTTGCCACTTCCTCAAACTCTACTGTCAGAACAGCCCTTAGATATGCTTCATCTTCAGACAAGCACCTTTGTTCCTGGATCACATCTGACTCATAAAGCTGATTTAAGATGTTCTGTTTCTGTAGCCCTAGATTACCTTGTACAATCCATTCTTTCAATTTTATTTTAAGAGCCTTCATCTTACAAGTTAGAATGTAATCTGGTCTACCCACAAAAATTTCAGAGTCCCACCACCCCTTCACTCTCTCTTCAAAATTTTCAGTTTGCAACCACCAGTTTTCGAATTTGAAATAAGACTGTGACCTCTCCCAATTTCCACATTCTATTAATAGTGGGTTATGGTCTGAGGTGACTCTAGGCATAAGAGTTTGTTTGATATTCGTGAAAGATATCTCCCATTCTTCTGAAAATAAGAACCTATCTAATCTTGCTGCTGTAACATGCCTATCTCCTTTTCTCCAAGTAAAGCTGCCACCTGTGAGTGGTGGGTCTACTAATTGCATGTCCTCAATGAAATCTGAAAGATCCTCCATAGCTTTGGTGATTCTATTACAATTCTTCTTCTCAGAAGGGAACCTCACAACATTAAAATCCCCTGCAATCACCCAAGGGCCAGTAAATAGACTTCTTACTGCTCCTAGTTCCCACCAAACCTCTTCCCACTTCTTACTGCTCCTAGTTCCCACCAAACCTCTTCCCTTTCCTCTCTATTGTTTGGAGCATAGACACCTGAAAAGTGCCAGATGAACTCCTGTGTTTTCCCCCTGAATCTTACAGTTATACAGTAAGCCCCTACCTCACAAACTTCTCCCTCCCATACGTTGATGTCCCATAGGATGATGATCCCCCCTTTGGTACCCCTGGCTTCCAACTGTGTGTGATTTACCCCTCTATTCGCCCATAGTTCTTTAATTGTTTCCCTTATATCACCTCTTAATTTAGATTCCTGAAAACAGTAGACATCTGCCCTCCATTTGTGTACCATGTTCTTAATTATCAGCCTCTTCCCAGGGTCATTGAGGCCTCTTACATTCCATGACACTATATTAACCTTCATTAAGACTGTTCACAAAGCACCCCCCTCTGCTTCTTGTTCCAAAGCTAATAAAATTGCTGCTTAGTTCCAGGTTTTTAAGCTCCTTTGAAATTTTTTCTTTTGGAGTCAATGTCACTATTGCACCTGATACCTCATCTATTACTTATCTTTTGCCATCGATTTTCATGAAAAAATTTAAAGCCGCCTCCTCACAGCCTTGAAAGTGGACTCCAAATTCCTTACTCAATTCCATTATATTTTGCTGAACCCAAATGGAAATCGTTTTCTCAGATTCTGTTGTGCCTTCACCCACTATTGAGTTTAGAGGTAAAATATCCGCTACTGTGTCGTCACTCTCCTCCTCTTCCAATTGTAGATCCTCCCCCGCTTGTGTAGTGAAGTTCTCCTTGTCGTCCATCTGAATTATAGACATCGCATCATCATCAATTTGCTCTTCGGCCCGGTCGGGACCATTATGAGCCCCATCGATGGTTCCTAGGCTGCTTACTAACTCATCTTCCAAAACCATTGACGATTGTTTATTAGCATCTATCTCAATTTGGATTAGGTCTGAGGTTTTTGTTACATTAGGCCCAACTCTGTTGTTGTAATTTCTGCTGAACTGGGCCAATGGGTCCAGGCCCAACCTTTCTTTGCTCTTTGTTGGATTTTTAAGTGGAAAGTCACATGTCCAATCACGTGTTAGGGTTAGTGTTTCAAAAATTTTTGAACAACCCACGTGTTCCTCTGTTTGTACAACTGTTTCCAGTACGGATAAAGAAGTTTCAAAGCCTATTGTTGTCCGCTGGTTTGAAGACTTGCCCACTGGATCAGTTCCGGCGATCTCCTTCTCTTCTCCGGCATAAATTCTCACCGGCGCCTCATTCCATATTTGGATGATGTACCAGTTCCTTCAAATTCGATTCTCACTACCTTCGGGGTGCTATTTCCCCAACCCTTCACTAGAATTCTCGCCCATTTTAAATGATTCCGAAGTTGTCTCCTCTTCCGTACATATCCACCATCCGCAAAAGTCCTCTACCGCCTTAAAAACCTTATCTGACCACAAGTGGAGAGGCAAACCTACAAGTCTGATCCATGTCTGCTTCATGGCTGCTTTATATTGAACAGCACCTACAGTTGGATTCCACCGTTGGAGTTGCAGGTTATGTTTCTTCCGAAACCAGCTACCTCTGAGAGCATGTTCTGCCTCTTTCACAGAGGCGAACTCAAAGAGGAAACAATTTTTACCCATGTCGTAAATATTCAAACCATGGGCTTGATTCCAGTTCGAGTTAGCCCATCTGCGAATCTCCGAGAGAGTCGGGATTCCAGACCCATTGGTTAAAACCTGACCATAGAGGCTCCTGCTCAAAGGTTCATTGAGAGATAGCTTGGATTCAGCCTCAATGCGGATTACATCTCCCTCTTGCTTTGTGGTCGCAGCATCTATCCCTCTGGAAGTCCATTTACTTTTCCTGACTGTTTCAGCATAAGGAATCTCCTTGTCAATCAGTGTGGAAATTCTATTAGTTGTATTTGTAGCTTTGTCATAAATGAACCTCTCTATTTTATTAGCCACATCCCACCAACCTACATTAAATGTTGTTTCTGGGACAATTAATACTGCTCTGTTTCCGCCTTGAACACTGATTATACTTATATATCTCCCCCCATTGTTGAAGTTTCTTGCACAAAATAGTTGCGTAGATAGTTCCTGTCGTTTCCATTTGCGAACGATATTGCCTTTGACCTTAGAAGCTTCTTTGAGAGTCCTACACAGCCATTCCATTGTTTTTTGGCTAAAACTTGCCCTGCTCATCCTCTTTCTTCCACGTTCAGTCCATTCGTACCAGCTTTCTCCTCGAGAGGAACTTCTCAAGATGTCGAAAGATTTGAATCCCATCATAAAATAGATTATGTCACTTTCCATGGTAGAGATCGAAAAGAGAAAGAAAAGGGTGTTAGTTCACACATAAGGTGATAACCAGGGTGAAGAAAGAAAGTTTTTCCGGTGCCGAGGCCACCAGAAGGGGTGGTTCTACCCTCCTAGTAGGTAGGAGAGAGATCTATCTCGGTCTTCATGCCTGGGAGCATTTATTTGTTCACTTTTCAAATTTATTTGACATCTCCTACTTTTTGATAAGGAGCAAGAAGCATTTATCTTACTCTCTCTTGTCAACTCGCAATTCAACTTGTTTTTCATTCATTTCCTCTTATTCTATTAGGAATAGTTGGTCTGTTGCGTTCACCTTTTGCTTTCTTTTTATAATAATTCCTTCAGAACAATAAAACTGCAGTCTTTGTACAAACTTTTTCAAGCTAATAAAGACAATTTTTAGAAATAATATTGGAGCATAGAAGTCAGTTAGGAACCTTCGCTGCTACCTCTAAGTGACGGGTACTTTAACTATTTGAATTGCCCTAAGTGAACCACTGAAATGGGCTAAACTAAAATTATTTAAATACAATATTTAGCTAATCTGTAGTGCATGTGAACAAATTAAATCTTACCACCAAAATGGATTTCAGAGCAACAAAATTATGCAGTCACTAAACAAGAGAAAAAAGAAAAAAATGTTAACCAAATTTGGGATGCGTTCTCAATTTCTCTCAAGATGGCTATCCAACAGACCAAAATAGATCTAAAGAACATACCGATAACCTTTGTTGGTTCAATCCACCATTTGCTTCAATTATGAGGTAGCCATTCGACTTTGGCAGTTCTGCAAAACCTTGAAGCACAAAAATAATATCCATTACTAGACATTAATAATTCAGAATTTCTTTAACAAATCCTTAAGGATAAGTTGATTTTGGATATTCAACAAGGGCAGCCAAAGACCTAGTGGTGGCAAATGGGTGGGTTGAAAATGGGTTTGACAAAAAATGGGTTGTATTGCAACCCACCCATATTAATACGGGTAAAAAACGTGTTGGGTAAAAAATAGTCCTAACTCAAATTTATCTCCTTAAGCCGAAAGTCAAAATCCTAAACAAAACTGTTCTTCAAATTTCAACAATTCAAGAACCAAAATCTATTCAAATAAGCTCAAATTTGAAACATACATTTTATATAATAAAGAACAAATCTCAATCATTAATTTGTCAAAAGAACAGCAAATCTAAAAAATCCATTTTGCAATAATAGTGATTTTTCATTTTTTTTCAAGACCCATTTGATTAATCTCACTTTTTATATTTCAAATTTCTCAATTTCTTCAAAGCATTATATTTCAATTGCTATAAATTCAAAAAATACTACTGTACAACAACTAAGAAGAAGAAGAAAAAAAAGAAGCAAAAGAAGAAGGGATAGGGATGGCAACGGGGCGGGCTTTGCCTTATGCAGAGCAGGGCAGTTATGGCTTTATGCGGGTGCGGGGCGGGGTGCAAGTTCCCTCCCTTCACACTTCGGAACTGACACTTACGGGAGAAAAACTTTATCTTCTGCTCAAAATATAGAAGAGATTCTAGTTGCATTTTATTAGGAATTAAGGGCAGTTGATTTAACTAATTAAATATAGCACTAAAGAATTATTAAGATATTTGATATTTGATTAGCTAGAATTTGCTTGGAATAGTAATAAATAAATCACTGGTCATGCTCAATATCAGAGTGGTTAGTAAGAAACTATTGTTATATTTAATTAACACTTTCTCGAAATTATATACTGAGCTAAGCATGTTTATTTAACAACTTATTCAAAGTATAATGCTAGTATTAACCGGGGGGGTGGGGGGGGGGTGGGGGGGGTGTTGAGAAAGAATGGAAATTGCCTAGAAGATTGAGGGAAACTGGAAAAAGAAACTGTTCATAAGTTTCATCTGTGAAAATAACTTTGTTTTCATAAAGAATTACAATAACAATATAAATGTATATCATACTTTACTATCAAATTCATTTTAAAAAAACTAAAAAATTATATGAGGCCAGGTGGGGCGGGTTGAAAATAGAAACTTTTGCCATGTGGGACGGGTGAAAGTCTACGTGGGTTTTCCCCCACAACCGCCCCGCCCCATTGCTATCCCTAGAAGTGGAAAGAAACCGATAGTTCTGTCTGAAATACCTAATACTAGGTAGCAATCAAAAACTTTTAATAAATGGATTTGTTAGCGTAGAATTTTATTTATATCTTTGCAAGTAAACACCTAACCACACATGACAGTTGGCAGAAGTACTCTGAATGCATATCTCCATTAAAATTGACTTTCATGCATATGTACTGTTCAAGTGCTCAACTTCCTATTAACACAAAAATATGAATTCTTCCTTTTGATATTTTAAAACCTAAAACAGAAAGTAATTCCCATCATATTCAATTCACACCTTTTTTAATCATGTAAAACACATAGAAGAAAGAGAGAACCATAATTATGGAACCAGATACAGAAAGTAGCGATAGTGAAAAATAGAACTTCGATGAGGAAAATTATGCACAAATTTAGCAAATCCATGTTTTCCCATATTTGACCCCTATTTACCCATATTTCCATGGGCTAAATATGGGTTGAAACCCAAATTTTACCCATACAAAATATCACTAACCCAACCCATTGAAACATGGGCAGGTTAAAAAAATATGGGCTCATTTTGCCACCACTAGGCTGTCCTATATCCCCTTGCAAATCTAAGAAATCCAAATAGTTTCATATTTAGATTTCTTTAATTCCACTGTGGAGCTGAAAGGGCAGATGGGGTGGAGAGTTTGTTAGAACTGGATAAAGAAGAACCAGAGATACTTTCTTGATATGTTCTTGGCATGGTAGCTAACCTTCTTTAACTCTTGGAAGCAGTAATTTGGCAATTTCAAACATTAGCAATCTTACTTTGAGACTAAGGAAGGATATTGCTTTGCATCAATATAAAAGTTAAGAGAATTTAACACTAATTGCAAGAAAAATAGACAAATAATAGGAGCATTGCTACTGGCTGAAAAAAATGAAAACCTTCTTGAGAAACAGTTTGGGCAATACAAGGCTTCCAAATTTGATGCAACTTAGGATTCCACACATTTGTTAACTGCATAATTCACACCAAACAAACTTTCGGGTTAGTGCTATGAACTTTCATAACAAACATTCACCAAAAAGACAATTGTAAAAGAACTATTTAGAGAATACATACAAACTCAAAAGTGATATTCCGTATACGCACTGCAAAAAGAACTATGTGAAATAAATTGTTTAGAAAGACATAAAGAAAGAAGAAAAAAATTATCACTTTTACCCCATTAAGGATCAAATTATCATCTTGTTAGAATAAGAATAGGAATAAGAAGAGTACATAGAATCCTAATTGGAAAAAGATTAGTATATAGAATCCTGCTTGGAAAAGAATTGTAACGTAGTGTCCTAGTTGGAAAAGGAATCTAATGTAGTGTCTATAAATAGGATCTCAATGTAATAATGTAGATACACAGTTCAATAATATTTTCTCATATATTTCTCACACGATAGAGCTTCTACGATCCTAATAGAGAATCAAGAGTTTCTGCTGCTGGCGGACAGCTATGTCCCATGTATGCCATTCATTTGGCCAATGGTTATGTTACAAAAAATAAGGCCAATGATATATGCATGAACCCCATATTCAGGGGTAGAAAACTCAATCAAACAGGTCACCGTGCAAACCCGCAGCCTCTACCCTTTGGGTGCGCACAGGGTAAAACTCCCAGTCCTATGCAATTGCTCGCAAATCACGTAGGAGAGGTAACCCACACTAGGCAAGCCCAGTGTGACGAGCTTGACCCAGAAGGCAAACTCCTTGCTTTTGCTGGCAGGGGCTTTCAAACTTGAGAACTCCAACATAGAAGTCCCAAGCCCAAACCACTGGGCCACCCCAAAGGGTACCGTGCGTCAATTTTTGATGACTTTCTAGGTTTGTCTTGTGTCAACCCTATATATGTCAGTGTTTGCATAGCATCATGCATCTTTTCGGTGACTACTTTCTCATATCCAATATGCATAGCACCGTGAATCTTTCTGGTGACTACTTTCTCATATCTGATTTGTGTAGCACCGTGCATCTTTCTAATGACTACTTTCTCATATCTGATTTGTGTAACACCGTGCATCCTTTCGGTGACTACTTTCTCATAATCTAATTTTTGTAGCACTGTACATCTTTCCAGTGACTACTTTCTCATATTTGATTTGTGTAGCACCGAGCACATTTTCAAACTACTTTCTCATATATGAATTGTGTAGCACCGAGCATTTTCTAATGACTCCTTAGATCTAATTTGTGTAGTTCCATGCGTCTTTTCAGTGACTTCTCATATGTGACTTACATAGTTTCAATTTTCGTCAATGTTGTGCAAAGTTCAACACCACCTCAAGGTCCAGCGACCTCCAGCGACCAAAGGCCAACCAACATCGCCGGTCGCAGATCCCTCACACACGGCTAGATCTAGGGTTCCAATGACTGCGTCAATACCATACGCCAGTGCGTCAACCTATCCGACCAGTTTTCTGGCAACATTATTGTTCAACATCGACTCGTCTTTCGATTTCAAGACAATCCATATATTTTATACCAAATTTCGAGCACTTTCTAGTGACGTTGCGCTGTTTTCGACAGATATGAGTTTTCCAACCGTGTTTTCTCTCTGTTTCAGATTTCACTTTTGACAAAAGGGTATACTCAGATATTTGGTTGGATTATAATGACACTCTCTCTTTTGTGGCTAAAATAACATATGTCCGCCTTTTTCTATCTATGGTTGTCGTTCGCCATTTGCATCTTAATTAGTTAAACATTAAAAATGTTTTTCTCCACAGTGATCTTGAGGAAGAAGTCTATCTGGAGAAACCACCTAGTTTTGTAGCTGGAGTTTAGTAGCCTTGTATGTCAATTGCCGAGGTCACTCAATGATCTGAAACAATCTTCTCGAGCTTAGTTTGAGAAATTCAACACAGTAATTTAGGAGTTTCATGCCTCATAGTAGAGATGATCATTCTGTGTTTTATGACATTCTGTATCAAATCCAGTATTTCATAAGAGGACTAAGCACATTGACATTCATTATTTTTTGTCAAAGAAAGGATACTCTCGAGAGATATTGTTAAAAAATATTGTGAAGTCAAATGATCAACTTGCAAATATCTTCACTAAGCCCCTCAGCAGTCCTCGTATTAATTACATCAGTAACAAGCTCAGTACATATGACTTGTATGCACCAGCTTGAGGGGAAGTGTTAGAATAGGAATAGGAACAAGAATAGTATATAGAATCCTACTTTAAAAAATTTGTATATAGAATCCTACTTGAGAAAGGATTATAATGTAGTGTCTTAGTTCGAAAAGGATTCTAGTGTAGTGTCTATAAATAGGATCTCAATGTAATACTGTAGATACACAATTCAATAATATTTTTCTCCTATATTTCTCACACGTCTGTTACTAGCTTAACCCAAACTTCCCATTTATACCTATGCAAAAATCTTGAAATATTCCGGATAAGACTCTTCACACAGGAAGAATTGATTAATATAGGAAAACTTTCAAGAGGTAAATCAAGCCCAGATAGCTCAGTTCTACTCCAGTTAACGAACATGTCAAACAGAGTACAGAGTCAAATTTAGAAAAAAAACTTTATGTTGTCCATCTATATAGCTTAAATTCACTGTTAAAATCTGGATTATCACAGAAAAAGGAACCCGAAATGGTATTTAGTAAGCTAGAGAGAGAAGAAAGGAAAAGTGAGCTCAAATGGAAACTGTACTAACTCAATGGAACTAACACAAGAGCTATTTATACTAATCATCTAACCAACTCACTAACCTGTAACTAACTCACCAAGTCATTAACTTAATAACAACCTGAAAAATATCTTAAGCTACTATTACAACTAAGCTAGTACATTTTTAATCATAAATACAACTAAGCTAGTACATTAGAAGCAATACAACTTATACTTTTAACATTCACAGCAAGCTGTAAGGCAATATACAAAATGGTCAGAATATCTAATAGGGGACATGTGCCACGAAAAGCTCATTACACTTCAAATCTATTCTCATGATTAAAGTTCACAAGTTACCTTTCTAAGCTTTCACGTTCAAAATTGTGGTTCCAGAATCTAACCAAACAAGCCAACTTACATGTAACATCATATCAGAAATTTATTCACACTTTTAGAAAACCTGGGAAGTGAAAGAGAAGTAGATACTACAAATTGTAAGTAGATTACCAAATTAGAGGTTCCATTGTTCTCAGCCTCCATTAATGGCCAGAGCTTTTCAAAAACCTGTGGGCTTCTGTAAACTGATCCAAGTGGCGCCAGCCCAGCGCCCCCACCACTTGTACGATATGCATCAAAGCCTAAAGCACCCATATATAACAACATTCCAGATATATACAACAAGGGAGCAAAAAGTAACACCCCTCTTCGCCTATATACAGCAGATACTATCATAAAACCTAACTTCTCTGCAAAATTCTGCAGCTTTACTTGACAATTACCACTGGTGAAACTACCAGTGTTCTTATTACGGGCATGAAGGAAACGAGGGGAGGATGGCGGAGACACCCCATTCCCTAGCCGGCTTAAGCCGTGCATGTAGACCTTAAACAGAGGAGAAACAGTATTGGATAAAATAGTTCAAACAAAGAGTGGAGAACACCAAAATTGCAAGTAATATGGGTGTGAGGCTCACGGACACTGGCAGTATAAAGTGGGGTAGTGTAGACGGCTATACGCAATTAAGAAATCCACTTGCCCAATTACAAAAAATGCTTCACCGACACAAGGACCGAAAACCAAACTGCAATGCTGCTTATCTTTTGGGGAAGACAGATGGGCTCTTCTTCTTCTCCGCTCTCTCTCTCTCTCTGAAATTGGGAAAAGCTTAGATCACACAAAGAAACACAACTCCAAAAGGAAGAGTAAAGTGAGAAAATTGAATAAAAGGTGTCAAATAAGTGTTGATTTTGTTTTTTGCCATACTTTAATCAAGAAAGGGGTCAAGCTCACTTAAAAATGTAATTAAGTTAATTTGGGATCAAATTAATATTTTCAAAACTTCTTAATCTTTTATAAAATACAAAAAACATCCCATTCTTTAACTATTTTAAATCTAACCTGACCATTAAAAAAAAAGGATTCAACTTCTCTCTTCTTCTCCTCCAACGTTCTCTCCATCTTCTTCTTCTTCCCTTTGGAAAATCCGATCATCTTTCTGAAGCTTAACGTCGTATTCGACTGTGACTATTGTGGGTAAGTCATTTTTTTTGAAATTTTTTAGAAATCGTTGGGTTAATGAACAAGAAATCGTTCTGTAGATCTGAAAATTGAATGATGGACCTGGTATTTCTTGTTTATGAAACACAATCGGAGAAACCCAAAAAATCCTAAATTTTAGAAAATGTAATGTGTTGTTGTTGTTCAGTGAAAAATCATTATTTTGCTGATTTTGTTCTTCTTTTTGTGAACATTTTGTTGATATTTTGATAGAAATATAGTTTGTACAATTGTCCAACATAAAACTAAGGCTGAACCCATCAGTGACCTCCTAAAGTTGGCATTAACTTTCACTTAGACACCTTAACTAAGCTTTGTTCATTTTAAACACCTCATGTCATATTCAACTGCGTCATTTTGACATTTTTTTAACAATTAGTCAAATATGTAAGGTGTGTGTAACACACTCGCCGATGACGTGTCAAAATGTCAAATTAAATAAAAACATGTGGTATATATATTTAAAATAATTCTCAAATAATGATTTTTAGTACAAAAAAAAAGTGGCCAGTAACTAAATGACATATGGAATTTTTTGCATAAAAAATAAAATGACCCAACCCCTCCAATATCATCTTCTTCTCCCCACCCACCCAGATTGTCTTCTCCGCTCTTCCCCCACCCACCCAGTATCTTCTCCACCTTTACCCACCCTAACCCAAATCCCTTCCCCACCCACATCATCTTCTCTACCCATCGTCTTCTTCAAGATTTGTGATTGAAGAGGAACAAGTGCTAACAAATTATAGAAGTGACAGGTCATCGAATTCGGCTTAGTTTGACGATTGTTCTAACTCAAATAGAATAACAAACAAACACGTAATACTACTCAAAACTAAGTTGAGATTATTCAAGATCCATGACTTTCCACTGCTCTTCTTCTATACGACCTTCTAATGGGTTGAAAGTCATTTTTTTGTGAAATCTTTTCATGTTAAAATTTGTTTTATTTTCTGTAGCATCATCAAACCTATTTCTCCATGGAAGGAGTTCAAGTTTTGGGAGATGGTGGTTAAAAAATGGGGAAGAAAATGAAAAAAAAAAATGATTAATGAGCCTTTCACGCGCCAATATTGAGTGTATTGCACTCATTATGCCATGTCAACAAAAAGTGTCAAAATGACACAGCGGGATAAACGAGGGTCTTTACAAGCATCATGTAAAAAAGTAAAGTCAACTTTACTTGTCAAGTATTATTATTAATATTTTTTCTTGATGTCCACTAAATAATTATTTTAAATATTTATACACTTACAGAAAAGACAAGGATGGGCACTACTTAGTTAATTGCTTGAAACTTGGATTCAATCAACTTGATTTAGTAGTTGCATTCCCGACGACGAAGGACTGGTTCTACGTAATGTCCCAACCCAACAAGTGTTGGACTGATGAGGTATAACTATGCCCACTTATCTTTTGATTAACACCTATTGATACATACATACAAATTGATTGATACATAAATTGTTATTGATGCATCTGTGCAGCATGTGGATGACATTTTTTACTATTTACTGAAGAAGTCGAAGCAATAATAGAGTAATTCAAAATATTGATACACAACTACTAATTGTTTTTTCAAAACATACATTGAACTTGCCAATGTTATTCCTGAATATGAAGACAATATTGTTAACATTATCAAATGTTTTAGTACATCAACTGGACTGCCTTGGCACCTGACAGATTAGGTTTATGTCCCTTTAAATTGTAATGGAGAGTTTTATTGGGTCCTGGCTGTCATTGTATTAGAGCAACGGTGCATAAGGGTGTATGATTCGATGTCCTCATCAAGGAATAACAGAAAATTATCCAGTGAAATCCAAAAGTTGTCTACAATGTTGCCAAAGTACCTTGAATACAGTGGGTTTTTTTAGCAAAAAGAGTGAATCGACTGGTCAATGGTTGAATCTTACAAGGACAAGAACAAATCTCAGCCATTCGAAGTCGAATACATTATTGATATTGCCAAACAAGAAATCAATAGTATATACGTGATATCACATTATTTTTTTATTTTACCATTTAATAATGTGTTGTTATTAGTTTATTAGTTTTTTAATAGATGATACAACATGCAGAGACTGTGGACTATTTGTTGCTGCATACGCGGAGTATTTCAGTGATGGACTACAAGTACCATCTTCTGGAATGGTTACTAAATCCCTTTGCATGAGATATGCTTCACTCCTATGGGATTATGGGATTACAAAAGCTCGGAGTGGCTATGTTAGCAATAATGAAGACCCACGGAGGCCCAGAACTAAAAAATAAAAAATCATATCTCCAGATGATGTTATGGTTACCAACATTGATTAGATTTAATTTTCATGGTTATGTATACCATTTTAAATTACCTTTTTGTTGATAAGTTGTAAAAAAAAATTGGTGAAGTGTTCCTTTAGGTTGATATATTAATGGTTGGTTATTATTGTATTATTTTTGTTGGAACAAATGTCAATTATGTTGTATGGTATCTGTGGCAACATATATAGCATCTGTTGTAAAATAATTACACAATTATCTGCATATGCCCCAACAGAAAGGTGATATGTGGTAACATATGTCACTTGTGTTGGCAGAACTGGAATTGACATATGTTGCAACATTATGTTGTCAAAATTTAAAAAAAATTAAAAAAGATGAAACAACACATTCATTTTATCTCTCTCCTCTATAAAAGGACGTTTCATATTCAAAATTTAATTTAATTTCCATTATTCTTTCTTGTATTTCTTTGTCTCCCTCTCTCTCTTCTCTCTCTTCTCTCTCTTGTAATCTCCATTATTTCTCCACAGATCCACTTGCTATTGCGATATTTAGTTCAACATAATTGTAATCTGTTGCAGTTAGTTTCTCCTCTTTCTCTACAAACCAGTTCACGTCGTCGTTGCCGCTCATTCCTAATTTATCGTCGATATCTTCTCATGTAAAATTAATTTAGGGTTTTACTGGTATTAAATCAGGACGTTTTAGTGGTTAATCACTTGTTTGTTTGTAGGCTGGTTATGGTTGTTATCTGGTTTCAAAAAGCCTAATTTGTAGTGGTTATGGTTTAGGGATGGTTGTATGGTTAGTTGGTTGGTATTGAATTGTATTTGGGGTTTTGTTTTGTGAGGGGTGTTGTGTGTGTTGTTGTGTTCTTGTTGTTATTTTTGTTAAGAAATATTTGGTTTTTGTTGTATTTGTGGTTTTGTTTTGTGAGGGGTGCACTTGTGTGTGTGTGTGTTGTTGTGTTCTTGTTGTTATTTTTGTTAAGAAATATTTATTTTTTGTTGTATTTGGGGTTGAGTTTTGTTTTGTGAGGGGTGTTGTGTTGTTTTGTTGTTGTTGTTGTTGTTGTTGTATTTGTTAAGAAATATTTGATATTTCTACTTGATGTAGTTGATTGTTTACAAATTTTTAAGACAGTGATAACGAAAGTATTTTTTTCTATCTATTTTTACAGATTCAAATAATATAATGGCTCCTGTCAAAAGAAAAAATGTATTAACAAATGAAACAAGTGAAACTCAGACCAAGATAAAGAAGAAACCTAGGAGTAAAATAACTGGAAGGAAGAAGAAGGAAAATTCCAGTTCCTATCTTTTAGAAGAGCTTGCATCCGAAGCAGTTCATGCTCAAGTAGAAGCGGGAGTTTCTTCTTCTCAAGTAGAACCAGGAGTTTCTTCCGAAGTAGAAGAAGAACATGATATTCTCCATGAGGGACAAGAAAAAATTGAGGATGATGAATAAAGACAAGATAAAATTGAGGATGAGGAAGACAGACAAAATAAAAATGAAGTTGAGGAAAAAGGAAAAGAAAAAATTGAGGATGATGAAGAAAGTCAAGATAAAAATGAACCTGAGGAAGAAAGAGGAGAAAAAAGTGAGGATGAGCAACACATACTAGAAAAAAGTGAAGTTGAGAAAGAAGAAGAAGAAAAAAGTGAAGTTGAGGAAGAAGATGTTGTCAAAACTATCAATGCACACACTTTTCCTGTGCATTTTCAGCCTCATGCTGATGGTGATAGCATTATTAGGTCAGCCATGGGAAAAGCTTTCCAGTCCTTCAAGGAAATACTCCAGGCGAATGATTTGGAACAATTTTTTAAGAATAGTTGTTTTGGGCATTTTCTTGATTTGCCCCCGAATAATAATCCACGTTTTCAAATGAGCATGGACTATGAACTTCTGAAAAGAAGGTTCATGTTTCAGAATAATGAACAGATAAATGAGGTTTTGATTAATTATTGTGTCGTGCCATTTTTCTTTGGCAAAAAGGAGTTTGCCATAGTTACAGGTCTAAAAACAATCGAAACTTCAAGAAAGACAAGGAGAAGATAAGCAAACAAGTAATGAACTGTCAATTGAGGAGCAGGATTTGGTGTCCCTTGTTGGCCCAAGCTTCAAAACTCCCAAATTGCTAACTTTGTTGAATGACAAGGAGGTTTCAAAGAAGCACAAGCAATCATTGTGCTTACTTTGGTTTGTACATAATGTACTTATGGCCAAAGATGTCAACAACAATATACCCCTTGGGTGAAGTTCTCAGAGGATATTGATGCTTTCAATAAATATCCTTGGGGTCATGATAGCTACGAATGGACTGTCAAATATTTGTTGGTTCTATTATCTGCAAAGACCAATAACTTATTTGGCTTTTCATGGGCTTTCTTGGTAAACATAAATTTTCTTAATATATTTAATATTTTATTGAATAATTTAACACTTGGCATCTTTTTCTTTTGTATAGGCTTGGACATTTGAAGCCTATCCTCATTTGAGGAATCAAGTAACGGCTAAAGGAGAGGTCTCAACTTCAAGGATGTTGAGATGGTTAACTTCAAAAAATGTCAAGAATCCTCCAGATCTTTTTAGCCCTCCTGATGATGTTGTAAGTTGATTCTTATGTTTCAACCTATGGCCTATCTGTTGCTTTATATGATTCTTCTGTTGCAACATATGTCTTATTTGTTGCTATATATGATTCTTATGTTGCAACATATGTCCTATCTGTTGCTATATACGATTCTTATATTGCAACATATGTCCTATCTGTTGCTATATATCAATCTTCTGTTGTGACATATGTCTTATCTGTTGCTATATATCAATCTTTTGTTGCAACATATGTCCTATCTATTGCTACAGATTTATAATCTGTTCCTACAAATGACTTATATTTTTCTATCATAGGTTGTTCATCCATGGCTAGTCCCAACAGAGAATGAGTTGCAAATGCGATTCTTGATTACTCTAGGGATTGTTGAAACTCTATTTGATCCTTTAGTCGATAGAGTTAAAAGGGAATTGGATGGAGCAACAACCATCAAAAGGGCAAGAGTTGATGATGGTGCATTTCATGTTTTTAATGAGGATGATATAGTTGATGCAACTATAAAGGCTAGTGTTAATATTGGTGTTGGTGTTGAGGTTGGTGATGGTGTTGGTGTTGGTGTTGGTGGTGGGGTTGAGGTTGGTGATGGTGCTGGTGTTGGTGTTGGTGTTGGTGTTGGTGTTGGTGTTGGTGTTGGTGGTGGGGTTGGTGTTGGTGCTGGTGGGGATAAAGGTGGTGTTGGGACTACCTTTTGTAGTAGATGTTGTGGCTTTCTATGTGAGAAGTGCAAGAAAGAAGATCACAACGTTAACAAATATCTTCAAGCATTGATTGACGTTGTTAATGAACTGAAATACAAGAGGGGTGTCATTCCACCACTTAAGGTTCGGGATCCATATCCTCCATAGGCCAAGAGGAGAAGAAAATCTTTTTTCAAGGCGATATGCAATTGGAAGAAAAAAATTATTGGAGAATTGCCATATGCTGTAGGAGAGAAGATGGAGCTCAAGTTGGTGAATATTTACAAGTTTGCGCCTACAGCGAAAAAGAAAATTTTGTTGGCACTGATCGAAACAAAGGATCATCGCGAGCTATACGACATGTATTATCTTAGTGGAAACGATTTCAAGAACATGACAAGTATGAACGTTTGGTGGGAGGACTGGGTAATTTTTCTCCACTACACTAACCTTCAATTTATATTGTTTATCTGTTTTATCTTTTCAATCATTACTCTCTTTAATGTCAATTGTTATTCTAGTATGTTGATGAAATTCTTACCCTCATGCGGGAGAGGCATTTGAGATTCCATGAGCACTATGATTCTATGGATAGAATCATGGATCTCAACTTCTATGGTTACTTCCAAAATAAGTTGAAGGATATTAGTGACGAAGCTACAACAGCTGGTGGTAGAAGTCTAAAGCAGTTACTTGATGAGCTAGTATGGGAAGAGGATACCATTGACTATATTAGGGGAAATAGACCATATCCTAGAGGCATGGATTGGATTGGCGCAAAAAGGGCTATTGCAGTCATGAACATAGACAAAAAACATTTTGTCACTCTTGAGATCCTATTGCACGAGGGTCGCGTGAATGTTTATGACTGCAACATGATGGTTTTTGAACATGGCTTGTTTTTGACATTCATGCAGCCTGTGCTCGAGTTGTTTCCAATATTGTTGAGGCAAAGTGGAATCATGAACCATTTGCCAGCAAAGTTCCTCAATGAACCATGGGAATTTGAAGGTCGAGTGGATCCCATGGTCAAAAATGAAACTGGTGCCGCGTGCACGTCATACTCGCTTGCTTTTATCGAGCATTTGATAATCGGCACTACTGTGAAACCTCCTGAGACCAGGTTGTATGACAATACAGTTGCAAGGATGCAATGGGTTTGGGCTGCTGGAGTAGTTTCTAGGAGCTTGGAGCCTTGAGATAGTGTTATGTTTGTATGTAACTAATGACAATGTTTTATGTTTTATGTTTATCTGTTTCAACATATAACTTATGTTTAACTTATGTTTATTTAGACAATGTAAAGAACAAGTACATAGAAGTGCATATATATAACTTATGTTTATTTAGACAACTATGACTATTTTAATGGTTGCATACAACTACATGAGATTCTTCCATCCTTCGCAACATTCTTGGTAATGCTTAAAAATAGAAAAAAAGATTACAACAATCAACGCGAAGATTAACTTCCAGTTGTTACAACATTTGCGCTTCTTCTTCTTCTCCTTCAGCACCCATTTGTTACTTCTTTCAATGTGATTTTCATCAAATTGCAACTCCTTAATTCTCTTGGCCAATCTCAGAATAATGAACTTGGATCTTATATCAACATCTTCACGATTCCTCCATCTAAAGAAGTTGCCTGCATTCTTCTAAAATACACCACAAAGAAATTAAACAAAATCCAAACTAAAGACAAACAACAGATCTCCAGACAAATTTATGTAGAGAACATAACATAAACATACACTTACACGATAGCGTGGATAAGACCAAAATCTTCGACCTGTATTGTCCTCCGACCACGACGTTTGCATTGAAACTATGTCTCCATGTTTGCAACATATTTTCAGATCCAGCATCGGATCATTCTCATCATTACAAATACGATTTAGGATTGCATTTGACATTATAAAAATAATTTTTTCCTGAGAAAAGAATAGCAAGAATAGATTCAACTTCATAAATGAATGGTACTATCACAACAAAGGCTCCTCTTTTAAAGAAGAAATTCTGACCCAACGGCTATATCGAAAATTTAATGATTACATTGATTAGAGTGTATCACATAATAGGCTAGGCATAACTTTTTAATTGGTTTGGTTAACCAAACCAAAATGACCCATGCATAACCTATTTTTTTTGTTGATGTTCTTCCACAGCATGAACGGCAAAGCGGCGAGAAGAGAAGAGAACAAAGAAAGGAGAAAGAAGAAAAGAAAGAAGAGAGAGAATTATGAAAACCTTAACAACTTATTTATTTATTTATATCTCTTCCGCATAATGAAATAATGGGCCGGTAATGGGTTATATGGGTTGGGCTTGCTGACCTTTTATTAAATTTTCCACAGCATGCCACAGTTCTCACCCAACATGTTGCAACATATGCCAATTTATATCCCTTCTGCATAATGAAAAATCACATGTAAGGTTATACATATGTTGCAACATATAACACATCTGTGGTAATTTCAACACAAAATTGACCATATGTTCCAATAGATTACCGATATGTTGCAATTTAAGTCAATTCTGTTACAACTTTTGACAATTTTGTTGTAATTTTTGTAAATTATACTGCAACATAATAGACATATGTCACTTCTGTGTAATAAATCTACAACAGAATAGACATTCTGTTGCAACATATGCAAGGTAGATGCATACGTTAATTGATAAATTAAGTAATTTAGTAATTAAAAACGTTACATTACACCATATATCATTACATTAGACCATAATTTAGTAACTACACATGTCATAACACTATGTATAGCGATTATCTATTATGTTATGTCACAATCATATTGAATTGCTAAGTCATCACATAATGAACTAATGGTATAATACTATATGTATTGAGTAATTGACTAATTAGATGAAGATTGTTACATTAGACCATAATTTAGTAATTAAACATGTTATAACACTATATATTAGTATTACTTATTGTCTTAGGTCACAATTGTATTGAATTACAATGAAAAATCACATGTAAAGTTATACATATGTTGCAACATATGACACATCTGTGGTAATTTCAACACAAAATTGACCATATGTTCTAACAAATCAATAATATGTTGCTTCACATTAAAATTCTGTTGCAACATTTGTACATTCTGTTATCATTTAAGTCAATTCTGTTACAACTTTTGAACATTCTGTTGCAACATTTGTACATTTTGTTGCAACAGATGCAAGGTAGATGCATATGTTAATTGATAAATTAAGTAATTTAGTAATTAAAAATGTTACATTAGGCTATAATTTAGTAACTAAACATGTCATAACACTATGTTTAGCGATTATCTATTATGTTATGTCACAATCATATTGAATTGCTTAGTCATCACATGATGAACTAATGGTATAATACTATATGTATTGAGTAATTGAGTAATTAGATGAAGATTGTTACATTAGACCATAATAATTGTGCTTGTCATCTTGACCAAGCATCACTAAACAAAGTGCCTCAACTCAACTCATTACCTGGGTCAAATGGAAAGGAAATCCATGAACATGGATCAAGCACACCTTTTCTTGCCCGGTTGGCACCCTTATCTTCAAATATCATACTCCACTCAAATGCATGAGCATCTTCATATGCAAGCAAGTAATATAGAAAGGTGCTACACAAATGAACTTCATCCAAGGTGTACCTATATATAGCGTCACACTTTGATCCACAAGCATTAGGGTCTTGATCAAGAATGGGGCAAAACAAGAATGAAGGGCTCTTTGTAGAATATACACCCTCTTCCTTTTGACCACTAACCCATCCAATAGACGCACTATCATCTTTCAAGAAGAGAGTTCCATCTTCAGAAAGAGTGTCATTATACCATAGTGGATTCTCAATCACTTGGTAGCCTTCAAGAGGGACTATACGTCTATCATGCCAAGACACACCACTATGCATTTCACCATCATTAGTCATGAAAACATCAAACAAGGGATTATTACACACAAGTTGATCAACACCAATATCACTTGATAATGAACTATCATTTGAAGCACATGTATCAACACTAGGTGAACACAAATTGACTTTACTAGAAGAATCAATAGGATCAAATAGTGTATCCACATTCTCAACATGTACATTATCAAAAACATGGCAAAGGACTACATGACAATGTAATATCACACAAGGCACAAGTGTCAACACTAGGTGAACACAAGTTGATCTTACAAGAAGAATCTATTCGGTCATCAATAGGATCAACTAGTGTATGAACACTCTCAACAAATGCATTATCACTATGTGGAAAAAAATCATTAAGCTCACATGAAATAAAGATATCACTTATACTCAATTGGATACTAACCAAACAATGAATTCACAAGCTTAAGGAAGTGCAAGAATTAACATTGTTACCGTGTAGCTCATAACATGAAGTGTCTTCACCTTGGTTTTCAACATTGAAGAACATTTGCTCCTTGTGGAAGCTTTCAAGAACCTCATGATTCTTCACATTTTGAGGTGCCTCACTAGGCTTGCTTCCAAGGATACTTGAACAAGTTTTCAAACAACTTGAGAAAGAAAAGTTACATGAGTTAGGAGAAGAATCTGACAGCCCTCTCACATCACTCCACCCAACCTCTCTTTTTTCCAATCTAGAGTCGTCATTTTTCACACCCTTACTCCTCTCAATCTTTTGTCTATCAATTTTATAGAAGTTAGGACAAGTGCCAAGGATTCCTTGTGAAGGGTTAGAAGATCCTTTCATGTTTAACTTCCATTTTGGTGCACAAGGAGTGGGTGTTTTGACTTCAATGTTCAACTCCTTAGTGTCATCCTTATAAGGAGTATCTTGTTTTTCTTCCAAAGGTAACTCCTTAGGTTTATCTTCATGATGAGTAACTTGACTCTTTTGTACCATAGACTTGACCTTTTCAAACATCCGCAAGAAATCATCAAAATCTTCCCTCAATGTGGTAAAGGATTCTCCTAACTCTATGACTTCATGGCTTAGTGTTCCTCCCACTCTACCTCCAACCTCATCACCATATGGAGAACATGAAACATTGGAACTAGATGAGAAGAATAAGTTATCATGTTTCGAGAATTAGGGAATGTACTTCTTCTATGGTCCACATGACAACTTTGAAATGGTCTCGCCCAAACATCGATGCCTTCTTTCTTAGAATAGGAAGTAGCACAAGACGAGGAAGTAAATTCAACCTCACAACTTCCATTTCTATCTAGATTACGCTCAAAGGATTCATAAGACCTATGAGAGAAAAAATTGTACCTCACATCACCATCATAACCATGGTGCAAAGCATGAGAACCATCATCTTCACAATGGTAGACTCCATAAGATCCTTCTACCCCTTCAACATCATCGCAAGAGTCCTAAGCTCCATTCATCTCATAATCATCTCTGGAGTAGTAGTTTTCACCACTATTTTGTTCATTATCCCATGGACCATCATAGCCCTCATAGGAATCACCATCATACTCAAGAGCCCCATTACCACGCTCATAAGGACCATCATAGCCCTTACAAAACTCATTTTCGCCATTCTCGTAGCTCATATTGCTACAAGCATATTCACTAATGTCATCTCCACAATATTCAAAAGTTACGGATGGCATTCTTCCTTTTAATCACCTTTGGTACCTACAAAACTTAGCAAACAAGGTTAGTGACAAAATTCCTCACACCTCTCGTGTTTGATCTCACACTCACCTTCCTAAAGTATCTTCCCAAAGTTGATAGAGAACTCCCTTTGCCCAATCAATTAACAAGATCACTAATTCTTTGTTGCGGAGTGGATTCTTGTGGCTCTTGAAAGATGGATGACCCAAACAGCTAAAGGAATTAAATCAAGAAGGTTATCAATGAATTAACGTGAGAAAAGTAGAAGAAAGAAGCACCAAAATATTCGGACTCAAAACAAACTAAGTAACAAAAGTAGAAGAATTACGTGTTGTTACTTAATTTGAAGAATCAAAGAAATGATTTGATGATTAAAAACTAGTTAACAAGTAATTAAAGAAGTTAATTAGTTGTTAAATAGTTGTGAAATAGAGAAAAAATGAGTGTGGAAGAAAAAGAAGTGAGTTTGGACACTTAGAAAAATTTTTAAGCCTCAAAGAAGTCCATCACTTGTAAGACTTTGATTGGATGATCTAAAACTAGTTAAAAAGTAATTAAAGATGTTAATTAATTAATAAATAGTTGAGGAATGCAAGAAAAATGAATTTAGAAGAAGAAGAAGTGAATTTGGATACTTAGAAAAAATTTTAGGCCCAAAAAACTCTCATACTTAGCCAAATTTTCAGGCTAAAACAAAAACCCTGCTCTATGAAGTTGTACCTCACGCGCGCATCAGAGAGTGGTACCTTTTGTGTGGTAGTCAGCTGAGATGGCGCTGACGTGGCTGTTGTGTTGGTAGTTGACTCTGTTGACTGCTGACGTGGTAGTCCACATGGAAATTATATATTTTTTAAAATTTCTTTTTTCAATTTCCACTAATGGACCCAAAAAACACCTTTGACAAACTTTGACTTGAAAATGTTAGATTAAATGTATCTTTTTGCCCCTTCTTCCTCAAGAACACATGAAGAACATCAAGAACATTGATGAACTTCAAAAATTCATAACTCACTCAATTTAGCTCCAATTTTCATGAAATTTCAAATACGAGCTCCTTTCAACACCACGAACAAATTCCAATAATTTTTAACCTTCAATTTTAAGCTGAAAATAAACCCATTTCCTCCATCTTCAATCTATGAAGAACATCATGAACATGAAGAACACCAAGAACAAACCCCAATTCAAATCTTCATCAAATCATCTCAAATTTCAAGATTATCTTCCCTCCGAGCTAGAGAACAAAACCCAATATCTTTTGAGCTCAAATTCAATCTCAATCAACAAGACCCACTTGAAATTTTTTCAATGTTTCAAAGCTTCAAGCTCCTTTTATGGCGGACTATTTTTTCCAACTCCAAATAACTTGAAATTTTAAACATAAACTCAAATAACACTAGGAAACAAGAATCTAGTGTCAAAAACAACAACAAAAATACGAATCAAAATATTTTTTTCAAAAATTTAAGCAGATTATTTTTTATTTTACAAACCAAGACTAGATTTGTTAGAACAAATCTAAACCTATGCTCTTGATACCCAATGATGAGGATGAAAGGGGCAATTGAAAGAAAATGCGGAATTAAACAATACAAAAGAAAGATAGATGAGAAATAAGAGATGAGAAGAGAAGAAAGAAAGGCTAATTGAATAAACAATCAACCAAGGAAGAAGAGAAACTTGAATTCGAAAAGAAACAACTCAAATTGAACCACAAATGGGCAATCTCAAGTGAAATCAAGGTTATGAAGTCCTAAATCAACAATGGGAATCCACCCATCACTAATTTAGATTTAGCTAAACTAAACTACACTAAACTAAAGGGATTCCACCCTTAAACTACACACTTGAAAGCGTTTCTTCATTCTACATTCAAAATCTTTATAATCTAAGTTTTCGAAAATGAAAAAGACTACTATTTATACTAATAAAATAAAGAAGACACTTTCTTTACAATTTTTCCCTTAATGAGATAAGGGCCTTGTTTGATTGCCTTCTTTTTTGAATTCTTGAATTTATGAGATAACCATTTACCTAAATGGTCTCTTTCTTCTTTCTCTTCACTTTGATGGACCTTCCACACATTGTATGTCTTTACTTTATGTCCATCAAGCTCCTCTAAAGATTTTATGTTATCCATACTATCTGTACCGTTATCAAGAAGGTTAGTGTAACACCTCGGACTTGGAAAAGAAGGAAAATAATTTTTTTGGGTTGCAGGTTGTATCTACGGCTCCCACCTACGGTTGGTAGGAGAACCTACGGACCGTAGATGGTGGGAAAATATTTTCTAAAATTTCAATTCCCAGTATTCTTTTGACTATTCAATAGAATGGTCCGTCACTACCTCTACGAGTCGTAGATATGTCTCGTAGTTGAGTCCCAGACTTAGTGAAATTTTTGGGGGTCAAAGATGGGAGTTACAGTTGATATGTACGATCCATAAGTGGACCAACGGACTGTACATAGGTCCCGTCATTTGAAGGTCCAAAATTTAGGTTTCTGTATCTTTCTACAGTTGACCAGGACGATCCGTAGTTGGACCTACGGACCGTAGGTCTGAATCATAGATGGGATCTGGCAGTTATTTTAAGAGGAGCTTTTGGATATTTTCCTAATTATTCTACCCCAATATTATGTCGCTTTATCTTCCTTCCTAGATATATAAATATTTTAACCCCCAAATTTACCCAATTAATCTCATTCTTCTAAATTCTCAAAGTTGATCAAAGTTCATCCTCTCAAATATTTCTCTCTCTAAAGCTTAAAGAAGAAGAAGATCTAAGGTTTCCATCCAAGTCTCCTAATTCACCATTGATTGTGGGCTTTTGACATCAACGTTTGATGGCTTTCACCGATGGAGTCCTTTCCTCCATAGGGTTCCTAAATTCTCTTATTTTGTTAAGTTAGATTCTCCAATTCAATTTAGGGTTTTCTTCTATCTTATGGGTTCTTTCAAATTATGATCTAATTGATTGAATTATGTCTTTTTATGCATGAATAGAGTTAATTACATGTTTCTAAGTTGAATTTCCATGAACCCATGTGAAATCCATGATTTCTAGACTTTGATCTTATGATGAGGTTTAGAAATATGAAAAGATGAAATTATGAAGATATGCATGTTCCTTTATGAAATTGATGATGATTTAAGTTGATTTGAGAGTGAAGCATTGTTGTTATTGTTGTTGTGAAAGGATTTTCTCACATAAAGGATTCATAAGGGTTGAAAGGTTTTCTCATCTAAACTTTGAAGCAAGAATTAAGGAGCTATTCTAATAAACTTTATCTTGGATTGACAATTTGATGTGGTTTCTATGAATAATGAGACAAGAGGCGATTACCCATGTCTACTAATGATGACATAAGCTATGAATTTGTCACGACTCAATTTCTCGAGTCATGATGGCGCCTACCAACCCACCAGTAGGCCAGTCAAAACCCTATCCCGGAACTTAGTAGTAATAGGACTAAGGATGGAAACTAACCCTCAACTAAGCGGAAGCAACAAATCCAACATATAAAGAAGGCTGAAGCGAAACAAAACTATATATATACACGACACCTCCCAGAACCTGGAAATCACAAGTACAGAACTACTAACAAGAGTACAAGTCCCAAAAGTGGCCCACAGAAACAAACGGTCTCTAAAACAAAAGACAAGTCAAAATATAAATACAGAAGGAGATAGGTAACACAGAACACTATGTGCTTACCCTCGTCTCCTAAACAGATAGCTGCAGGCTCGAACTCAATGCTGAGAACTGGTGCTCGGACCTGCATCACGAAAATAGATGCAGAGTGTAGAATGAGTACCAAAACAACCGGTACCTAATAGGCATCATAGGCCGACTGAGCAAGAAAGGTAAAAACAGGTAGACAAGATAGAATCGGCACAAATAGAGGTCAATAGAATGGAAGCAGAGAAAGAGGAAAGTAAACAAGAACAACTAAGCTAAACCCAGCTGAGCCTCTATAAGACCCGCTGGGCACACTCGTGCGCAAGTTTAAATAAAACCCGAACGGGCCCTAATAAGCCCGATAGGTACACAATAGAGGTATTCTACAGAAACGAAGGAAAACCTAACTTCAAAAGCCTCAACACCCATGGGTTCCGGACCCAAAAAGATAACATCTGAGCCCCACCCAATCATCAGTCACGAGTTGGAAATACAAGACTCTAACTGTGTAACATCAGCCTCAAGCTAGAACAATACCTGGGCCCATCCCAATCATCAGTTCTCGAACCGAAAATCACACCTCTTGCTCAACAGCCTAACGCTGGAAATACCGGTTCCAACCGGTTAACATCAGCTGCATAGCTGGGACTAGTAGCCTACAAGCAACAGCCTCGCACTGGAAATACCTGGCTGCAATCATGTAATGTCAGTTGCGGACCGGATGCTAGCAGCCAACCCCCGACACCCTAGCGTTGGAAATACCGGATGCTAACCAGATAACATCAGCTGCGTACTGGAGCTAACAGCCTCGAACCGGAAAAAGACAACAACAAACAATGCGACACAAGGCTAAACACTACGGACCGCCGCCCCTACAAGGATATCAACCGAAGGCTCCTAGCCTAGCACTATCCATCCATCAATCAGCGGAACAACAACATCTTTCAACAACACCCAAGAATCGCAAAAATAAGAGAGAAAGAATTTAAAGATCCGAAAGCCACGAATAAACCTAAACTAATGCTCAAGCTATCAGACCCAAGTCTGCTATATTAGTCTACAAGGACCTAATACATCCGAAATGGCTTCGGATACATACTCAAGTCAACACGCGCATAGGACTAAGGCAATACTATCCTAACCTTTTCTAAGGCCGAAAATATCGCATAAAACCACAGAAATCAACAAAAACTGGGAAAATATCCCGAACACACGCATGCATCAACATATAGCCCCAATAGATAATTCAGAGCAAATTAACAACAACCCAAGTCAACAACTCATCCTAAGGCATGGTATTAATCCCGAACATCCCAGAAATTAACTCTAAATGAAGAAAATCGAAAAAGAAGAACAAAAATACTAGCTACCCATCCCAGATTCACACACATCAGCCAACATTTACGCATTCAACCTCAATCTAGAAAGAAGGGGAGCCGTAACCTACCAGAAAGTCGATCACGCGTGCTCCAAGTCACTCTGCTGGAGTTTTCCCTTCCGAACGGCCTCAAACTACTACCACACTATCAAAAATAGAATCACAGCGTCAATACGATCGATTAGACACAAATCATCAAATTCGGAGACAGACCAATTTTTGAGTCAAAATTAGGAATGTGGGACCCACTCTGGATTTTCCAGAATTGATTTCGTGAAGAGGTCCCTAATCCTCCCCCGAACCTGTATTCCAGAATGGAACACTTATCAGGGCTTGGATCAACTCCATGCAACTAAAACAAGAAACACAAAACTTTACATCAAATAGGCTTAAGCTAGCGACTTACGCCTTGAATTCACGGAAAACAAGGTACACCCAACGCATTCCAACTACGAAGACAACGAGAATCTGAGCGCCTGGACTTCGAATCACCGAAAACCGACAACTGACAACCGATGAGGGAGATATGAATTTTTAACGATTCATCAAAATGAGCCTCGACATCCTTAAATAAAAACTGAAACCCACTCTTCTCTGCGAACGCGGCCTCCAGTCCTGGCGAACGAGGAGGGAAACAAACCACAGCTCCGTGAATGCGGCCCCAGGCCCGCGAACGCGGAGAACAAGAACACCTCCACCTCACAGACCTCCGTGATAGCGGAGAACCTTCCGTGGACGTGGAGCACAAGGTCACAGACCTCCACGAACGCAGAGCAACTCCCGCGAACGTGGAGCACAAGACCCCAAACCTCTGCAAACGCTGCCTTTGGCCCGCGAACGCGGAGCCTATCCCACAAACGCGGAGAGTAAATGTGTGTGTAGATGACAGCTGCAACAACTTAGTTTTGGATAACTCCAAAACTCCGACGGGGTGCTCGGGATTGGTTCGGAACTCCGTGCACGCAAACGAGATACACTACCCCCTCGAATTAGACGTTTCGGACTCAATGACACAGTCAAAATTTCCATAAAAGGTCATTTCGACAAAAAGTGGGTCCCACACTCAATGAGCCATGTTAGCCAATTTCTATCGGAGGCCTCAGATTTTGATCGGAAGCTCCTGAAAGTTCTCGAAGGGTCATTCTAGGCCAAACTCGGCATTCCGGAACTAACCGAGCTGATGGAATCTTCATCCGAGCATGTTTACCAAGAATGTTGACCAAAGTCAATCTTAAGCCAAATTTAGAAGGCTAAAGAGCTAATTGGTCCCAAAATCACATCGGAAGCCTCGAAACTTGGTCAAACCATGCTTCTAGCCTAATTTGGCCGCTCCAGAGCTGATGGAACCTTCAAAATTCCCAACTGAGGTCGTTTACCTGAAGTTATGACCGAAATCAACTTTTCAAGGTTCAAAAGCTCCAAAACAGGAAAACAGGCATAAAATCCTAATGAACGACCAGGCGACTGAACAGTCAGTGCCAGCAAGTCATAAATGACTTGGGGTCACTACAGAAATGCTCTAAACGACAAAAAGGAGGCATTAACACAGAAATGACCTAGAGGGTCATTACAACATCCACTACTAAAATGACTTTCGTCCTCGAAAGTAAGAGTCAAGAAGTACCTGAGGGCTCAAATAGCTGGGGAACTGCTCCCACATCTCCCGCTCGGTTTTCTAGGTAGCCTCCTCAACTGGACGGTGCCTCCAACGGACCTTAACTACAGGAATGGCTCTCGACCTTTGCTGCCTCACATCTCTGGCCAAAATAGCAATTGGCTCCTCAATATAGGTCAGCCGATCATCCAACTCAACGGCGTCATACTGGAGCACATGAGACTCATCTGGAACATACCGGCGCAATATCGAAACATGGAAAATAGGATGAATAGCAGAGAATGCTAGAGGTAAAGCTAATTCATAAGCCACCTCACCAACTGCCCTCAAAATCTCAAAGGGCCCAATATACCTGGGGCTAAGCTTGCACCTCCTCCCAAATCTCATCACGCCCTTCATGGGCGATACTCGGAGGAATACTCTATCACCCACGGCAAATCTCAATCGTCAATGCCTGCGATCTGCATAACTCCACTGTCTACTCTGGGTCATCCTGAGCTGATCCTGAATCAATCTCACATGCACAATGGTCTCTTGAAACAGATCTGTCCCCCGCGGCCTAGGCTCTGTAGACTCAAACCAACTAACCGGAGTGCCACAACGCCTACCATATAAGGCCTCAAACGGGGCCATCTGAATGCTCGAATGGTAGCTGTTGTTTTACGCAAACTCTGCCAAATGCAAAAACTTATCCCAGTGACCTCCAAAATCCAAAACACAGGCTCGGAACATATCCTCAAGAACCTGGATAGTACGCTCCGACTTGCTATCTGTCTGCGAGTGAAAGGCTATGCTAAGATCGACACGGGTGCCCAACTCCTCCTGAAATACCCTCTAAAAGCTAGAAGTGAACTTTGAACCCCGGTCTGAAATGATAGAAACAGGCACACCATGAAGACTGACTACCTCCCGATTGTAGATACGAGCTAACCTCTCAGCATGGAAAGAATGAATGAACAGGTATGAAGTGTACTGACTTGGTCAATCGATCCACGATGACCCAAATGCTGTCAACACCTCTAGAAGTCTGTGGTAGCCCCATAACGAAGTCCATGGTGATACGCTCCCACTTCCACTCAGGATGGGTAATCTCTGCAACTCTCCACCAAGCCTCAAATGCTCGGCCTTCACCTGCTGGCAACACAAGAAATGGGACACATAGTATGTGATGTCCCTCCTCATAACGCTCCACCAGTAGTGCTGCCTCAAATCACGATACATCTTAGCTGTGCCCGGATGGATGGAATATCTAGAGTCATGGGCCTCGCTAAGGATCAGCTGGATCAAATCACCAACTCTAGGAACACATAAACGACCAGAAAACCTCAAAACCTCATCTGCATCTAGGGTAACCTATCCGGCATCACCTGCTAAAACTCTATCTCTGAGTTCCACCAATGCCTGATCCTCAAAGGGACGACCATAGATCTGATCAAGTAGAGATGACTAAACCCCCACATAAGCTAACACTCGGTTGGAATATGAAATATCAAGCATGATCATCTGATTGGCTAAAGATTGAATGTCCATAGCCAAGGGTCTCTCCGAAACAGAAAGGAAGGCTAGACTACCCATACTCCCTACCCTTCGACTCAAGGCATCCACTACTACACTAGCCTTGCCCAGGTGGTAGGGAATAGAGAGGTCGTAGTACTTCAGGAGCTCAATCCAACGATGCTGCCTCGAATTAAGGTCCCTCTGGCTCATATTGTACTGAAGGCTCCAGTGATCGATATAGATCTCACAATGAACTCCATAAAGGTAATGCCTCTAGATCTTAAGCGCGAAAGTTACCGCTGCCAACTCCAGATCATGAGTGGGGTAGTTGCGCTCATGCAGCTGAAGCTGACTCAATGAATAAGCAATAGCCCGGCCCTGCTACATCAGAACACAACCCAACCAATGCCGGATGCGTCATAATAAATCGTGAAGCCCTCGCCCTCAACTGGAAGAGTGAATATAGGAGCGGTGGTAATCAACTCCTTTAGCCTCAGAAAGCTCTGCTCACACTCCTCCGACCACACAAAGGGAACATCCTGGCGAGTCAATCGAGTCAGAGGTCCTGTTGTAGTGGAGAAACCCTCGACAAAGCGTCTGTAGTACCCTGCCAATCCGACGAAGCTCCAAACCTCAGTCACAGAAGTGGGCCTAGCCCAATCACGAATAGCCTCAATCTTCGCCGGATCCACGATAATACCATCCTTGGACACCACGTGCCCCAAGAATGCTACAGACTCAAGCCAAAACTCGCACTTTGAGAACTTGACATAAGCCGATGATCTCTCAAAGTCTGGAGCACTATCCTCAGAAGCTGCTCATGCTCACCATGGCCCCGTGAGTATTCCAAGATGTCATCAATAAAGACTATGACGAAAGAGTCCAAATATGGCATGGATACATGAGTCATCAAATCCATAAAGGTGGCAGAGGCATTAGTAAACCGAAAAGACATCACTAGGAACTCATAATGGCCGTAACGAGTCCTAAATATTGTCTTAGGGATGTCCGCTGCTCTCACCCTCAACTGATGGAAGTCAGATCTCAAGTCAATCTTCGAAAACACTGCGGCACCTTGAAGATGGTCAAACAAATCATTGATACGAGGCATTGGATTATGGTTCCTAACCTCACCTTATTCAGCTGCCTATAGTCAATACACATTCGCATGGTGCCATCCTTCTTCTTCATAAACAGAACTGGGGCACTCCAAGGTGACATACTAGGTCGAATGAACCCCTTACCCAAAAGGTCTTGAAGCTAAACACTGAGCTCCTTGAGCTCTGTAGGTGCCATACGATACGGCGGAATAGAAATAGGATGAGTACTCGGCTCCAAGTCTATGGGCGAAGTCAATATCCCGCTCTGGGGTAGGCCAGGAAGGTCGGCAGGAAACACATCTGCGAACTCTCGGACTATAGGCACGGAATTAACTGTAGGGCCCTTCCTACTAACATCTCTAACATATGCCAAATAAGCCAAACATCCGCTGTCCACCAGCCTCTGGGCCTAAATACAAGAAATCACCCTGACTGGTGTGCAACTGCGAGAGCCCTGCCACACGACCGACAGAATACCAGGCATGGCTAAAGTAATGGTCTTGGCATAACAGTCCATGACAGCCCGGTGAGGGGATAGCCTATCCATGCCTAGAATCACATCAAAATCCGTCATACAAAGCACAATCAGATCGACCAGAGTGTCCTGCCCCTGAATAGTCACCACACAAGCTCTACACACCTGATCCACTACTAATGAATCCCCTATTGGGATCGAAACATGCAAAGTCACAGATAAGGGCTCAAGACTCACTCACAATCGAGGCGCACAAAAAGCCGACACATATGAATAAGTAGAACCAGAATCAAATAAGGCTGTAGCGGACTGATGGCATAAAAGAACCGTACCTGTGATCACATCATCGGATGCCTCAGTCTCTACTCTAGCTGGAGCTGCGTAGAAATGACCCTGGATACCTCTACCCCGACCGCCTGTCCTACCTCCCCTGGGACCTCCCCGAGCACCCTGATCCTGACCTCCTCCCCTAGCTGGAGGTGCTACCGCTGAAATTGGCCTCGCCACCTGAGGATCTGGTAAAGCTGACCTGGAAATAGGGCATTAGCCCAATGAACAAGCTCCCCACAAGTGAAGCAACCCTGTGATGATCTGCTCACCGCTGAAGGCCGGCTACCCTGACCTGATGCACCTGATTGGAAGCCACCTCGGCCCCGACTCTGGCCGACACTATGTCAACTCTGATGGTACTGGTCACCCTCTGCGATCTGTAACGCTGTCTGATATGGGTGACTAGACTAGCCCGATTGGAACCCCTGATGAACCCGATCTCGGGTATCCCTTGGCCTGCGATGGGCCCCACTGAAGCTATCATCTGACTTAGCCCTCTTGCCGCTACCCCCATGGGCCTCGCGACAGAGCAGCTTGATAGTACGGGCATGGTCCACCATATCCAAAAATGAATAGCCCGCTGATAACATAGACTGCGACTCAATCCTCAACCCTCTGACAAAGCATCTGACCTGCTCCTCCTTTGTAGGAAGAATCATGATGGCATGACGAGACAACTCCAGAAACCTGGTCTCGTACTTTGATACGTTATGGAGCCCTGCTCCAACCTTGTGAACTCATCACGGAGTTGATCCCTGACACTCCATGGAATATATCTAGTCAGAAAGGCCTCAGAGAACTCCGTCCATTATTTCGGTGGTGACCCAGCTGGCCTAGTCTCGATAAAGGAACACCACAACTTTCTGGCCGGTCTGCCTAACTAATAAGCTGTGAAGTCAGCTCCTCTAGACTCCACTAACCCCAACGTCTGCAATCTCTCCCTGCAAGTGGTCAGGAACTCGTGGGCATCCTCCCCCACAGCCCCAGAGAACCTCGACGGTGATAGTCTAAGAAACACCCCGAGCAACTTCTTCTCTCGCAGAGGCATAACCCCGTCAAAAAGCTTCAGCTGAACCGCGATCGGTGCTGGCGACTGGTGAACCTCTAGAGCCGCTATCGCAGGCTGGCCCAACTGTGATGGAACCGACTCTAGGACTAGTGGTGGGGTTGACTGCTGGATACCGTCGATAACAGCTAGGATCTGGGCAAGCATGCCCTGAAGATCCGGGGGGTAATTGGTAAGGGCGGTGGCTGGACTGGTCCCGGCTCCACCGGCTGAGGAGGAATCTGATCCACCCAAGGCTCTGGCTCTGGAGTACTCGCTCAATTACGGCCTGGTGCAGTAGCACCACCTCGACCTCGGGGTCGGCCTCCACTGTATGTGCGAGCCATCCTGCAATAGAGTGAAGCAAGTGAGATTTCATGAAACCAATCAGACACAACGCATGAACATGAATCAATACATGAAAACCTCCTACGGACACCTTGTAATCTCCCGAAGATAAGTCGCCGGATCTTAGCAGTAATGGGACTATGGATGGAAACTAACCCTCAACTAAGCGGAAGCAACTAATACAACATATAAAGAAGGCTTAAGCGAAACCAAACTATATATATACATGATACCTCCCAGTACCTAGAAGTCACAAGTACAGAACTACTAACAAGAGTACAAGTCCCAAAAGTGGACCACAGAAACAAATGGTCTCCTAAATAAAAGTCAAGTCAAAATATAAATACAGAAAGAGACAGGTAACCCAGAACGCCATTTGCTCACCCTCGTCTCATGAACAGACAGCTGCAGGCTCGAACTCAACGCTGAGAATTGGTGCTCGGACCTGCTTCACGAAAATAGATGCAGAGTGTAGCATGAGTACCAAAACAACAGGTACCCAGTAGGCATCGTAGGCTGACTGAGCAAGAAAGGTAAAAACAAGCAGACAAGATAGAATCGGCACAAACAGAGGTCAACAGAACGGAAGCAGAGAAAGCGGAAAGTAAACAAGAACAACAAAGCTAAACCCAGTTTAGCCCCCATAAGACCCGCTGGGCACACTCCTGTGCAAGTTTAAATAAAGCCCGAACGGGCCCCCATAAGGCCGACAGATACACAGAAGAGCTATTCTACTAAAACGAAGGAAAACACAACTCCAGAAGCCTCAACACCCTTGGGTTCTAAACCAAAAAAGATAACACCTGGGCCCCGCCCAATCATTAGTCACGAGCTAGAAATACCGGACTCTAACCGTGTAACATCAGCCACGAGCTGGAACAATACCTGGGCCCACCCCAATCATCAGTTCTTGAACCGAAAATCACACCTCTTGCTCAACAGCCTAGCGCTAGAAATACCAGCTCGAATCGGGTAACATCAGATGAGCAGCTGGGACTAGTAGCCTACAAGCAACTGCCTCGCGTTGGAAATACTTGGCTGCAATCGTGTAACATCAGCTGCGGACTGGATGCTAGCAGCCTAGTGCTGGAAATACCGAATGTTAATCGGATAACGTCAGTTGTGTACAAGAGCTAACAACCTCGAACCGGATAAGGCCAACAACAAATAATATGACACAAGGCTAAACACTACGCGCCCCCCCTCCCACCCCCATAAGGATATCAACCGAAGGCTCCCAGCCTAGCACAATCCATCCGTCAATCAACGCAACAACAACATCTTCCGACAGCACCCCAGAATCACATAAATAATAGAGAAAGAATCGGAAGATCCGAAAGCCACGAAAGCACCTAAACTAAGGCTAAAGCTATCAGATCCAAGTCTGCTATATCAGTCTATAAGGACCTAGTCCATCCGTAATGGCATCGGATACATACTTAAGTCAACCGGTGCATAGGACTAAGGCAATACTATCCTAACCTATTCTACGGCCGAAACAATCGCATAAAACCACAGAAATCAACAAAAACCAGGCAAATATCCTAAACCCACACATGCATCAACAATTAGCCACCCAACAGATAATCCACGACAAATTAACAACAACCCAAGTCAACAACTCATCCTAAGGCATGATACTAATCCCGAACAACCTAGAAATCAACTCTAAACTAAGAAAATCGGAGAAAAAGAATAGAAATACTAGCCACCCATCCCAGATTCACACACATCAACTAGCATTTACGCATTCAAGCTTAATCTAGAAAGAAGGGAAGCTGTAACCTACCAGAAAGTCGATCACGCGCGCTCTAAGTCACTCCGCCGGAGCTTTTCTCTTCCAAACGACCTCAAACTACTGCCACGCTATAAAACAAATAGAATAACAGTGTCAATACGGTCGTTTAGACACTAAAATCATCAAATTCAGAGATAGACTAATTTCGGAGTAAAAATCGAGAATGTGGGACCCGCTCTGGATTTTCCAGAATTGACTCCATGAAGAGGTTCCAAATCCTCCCCCAAACCTGTATTCCAAAATGGAACAATCATCGTGTCTCGGATCAGCTCCATGCAACTCAAACAAGAAACACAAAACTTTACATCATTTAGGCTTAAGCTAGTGACTTACGCCTCGAATACATAGAAAATGAGGTACAACCCAATGCAATCCAACCATGAACCCACGAAGAGAACGAGAATCTGAGCGCCTGGGACTTCGAATCACCAAAAACCAAAAATCGAGGAGGGAGATATGAATTTTTGAAGATTTATCAAAATGAGCCTCGATCTCCTTAAATAAACACTGAAACCCGCTCTTCCCCGCGAACGCGGCCCCCAAGCCCCGTGAACGCAGAGGGAAACAAACCACAACACCACAAATGCGGCCCCAGGCCTATGAGTGCAGAGAGAAAGAACACCTCCACCCCACAGACCTCCGCGAATGCAGAGAACCTTCTGATCACGCGAACAACCTTCCGCGAACGCGGAGCACAGGACCCCAAACCTCCACGAACGCGGCCTCTGGCTCGCGAACGTGGAGTAGACACTCTCACATCTCCGTGAACGTAGAGCCGATCCCACTATCACGGAGAGTAAATGTGTTTGCAGAGGATAGCTGCAACATCTGAGTTTTGGACAACTCCAAAACTCCGACGGGGTGCTCGGGATTCGTTCGGAACCCTGTGCACGCAAACGAGATATGCTACCCCCTCAAATATGACGTTCTGGACTCAATGACGCATCCAAAATTTCAATACAAGTTCATTTAGATAAAAAGTGGGTCCCACACCCAATGGGCCATTATAGCCAATTTCTACTGGAGACCTTGAATTTTTATTAGAGGCTCTCGGAAGTTTGCGAAGGGTCATTCTAGACCAAACTCGGCATTTTGGAACTGACTGTGCTGACGGAATCTTAATCTGAGCACGTTTACCAAGAATGTTGACCAAAGTGAACTTTATGCAAAATTTCGAAGGGTAAAGAGCTAACTGGCCCCAAAATCACACCAGAAGCCCCGGGACTAGGGTAAACCATGCTTCTTGCCTAATTTGGCTGCTCCGAAGCTGATGGAATGGTCAGAATTCCCATCTGAGGTCATCTATCTGAATTTATGACCGAAATCATCTTTTCAATGTTCAAAAGCTCCAAAACAGAAAAACAGGCATAAAAACCAAACGAACGACCAGGCGACCGAACAATTTGTGCTTGAAAGTCATAAATGACTTGGGGTCGCTACAGTAATGCTCTAAATAACAGAAATGAGACATTAACACAGAAATGACGTGGAGGGTCATTACAGAATTATGACAATATCATGGGACTTATGCTTAGCACCGAGAGGATATTGAGATGGAGGCTCTCCCGTAGTAGAGGCCGGGTTTATAGTAGCAATCTCCTTATCCCATAACTATGTGCCACCATAGGTTTTCTAAGATAGACATTAGCTAGTGGATCCATTTAAGCTTGAAACTATGGTTCTTACCTTGGTAAGTAAGGACGCATCTTTTCGGTATGGGGTAGACACCAGATTCCATGTTATAGCTCACATGGTCTATGTCGGTTAAGGCTCAATTCCCATATAATGAACTAAGGTTACTTCCTAAAAGGTATTTCAAGTATGTTTTGCCTAAGATGATTTACTTGCATTGACCATGGTTTCTAACTCACATTTTCCATCGTGTTATTTTTTGATATATCTTAGTCATCGCATCTTTTGTATATCTCCTTTTTAGCATGATTTTATAACATCTACGCATAGTTATCATACTTGGTACATTCTATGTACTAATGCATACTCTTACCTATATTGTTTCACTAATGTAGGGTGTGACGACTCTTCTCCCTCCATTCGTGGCTAAATTGTTGTACTTGTGACTAAGAAGACTTGGTGAATCCTCATACTTCGAGGACAATGCCACATTTATAGTTTTATGTCATTTTACTTTAGAACTTGTATGGGTTACATCCCCAATTTCATTCTATTGATGTATTAGATGACTTGGAGACTATGTTAGACTTACGCTACCTTTGTCAACTCTAAATGATATGAAATTGTCTTTTGAACTCTTAACTACTATTATCTTGTATGATGTATGCTAAGTGGCTTGTATGGGGCCTTTCGGGGTCTTACACGCCATGTCATGTCTAGGGCATAATTTAGGTCGTGATAAGTTTGGTATTCAGAGCACATGGTTTTAGAAAGGTCCTAGGATATCTCATAAGCCAGTCGAGTATAGTTTTGTTCATGGGTGTGAAGCGAGCCACACTTATGAATGAGAGGCTATAAGATGTTTATGAAACTCCACTTCTTTCATCTCTCTAAAGTCATGTGATAGAGTTTAACTCTATATGTCTCTCTCTCCTAATCCCTATCCGATGCTTTTCAGGGTATGGCCACTTGAAGGGCATATGTTAGGAGGAATGCAAGAGAGAATGTGGAACAAGAAGCTCCTCAAGTTCCGATCGACCTTTTGGACGAGCAAGTAACTAACGCGGAGTTTAGGGCTGCTTTTCAAGTGTTGGCTCAAACCCTGACGGCTCAAGCCAATAGGGAGGCTATGGTCCCAGTGAACCCAAATGTAGGTACGGTGGCATCTAGAGTGAGGGACTTCACTAGGATGAATCCTCCAGAGTTTCATGGTTCTAAGGTTGACGGAGATCTCCAAGAGTGCATTGATGAGGTTTACAAGGTGGTAATGATCATGGGTGTGATGCCGGTGAAAAAGGTGGAATTGGCCGCTTGTCAACTTAAGGGTGTAGCTTAAGTTTGGTTCTACCAATGGAAGGATGAGAGGGCGGTTGATGTGGGTCCTCTTGATTGGGAGAAATTTAAGGTTGCTTTCCTTGATAGGTTCTTTCCCAACCTTCAAGGAAACATGAGTGTGAAGGAGTATTCTTTGAAATTCACACAATTGTCTAGGTATGCTCATATGATGGTTTCCTATCCTAGGGAAAGGATGACTAAGTTTGTTTCGGGAGTATTCGAAATGGTGGTCAAAGAATGTCGCACTGCTATTCTGATCAATGATATGGAAATTTCTTGTCTAATGGTACATACTCAACAAATTGAAGAGGAGAAACTTAAGGGTAAGTCTAAGGAGGTAAAGAAGGCTAAGACCGGTGATGGTGACTTTTCACGCTCGAGGTCAGATGGATATGGTCGTTCTAAATTACGACAAAGGTTTCCCGGTCAAGATTCCTCCAATGCTCCTCCTAAATTCAACAAAGATAGGGTGTCTAACCCTTAACTTCAAGGAGGGAACGGTGGTGGATTTTCATCAACTACTTGTGCAAAATGTACAAAGAAACATGAGGGTAAATGCTTAGCTAGTACATATGGTTGCTTTGGTTGTGGTAAGAGGGTCATAAGATAAGTGATTGTCTGTCACTTATGGCTAAGGGAAGAGAAGGTAGACAAGCTCTGCCTAGTGGTTCGGGTTCAAATGCCCCTAAGCAAAACCAGTTCTATGCACTCAAAACTCGACATGATCAAGAGGGTTCTCCCGACATTATTACAGATATGTTGAAATTCGTTAGTCTTAATGTTTACGCTTTGCTTGATCCCGGTGCTACCTTGTCTTTTGTGACACCATATGTGGATATAAGGCTTGATGTTCTTCCGTATGTGTTGTTAGATCCTTTTTCCGTCTCTGATCCTATTGGTGAATCTATCGTGGCTAAGAGAGTCTATAGAAATTGTCTCGTCTCCTTATCCCATAGAGTCACTCATATTGATCTTGTAGAGCTTGATATGTTAGATTTCGATGTTATTCTTGGGATGGATTGGTTGCATTCATGTTATGCTTCTATTGATTGTAGAACCCAAGTGGTCAAGTTCAAATTTCCAAATGAACCCGTTCTAGAGTTGAAAGGGGGAAATTATATGCTTAAGAGTCAGTTTGTTTCTTGTCTTAAAGCTAGAAAGATAATTTCTAAGGATTGCATATACAATATTTTTTGGGTTAGGGATATGGGTTCCGAAACCCCTATCTTTGAGTTGGTCCCCATTGTTAATGAGTTTTCGAAAGTATTTCCCGATGACTTACCCAGTGTTCCTTCCGAAAGGGAAATAAACTTCTATATTGACCTTCTCCCAGACACGCAACCTATCTCTATTCCTCCTTACCAAATGGCTCCGATAGAAATTAAAGAAATAAAAGAGCAATTGAAAGATTTATTGGATAAGGGCGTCATCCGACCGAGTATCTCTCTATGGGGTGCTCCAGTCTTGTGTGTTCTGAAGAAAGATGGCTCACTTCGTATGTCTATTGATTATCGGCAATTGAATAAAGTCACTATTAAGAACAAGTATCCTCTCCCAAGGATAGATAATTTGTTTGATCAACTTTAAGGAGCGAGCTACTTCTCCAAGATTGACCTTCGGTCGGGCTATCACCAATTGAGGGTGAAGGAAGATGACATTTTGAAGATGGCTTTTCGAACTAGATATGGTCATTACGAATTCTTAGTAATGTCATTTGGCTTAACAAATGCTCTGGCCGCATTTATGGATTTGATGAATAGGGTGTTTAGACAATACCTAGATAAGTTTGTGATTGTGTTCATCAACGATATTTTGATTTACTCAAGAAGTGAGGATGACCTTACTAATCATTTGAGAATTGTGCTGCGAGTCTTCAAGGACCAACAACTCTTTGCAAAGTTTAGTAAATGTGAGTTTTGGTTGAGATCTGTGGCTTTCCTTGATCACATTATTTTCGGTAAGGGTATTGAGGTAGATCCTAAAAAGATGAATGTGGTGAAGAGTTGGCCTAGACCTCTATCCCCTTCAGATATTCGAAGTATCTTGGGTTTGGTTGGTTACTATAGAAGGTTTGTTGAAGGGTTTTCTTCAATTTCCTCTCTATTGATAGCTTTGACCCAAAAGAAAGTTATGTTTGTGTGGTTAGAATCATGCGAAAAGAGTTTCCAATAATTAAAGGATAGGCTTACCTCCACTTCGATATTGGCATTCCTGGAAGTGTTCGATGGATTTTTGGTTTATTGTGATGCCTCATGAATTGGGTTGGGATGTGTCCTTATGCAGAATGAGAAAGTCATTGCTTATGCTTCATGGCAACTTAAGATTCATGAAAAGAACGATCCTACCCATGACTTAGAACTAGCGGCGGTTGTGTTTGCTTTAAAGATTTGGAGGCACTACTTGTATGGTGTATATGTTGATGTCTTCACCAACCATAAGAGTTTGCAATATGTGTTCAAGCAAAAGGATCTGAATCTTCGCCAAAGGAGGTGGCTTGAGTTGCTAAAGGACTATGACATGAGTGTCCTTTATCACCCCGGCAAAGTGAATGTGGTGGCGGATACCCTTAGTCGGTTATCCATGGGTAGTGTTGCTCATGTTGAGGATAATAAAAAGGAAGTTGTTCGAGATGTTCATAGATTGGCCCGATTGGGTGTTCGGTTGATTGATTCTAATGAAGGTGGCATTGTTGTTCATAATGGTGCTGAATCATCCTTTGTGTCGGATGTGAAGGCAAAGCAAGGTCTTGATCTAATCTTGATGGAGTTGAGGGAAGTGGTGCTTAAAAGGTCTGTTGAGGCTTTCTCCAAAGGGGAGATGATGTACTCCGATATCAAGGTCGTTTGTGTGTTCCGAATATTGACAGTTTGAGGGAGAAGATTTTATCGGAAGCCCATAGTTCTCGATATTCCATTCACCCGGGAGCCACCAAGATGTACCATGACTTTCGGGAGGTCTATTGGTGGAATGAGATGAAGAAGGATATTGCGGAATTTGTGACTAAGTGTCGTAATTGTCAACAAGTGAAAGTAGAGCATCAAAAGCTAGGAGGTTTGTCCTAAGATATTAGTATTCCTACTATGAAGTGGGAAGATTTGAATATGGACTTCATTGTTGGTTTACCACGTACCCGGCGACAGCATGACTTGATTTGGGTTATTGTGGATCGTATGACAAAATCATCTCATTTCATTCCCATCAAGATTTCTTATTCGGTGGAAGACTATGCTAAGTTGTACCTAAGGGAAATGGTTAGGTTGCATGGAGTGTCCCTATCCATTATATCTAATCACGGTACTCAATTCATTTCTCAATTTTGGAAATCTTTCCAAAAGGTCCTTGGTACCCGTGTTAAGCATAGCACGATATTTCATCCTCAAACCGATGGGCAGGCGGAGCGTACTATCAAAACTTTGGAAGATATTTTTAGATCTTGTGTGATTGATTTCAAGGGTAATTGGGATGATCATTTGCCTTTTATTGAGTTTGCTTATAATAATAGCTACCATTAAGCATTGGTATGGCTCCATTTGAGGCTCTATATGGTAGGAGGTGTAGATCTCCTATAGGTTGATTTAAAGTCGGTGAAGTTTCTTTGATAGGTCCTAAGTTGGTTCATGAGGCTATGGAGAAAGTTCGGCTTATTAGAGAGAGGTTGAGAATGGCTCAAAGTTGACAAAAGTCCTATACTGATATTAGAAGGAGAGATCTAGAATTTGATGTTAATGATTGGTTTACTTGAAAATCACACCCATGAAGGGTGTAATGAGGTTTGGAAAGAAAGGGAAGCTTAGTCCCCATTATGTGGGGCCATATCAGATTTTGAGGTGAATTGGTAACGTTGCTTATGAACTTGACTTGCCATATGATTTAGCCTCGATTCATTCGATTTTCCATGTCTACTTATTGAAGAAATGTGTTTTGGTGATCCGACATCTATAGTGCCATTGGAGAGTCTTGGTATAAAAGAGAGTCTTTTGTACGAAGAGATTCCAATTGAGATTTTGGACAAGCAAGTTCGGAAGTTGAGAAATAAAGAAATTGCTTCTGTAAAAATTCTTTGGAGGAATCAGTTAGTTGAGGGTACTACTTCGGAGGCCGAGGCCGATATGATGTCCCGTTATCCTCATCTCTTTTCTTCCATCCCTACTCTAGCTTGAGGTATTTAGTTCCTCATGGTTCACTCTTTTGGTCTCATGCGTCTTAGATATTTCCATGATTCCTCATTTATGCATGTTCATGAAAAGCTTAATTTTTGAGAAAACGAGTTAACTTGATTGATTCTTCATGTTTTTTTTTGCATTTGAGTATGAGTTGCATATAGGCCTTTTGAGATGATGTTTTGAACATGCTTTAGCTTGGAGTTGATGTTTCCTCCTTAGATATGTGCATTTATGTGATTGCATTCTTGTTGGGCTATTAGATTTAGTTCCTACCCTTCTTATGATGTCTTGAGTTCCATCGAGGATGAATGTTTACAAGAGGGATATATTGTAACACCTCAGACTCGAGAAAAAAGGAAAATATTTTTTTTGGGTTTCAGGCTGTATCTACGGCTCCCACCTACGGTGTGTAGGAGGACCTACGAACCGTAGATGGTGGGGAAAATATTTTCTAAAAAGTCAAGTCCCAGTATTCTTTTGACGATTCAACAGAATGGACGGTCACAACTTCTACGAGTTGTAGATAGGTCTCTTAGGTGAGTCCCAGACTTTTTGAAATTTTGAGGGTCAAAGATGGGAGTTACGGTTGATATGTATTGTCCATAAGTGGACCAACGGATCGTACATAGATCCCGTCATTTGAAGGTCCAAAATTTAGGTTTCTGAATATTTCTACGGTTGACTAGGATGGTCTGTAGTTGGACCTGCAGACCGTAGGTCTAAATCGTAGATGGGATGCGACAATTATTTTAAGAGGAGATTTTGGGTCTTTTCCTAATTATTCTAACCCAATACTATGTTGTTTTATCTTCCTACCTAGACCCTATATAAACGTTTTAACTCCCAAATTTACCCAATTGAACTCATTCTTCTAAATTCTCAAAGTTTATCCTCTCAAATATTTCTCTCTCTAATGCTTGAAGAAGAAGAAGATCTAGGGTTTCCATCCAGGTCTCCTAATTTACCATTGATTGTGGGCTTTTGACATCAAGGTATGATGGCTTTCACCTATGGAGTCCTTTCCTCCATAGGGTTCCTAAATTCTCCAATTGAAGTTAGGGTTTTCTTCTATCTTATGTGTTCTTTCAAATTATGATCTAATTAATTGAATTATGTCTTTTTTTGCATGAATTGAGTTAATTGCATGTTTCTAAGTTGAATTCCCATGAACCCATGTGAAATCCATGATTTCTAGACTTTGATCTTATGATGAGGTTTTGAACTATGAAAAGATGAAATTATGAAGATATGAATGTTCCTTAATGAAATTGATGATGATTTAAGTTGCTTTGAGAGTGAAGCATTGTTGTTGTTGTTGTTAAAGGATTTTCTCACATAAAGGATTCATAAGGGTTGAAAGGTTTTCTCAACTAAACTTTGAATCAAGAATTAAGGAGCTATTCTGATGAACTTTAGCTTGGATTGACTATTTGATGTGCTTTTAATGAATAATGAGACAAGAGGCGGTTACACATGTCTACTAATGATGAGATAAGCTATGAATTATGACTATTCCATGGGACTTATGCTTAGCACCGAGAGGATATAGAGATGGAAGCTCTCCCGTAGTAGAGGCCGGGTTTCTAGTAGAAATCTCCTTATCCCGTAACTACGTGCCACCGTAGGTTGTCTTAGATAGACATTAGCTAGTGGATCCACTTAAGCTAGAAACTATGGTTCTTACCTTGACAAGTAAGGACACCTTTTTTCGGTGTGGAGTAGACACAGGCTTCCATGTTATAGCTCACATGGTCTATGTCGGTTAAAGCTCAATTCCCACATAATGAACTAACGATTACTTCCTAAAAGGTATTTCAAGTATGTTTTTCCTAAGATGATTTACTTGAATTGGCCATTGTTTTTAACTCATGTTTTCCATCGTGTTATTTTGTGATTTAGCTTGGTCATCGCATCTTATGTATATCTCCTTTTTAGCATGATTTTATAACCTCTATTCATAGTTATGTTATTTGGTACATTCTATGAACTAACACAAACTTTTGCCTACATCATTTCACTAAAGTAGGCCTGTGACTAAGAAGACTCGGTGAGTCCTCATGCTTCGAGAACAATGCCACATTTATAGCTTTATGTCATTTTACTTTAGAACTTGTATGATTTACGTCCCAAATTTCATTTTATTGATGTATTAGATGGCTTGGAGACTATGTTAGACTTCTGCTACCTTTGTCAACTCTTAATGATATGAAATTGTCTTTTGAACTCTTAACTACTACTATGTTGTATGATGTATGTTAAGTGACTTGTATGGGCCCTTTTGAAGTCTTATACGCTATGTCACGTCTAGGGGGTACTTTAGGTTGTGACAGTTAGTGTCATTGAAGATGACCCAGCCTATCCACGAATATTCAACACTATAGAGCAATACAATTACCCCTATGTGACATCAATTTTCAATCCTTGCACCCCAAGATTACTTGTTATTAATTGAAATTTCTGAAATCTTAGTTTAATTGTGACTTGTGACAACAAAATCCTTTTATTAGGTTGGTGGAATTATCCACCCACTAGCTTTTACTATTACAAATGAATGATTTCCAATCTAAATTTCTTGATAGAATTTTCTATGATATACCATTCTCTATAAGATTCGACCCCGAAATTTCATTGGGTATTTTTATTGACAATGACCACTTACTCTTTTAATTGGTTTTAGAGAGTAGTTTGAGCGTTATCAAAAAATGGCGCCGTTGCCGGGAATGGTGGTTGAAAATTCCATTTTAGAAATTAGTTTGTAATTTTGTTTAGTTGTAGTAGATTGTTATTTTGTGTTGTTGCTGGCTGATTTGCAGGTCTAGTACAATGAGTGATCATGGTAGTGACAACGATAGTCAGTATGGTCAAAATGACAATATGGGTTATTTGAATGATATGCATGTGAACATCATTCAAACCACAGGAGCCATCCGGATACCTCTTACAGCTGGGAGGGTAATTTTTCACGTAACCGAAACAATGCTACAGTTGCCCCAACTACGAGGAATGTTTTGGGGTTTAGCTCATGAGGATCCCCATGAGCACCTTTAGAATTTTATGGAAGTGTGTGGGCCGTTTGTATTCAAAAACATCTCACAAGAGTCCGTAACGTTGAGGTTATTCCCGTTTTCCTTGACAGGTGAAGCTAAAAGATGATTGGCGGAATCACCAAATGACTATCACTTCTTGGGAGGAGTTGACTGAAGCTATCTTAGAGATATTCTTTCTCCCCTCGAAGATGGTTAAACTTCGAACCCAAATCTAAAATTTCAAGCGAATTAGAGGTGAACCTATACATGATACTTGGTTGCGGTTTAAGAAATTACTCTTGCAATGTCAAACATATGGTGTTTCAGACAATTTGTTGCTGCAATACTTCTATTGCAGCCTTGATTATGTCAATAAAGGTGTGGCTGATTAGTTTGTCTAAGGAGGATTAATAAGACAAGCGTACTAGTTGGTAACAATGTTGCTAGATGATATGACCAAGATTAACCGAGCATGTCATACTAGAGAGGACCAGGTGTCTACTCAACAACTATGCATGAGCAAAGAAAAAAATGAGAAGGACAATGAACGGGATGAAAATATGGTCAAAATGATGACCCAACTCGTTTTGTTGTCTAAACATGTCATGGGAGGTGGTCCAAAGTCAGTGAATGCGGTTGGAACAAGTAGTGGGCAATGCCCGAAAGATGCCAAATTTTGAGGATTTATACAATGAGGAAGTTCAGTACTTGGGAAATCAAATGGGGGTTTCTCACCAAAATTACCAATGAAAAGGTAGGAACCAAGATTTGAACAAGGAGCGAGATAGTGGTTAGAAAGATTGGAGAGGTGGAAATTATAGAGATATGGAGATTGAAAAATATAGATATTTCCCCCCCCCCCCCATGATCATCCATAACCAAAAGAACCAGCTAGTCCGGAAGGGAATCTAATCGAGGAAATGCTTAGAAGGATCTTCAACTAGATTGAAGGATTCGACAAAGCGTTGAAGGAATTGAAAAATTACTTCTCCACTTTATCTCAAATGGTAATGTCACGACCCAAAGCCGGGTGTGATGGCACTTGTCCTATCCCACCAGGAAAAGTCATCCTAAAACCCAACAAGCGAAAGAAAATAACAAAAATAACGAAAGAAATAACTGAAAGGCGGAAGACTTCATCTATTACACAAAACCAAAGACTGGTTGTCACATGTACAAGCCTCTATTACATAATTCGAAACAAAACTTCAAGTCTCAATGTCTGTGTCTCAAATAGAACAAACATAAGTAAAAAGGCCGAGAGAGGGATTGCGGGCATCAACAACTACCTCTCAAGTATCCTCAACGAGCCTTAGAGAAGGGAAGAGAAACTAGATCACGGTCCTGGCTCGGGTCCTACACCAGTGTAGAACCAAGGGTGAGTACCAAACCACACTGTATTCAGAAAATCAACTGATAAAACGAAGCAAAACAAAAAGAATCACGAAACCCCGACTTCCAACCGAACCTCCAATAACTACAAACTGCAAGAAATTCAGCCGAACCTAAAAGATTTCCAAGTCATAAATCAAATGATACAAATCAACAATAGATTCTCAACAAATCAGTAACAGATCAAAATACGGTTCCATAGCAGGTCAATAGCAGTCCACTAACAAATCAACAAGGAAGTTCAACTGAAATATCAACAAGTCATCTCAGAATCATAAGGCACAACATAGCACCAGAATAGCAAGGATCAGACAATACAATGCAATGTAATGCCATGTCATGGATGCATGTCTGTCCTATGATACACATCCGCTGAATCTCAGATCGAAACCCATGGGGGCTACACATGGACTATTTATCCACCGAAAAAGACCTCGTCACCTCATACCGCCGGCAGAAACTACGGCATTACATATCGCCGGTAGAAACCTCGGCATCACATATCACCGGCAGAGACCTCAGAATCACATATCGCCTGCAGAAACTTCGGCATAAGTCATCACTGGCCACATATGGAGCACATATCCGCCGTATCCATTTCCTGTCGGCATAAATCATCACTGGCCACACATGGACCATATATCATCAAAGGTCTCATCATAGTGTCTCAGAACCAATGCACACAAGCATGTTCACAGAAATAATGAAAGAAGGATAGCGTTCACAATCACAACACAATTCATATTAAGATAAATCATGTCACAATATCATCAATATATCAACAACAACAGTCAAAATCTAAATATTCACAATATATCAATAATGTCAATTGCCTTGTCTCCATTTCTCTACCGCTTTCATCACAAGTAGGGCTAATCGATAAGTAAAAGTGTCAAGTCTAGTCCCATAATCAACAATGAGCAAAAGACATATTCAACACGATCATAATCATATCAAGACTATCATGGCGACATATTTATGATATCAATTGCCGTGTCTCCATTTTTCTACCCCTTTCATCACAAGTAGGGTCAATCGATAAGTAAAAGCCTCAAGTCTAGTCCCATAATCAACAATGAGCAAAACACATATTCAACACGATCATAATCACATCAAGACTATCATGGCAACATATTAATGATATCAATTGCCTAGTCTCCATTTCTCTACCCCTTTCATCACAAGTAGGGTCGATCGATAAGTAAAAGCCTCAAGTCTAGTCCCATAATCAACAATGAGCAAAATACATATTCAACACGATCATAATCACATCAAGACTATCATGGCAACATATCAATCTTTCAACAATATCAAGTCCATGGCCCAATCACACATTGTCCTTTCACATAGTACACAAGCCATTTTATTAACCCCGCCGATTTTTATTAGATTGATTCATGCAAGAACTCACCCAACACCTCAATCTCATTACTCCCCAATGTAATCGAGTAAGGAGATAGAGATTCTAAGACATTTACAATGTTTTAAGAGTTCACTTGCCCTAATCGAATCGGAAACAATCAACAATCAGAGCTTTTCCCTTCCATAAGCAATCCAAATCAACATAATCTATTCACAAAAAAAAACCCAATCACATTCTGAGCCTATCAAGACCAAGAATATGAAATTTGGAAGAAGAAGATGGAACAACCCCAAATTCTGATTTCGAACACGGAACTAGAATCTGAAATTTCTTTCATAAAACTCATCCTCAATATCATAGGAACTCAAAGGTTAAAAACTCATTTGAAAAGGAAGCTCAAACAACCCTCAATCATCAATTTTTCTCAAATTCGGAGTTCAACCAAAAACCCCCAAAAGCTCCCTTAAAATTCCAAATTCCAATTCAAAATCATAATGTAAACATTGGGTAATCAAGGCAAAGGGTTAAAATTACTTACCCACACTGATTCCCAAGAATTTTCTCTTCAAAAATTACCCAAGAGAGCTCCAAAATGATGAAAATGGTGAAAATGGGACATTTCCCAATTTTACACTGCTAGGCGTAATTTAACCCTCCGCGAACACGGCTAACTTAGCCCGCGAATGCGGAGGCCAAGGTCCTACTACTCCATGAACGCCTAACTCCACGAACGTGAAGAAAAACACGCTGGACCCTCCGCGAACACGGCCCACTCCGTGAACACGGAGGTCACAAGCCTAACCCTACGCGAACGCGGGAAACAACCCTTCGCGAACCCGGAGATCAAATCAGCTGGCACCAGATATTGAAAAATAGCAATTTCACAAGTCTTCGAATGGGCTCTCGGTATTCGTTCAGAACCCCGTGCACACAAACAGATAAGCAATCCCACTAAAGTCGACATTCCGGACTCAATGGAACCATCAGATTTCGGATTTGAGGTCTCCTTGACCTGGAACCCGATAAAACACCTCAAAACTAACTCAAGCTTCAATAACACAAAAACAAGCTCGAGATATCTCAAAATTCAACCAAGGCCACCCCTAGGCTTAAAATCATTCCCTGAATCCAACGGAGTTGTCGAAATCAACATCCGAGCATTGGATCTCCGAATGTTGACCAAAGTGAACCATATGATCAAATTTCCATAATTTTCCAACTTAGGACCTCTAATCCACAAAGAGCCCCAAAACTGACCCCGTCAACTCTCCTAGGCTAAAATCCACATTTCGAAACTGATGGAATCGACAGAATTCATATCCGAGTCCCGAAACTCCGAATGACCTCTAAAACCACAAATTGGCAACTTAAGCCTTCCAAATTCAAAACTTTTCAAAAACTTCATTTTAACTCAAACTTTCACACAACCAACTTCGGAAACATTTCAAACATGACCCGGGATAACTCTCGGGAGGGGCAAAATAGTCATTTTACAAAAATTACAAAAATTGACCTTTAGGTCATTACATTATCCACCACTAAAAACCATCTTTGTCCTCGAACATAAAGTAAAAGAAAGTACCTGAAACCTCGAAAAGCTGAGGATATCTGGCACGCATGTCAGACTCGGTCTCCTAAGTAGCCTCTCTAGCTGAACGGTGACCCCTCTACACCTTCACATAAGCAATCTCCTTGGTCCTAAGCTTACGGACCTGTCTATCAAGAATACATGTAGGCTCCTCCTCAAAAGTCAAATCAGGACCCAGCTCTACAGAATCAAGGGCAATCACATACGACTCATCTCGGATGTACTTTCGTAGCATAGAGACATGGAACACGGGATGCACTACCGACAAGCTAGGTGGTAGGGCCAACCTATAGGCCACCTCACCGACTCGGTCTAAGATCTCAAACGAGCCAACGAACCTAGGGCTAAGCTTGCCCTTCTTCCTGAATCGCATAACACCCTTCATGGGTGATACTTGGAGCCAAACATGGTCTCCCTCCATGAATACAAGATCACAAACTCTCAGGTCAACATAACTCTTTTGTCGACTCTGAGCAGTCGACAGCCTACTCTGAATCACACGAACCTGATCCATGGCATCTCTAAGCAAGTCGGTGTCTAAAAAATCCATCTCCGCCAAATCAAACCATCCAATCCGTGATCTACACCGTCTGCCATACAAGGCCTCAAATGGAGCCATCTGGATGCTGGAATGATAACTATTGTTATAGTCAAACTCCGCTAGGGGAAAATGTTGATCCCACCTAGCACCAAAATCAATCACACAAGCACAGAGCATGTCCTCAAGCACTTAAATAGTCCTCTCAGACTGACCATCAGTCTAAGGGTGAAAGGCTGTGCTCATATCTAGCCGAGTACCCAAACCATGCTATAAAGCTCTCAAGAAATGTGAGGTGAACAAAGAATCCCGATCTGAGACTATAGATACCGGCACTACATGAAGTCTAACAATCTGACTGATATAAGGTTGGGCTAACTTCTCTGTTGTATACTTCACCCGAACTGGAATGAAATGAGCAGACTTAGTCAGCCTATCAACAACCACCCAAATAGAATCATACCCACCCATGGTGGTAGGCAAACCCACAACAAAATCCATAGTGATCCGCTCCCACTTCCAAGTAGGAATGGGCATCCTCTGACACACACCTCCTGGCCACTGGTACTCACACTTAACATGTTGACAGGTCAAACATCTAGATACAAAATCTGTAATATTTCTCTTCATACCACACCACCAGTAGTGCTGACTCAAATCATGATACATCTTCGCTATTCCCAGATGGATAGAATATCTAGAGCAATGAGCCTCCTCTAGAATCAGTCTAATAAACTCGCCCACCTTGGGCACACAAGTCCGACCTCTGATTCTCAAAACTCCATCAGAATCAAGTGCATCGTCCTTCGCTTCACCTCTCCTCACCTTATCTCAAATGAGACACAACTTCTCATCCTCGAATTGGTGCTCACGAATCTACTCAACTAAGGAAGAACGGGCCTCAATGAATGCAATCAAACCACTGCTCCCCTCAAAAACCTGCAATCTAACATAACTGTTGGCTAACCTCTGAACATCTCTAGCCAAGGGCCTCATATCAACACTGATCCCAGTGAGACTCTCCATACTAGGAGCCTTCCTACTCAAAGCATCAGCCACCACATTGGCCTTCCCAGGATGATACAAAATGGTCATATCATAGTCCTTCAGTAACTCAAGTCACCTGCGCTGTCTCAAGTTCAGATCCCTCTGACTGAAAATGTACTGAAGACTCCGATGATAGGTGAAGACCTCACAATGAACCCCATACAAGTAATGCCGGCACAACGTAAGCACAAACACCACCGCGACAAGCTCTAAATCGTGAGTAGGGTAGTTCTTCTCATGAGCCTTCAACTGTCTAGAAGCATAGGCAATAACTTTCCCCTTCTGCATCAACACATCTCCCAAATCAACTCTGGAGGCATCACAATATACTGTAACACCCACACCCTCCTCAGGCAAGGTCAATACAGGAAAAGAAGTCAACAAGGCCTTGAGCTTTTGAAAGCTCGCCTCACACTCATCGGACCAATGATAATCTACAATCTTCTGAGTCAATCTAGTCAATGGGCTGTAATGGTGGAGAAACCCTACACAAACCGCCGGTAGTAGCCTTCTAGCCCCACAAAACTCTGAATATTAGAAGGAGTAGTAGCCTCGTCCAACCCTTCACTACCTCGATCTTGGATGGATGAACCCGAACACCCTCCTTGGACACCACGTGTCCCAAGAAAGCCATAGACTCGAGCCAAAACTCAGACTTGTAGAACTTGGCGTATAACTTGTGCTCCCTCAAGGTCTGAAGTACCAATCACAGATGACGGACGTGGGCCTCCTCGGTCCGAAAATATATCAGAATGTCATCAATGAACATAATCACGAAGGAGTTCAAGTACAGACGGAACACTCCGTTCATCAACTCCATAAATGCCGCAGGGGCATTAGTCAACCTGAACGACATCACCAAGAACTCATAATGGCCATAACGAGTCCGAAAAGCAATCTTAGGAATATCAGATGGTCTAATCTTCAACTGGTGATAGCCGGACCTCAAATCAATCTTAGAAAACAACGCCGCACCCTGAAGCTGATCAAATAAATCATCAATGCGACGAAGAGGATACTGGTTCTTAATAGTTACCTTGCTCAACTGTCTATAATCAATACACATCCTCATAGAACCATCTTTCTTCTTAACAAATAGAATCGGTGCTTCCCAAGGGGACACACTAGGGCGAATAAACTCATTGCTCAACAAATTCTGCAACTGATCCTTCAACTCCTTCAACTCCTTCAACTCAGTCGGAGCCATACGATACGTGGCAATAGAGATGGGCTCAGTGCCCGGCTCAAAGTCAATAGGAAAATCAATGTCCCTATCTGGGGGAATACCAGGAAGATCAGTAGGGAACATATCAGCAAACTCCTGAACCACATGAATGGACTCCATGGGAGGTGGCTCAACACTAGTATCCTGAATAAAGGCCAAATAAGACAAACACCCTCTGTCAATCAATCTCTAGGCTCAGATGTTTGAAATCACCTTACTAGGGTAAGAACCACTAGTACCCTTCCACTCAACCCTCGGAACACCAGGCATCACTAGAGTGACTGTCTTAGCATGATAATCCAGAATCACATGATAGGGAAAAAGCCAATCCATTCCAAAAATCACATCAAAATCTACCATCTCCAGAATAATCAAGTCTGCCCAAGTGTCTTACCCAGCCAAAGAAATAGGACCGGATCGATACACTCGATCCACCACTAAGGGTTCACCCACGGGGTAGAAACATGCACAGGCACAGGCATACGATCATATACCAAATCAAGCCCAGATGCAAAGTAGGGAGACACATGGGAGGAAGTAAACTCTCTTAGAAATCTGCGGACCCTCTCCGCCTCATTTGGAACCAAAGGCATGGCATAAAGACACAACTAACTGAAGCGTGTCTCATACAATGCAACAGACATGCCCCCTGTGTGTACTCTAAAACCTCAACCATTCCTCCTCACGTACACTCCAAGGAATGAAACGATCTTGAAAAGCACTGGAGAAAGCATCACACTCAACCGGAGGAGATCCAACTGGCCTAGACTTCACATAAGTCCTCCACCACTCCCTGGCTGGCCCATGGAGCTGGAGAGCAACAAAATGAACACCCCTCGCATCCACCATCCTCACCGCCTCACACATCTCACAACACAAAATAGAAACTCATGGGCATCATCACTCTTACCACCCTGAGACAGGGGTGGTCTCATCTTCTGAAACGTCACAGAACACTTCTGGTCCTCCACTGCCAAAACTATATCCTGATCATCCTGTGCACCTACAGCTGGTGAGAGAACCAATAGTTGCTGACCCACCAGACCCTGATGCTGCTCTGGGATCTGTGCTCCTACTCTGGTATGTGAACCCTGAGGCGTGCCTGCAGCACCCTGAGTAAAACTCTCCATCACTCCTAACATCCTTAATAAGGCCTCCTGAAAGAATGGTGCTGAGAATCCTGGAGGAAACCTCCTTACCTTGACCTCTTACTGGTGCCTCAACCACTATCCGGGGGACTGCCTCCCCTCCATCGCTCGAAACAGAAGCTCTGGTTCTCGGCATCCGCCAAAACAACACGTGACACCAAGTACAAGCGATAGAACCATGCACGATAAGAGAGAATGAATAAAAGAAGTTTCCTAACAGTCTTCATAGCCTCTCGAAGATAAGTACAGACGTTTCCATACCAATCCTCGAGACTCTACTTCGACTTGGCTTGTACACATGAGACCTATGAAAACCTGGGCTCTGATACTATTTGTCACGACCCAAAGCCGGGTGTGATGGCACTTGTCCTATCCCACCAGGACAAGTTAGCCTAAAACCAAACAAGCGGAAGAAAATAACAGAAATAACGAAAGAAATAACTGAAAGGCGGAAGACTTCATCTATTAAACCATACCCAAGACTGGTTGTCACATGTACAATCCTCTATTATAGAATTCAAAACAAAACTTCAAGTCTCAATGTCTGTGTTTCAAATAGAACAAACATAAGTAAAAAGGCCGAGAGAGGAATTGCCGGCATCAACAACTACCTCTCAAGTATTCTCAACGAGCCTCAGAAAAGGGAAGAGAAACGATATCATGGTCCTAACTCGGGTCCTACACAAGTGTAGAAGCAAGGGTGAGTATCAAACAACACGGTACTCAGCAAATCAACAAATAAAATGAAGCAAAACTAAAAGAATCACGAAACCCCGACTTCCAACCGAACCTCTAACAACTACAACCTGCATAGAAATTTAGCCCAACCTAACAGATTTCCAAGTCATAGATCAAAGGATACAAATCAACAATCGATCCTCAACAAATCAGTAACAGATCAAAATACGATTCCACAACAGGTCAATAGCAGTCCACTAACAAATCAACAATAAAGTTCAACTCAAATATCAACAAGTCATCTCAGAATCATAAGGCACAACATAGCACCACAATAGCAAGGATCAGAAAATACAATGCAATGCAATGCCATGTCATGGATGCATGTCTGTCCTATGATACACATCTGCTGAATCTCAGATCAGAACTCATGGAGGCCACACATAGACCATGTATCCACTAGAAAAGACCTCATCACCTCATATCGCCGGCAGAAACCTCGGCATCACATATCACCGGTAGAAACCTCGGCATCATATATCACCGGCAGAAACTTTGATATCACATATCACCGGCAAAAACCTTGGCATCACATATCGCTGGAAGAAACCATGACATAAGTCATCACTGGCCACACATGGACCACATATCCGTCAGAACCATTTCCCATCGACATAAATCATCACTGGCCACATATGGACTATATATCATCAAAGAGTCTCATCATAGTGTCTTATAACCAATGCACACAAGCATGTTCACACAAATAATGAGTAAATGATAGTGTTCACAATCACAACGAAATTCATATCAAGATAAATCACGTCACACTATCATCAATATATCAACAACAACAGTCAAAATCTCAATATTCACAATATATGAATGATGTCAATTGCCTTGTCTCCATTTCTCTACCGCTTTCATCACAAGTGGGGTCAATCGATAAGTAAAAGTCTCAAGTCTAGTCCCATAATCAACAATGAGCAAAAGATATATTCAACACGATCATAATCACATCAAGACTCTCATGGGAACATATTAATGATATCAATTGCCTAGTCTCCATTTTTCTACCCCTTTCATCACAAGTAGGGTCAATCGATAAGTAAAAGCCTCAAGTCTAGTCCCATAATCAACAATGAGCAAAAGACATATTCAACACGATCATAATCACATCAAGACTATCATGGCAGCATATTAATGATATCAATTGCCTAGTCTCTATTTCTCTACTTCTTTCATCACAATTAGGGTCAATCGATAAGTAAAAGCCTCAAGTCTAGTCCCCTAATCAACAATGAGCAAAAGACATATTCAACACGATCATAATCACAGCAAGACTATCATGGCAATATATCAATCTTTCAACAATATCAAATCCATGGCCCAATCACACATTGGCCTTTCACACAGAACACAAGCACTTTTATTAACCCCACCGGTTATTATTAGATTGATTCACGCAAGAACTCATCCAACACCTCAATCCCATTACTCCCCAACACAATCAAGTAAGGAGATCGAGATTCTAAGAGATTTACATGGTTTTAAGAGTTCACTTACCTTAATCAAATCGGAAACAATCAACAATCGGAGCTTTTCTCTTCCGTGAGCAATCCAAATCAACACTATCTATTCACAAACAAAAACCCAATCACAATCCGGGCCTATCAATATCAAGAATACGAAATTTGGAAGAAAAAGATGGAACAACCCCAAACTCTGATTTCGAAAATGGAACTAGAAAATGGAATTTCTTTCATAAAACTCATCCTCAATATCATAGGAATTCAAAGGTGAAAAACCTATTTGAAAAGGAAGCTCAAACAACCCTCAATCATCAATTTTTCACAAATTCGGAGTTCATCCAAAAGCACCCAAAATCTCACTTAAAATCCCAAATTCCAATTCAAAATCATGATATAAGCATTGGGTAATCAAGAACAAGGGTTAAAATTACTTACCCACATTGATTCCCAAGAATTTCCTCTTCAAAAATCGCCCAAGAGAGCTCTAAATTGATAAAAATGGTGAAAATGGGACATTTTCCGATTTTACACTGCTAGGCATAATTAAACCCTCCATGAACGCGGCTAACTTAGCCCGCAAACGCAGAGACCAAGGTCCTACTACTCTGCAAACACGGAGAACAACATGCTAGACTCTCCGCGAATGCGGAGGTCATAAGCCTAACCCTCCGCGAACGCAGAGGTCAAATCAGCTGGCACCAGATACAGAAAAACAACAATTTCACAAGTCTTAGAATGGGCCCTCGAGATTTATTCGAAACCCCGTGCACACAAACCAGATAAGCAACCCCACTAAAGTGTCGTTCTGGACTCAATGGAACCATCGGATTTCGGATTCGATGTCTCCTTGACCCGAAACCTGATAAAGCACCTCAAAACTAACTCAAGCTTCAACAACACAAAAACAAGCTCGGGATCTCTCAAAATTCAACCAAGGCCACCCTTAGGCCTAAAATCATCCCCCGAATCCAACGAACTTGTCGGAATCGACATCCGAGCATTGGATCTTCGAATGTTGACCAAAGTCAACCATATGATCAAATTTCCACAATTTTCCAACTTAGGACCTCAAATTAACAAAGCAGCCCCAAAACTGACCCCGTCTTCTCTCCTAGGCCAAAATCCACATTTCAGAACTGATGGAATCGACATAATTTACATCCGAGTCCCGAAACTCTGACTGACCTCTAAAACCACAAATTGGCAACTTAAGCCTTCAAAATTCAAAACTTTTCAAAAATTTCATTTTAACTCAAAGTTTCACGCAACCAACTTCCGAAACATTTCAAACATGACCCGGGGCAAATCTCAGGAGGGGAAAAACAATCATTTTACAAATATTACCAAAATTTACCTTCAGGGTCACTATAGGTAACCTCTCATTCGATGTCTATCAAGCAGCTGTAGACCCAAATGTGTCAAATATCCACTCATCTCAATCTGAGGTAAGAGGAAACATTATATAGTGACACCGTCCCAAATCCTAAAAATGAATGTTGAGGAAATGAGAACTATGTAGTGCCACAAGTTAAATAAAGCACTTCTTGAGAGTCAACCCAAGTCTTTACTTTTAGTTTTAATTCTTTCAATAACGTGTGTTGTGAGTGTAGGTTGTAAAAAATTCAAAGTGTTATGAAGGGAACATTAGGCGATGCCAAAAGAACAATGGTGATCCGCCAAAGGCGTTGTGCAAACTCATTCTTGTAGCTTTCTAAGTTTGAAAATGTTGAAAAATGTACTGTCTAGTTCGGTGATCTGAGCTCCAAAATGTGATTCACCAAAGTACTCTATGCAGACTCCATCGTGTCCGTCGAATCAACCTCTAGGTTTGGTTTTTGTTCAGGCCTCTTCGGCGAGCTTCAACTTCAGTTGGCAATTCGCCGAACACACTCGACGACGTTAGTCATGACTGTCGAATGTGCCTGGTATAAAAAGGCCAAGGGTCTTTTCAAATTCAAAAAGAAAACCCTTTGCCAATTATGAAGACTTTTGCTTTCCTTTCACTTGCAATATCATATTTGAGTGTGTGATTATTGAGTACGTGGAGTGCATTATCTTGCTAGATCAGTCGACCCAACCCTAATCTCCCTTAGTTTCACATTTTGCTTCTCTTTAAGTTGGTTTTTTACTCTCATTTAGGATTTTGATCTTAAAAATGTTTTTTATGTATGGGCGACCATGTGAAGCTTGTTGGTGGCTGATTTCAATGGGTAGTGCTAATATGATTGTATTGAACTGTGCCCATGATTTGATTGTTTATGTTTGTGCCTTGAAATTGCTAAATTTGATTGTGTTGGTTAAATGTTAAATTGAACCCTTTTATATGCCGGGTCTGGGTTGAATTTGATGTGGGTGAAGTCTAACTAGCCCAGTGTTGACCCCATTGTATGATTTTTTCCAATGATACATAGAGTGACAACTTTCTTAAGGGAAAATCGTCAATTTTGAGCAATACTTTGTGATAATTAGGGGAAATCTGAGTACCCATAGGTAGATAAGCATGTGGGTAGATTTTAAATATGATGGGAAACTAGATTTTAATGTGTATGTTAGTTTGATATATGAAATTAGGCACTGGCCTGAAAATCACCTGTTTGGTGGGCTTGTCTTAGATCACCAAGGAGGTTCGGAAAATTGCTGAGTAAGCCCCAGCTCACCCTCTTATGTGAATATATGACCTTGGGTACTGTCCTATTCGGCAAACTTGTCTTAGTTTGCCAAACCCACTAGGCGAATTGCCAAGTGGAAGTTGAAATTGCCCTTGATACCTGTTTCTTTTTCTTTTGCATTGTTAGTTTCTGTGATCTTGTCTTAGCCCATCGAAACCAGCTCAGTGGATCGCTGAGTTGGAATTGACACCGCCCATGATACTTGATTTATTTGACTTTTGATACTGTCTAATTAAGAAAGCTCACCGGAGCTCGCCCATCCTGTTAGGCAGACCACCTTCTCATTAGGCGAGCCTCAAAATAATTTTTGAATTGTTCCTTCAATTGAGTTTGATTTCAACTAACCTTCACCGATTCTATGTTTGAATAATTGTGCTTTGCATAATATGGCTAAAACAAAAGGTCAACAAGTGGTTTCTTCAGATACGGAGTCAGACATGGACTCCTCTCCTTCTCCTCCTCAACAAAATAAGAAAAAGGGCATAATAATCAACGAACCATCAGAGGCTCTTCACTCTCAAGAAAATGCTCCACGATCATCTACACGGGGAAAGGAGCAACATAAAAAAGTGTTTGCAAGAAAGAAAACGGATATCAGATCCAAAATGGTGTAATCCTCTCCTACCCAAGTACCAGCATCTAGAGTTCTCCTGATAATCACTCCAATAGCCCTTAATAGGCTCGAGGCAGCTGGAGAAAGTACCATTCTTGAAGAGAGAAGACTCTTCACGAATGGGGTTATGAGTGATCATCCAGCAATATGGGACACCATATAGTTTCATAAGTTTGAGGGGTTCACACAACTATGAAACCCTTATGTTCTAGCTTTGGTGCGTGAATTCTATACAGCTTATGCTCAGGCTTTACCAAAGAAGAGGAAGGGAACAATTTGGAAGCCCTAGGATGAAGTGGAGGTGTGTGGTGAGAAGGTACAATGCCATGCCGGTGCACTCAACACTGCACTGGGGATGCCAAAATTTCAAGCTGAGATATTTTCACTCTGTATGCAGCATTACCTTAATTCTTTGAAAGGTTGGTTGGCCCCTCTTATGTCAGACAATTCCTCTCCTTAGATGGTTGAAAGTTCCCTAATAGAGATGAAGGATTTAAATATTGGGGCCCAGTACTAGTTCAGGTTCATTAGCAACAATACCATGCCCTTACAAAATGAATCTAACCTTCAGGATCCTAAGGCGATATTAGTGGGGACTATCATTCAATGGGAGCACATTAATATGGGGTCCATTATTGCAAAGGAGATACTATTGAGAGCCCGAATGGAGCAGACCTCCTTACCTTTCTCGGTCTTGATCACAAAGCTATATGAGGACGCAAGAGCTCCCTTTCAGGGGAAGATAGAGATGCGAATCACCTCGGCCTCGTCCAATGATTTTTGGAGGATTGAGGCCGATTACTTATGGGATGAGGCGGCTTGGAGGAAGCCGCCACCACCAGACAGTACACCTATGGTAGATCCCACGACTCTTGCTCCTGAGGCTACTCCCGTTGCTCCTTCTGTAGAGCAGTCAAGTATACCCCAGGCTTCTTCTGTATCTTCTGTTTCTAGTTCTACTTTTTATACTGCTGCTGCTGCACCTCCCCCCGCTCCTATCTCCCATCCCCCTTGACCCAGGCCTAGATTTACCACATGGGGAACCTTGCCCGATTTAGAATGTGAGGGCAACAAGGACTGAGAAGGATATGCCCGGTAGGGTTGATAGAGACATTGATGCTACTTTAGCTCCACTAAGGGTCAGGTTGACTCAATGTGAGGTTTTGATTGAGGCACATGGAGTGATATTGGATAACCTCGCAGCTTGATTGGAGGCTCGAGAGATGGCCTAGGGTAGTCTAGGTGTGCTTGACACCATGAGAGGTAAGCTTGATACCATAAGAGCAGATGTAGACCAGATGAGGTCTACAAATATATTGATGTTGTGGGGCGAGGTTCCCCTACCCGATGCCCCTGCCTCTATGCCACTGACTATGCCTAGCAGTGAGCCATATCCAAGTGTGCATCCGAGTGGGATAGCTGAGAGAGTTGTTATTGCTGAGGATGTTGATGATGATAATGAGAAGGCCGATGATGATTTAGCCAAGGAGACTAATGAGGATGAGTAGAGGATTGCAGTGACACTCATGGAGTTGCAGGAAACAAAGGAGGTTATTGTCCACGCTACTTTTGAGAGATCCCTTCGGGATACCTCCGTAGTTGGCACCAGTGGAATATCTTCAGACTCCACCATTCCTCCCAATTATGTGTCAGGCAATGATGCTCCAACTGATGCTACATGGCTGCCTCCTGTGATATTATTGTCGGGCACTGATGCTCCGGATGATGCTACTCCTCCAGAGACTCTAGATGAGAGCACTCCACATGAATAGTCAGTTAGGGGTATTTTTTTCACTCTTTCTCTCGTTCTCTTTACTTTTGCGTTGAGTACACTGTGCTTTTATTTTTGGTGGGGGTAAGGGCACTTGTGCCAATATTCACCTTTTGCTTTGTATTTTGTTATTTTCAGTTTTGGATGATGTACTATTTTGTTTTGGTTTATATTATAGTGTTTTGATTGGTTTGGTTGATCTCTTTTGGTCTTTTTTGTTTTCTCTCAATTTTGTAACTACCCCCATAAGTTTTGAAAATCGTGAAATACTTGAGTTTTCATTGATAATAATTCGACTATCGATTGTGTTCAATATCGATTTCTTGAATAGTACTCATGATTAGCATGGTGTGTAGTGTTGGTGTTGTAGGAATGAAATGGATGTGGTTGCACTTTGGAGTGATCTTTTTGAATCTTTTGTTGACTAGCTGTGTTTTGATGTGAGCCTTGCAATGAACATTGCATGGAATCTTTTTATCTTTTCAGACTGTGTTAAATGAGTGTATTCAAAGTGCCATGTTTGGTGAGGTGTCACTTGAAACCATGTGTGTGGAGTCTTAGAATTTGCCTTGTTAGTCTAATTGTCTAAACCTTGGAAAGTGTAAGGCATGATCTTGGGCAACAATTTTGAGAGTGAACCCAAATTTCCATATCCTTGTGTGACTACCTTGTGAGGGTTTGCTTCTACTTTGGCACCATTTGAGCCTAACTTATCCCTACCTTCTCACCCAAAATCCTTTTTGAAGCATTGAGTTGTTTGAATAGCCAACTTAGGACAAAAGCCTAAGTTGGGGGTGTGGAAAGGAAGGAGGAAGAAAAGATAAGGGAAAGGCAAAGAAAGATGAACTGAGACTCAACTTTGAAGCTGTTACAAAAAGAAGGAACCCTCTTTATAAATATTTTTTGAAAAATGTAAGAGAAGAGAATTATTGTGATAGAAAATGTTGAAAAATTGAAATGAAAAAGAGAGTTGATAGAAGAAAAGAGGGTTCCCAATAAAATGATTGGCAAGATAAAGTTTGAGTTCTTAAAACAAAAAGAATGAAAAGAACTTGAGAAAAGGTGAAGATGATTGCAACAATGCTTTGAAAAGGTGAATTCACGTAGCCAAATTGACCATACCTTAACCCTCAGTGCCATTATAAGCCTAAAAGACCCTTGAGGCGTTGCATGAACTAGGTTGTGTGATGATTGAAAAATATGGGCAAACCTATGAGATGAAGCTTGAATGTATTTCTCTATTGAGAGAGTGAGAGTTGCGTTGATTCCTTATTTCTTCATTGATTTGCTTTGTGAGAGCATGGAATTGTTCTTGATGCGAGGGCACTTGAATGCATTTGTTGAAACATGGTCTTGTATTATAAAAGAAGCTAAAGTGAGCTTAAGCTTGTGTTGAGATCGGCTAGTCATCATTTGAAGCTTTTTGATCATGATTGAGTGTAGCATATTGTTCAGAGTAGTCTTGTAATGGCACTTGCATGTTAGCTCTAATTTAGTACTATTGTAGACACCCTTCTTTAGCTGATTATGTTCTTTACTTACTTGAGGGCAAGAAAAAGTTTAAGTTGGGGGTGTTGATGAGTGGTAGATTTGCACTCATTTGAAGCCTATTTAGCAAAACAATTAGTGTCCTCAATGCCTAATTATATCCTATTCTAATGATATTTTTATGATTGGCAGCAAGGAAGGCTAAAGGACAAGATGATAAATATTTGAAAGAATGGCCAAAAATATGAAAGGAAGTGTAAGCTCTACATTGTTGATTGCCTAACAAGAAAGGTGGATCGCCCAATGGGCATGACCTCGCCTAAAGTGACAGAACTCAGTTCTTGAATTAATTGAGGTAGGTCGGTAAACTAAAAGAGAAAAGGTGACACGTCAAATGCAAAGGGCGAACAATTCTAACCATCCCCGTAGGTGACAGAACTTGGAGAGAAATTGAAATCTTAAAAAGGCAAAAAAAGGTGGTAGTTGATGATTCACTGAATGTGAAAGGGCGACTCGAACGAGCTCTCCGACTGAGGTTCAAACATCTAAAGCCTAAAGCAAGAGAAAGCCAAGCTGAAGTGCAATTGGCGATCTGCGAGCCCGACGAATGTCATCTAATGGTCATGCGTTGACTTTTTTGGGCCAAATATTTGGGAAGCTATAAATAGCCCAACTAAGAGAGAGGAAAAGGAGCTCAAAAGAGGAAAAAAAGTTTAAAAAAATTCTGAGTTGAGAACAATAGTTAGAGAGAGAGAAACACTTTACCTTGTGTAGAACACATTCTAGGTTTTAGGGTTTTTCAACTTTGTTCTTGAAATTGATAAATTGAAGTTTAATTCAAAGTGGGTTTGCTTGTAATTGCTTAATTTCATGTTACCCATGGCTGCTTTCATGGAAGGTATAATATCTTTACTTTTATGATGGGTGGCTAAAACTCCAAGATCTATAGGTGCATTTATGGTGTTGGGTGTTGATTTAATGTAGTGGGTATTTTTTTATGCTTTGTTTTACTGTTGTTCATACATGGATTTGGGCTAATTAGTATGGGGTTAATTTATGGGTTTAGGTTGGAAACTTAATTTCCAATCTCTGATTGATGTTTGAAAAAGATTGATTAGAGTGGGTAATTAGTCCAATACTTGCAATTTAGGTTTGATGGATGTAACTTCTTTGAAAATAGAGGTTATGGGTCAGATCTATTTTCCCTATTGCAACATCGAAAGAGAGAACAGTGTAAGGTATTGAGTTGTTCATTTTAGCACATAGATGAGGCCGAAAGGAGATTCTATGATATGATGCTTTGAGATCGAAAGAATTTTAGTGTCATTGAGGATGATCCAGTCTATCCATGAATGTTCAACACTATAAAGCAACTCAATTTCCCCTATGTGACATCAATTTCTAATCCATGCACCCCTAGATTACTTGTTATTAATTGAAATTTCAGAAATCTTGGTTTAATTGCAACTTGTGACAACAAAATCCTTTTATTAAATTGGTGGAATTATCCACCCACTTGCTTTTACAATTGCAAATGAATGATTTTACAATCTAGATTTCTTGATAGAATTTTCTACGATATAGCATTCTCTGTGGGATTCGATCTCGACTCTTCGTTGGGTATTTTTATTGACAATGACCACTTACTCTATTATTTGGTTTTAGAGAGTAGTTTGAGCGTTATCAGAAGGCAAATTTGGAAATTTATCCACTAGTCCCCAGCGACCCATTGACTTTTGCCTTGCTTGATACGAGGCATAAAATTCCATGACCAACTCTTGGAAGAAGTCTCCTAGGTGTTTGGAAGAGGCATCCAACTTTCGCTATTGAACTGGTGCTCGATATTGGGAAATTCCTCTCCTAGCCTATCCAAATTGAAGCTCTTCTATAGAGTGAAGGTGTGATTGCTTTTGAAGAGGTCGTACTTTTCTTTCATCCCTTCTACTCCGAAATGGACCCGCTCCTCTGCATTGGACATATTGGAAGAGACTTTTTCTTTACCTTTACCCTTTGTTTTACCCTTACTCTTAGAGGAAGAGGGTTGATGATCCTTCTTGGAAGGTTGTCCTTTTTGTGAAGTCATTTTCTGCAAAGGAAAAAAAAAATAGGAGTGTGAAAAGAATTATAACAGTTAAAGATCAAGAGAGGTCAGCATTAGATCAAAGGTCGCAGATATACTATAATGAACCACCGGTGCACGCACTGCATCAAAAGAACTGACAAATATTTAGGCGGATCGACGTTACAATAACATTTCTCCAATGGAGACCTGTGTTTTACAAGTGAAATGCCGGTTTAAGGTTTAAGAAACAGTGAAGTTCCTACTTAATCGACATTGCATCTACAAAATGCAGGGCAACCATTGTGAAGCTTAGATGCTTAGCAGGTGCCTGCTTGACCAAAATTTGTCCATTTTCAACATAGCAATTAGTAATTTGATTACAATAGGTACTCAGACTTCCCAGAAGGATTCGCAAGACAAACATACAACACTTTGGTCGATGTTCTCTTAAGAGGGAAGTTAATCTGTCCATCATCAAGAACCAACAACACACAATCTAGCAGTATACACAAAGTAAAACTCTCATTCTAAATTTCAACCTCACCATAAGAATACAAATCACTCAAATCAACTCACAAACACAAGATAATTCTACTAATATAAAAATTTCAAGATTCACATAATGACAATTTTTCCCTTAGGAGTGACACCACTCATTCCATCATAGAACAATTTCATGCACTACGTAATAATAATGGGTAACTTAGACTTCACCCCAAAACCTGGATTTTAAGAAAGGTAAGGAAAATTTTCCATGCTAAACTTCACATACAAACATATTTGCTTCAGATCTAACAATTTTATGAACTAAAACCCTATTTTAAACACAAATCTTCAAGTTCAACAAGTGGGTTTTACATCAATCTCAACTAATGCATGACATTCTTATCAAAAATCACCTTAAAGAGCTTGAAATCACAAAAGTAGAGTAACATACCTGATTTGCTGAAAGAAGGAAGAAAAACCTAGAGTTCTATGAAGGTTCTTCAACTTTGAACTCAAGAACTTTTCAAAATAAGATTTTCAGATTTTTGGTTTTGTAGTGATTTGGGAATGGAGGAAGAAGGATTTATATAGTGAAAAAATGGAAAGGGTGGTTTAGGTGTTGTGGGTTTGAAGGGCATAAGGAAAGAGGATGAATTTGCGTATGGAAGTTAAGGAGAATAAATAAGGAAGAAGATGAAAGATTTCGTAAAAATTGGTCAAAATTTGGCTTTTGGAGTTATTTTCAAGGGTCAAAATTAAAAACTTTTTTTACCTAACTTGCGTGTGATAGGCGAATCGCCATTTGGGATCGGCGTTTCACCGCTCATAACATAGATCTCATGGTGAAGCAGAGTAATGAGTGGGATCGGCACTTTGACTGGCGTTGTACAATAGTTAACCGACGGTTTGCTGGTAGAATGCATATTCCAATAATTTTTTCGTAGATATATGGTGGGTACCTGCTCTTAACCAGTGTTTCAACTATCTGGCACCGACGGCTTGTATGCTCAATTTTTCATACTCTCAACTTAGCATCCATTTTCACCCCTAAAAACACACACAAAAAATAGCAAAAAGTGAAGTAAAAATAAATAAAGAAAAACACATGGATGGCCTCCTAAGAAGCATTTGATTTAATGTCGTGGCACAACACAAGTACCTCACAATCACCGAATGTTGGGTGGTAATTCCCTTTCTTGTGGATCTTTTAACAACCCATTTATGGAGTCATTAACCGATATTTTTGTGCATTCATTAGGTGGTTTTGTAGTCATGTCCACCTTGAACTTCACTTATTCATCACCAACTCTAACTTGGAGCTCACCAAGCTCCACATCAATAATAACTCTTCTCGTAGCAAGAATTGAGCTTCCTAAAATGATAGGAACCTCTAAATCCACATTGTTATCCAATACCACAAAATCCACTGGAAAAATGAACTTATCTACTTTGACTAACACGTAATAGTATACCAACCGGTCTTTTGATAGAACGATCCGCCATCAACAACCTCAGGGGTGTAGGCTTGGGATTCCCAAGGCCCAATTTGTTGAAAATTAGAAGTTATATCAAGTTGATGCTTGCCCCTAAGTCGCATAAGGATATGTCGAATTTGTGCACCACAATGGTACATGAAATAGTGAAAGCTTTTGAATCTTCCTTTTTTGTGGCAAATGAATTTGCCATCACAAAATTGCAATGCTGAGACATTTCAATCGTACTCACCTTGATCACTCTTTTCTTTTGCAGAAACTCTTTCATGAATTTTGAATATCTTGACATTTTCAATAAAGCATCAATCAATGGAATATTCACAGACTACTTGCTGAGTTGATCTACAAACTTTTGGAAAATCTCATCCTCACTTTTCTTGATTTTCCTTTGAGGCTAATGAGGGGGACACTTAAGCTCGTTGCCCTTAGCGGATTTATCCCTTGTTTCTTCATCGATATCAACTATAACTTTAGAAGGATTAGCCTCCTTGTTCTGATCAACATTGATTTTGTCCTTCATGGACAACTCATTTTGAACCATCTTACAGATAGGTTCATCAAGTGGCAATTCTTTATCAACTACTTTGCTAGCACTTTCACTTGGCACCACCTTGGGTCCTCCAAGTACTTTACCACTCCTTGTGATAATTGCCATGCAATAACCATCATTATTTAGGTTTGGGAAAGTATCACTTGGGAGTGTGACTTTTCTCTATGATTCATTTATATCGATCGATGGTTCATTTGAGTCTCTATATGATTGATTGAAGCGGAGTAAGAACTAATGGGTTGAGTAAAATTTGAAGAATGGGGAAGAAATCACGTTTTGGAGAATTAAATGATCTTCCGAGGTATTGTTCTACATGATCGTGGTGAAGGTCACGCGAACGCAGAGGCCAACCAACCCTACCCTAAGAGATCACGACCAATGCCCCATGAATGTGAAGGCCAAGCAGCTCAACTCTCTATGAACGCGGCCAAGGCTCCATGAACGCGGGGGCCAAGCCACACAACCATTCCCCACGTGGCCAAGGCCTCGTGAATACAAAGGAGGAATCATATATCAATAACAATTGAAATATCAAGACTCAAAATTCTCCAAATGGACCATCGAAATTCGTTCAAAATCCCATGCACACAAACCAAATATGCTACCCCACTAAATTTAATGTTCCGGCCCCATTAAAACCATCAAAACATAGATCCGAGATCTCTTTGAACGATCATCCATTAAGGCCACTACTTAGTGATTTTCTTCAAAAAGGCTAAAACATCATCAAAACACCCAGATATTTACCTAGGCCTAAAATCACCTCTTGAATCTAATGAAATCGACAAAAAATGAATTCGAGTGTCCGAACTACAAATGTTGACCAAAGGTAAACCTTGGTTGAAATTCACCTAAAAATTCATTTCACGGGCTTGAATCCACATAAAAACCTTATGAATGAAAAAGACAACCCTCCTAGACCAAGTTTCCCATTCCGGAGCAGATGGAACTGACAAAATTCCATTTAAAACTCATAGCTTTGGATGTTGGCTAAAGTCACTTATAATAACTTAAAAGCTTCCAAAACTCCAAACATCTAAAAATATCACCTTTTCGATCTGGTGTAGGAACTCTTTTTATGAGGAAGTTCCGATTGAGATTTTAGACCGATAAGTTTGAATGTTGAGAAATAAAGAAGTTGCATCCGTGAAAGTGCTATGGAGGAATCAATTAGTTGAGGGTACTACTTGGGAGGCCGAGGCCGATATGATGTCCTAATATCCTCATCTCCTTCACTCCGTTCCTACTCTAGCTGGAGGTATTTAGTTCCTCATGGTTCATTCTTACGTATTCATGTGTCTTAGTCATTCTTATGTTTCCATATGCATACTTGTATGTTTTATGAAAAAAGATGTTTTTATGTATGTTTTAGCTTGGAGACGATTTTCCTCCTTGGTTCTTTGCATTGATGAGATTTACATTCATGATTGGGTTGTTTGTTTCTTTCCTACTCTATTCATGCTAGCTTGAGCTCAATTCGAGGACTAATTTTCTTAAGGGGGAGATATTGCAACACCCCAAAAGTTGGAAAGTCGAAATGAAAGGGAAAACACAGATTTTGGCACTGAAGCAGATTTTACGAGTCCTACCTACGGACCATTGGAAGTTCTACAGGCCGTAGGAAGGGAGACGTAGACCTGGAGACAAGTTTATTTAGAATTTCAAGTTTCTGAAGTTTAAACCTACGGATGAACTGGATGAACCAAGGGAAGGTTGACGAGTCGTAGATCACTTTCGTAGAAGGCATTCAGAGATATGATTTAGGACCTCAATTCATTCATAATTCATGCATAGCTTCATAGAGATTTCATAAAATTCCTCAATTCATAGCTCAACCCACCAATCAAAGCATAGATTAAGAAATTGGGGGAAAATAGCATGGGTTCATGGGGATTTATTCAATCTTTACATCAAATCATATAATTCACGCTAATTCGTGCACTAAATTATTTTATCACGCTAGATCGTGCACTAGGAATCATAAAATCAATAATTGAAATCATAGTTGAAGAACCCATAAGAATTGATCAAAAACACTAATTCAATTGGGGAAATTGAACCTTAAAAACCTTGAAGAAAGTTGAGGACCCATTGGAGGAAAGGGCTCCAAATGGTGAACACTATCATACATCAACAAAGCCCACAAGAAATTGATGGAAATTGATGGTCTTCAATGGAGGATCCTAGCTTTCTTCGTCCTTGAGAGTTGAGAGGACTTTCTTAGATAGAGAAATATTTGAGAGAGGAGAAATTCGGGAATGAGTTAGAATGAGTGAAATTAGGCTTAGAAAGTATATATAAGGTCTGGGTTAAGGGTATAACCAACTTAGATTAATAGTTAAACATTTACGGAAAAGACTAAGAAGCCCTTAAATACTAACTATCGGGGGCAGTCTACGTTCAGCACCTATGTTTCGTAGGTCAAACGACGGACCGTCCTGTCCTTCCGTCAATTGATTCAGAAATTTCATTTGAGGCTGAAAATTTGGCTAAGTCTTGAAGGGATCTACAGGACCCATCTACGGACTGTCAACTGGACGACGATCCGTCATGTTGCTCCGTAGATCGATGTTCAGAAACTTGTAAATCTAGAAAGGTCACAGTGCCAACGACGGTTCCCACCTACGGCCCGTCATTACACCTACGGTCCGTAGGTGACCTCCGTAGTCATTGGCACCAGGTTTAAAATTCTGTATTTTCTTTCTTTAATAAATTGGGGTGTTACAATATCTCCCCCTTGGGAACATTCTCCCTCGACTGAGAATCAAGACATCATGAGAAGGGTAAGAGACATGGACTAATGACCCAACCTATCATGCAATCACATAAATGCACATATTCGAGGAGGAAACATCCACTCCAAGCTAAAGCATATTTAACACATTATTTCATGAAGACTTTATGCAACTCATACTCATTTCACATAATCATATTAGATCTTCATGAACATGCATAATCAAGGAATCATGGAAATAACTAAGACACATGAGACCATAAGAGTGAACCATGAGGAACTAGGTACCTCAAGCTAGAGTAGGATCGGAATGAAAGAGATGAGGATATCGGGACATCATATCGGCCTCGGCCTCCCAAGTAGCACCCTCAACTAATTGATTCCTCCAAAGAACTTTCACTGAAGCAACTTCTTTATATCTTAACTTCCTGACTTGCCGGTCTAAAATCTCAACTGGAGCTTCTTCATAGGAAAGACTATCCTTTATGTCAAGATTCTCTAATGGCACTATAGATTTCAGGTCACCAACACACTTCTTCAACAACGGGACCTGTAAAATCGGATGCACTAGTGCCAAATCATTTGGCAAGTCAAGCTCATAAGCAACCTTACCAACACGTCTCAAAATCTGATATGGGCCTACATAAAGGGGACTAAGCTTCCCTTTCTTCCCAAATCTCATTACACCCTTCATCGGTGAAATTTTCAATTAAACCCAATCATCTACATCAAAATTCTAAATCTCTCCTTCAAACATCAGCATAGGACTTTTGTCGACTTTGGGCCGTTTTCAACCTTTCTCTAATAAGTCAAACTTTCTCCATAGCCTCATGCACCAACTCGGGGCCTATCAAAGCAACTTAACCAACCTCAAACCAACCTATAGGAGATCTACAGATCCTACCATAGAGAGCCTCAAATGGAGCCATACCAAGGCTAGAATGGTAGCTATTATTATAAGCAAATTCAATCAAAGGCAAATGATCATCCCAAGTACCCCTGAAATCTATTACACAAGCTCTCAACATATCTTCCAAAGTCTGGATAGTACGCTCCGCTTGCCCATCAATTTTTGGATGAAAGGTCGTACTAAGCTTAAAATGAGTACCAAGTCCTTTTTGGAACGACTTCCAAAATTGAGAAGTGAATTGTGCACCACGATCGGAGATGATGGATAAAGGCACTCCATGCAGCCTAACCATTTCCCTCAAATACAACTTAGCATAATCCTTCACCGAATAAGAAGTTTTGACTGGAATGAAGTGGGCTGATTTCGTCATTCGATCTACAACAACCCAAATCGAATCATATTACCGCCAGGTGAGAAGTAAACCTAAAATAAAATCCATATTCACATCTTCCCACTTCCAAGTAGGAATACTAATATCTTAGGTCAAACCGCCCGGCGTTTGATGCTCAACTTTCACTTGTGGCAATTAGGACACTTAGCCACATATTCTGCAATATCTTTCTTCATTCCATTCCACCAATAGATCTCTCACAAGTCACAGTACATCTTGGTAGCTCCTGGGTGAATGGAATATAGAGAACTATGTGCTTTCGATAATATTTGTCCAAAGTCATCTACATTGGGAACACACAAATGACCTTGATAACGAAGCACATTATCTCCCCCTTGGGAGAAAGCCTTTACAGACATTTTGAGCACCGCTTCTTTCAATTCCACCAAATTAGGATTGAGATCTTTTTTAGCTTTTAAATCATGCACAAAAGAGGATTCGGAACCATTGTGAACCGTAACACCACCTTTAGCAGAATCAATCAACCGAACACCCAACCGGGCCAACCTATGAACATCGCGAACAAACTCCTTCTTACCTCCTCAACATGAGCAACACTACCCATAGATAATTGACTAAGAGCATCCGCCACCACATTAGCCTTACCGGGGTGATAAAGGACACTCATATCATAGTCTTTTAACAACTTAACCCACCTTCTTTGGCGAAGATTCATATCTTTCTATTTAAACACATATTGTAGACTCTTATGGTCGGTAAAGACATCCACATGTACCCCATATAAATAATGCCGTCATATTTTCAAAGAAAACACAACCGCTGCTAATTCCAAGTCATGAGTAGGATAGTTCTTATCTTGCACCTTGAGTTGTCTTGAAGTATAAGCAATAACTTTCTCATTTTGCATAAGCACATAGTCTAACCCAATTCTCGAGGCATCACAATAAACCACAAACCCATCGGATCCTTCTGGTAGAGTTAAAATTGGAGCCGAAGTAAGTCTATCTTTCAACTCTTGGAAACTCTTTTCACATGCCTCGGACCAAATAAACTTAACACTCTTTTGAGTCAAAGCCATCAATGGAGAAGCAATAAAAAAAAACCCTTCAACAAACCTCCTATAATAACCGGCTAAGCCCAAGAAACTACGGATATCCAAGGTGACAGAGGTGTAGGCCAATTCTTAACCACACCCGTCTTTTTAGGATCTACCTTAATACCTTTACCGGAAACAATGTGACCAAGAAAAGCCACAAATCTTAACCAAAACTCACATTTACTAAACTTCGCAAAGAGTTGTTGGTTCTTAAGGACTTGCAATAAAATCCTCAAATGATAAGCATGCTCATCCTCATTCCTTGAGTAGATCAAGATATCATCAATAAACACAATCACGAACATGTCAAGGTATTGTTTAAAAACCCTATTCATCAAGTTCATAAATGAGGCTGGAGCATTTGTCTACCCAAACGACATTACCAAGAACTCGTAGTGACCATACCTAGTCCGGAAAACCATTTTTGGAATATCATCCTCTTTCACCCTAAATTGGTGATAGCTCGAACGAAGGTCGATCTTAGAAAAATAACTAGCCCTTGAATTTGATCAAACAAGTCATCTATCCTTGGAAGATGATACTTATTCTTAATGGTAACCTTCTTCAATTGGCGGTAGTCAATACACATACGAAGTGAACCATCTTTCTTTCTTACAAACAAGACCGGAGCACCCCATGGAGAAAATCTTGGTCGGATGAAACCCTTATCCAACAAGTCTTTTAATTGCTCCTTTAGTTCCTTAAGTTCCGCCGGACCCATTCTATAAAGAGGAATAGAAATAGGTTGCGTATTCAGGAGAAGATCAATATCGAAGTGTATTTCTCTCTCGGGAAGAATACCGGGTAAATCATCGGGAAACACTTCCAAAAACTCATTAACAACGGGGACCGACCCAAAAGGAGGTGTTTGAGAATCTATATCCCTCACCCTAACAAGATGGTATATGCAACCCTTAGAGATCATCTTTCTAGCTTTAAGGCAAGAAACAAACTGACCCTTAAGCATAGAATTTCCCCTCTTCAATTCTAGGATAGGCTCATTTGGGAATTGGAACTTGACCATTCGGGTCCTACAATCAATAGAAGCATAACAAGCATGCAACCAATCCATCCCAAGAATGACATCAAAGTCTAATATATCAAGCTCTATAAGATCAACATGAGTGACTCTATGGGATAAGGAGACGGGGCAATTTCTATAAACTCTCTTATCCGATAGATTCTCCAATCGGAGTAGAGTCACGAAAAGGATCTAACAGCTCATACGGAACAACATCAAACCTCATAGCCACATATGGCGTCACAAAAGACAAGGTAGCACCAGGATCAAGCAAGGCACAAACATAAAAGCCAAAAACTTTCAACATACCGGTAACCATATCGGGAGAGCTCTCTTGCTCATGACGAGCTTGAAGCGCATAGAATCAGTCTTGGTTCTGATTTCCACTAGAACTTGATGGATTTTGAGATTGAGTCCGTCAACAATTTTCTCCCTCCTTCTTAGCAACCAAGGGACAATCCCTTATCTTGTGATCCATCTTACCACAACCAAAGCATGCATTAGAACCGGGTAGATATGCACCCTCATGCTTTCTTCCACACTTAGCACAAGTAGTCGATGAAAAACCACCACCATTTCCTCCTTGAGGCTTAGGGTTAGACACCCTATCTTTGTTGGACTTAGGAGGAGCATTGGAAGGACCTTGATTAGAGAACCTTTGTCGAAATCTAGGACGACTATGTCCATCGAACTTTGAATGTGAAAAGTTACCATCACCGGTCCTAGCCTTCTTAATCTCTGTAGACATCTCCTTGAACTTTTCTTCCTCTATTTGTTGAGCATACATCATAAGGCGAGAAATATCCATATCATTAACAAGCATAGCGGTGCGGCACTCTTTGACCAACATTTCGAACACTCCGGAGACGAACTTACTCATTCTTGCCCTAGGATTGGCAGCTATAGAAGGACCATATCGAGACAATTGTGTAAACTTCAAAGAATACTCTTTCATACTCATGCCTCTTTGACGAAGGTTGATAAATTCAAGCACCCTTGCCTCTCTCATCTCAAGGGGAAAGAACCTATCAAGGAAGGCAACCTTGAATTTCTCCCAATCAAGAGGACCCTCATTAACCGCCCTCTCACTTTTCCATTGGTTGAACCAATTTTGGGCAACACCCTTGAGTTGATAAGAGGCCAAATCCACCTTTTCTTCCGGCATCACACCCATAATCATCCACACCTTATAAACCTCATCAATGAATTCTCGAGGATCTTCCTCAACCTTAGAGCCATGAAACTCCTGAGGGTCCATTCTAGTGAAATCCCTCACTCTTGATGACGCCGTACCCATATTTGGGTTCACGGGAGCCACAACCTCTCTATTTGATTGAGCCATCACGGCTTGAGCAAAAACTTGTAAAGCAGCCTGAACTCCGCATTAGTCACTTGTTCGGCCAAAGGGTCGGCCGAAACTTGAGGAGCTTGGGGAGGAGCTTTTTGTTCCACATTCTCTCCCATATTTCTTCTAGCATAAGCTTTTCGAGTCGCCATATCTTAAAACGCGTAGGATAGGAATTAGGAGAGAAACATATAGACTTAAACTCTATGGCACGACTTAGGAGTAATGAAAGAAGTGGAATTTCTTAAACATCTTATAGCCTCTCATTCATAAATGTGGCGCACTTCACACTCATGAACAAGAATCTACTTGACGCGGCTTATGAGACAACCTAGGATCTTTCTAAAATCTTGTGCTCTGAATACAAAGTTTGTCACGACCCAAGGTACCCCCTAGACGTGAGATGGCATACAAGACCCCGAGTGGCCTCATACAAGCCACTTAGCATACATACATACAAGATAATAGAGACTAAGAGTTCAAAAGAGATTTTTCATATCAAAGCTTTTAAAAGAAATAGTGGAAGTCTATATCTCATGTCTCAAAGCCAATCTAACATAGAAAATAAAGTTTGGGACGTAACCCAATACAACATCCAAAATGAAATAACATGAAAATAAGAACAACTAGGCTATGTCCTCGGATGGATGAGGACTCACCAAGTCTTCTATCAATCTTCTACTAAGCTCTAGCTACGAGTGGATGGTGAATCGCCAAGTCCTACATCAAAGAAGTTAATGTAGGCAAGAGTATGCGTTAGTACAATAATGTACCAAGTATGATAGCAATGCACATAAAACATTTAAAACATGCTAGAATGAGACATAATCATGACATGCAATGGCAAAGCTAAAACATGATAAAGCATAAGAATCATGAAGCATAAACTATGGCCAAAGCAAGCTAAATCATCTTTCTTTACTTTAGATTATCATAACAACACTTGTGTTCATTAGTTGTGGGGAGTTAGCCTTACCCGACATATAAGACCATGTGAGATATCAACATGGAATCCGGTGTCTACCCTACACCAAAAGAGGGTTGCCCTACTTGCCAAGGTAGGTCCATAACTTCTTAGCTTATGTGGATCCACTAGCTAATGTCTATCATAGACCACCATCCTATGGTGGCACATAGGTTATGGGACATGGGTAATCGCCACTTGTCCACTCGGTGCTAAGTATATTTTTCCACAGATTAATCATAGTCCATTTGTCATAGGTAGACATTGGTAATCGCCACTTGTCTACATTGGGGAACATGGGAAATCGCCTCTTGTCCCTTTCTTTAGAATAGCTCCTTAAGAATGTGGGTAATCGCCTCTTGTTCATTTAATTCATAGTGTGAGCATTACATGGGAAACCCTTTCACAACTCAACACAACATCATCATGTCACAACTTTGGTACTTCACTCTCAAAGCACCCTTAATTCATCATTAAATTCATATCAGACATGCATAAGTTCATAAGCTTCATCTTTACATAGTTCATCATGCTCATAATTCATGAATCATAGAGTTCATATAGGTTCATAAAAGTTCAACCTAAATCATACATATCAATGCAAACTCATGCTTAGAAAGCCATAGATAAGACAATTTAGCCATACTTGAAGGAACTCACATAATAGAGGAAAAATCATGCTTTTGACTTGAACATACTAACTTTCATAAAGTCATCCTCAATTCATTCATAATTCATGCATAGCTTCATAGAGATTTCATAAAATTCCTCAATTTATAGCTCAACCCACCAATCAAAGCATAGATTAGGAAATTGGGGAGAAATAGCATGGGTTCATGGGGATTCATTCAATCTTTACATCAAATCATATAATTCATGATAATTCATGCACTAAATTACTTTATCACGCTAGATCGTGCACTAGAAATCATAAAATCAACAATTGAAATCATAATTGAAGAACCCATAAGAATTTATCAAAAACCTTAATTCAATTGGGGAAATTGAACCTTGAAAACCTTGAAGAAAGTTGAGGACCCATTGGAGGAAAGGGCTCCAAATGGTGAACACTATCATACCTCAACAAAGCCCACAAGAAATTGATGGAAATTGATGATCTTCAATGGAGGATCCTAGCTTTCTTCTTCCTTGAGAGTTGAGAGGATATTCTTAGAGAGAGAAATATATGAGAGAGGAGAAATTTGGGAATGAGTTAGAATGAGTGAAATTAGGCTTAGAAAGTATATATAGGGTCTTTGTTAAGGTATAATCGACTTAGATTAATAGTTAAACATTTAGGGAAAAGACCAAAAAGCCCTTAAATAATAATTGTCGGGGGCAGTCTAGAGTCAACACCTAGGGTCCATAGGTCAAACAACGGACCGTCCTATCCTTCCGTCAATTGATTCATAAACTTCATTTGGGGCTGAAAATTTTGCTAAGTCTCGAAGTGATCTGCGAGACCCATCTACGGACTGTCAACTGGACGACGATCCGTCATGTTGCTCCGTAGATCGATGTTCAGAAACTTGTAAATCTAGAAAGGTCACAGTGCCAACGACGGTTCCCACCTACGGTCCATCATTCCACCTACGGTCCGTAGGTGACCTCCGTAGTCACTGGCACCAGGTTTGAAATTCTACATTTTCTATCTTTGTTAGCTTGGGGTGTTACAATATCTCCCCCTTGGGAATATTTTTCCTCAAATGAGAATCAAGACATCAGGACAAGGGTAAGAGACATGGACTAATGACCCAACCTATCATGCAATCACATAAATGCACATATTCGAGGAGGAAACATCCACTCCAAGCTAAAGCATATTTAACACATTATTTCATGAAGACTTTATGCAACTCATACTCATTTCACATAATCATATTAGATCTTCATGAACATGCATAATCAAGGAATCATGGAAATAACTAAGACACATGAGACCATAAGAGTGAACCATGAGGAACTAGGTACCTCAAGCTAGAGTAGGATCGGAATGAAAGAGATGAGGATATCGGGACATCATATCGGCCTCGGCCTCCCAAGTAGCACCCTCAACTAATTTATTCCTGGAAAGAACTTTCACTAAAGCAACTTCTTTATTTCTTAACTTCCTGACTTGCTGGTCTAAAATCTGCACCGGAGCTTCTTCATAGGAAAGACTATCCTTTATGCCAATATTCTCTAATGGCACTATAGATGTCGGGTCACCAACACACTTCTTCAACAACGAGACATGGAAAATTGGATGCACCGGTGCCAAATCATTAGACAATTCAAGCTCATAAGCAAGCTTACCAACACGTTTTCAAATCTGATATGGGCCTACATAACGGGGACTAAGCTTCCCTTTCTTCCCAAATCTCATTACACCCTTCATGGGTGAAATTTTCAAGTAAACCCAATCATCAACATCAAATTCTAAATCTCTCCTTCAAACATCGGCATAGGACTTTTGTAACACCCCATTTTTTGAAAAGAAAGAAAAATGCTGTTTTAAAATTTTTTCTAGTGCCAGTGACGTCGGAGGCCATCTACGGACCATAGGTAGAGTGACGGGCCATAGATGGAAACCGTCGATGGCCCCGCAAACATTATGAATTTTGAGTTTTTGAACCTTGACCTACGGAATAGTAGGACGGTTCGTAGTTCGGTTGACGGGCCGTAGATGGGTTCCGTAGATGCCTTCCGGACTTAGTAAAATTTTTAGTCCAAAATGAACTTTCTGAATCAATTGACAGAAGAGCAGGATGGTCAGTCAATTGATGTACGGACAGTAGATCCCCGACAGTTTTATTTAAGGGCTTTTCGGACTTTTCCCTAAATGTTTATTCCTTATCCTAGATGATTTTGCCCATTAACCCTGGCCCTATTTATATTTTCTATGCTCTAATCCCTTATTCCAACTCTCTTCTCCGAAAAATATTCCTCTCTCTATAAGAATAAGAAGGAGAAGAAGAGAGCTAGGGTTCTCATCAAGGTCATCAATCTTCCTTTTATTTCAAGGCATTGGCATTAAGGTATGATAGTATTTACCATTTGGAGTCTTTCCTCCAATGGGTCCTCTTTTCCTTAAGGTTTTCAAGCTATAGTCTTGCCCAAGAGAGCTAGGGTTTTGACAAATTCTTATGGGTTCTTCATTATGCTTTCCATTGTTGATGTTATCGTTGATAGTGCATGATCTAGCATGGTAAAGTAAGCTAGTGCACGATTTAGTGTGATTTACATGCAACTTGACGAACCCCATGAGTCCATGCTAAATTTCCCCCAAATTATGATTATGCTTATGTTTGTGGGTTGATTTGAGAAAAGATGAATTGCATGAACTCTTTGTGAAATGAGTTAAGGATTATGATTATCAAGCTATGAATTTCATGTAAGACTATGAATGATGAAAAGAGGATATTTTATGAAAAGATGCATGTTCAATCAAAATCTATGATTTTCCTCTGTTATGTGGGTTCCCTCAATTATGACTAAATTGCCTTGATTTATGGCTTTCTAAGTATTAGCTTGCATTGAATTGCATGTTTTGAGGTGAAGCTTATGAGCCCATGATTTATGAGTTAAGAGCATGATGAGCTATGTAAATATGAAGCTTATGAACTCATGTATGTTTATGAAGCTTATGAACTCATGTATGTTTATAAAGCTTATGAACTCATGTATGTTTATGAAGCTTATGAACTCATGCATGTTTTATGAAGTTTATGATATGTTAGTGCAAATGTTGAGTTGTGAAAAGGTTTCTCATGTAATGCTCAACCTATGAATGTGAAAGGTTTTCTCACACGTAATGATTCATAACTTGTTGAAAGGTTTGCTCAACTAAGCTTGAATCCATGATTAAGGAGCTATTCTATGAAGGGACAAGAGGCGATTACCCATGTTTCCTAATGTAGACAAGAGTTGATTACCCATGTCTACTAATAATGAAATCATGACTAATAGAAGAACAAGAGGCGATTACCCATGTTCTTAAAGAGCTATTCTAATGAATGAAGGGACAAGAGACGATTACCCATGTACCCTAATGTGGACAAAGCGGCGATTACCCAAGTCTACCAATAATGAGTTTATGACTAATGTAGACAAGAGGCGATTACTCATGTCTACCTAAGATAAAATGAACTATGATTAATCTGTGGGAAGTATGTTTAGCACCGAGTGGAGAAGTGGCTATTACATGTCCCATAACCTATGTGCCACCATTGGGTTATGGTCTATGATAGACACTAGCTAGTGGATCCACATAAGCTAAGAAGATCATGGTCTTACCTTGGCAAGTAGGACACCCCTTTTCGGTGTGGGGCAGACACCGGATTCCATGTTGATAGCTCACATGGTCTTATATGTTGATTAAGGCTATTTCCCCACAACTAATGAACAAGTGTTATGATGATGGTCTAAAGTAAAGTAAAAGAAAGATGAATAGCTTGTTTTGACCATGGTTCAGGCTTCTTATGTTCTATCATATTTTAGCTTAGCATTACAAGTCATGATTATATGTCATTCTAGCATGGTTTATATGTCCTTTGTGAATTGCTATCATACTTGGTACTTGATTGTACTTACACATACTCTTACCTACATTGATTCTATTGATGTAGGCCTTGGCGCTTCTTCTCATCCCACTCGTGGCTAGTCAGTTCCAGTGATAGTGAAGACTTGGTGACGCCTTCTATGTTCGACGACCTAACCGTGTTACGTTTTCATGATTTTCGTTATATTCTTTTTTGATATTGTACTGGGCTGCGTCCCAAGCCTTCATTTCTATTCTATTATGTGAGATGGCTCGAGACATGAGATGTAGACTAACGCTGATGTTTTTCTTAAACTCTGTTGTGATTTTATCTTTTTGACTCTTTAATTTCTACTATCTTGTATGAATGTATGCTAAGTGGCTTGTATGAGGCCTTTCGGGGTCTTGTATGCCATGTCACGTCTAGGGGGTACCTTGGGTCGTGACAAACTTGGTATTTAAAGCACAAGGTTTTAGAAAGATTCTAGGATGTCTCATAAGCCACGTCGAGTAAAGTCTTGTTCATGAGTGTGAAGCGCGCCACATTTATGAATGAGAGGCTACAAGATGATTAGGAAACTCCACTTCTTCATTATCCTTAAGTCGTGCATAGAGTGTTGCTCTATATGCCCCTCTCTCCTAATCCCTATCCTACGTGTTTCAGGATATGGCATCTCGAAGAGCTTATACTCGAAGGAATGCGAGAGAGAGTGTAGAGCAAGAAACTCCTCCTCAAGCTCCTTAAGTTTCGGCCGATCATTTGGCCGAGCAAGTAACCAATGCGGAGTTCAGGGCTACTTTTCAGGTGTTGGTCCAAGCCATAGTGGCTCAAGCCAATAGGGAGGTTGTGGCTCCCGTGAACCCCAATGTGGGTACGGCAGCGTCAAGAGTGAGGGACTTCACCAGGATGAACCCTCAGGAGTTTCACGGTTCGAAAGTGGAGGAAGATCCTCAAGAGTTTATTGATGAGGTTTATAAAGTGTTGATGATCATGGGAGTGTCACCGATGGAAAATGTTGAATTGGACGCCTACCAATTCAAGGGTGTCGCTCAAATTTGGTTCAACCAATGGAAGAGTGAGATGGTGGCTAATGAAGGTCCTCTGGAGTGGGAGATATTCAAGGGTGCTTTCTTCGATAGATTCTTTCCCCTTGAGATAAGGGAGGCTAAGGTACTCGAGTTCATCAACCTTCGTCAAGGGAGTATAGATGTGAAAGAGTATGCTTTGAAGTTCACACAGTTGGCTCGATATGCTCCTTCTATGGTTGCCGATCCTAGGGCAAGAATCAACAAATTTGTTTCGGGAGTGTCCGAAATGGTGGTCAAGGAGTGTCGTACAGCCATGCTTATTAATGATATGGATATATCTCACCTCATGATTCATGCACAACAAATAGAGGAGGAGAAGTTCAAAGAAAGGTCTAGGAACTTCAAGAGGGTGAAGACCGGTGATGGTGGGTTCTCTCATCCAAGGTCCGATGGACATGGTCGTTTTAGGCCTGGGCAAAGGTTCTCTAATCAAGGTCCTTCCAATGCCCCTCCTAAGTTCAACAAAGAAAGGGTGTCTAACCCTAAGCCTCAAGGAGGAAATGGTAGTGGCTCCTCATTGCCTACTTGTGCCAAGTGTGGGAGGAAACATGAGGGTACTGGTCTAGCCGGTTTGAATGCATGTTTTGGATGTGGTAAGACGGGTCATAAAGTAAGGGATTGTCCCTTGGCTACTAAGAAGGGAGGAGAAAATCATCGAAGGGCTCAACCCTAAAATTCGGCAAGTTCTAGTGGAAATCAAAAGCAAATCCGGTTCTATGCACTTCAGGCCCGTCATGAGCAAGAGGGTTCTCCCGATATGGTTACCGGTATGTTGAAGATCTTCCACTTTGATGTTTATGCTTTGCTTGATCCCGGTGCTACGTTGTCTTTTGTGATGCCTTATGTAGCTATGAAGTTTGATGTTGTTCCGGATGTGTTGTTGGATCCATTTCGTGTCTCTACTCCTATCGGTGAATCTATTGTGGCTAAGAGAGTTTATAGAAATTGTTCCGTCTCTTTATTCCATAGAGTCACTCATGTGGATCTTGTAGAGCTTGATATGCTAGACTTCGATGTTATCCTCGGGATGGATTGGTTGCATTCTTGTTATGCCTCTATTGATTGTAGGACCCGAATGGTCAAGTTCCAATTTCTAGATGAGCCTATCCTTGAGTGGAAAGGTGGAAATTCTACGCTTAAGGGTCAATTTGTTTCTTGTCTACAAGCTAGAAAGATGATTTCTAAGGGTTGCATGTACCATCTTGTTAGGATGAGGGATGTGAATTTCGAAACCCCTACTCTTGAGTCAGTCCCCGTTGTTAATGAATTTCCAGAAGTGTTTCCCGATGATTTACCTAGTGTTCCTCCCGAAAGGGAAATAGACTTTGGTATTGACCTTCTCCTTGATACGCAACCTATCTCTATTCCTCCTTATAGAATGGCTCTGACAGAACTTAAGGAACTAAAAGATCAATTGAAAGATTTGTTGGATAAGGGTTTCATCCGACCAAGTATTTCTCCATGGGGTGCTCCGGTCTTGTTTGTTAGAAAGAAAGATAGTTCACTCCGTATGTGTATTGACTACCGCCAATTGAATAAGGTTACTATCAAGAATAAGTATCCTCTCCCGAGAATTGATGATTTGTTTGACCAACTCCAAAGGGCTAGTTATTTCTCTAAGATTGATCTTCATTCGGGCTATCACCAATTGAAGGTAAGGGATGATGACATTCTGAAAATAGCTTTCCGGACAAGATATGGGCACTATGAGTTTCTAGTGATGTCTTTTGGGTTAACTAATGCTCCGGCCGCGTTCATGGATTTGATGAATCGGGTGTTTAGACAATACCTTGTTATGTTCGTCATTGTGTTTATAGATGATATCTTGATTTACTCAAGGAGTGATAGTGAGCATGCTGATCATTTGAGGATTGTGTTGCAAGTCATCAAGGACCAACAACTCTTTGCTAAGTTTGAGAAATCTGAGTTTTGGTTAAGGTGTATAGCCTTCCTTGGTCACATTGTTTTCGGTAAAGGTGTTGAGGTAGATCCTAAGAAGACGGATGCGGTTAAGAATTGGCCTAGACCTTTATCACCTTCGGATATTCGTAGTTTCTTGGGTTTAGCCGGTTACTATCGAAGGTTTGTTGAAGGGTTTTCTTCAATTGCTTCACCTTTGATGGCTCTAACTCAAAAGAAGGCTAAGTTTACTTGCTCCGAAAGGTGTGAAGCGAGTTTTCAAGAGTTGAAAGATAGACTTACCTCGGCTCCGGTGTTGACCCTATCGGAAGAGTCCGATGGGTTTGTGGTCTATTGTGATGCTTCCAGAATTGGGTTAGGGTGTGTACTTATGCAAAATGGGAAAGTCATTGCTTATGCTTCAAGGCAACTAAAGATGCATGAAAAGAATTACCCAACTCATGATTTGGAGCTACCAGCAGTTGTGTTTGCTGTAAAGATATGGCGGCATTACTTGTATGGTGTCCATGTTGACATCTTTACCAACCATAAGAGTTTGCAATATGTATTTAAGTAAAAGGACCTAAATCTTCATCAACGAAGGTGGCTTGAGCTATTAAAGGACTATGACATGAATGTCCTCTATCACCCTGGCAAGGCTAACGTGGTGGCAGATGCTCTTAGTCGGATGTCAATGGGTAGTGTTGCCCATATTGAGGATGGTAAAAGGGAACTAGTTTGTGATGTTCATAGATTGACCCATTTGGGTGTGAGATTAGTTGATTCCACCCAAGGTGGTGTTATGGTCCACAATGGTTCAGAATCTTCCTATGTGCAGGATGTGAAAGCTAAGCAAGATCTTGATCCAAACCTAGTCGAATTGAAAGAAGCGGTGCTAAAGAAGTCTGTGGAGGCTTTCTCCCAAGGGGGAGATGGAGTGCTCAGATATCAGGTTCGTTTATGTGTCCCTAATGTAGATGACCTAAGAGGAAAAATCTTGATTGATGCACATGGTTCTCGTTATTCCATTCACCCGGGAGCTACCAAGATGTACCGTGACTTGCGGGAGATCTATTGGTGGAATGGGATCAAGAAGGATATTGCGGGATTTGTGACTAGATGTCCTAATTGCCAACAAGTGAAAGTTGAACACCAAAGACCGGGAGGTCTGTCCCAAGATATTAACATTCCTACTTTGAAGTGGGAAGATGTGAACATGGACTTTATTGTTGGCTTGCTGCGCACTCGGCGTCAGTATGATTCGATTTGGGTGGTTATAGATCGTATGACGAAATCAGGCCATTTCATCCCCGTCAAGGTTTCTTACTCGGCGAAGGAGTATGCTAAGTTGTACTTGAGAGAGATGGTTAGGTTGCATGGAGTGCCTTTATCCATTATCTCCGATTGAGGTACACAGTTTACTTCTCCATTTTGGAAATCTTTCCAAAAGAGCCTCGATACTCGTGTTAAACTTAGCACGGCCTTTCATCCCCAAACTGATGGCAAGCGGAACGTACCATCCAAACTTTGGAAGATAAGTTGGGAGCTTGTGCAATTGACTTCAAGGGTAATTGGGATGATCATTTGCCTTTGATTGAGTTTGCTTATAATAACAGCTACCATTCTAGTATTGGTATGGCTCCATTTGAAGCTCTCTATGGTAGGAGGTGTAGATCTCCCATAGGTTGTTTTGAAATTGGGGAAGTTGCTTTGATAGGCCCCGAGTTAGTGCATGAAGCTATGGAGAAAGTTTGGCTTATTAGAGAAAGGCTGAAAACGGCACAAAGTCGACAAAAATCATATGCCGATGTTAGAAGAAGAGAATTAGAGTTTGATGTTGATGATTGGCTTTACTTGAAAATTTCACTTATGAAGGGTGTAATGAGATTTGGAAAGAAAGGGAAGCTTAGTCCCCGTTATGTAGGCCCATATCAGATTTTGAGGCGTGTTGGTAAAGTTGCCTATGAGATTGATTTGCCTAATGAGTTGGCATCAATACATCCGGTTTTCCATGTCTCATTGATGAAAAAGTGTGTTGGTGATCCGTTGACTATAGTGCCTTTAGAAGATCTTGGCATTAAGGATAGCCTTTCTTATAAGGAGGTTCCGGTTGAGATTCTAGACCGACAAGTCCAGAAGTTAAGAAATAAAGAAGTTGCTTCCGTGAAAGTTCTATGGAGGAATCAATTATTTGAGGGTGCTACTTGGGAGGCCGAGGCCGATATGATGTCCCGCTATCCTCTTCTCTTTTCTTCCGATCCTCTTCTAGCTTGAGGTACCTAGTTCCCCATGGTTCATTCTTTTGGTCTCATGTGTCATAGTTGATTTCCATAATTTCTTGATTTATGCATGTTCATGAAGAGTCTAACATGATATATGTGCATTGAGTATGAGTTGCATAAAGTTTTCATGAATTTTGTATTGAGCATGCTTTAGCTTGGAGTTGATGTTTCCTCCTCGGATATGTGCATTTATGTGCTTGCATGCTAGGTTGGGTTGTTAGTCAGAGTCTATCGCCCTTCTCAGGATATCCAGGTTCTCATTCGAGGATGAATGTTCCCAAGGGGGAGATATGTAACATCCCAGTTTTTGAAAAGAAAGAAAAATGCAGTTTTAAAAATTTTTCTGGTGCTAGTGACGACGGAGGCCATCTACGGACCATAGGTGGAGTGACGGGCCATAGATGGGAACCGTCGATGGCCCTACCAACTTTATGAATTTTGAGTTTCTGAACATTGACCTACGAAATAGCAGGACGGTTTGTAGTTCGGTTGACGGGCCATAGATGGGTTCTGTAGATGCCTTCCAGACTTAGCCAAATTTTAACTCCAAAACAAACTTTCAAAATCAATTGACAGAAGAGCAGGACGGTCCATCAATTGATGTACGGACCGTAGATCCTGTCCGTCGTTTGGCCCCGACAGTTTTATTTAAGGGCTTTTTAGACATTCCCTAAATGTTTATTCCTTATCCTAGACGATTTTGCCCCTTAACCCTGGCCCTATTTATATTTTCTAAGCTCTAATACCTTCATTCCAACTCTCATCTCCGAAAAATATTCCTCTCTCTAGAAGAACAAGAAGGAGAAGAAGAAAGCTAGGGTTCTGATCAACATCATCAATCCTCCTTTTATTTCAAGGCATTGGCATTAAGGTATGATAGTATTTACCATTTGGATTCTTTCCTCCAATGGGTCCTCTTTTCCTTAAGGTTTTCAAGGTATAGTCTTGCCCAAGAGAGCTATGGTTTTGACAAATTCTTATAGGTTCTTCATTATGCTTTCCATTGTTGATGTTATGGTTGATAGTGCACAATCTAGCGTGGTAACATAAGCTAGTGCACGATTTAGCGTGATTTACATGCAACTTGACGAAGCCCATGAGTCAATGCTAAGTTTCCCCCAATTTATGATTATGCTTATGATTGTGGGTTGATTTGAGAAAAGATGAATTGCATGAACTCTTTGTGAAATGAGTTAAGGATTATGATTATCAAGCTATGAATTTCATGTAAGACTATGAACGATGAAAAGAGGATATTTTATGAAAAGATGCATGTTCAATCAAAATCTATGATTTTCCTCTATTATGTGGGTTCCCTCAATTATGACTAAATTGCCTTGATTTATAGCTTTCTAAGTATTAGCTTTCATTGAATTGCATGTGTTTGAGGTGAAGCTTATGAGCCCATGATTTATGAGTTAAGAGCATGATGAGCTATGTAAATATGAAGCTTATGAACTCATGTATGTTTATGAAGCTTATGAACTCATGTATGTTTATGAAGCTTATGAACTCATATATGTTTATGAAGCTTATGAACTCATGCATATTTTATGAAGTTTATGATATGTTAGTGCAAATGTTGAGTTGTGAAAGGGTTTCTCATGTAAGGCTCAACCTATGAATGTGAAAGGTTTTCTCACACGTAATGATTCATAACTTGTTGAAAGGTTTGCTCAACTAAGCTTGAATCCATGATTAAGGAGCTATTCTATGAAGGGACAAGAGGCGATTATCCATGTTCCCTAATGTAGACAAGAGGCGATTACCCATGTCTACTAATAATGAAATCATGACTAATAGAAGAACAAGAGGCAATTACCCATGTTCTTAAAGAGCTATTCTAATGAATGAATAGACAAGAGGCGATTACCCATGTACCCTAATGTGGAAAAAGAGGCGATTACCCAAGTCTACCAATAATGAGTTTATGACTAATGTAGACAAGAGGCGATTACCCATGTCTACCTAAGATAAAATGAACTATGACTAATATGTGGGAAGTATGCTTAGCACCGAGTGGAGAAGTGGCGATTACCCATGTCCCATAACCTATGTGCCACTATAGGGTGATGGTCTATGATAGACACTAGCTAGTGGATCCACATAAGCTAAGAAGTTCATGGTCTTACCTTGGCAAGTAGGACACCCCTTTTCGGTGTGGGGCAGACACCGATTCCATGTTGATAGCTCACATGGTCTTATATGTCTGTTAAGGCTATTTCCCCACAACTAATGAACAAGTGTTATGATGATGGTCTAAAGTAAAGTAAAAGAAAGATGAATAGCTTGTCTTGGTCATGGTTTATGCTTCATGCTTCTTACGTTCTATCATGTTTTAGCTTGGCCATTACATGTCATGATTATATGTCATTCTAGCATGGTTTATATGCCCTTTGTGAATTGCTATCATACTTGGTACTTGTTTGTACTAACGCATACTCTTTCCTACATTGATTCTATTGATGTAGGACTTGGCGGTTCTTCTCATCCAACTCGTGGCTAGTCAGTTCCAGTGATAGTAAAGACTTGGTGAGGCCTCCTATGTACGAGGACCTAACCTTTTTACGTTTTCATGCTTTCCGTTATATTCTTTTTGGATATTGTAATGGGCTGCGTCCCAAACCTTCATTTCTATTCTATTATGTTAGATGGCTTGAGACATGAGATGTAGACTTCCGCTAATGTTTCTCTTAAACTATGTTGTGATTTTATCTTTTAGACTCTTTAATTTCTACTATCTTGTATGAATGTAAGCTAAGTGGCTTGTATGAGGCCTTTTGGGGTCTTGTATGCCATGTCACGTCTAGGGCGTACCTTGGGTCGTGACTACTTTTGTCAACTTTGGGCCATTTTCAACCTTTCACTAATAAGTCAAACTTTCTCTATAGCCTCATGCACCAACTCGGGGCCTATCGAAGCAACTTCACCTACCTCACACCAAACTATAGGAGATCTACACCTCCTACCATAGAGAGCCCCAAATGGAGCCATACCAATGCTAGAATGGTAGCTATTATTATAAACAAATTCAATCAAAGGCAAATGATCATCCCAAGTATCCCTGAAATCCATTACGTAAGCTCTCAACATATCATCCAAAGTCTAGATAGTACGCTCCGCTTGATCATTAGTTTGGGGATGAAAGGCCATAATAAGCTTAACACGAGTACCAAGACCTTTTTGGAATGACTTCCAAAATTGAGAAGTGAATTGAGCACCACGATCGGAGATAATGGATAAAGGCACTCCATACAGCCTAACCATTTCCCTCAAATACAGCTTAGCATAATCCTCTGCCGAATAAGAAGTTTTGATGGGAATGAAGTGGGCTGATTTTGTCATATGATCTACAACAACCCAAATCGAATCATATTACCGCCGGGTGCGAGTTAAACCAACAATAAAATCCATATTCACATCTTCCCACTTCCAAGTAGGAATACTAATATCTTGGGTCAAACCTCCCGGCGTTTGATGCTCAACTTTCATTTGTTGGCAATTAGGACACTCAACCACAAATTCCGCAATGTCTTTCTTCATTCCATTCCACCAATAGATCTCTCGCAAGTCACGGTACATCTTGGTAGCTCCCGGGTGAATGAAATATCGAGAACTATAGGCTTCCGATTAAATTTGTCCTCTTAAGTTATCTACATTGGGAACACACAAACGACCTTGATAACGAAGCACACCATCTCCCCCTTGAGAGAAAGCCTCTATCTATGGACTTTTTGAGCACCGCTTCCTTCAATTCCACCAAATTAGGATCAAGATCTTGTTTAGCTTTTACATCATGCACAAAAGAGGATTCGGAACCATTGTGAATCGTAACACCACCTTTAGCACAATCAATCAACCGAACAGCAAACCGGGCCAATCTATGAACATCGCGAACCAACTCCTTCTTACCTTCCTCAACATGAGCAACACTACCCATAGATAGTCGACTAAGAGCATCCGCCACCACATTAGCCTTACCGGGGTGATAAAGGGCACTCATATCATAGTCTTTTAACAACTCAAGCCACCTTCTTTGGCAAAGTTTCAGATCTTTCTGTTTAAACACATATTGTAGACTCTTATGGTCTATAAAGACATCCACATGTACCCCATATAAATAATGCCGCCATATTTTCAAAGAAAACACAACCGCTGCTAATTCCAAGTCATGCGTAGGATAGTTCTTTTTATGCACCTTGAGTTGTCTTGAAGCATAAGCAATAACTTTCCCATTTTGCATAAGAACAAATCTAAACCCAATTCTTGAGGCATAACAATAAACCACAAACCCATCGGATCCTTCCGGTAGAGTCAAAATTGGAGCAGAAGTAAGTCTATCTTTCAACTTTTGGAAACTCTTTTCACATGCCTCGGACCTTATAAACTTAATCTTCTTTTGAGTCAAAGCCGTCAATGGAGAAGCAATCGAAGAAAACCCTTCAACAAACCTCCTATAATAACCGGCTAAGCCCAAGAAACTACGGATATCCAAAGGTGACAGACGTCTAGGCCAATTCTTAACCGCATCCGTCTTCTTAGGATCTACCTCAATACCTTTACCAGAAACAATGTTACCAAGAAAAGCCACAGATCTTAACCAAAACTCACATTTACTAAACTTCGCAAAGAGTTGTTGGTCCTTGAGGACTTGCAATACAATCCTCAAATGATTAGCATGCTCATCCTCATTCCTTGAGTAGATCAAGATATCATCAATAAACACAATCACGAACATGTCAAGGTATTGCTTAAAAACCCTATTCATCAAGTCCATAAATGCGGTAAGAGCATTTGTCAACTCAACCGACATTACCAAGAACTCTTAGTGACCATACATAGTCCAGAAAGCCATTTTCATAATATCATCCTCTTTCACCCTTAATTGGTGATAGCCCGAACGAAGGTCGATCTTAGAAAAATAACTAGCCCCTTGAATTTGATCAAACAAGTCATCTATCCTTGGAAGATGATACTTATTCTTAATGGTAACCTTGTTCAATTGGCGGTAGTCAATACACATACGGAGTGAACCATCTTTCTTTCTTACAAACAAGACCGGAGCACCCCATGGAGAAAAACTTGGTCGGATGAAACCCTTATCCAACAAGTCTTTTAATTGCTCCTTTAGTTCCTTAAGTTCCGCCGGAGCCATTCTATAAGGAGGAATAGAAATAGGTTGCGTATTCGGGAGAAGATCAATACCGAAGTCTATTTCTCTCTCGGGAAGAATACCGGGTAAATCATCGGGAAACACTTCCGAAAACTCATTAACAACGGGGACCGACCCAAAATGAGGGGTTTCAGAATCTATATCCCTCACCCTAACAAGATGGTATATGCAACCCTTAGAGATCATCTTTCTAGCTTTAAGGCAAGAAGCAAACTGACCCTTAAGCATAGAATTTCCCCCCTTCCATTCTAGCATAGGCTCATTTGGGAATTGGAACTTGACATTCGGGTCCTACAATCAATAGAAGCATAACAAGCATGCAACCAATCCATCCCAAGAATAACATCAAAGTCTAACATATCAGGCTCTACAAGATCAACATGAGTGACTTTATGGGATAAGGAGACGGGGCAATTTCTATGGACTCTCTTAGCCACGATAGATTCTCCAATCGGAGTAGAGTCACGAAAAGGACCAAATAACTCATCCGGAACAACATCAAACCTCATAGCCATATATGGCGTCACAAAAGACAAGGTAGCACCAGGATCAAGCAAGGCATAAACATAAAAGCGAAAAACTTTCAACATACCAGTAACCACATCGGGAGAGCTCTCTTGCTCATGACGAGCTTGAACCGCATAGAATCAGTTTTGCTTCTGATTTCCACTAGAACTCGATGGATTTTGAGATTGAGTCCGTCAACGATTTTCTCCTTCCTTCTTAGCAACCAAGGGACAATCCCTTATCTTGTGATCCATCTTGCCACAACCAAAGCATGCATTAGAACTGGCTAGACATGCACCCTCATGCTTTCTTCCACACTTAGCACAAGTAGTCGATGAAAAACCACCACCATTTCCTCCTTGAGGCTTAGGGTTAGACACCCTATCTTTGTTGGACTTAGGAGGAGCATTGGAAGGACCGTGATTAGAGAACCTTTGTCGAAATCTAGGACGACCATGTCCATCGGACTATGAATGTGAAAAGTTACCATCATCGGTCCTAGCCCTCTTAGTCTCTCTAGACCTTTCCTTGAGCTTTTCTTCCTCTATTTGTTGAGCATACATCATAAGGCGAGAAATATCCATATAATTAACAAGCATAGTGGTGCGACACTCTTTAACCAACAATTCGGATACTCCCAAGACAAACTTACGCATTCTTGCCCTAGGATCGGCAACTATAGAAGGAGCATATCGAGACAATTGTGCGAACTTCAAAGCATACTCCTTCACACTCAAGCCTCTTTGACGAAGGTTGATAAATTCAAGCACCCTTGCCTCCCTCATTTTAAGGGGAAAGAACCTATCAAGTAAGGTAACCTTGAATTTCTCCAAACAAGAGGACCCTCATTAACTGCCCTCTCACTATTCCATTGGTTGAACCAAATTTGGGCAACACCCTTGAGTTGATAAGCTGCCAACTCCGCCTTTTCTTCCGGCGTCACACCCATAATCAACAACACCTTATAAACCTCATCAATGAATTCTTGAGAATCTTCTTGAACCTTAGAGCCATGAAACTTCGGAGGGTCCATTCTAGTGAAATCCCTCACTCTTGATGCCGATGTACCCACATTTGGGTTCACGGTAGCCACAACCTCTCTATTTGCTTGAGCCGTCACGGCTTGAGCCAAAACTTGAAAAGCAGCCCTAAACTTCGCATTAGTCACTTGTTCGGCCAAAGGGTAAGCCAGAACTTGAGAAGCTTGGGGAGGACCCATCTTTCTTTTAGCATAAGCTCTTCAAGTTTCCATATCTTGAAATGCATAGGATAGGGATTAGGAGAGAAACATATAGACTTAAACTCTATGGTACGACTTAGGAGTAATGAAAGAAGTGGAATTTCTTAAACATCTTATAGCCTCTCATTCATAAATGTGGCGCGCTTCACACTCATGAACAAGACTCTACTTGACGTGGCTTATGAGACATCCATTGATCTTTCTAAAACCTTGTGTTCTGAATACCAAGTTTGTCACGGCCCAAGGTACCCCCTAGACGTGACATGGCATACAAGACCCTGAGAGACCTCATACAAGCCACTTAGCATACATACATACAAGATAATAGAGATTAAGAGTTCAAAAGAGATTTTTCATATCTAATCTTTTAAAAGAAACAATGAAAGTCTATATCTCATGTCTCAAAGCCAATCTAACGTAGAAAATAAAGTTTGGGACGTAACCCAATACAACATCCGAAATGAAATAACATTAAAATAAGAACAACTAGGCAATGTCCTCAGATGGATGAGGACTCACCAAGTCTTCTATCAATCTTCTACTAAGCTCTAGCCACGAGTGGATGGTGAATCGCCAAGTCCTACATAAAAGAAGTTAATGTAGGCAAGAGTATGCGTTAGTACAATCAAGTACCAAGTATGATAGTAATACGCATAAAACATTTAAAACATGCTAGAATGAGACATAATCATGACATGAAATGGCCAAGTTAAAACATGATAAAGCATAAGAAGCATGAAGCATAAACCATGGCCAAAGCAAGCTAAATCATCTTTCTTTACTTTAGATTATCATAACACTTGTATTCATTAGTTATGGGGAATTAGCCTTAACCGACATATAAGACCATGTGAACTATCAACATGGAATCCGGTGTCTACCCTACACCGAAAGAGGGTTGCCCTACTTGCCAAGGTAGGACCATAACTTCTTAGCTTACGTGGATCCACTAGCTAGTGTCTATCATAGACCATAATCCTATGGTGGCACATAGATTATGGGAAATGGTTAATTGCCAATTGTCCACTCGATGCTAAGCGTATTTTCCCACAGATTAATCATAGTTCATTTGTCATAGGTAGACATGGGTAATCGCCTCTTGTCTACATTAGGGAACATGGGTAATCGCCTCTTGTTCCTTTATTAGAATAGCTCCTTAAGAACATGGGTAATCGCCTCTTGTTCATTTAATTCATAGTGTGAGCATTACGTGAGAACCCTTTCACAACTCAACACAACATCATCATGCCACAGCTTTGGTACTTCACTCTCAAAGCACCCTTAATTCATCATTAAATTCATATGAGACATGCATAAGTTCATAAGCTTCATCTTTACATAGTTCATCATGCTCATAATTCATGAATCATAGAGTTCATAAAAGTTAAACTTAAATCATGCAATTCAATGCAAGCTCATGCTTAGAAAACCATAAGCAAGACAATTTACCCATACTTGAAGGAACTCACACAATAGAGGAAAAATCATTCTTTTGTCTTGAACATACTAACTTTCGTAAAGTCATCCTCAATTCATTCATAATTCATGCATAGCTTCATAGAGATTTTATAAAATTCCTCAATTCATAGCTCAACCCACCAATCAAAGCATAGATTAGGAAATTGGGGAGAAATAGCATGGGTTCATGGGGATTCATTCAATCTTTACATCAAATCATATAATTCACGCTAATTCATGCACTAAATTACTTTATCACGCTATATCGTGCACTAGAAATCATAAAATCAACAATTGAAATCATAATTGAAGAACCTATAAGAATTGATCAAAAACCCTAATTCAATTGAGGAAATTGAACCTTGAAAATCTTTAAAAAAGTTGAGGACCAATTGGAGGAAAGGGCTCCAAATGGTGAACACTATCATACCTCAACAAAGCCTACAAGAAATTGATGAAAATTGATGGTCTTCAATGGAGGATCCTAGCTTTCTTCTTCCTTGAGAGTTGAGAGGATTTTCTTAGAGAGAAAAATATTTGAGAGAGGAGAAATTTGGGAACGAGCTAGAATGAGTGAAATTAGGTTTAGAAAGTATATATAGGGTCTGGGTTAAGGGTATAACAGACTTAGATTAATAGTTAAGCATTTAGGAAAAAGACCAAAAAGCCCTTAAATAATAACGTTCAGTCTACGGTCTGGACCTACGTCCGTAAGTCAAACGACGGACCGTCCTATCCTTCCGTCAATTGATTCATAAACTTCATTTGGGCCTGAAAATTTGGCTAAGTCTCGAAGTGATCTGCGAGACCCATCTACGGAGCGTCAACTGGATGACGATCCGTCCTGTTGTTCCGTAGGTCGAGGTTCAGAAACTTGGAAATCCTGAAAGCTCACAGTGCCAACAACGGTTCCCACCTACGGTCCATCATTCCACCTACGGTCCGTAGGTGACCTCCGTAGTCACTGGCACCAGGTTTGAAATTCTACATTTTCTTTCTTTGAAAGCTTTGGGTGTTACTCTTTGATCTATACTCATTCCAACTTTGGTTTCTCCTCATACCTCCTTTGAACAATTCATTCGCTTCACTCCATGAGTGATTCATTAAAAACCTTTTTGCCAACACATTAGCGATCAGTTTATTCTGGTATTCTAATGATCTAAAGAAATGCTATAACAGAACCATGTTGGGTAACTTGCACCTTGGCCACATTGCTATCTTTTGCTTGAATCTCAACCAGACTTCATAGAGTAATTCTTCTAAGTTTTATTGAAAATTGATAATTTCACCTTGCATTTTAAGCATTATGGGGATAGAGAAATATCTTTGAGGGAAAATCTCCTTCATCCCCTTCCAAGTTGTAATGGACCCTTGAGGTTACATCAACAAACCATGTTGTGGCTTCATCAGTTAGCGAGAATGGAAATAATTTTAGTGGTATATATTCTCGATTGATGCTCACTGTCTCACAAGGAAGGCAAATATCCACAAAATTCCTTAAATGGATATGTGCATTTTCCACCATTCTGCCTACGAATAGACCCTTCATTTGTATTAAATGAAGCATCAGACTTGTCACTTGAAATGCGGCGTCGCGCTACTTCTGATGGTAGGCTAATTGCTCTGGCTACACCCAGCTCTATGGGTGCTTAATCGGCGGTGAATTTATTTGCAAATCTCGCATCACCAAAACATTCTTTGTCAACCTCTTGGTTCATCTTGCCCTATTTTCGGCAAGTATCTACACAAACAGAAAGTGACACAAAAACAAAATGCACACAAGTTTAAATTTAGAAATTAACAAAATATTATTGTTAACTAATCCCCGGCAACGATGCAAATTTTGATAAATGCTCAACTATATCCCATATTTCAGGGCATAGGCAGTCGTATACAAAACAATTACCAAACTTATGAGGTCAGGGTCGAACCACAATGATTGATATGTGGGACTCTTCTTCTATTGATTTCACAACTCAAACAAATTAGAAAATTGAGTTCTCAACAAACATGTATATAAAAATGGGGGTTTTATCTAACAACTAAAATTTTATCAATATTAGGCAACAAAATAGGGAACCAACACAAATAAGATCTTAACAAGTTTGGAAAATACTTGGGGTGCGTGCATAGTGAATGGGGTTTCAACTTGAATAGGCCAAGATTAACTGAACAACATTGATTGATACATGAATGGTGTTTGGTCTAGGCTACACTTTGATATTTACTTGAACTATCAAGCGTATGTCCCTTAAATTCTTCCGAACTCCAAGACCCGTTCAAACAAAAATCCAAACATTGCTTGAGTAGATAGAGTATTCCTAGATTATATCAATAAATGTAAAACAACTCTAATTATCCCAACCCTGGCTCAAATCCATGAAGTAATTTTATCAAGTCCTCACTATTGAGTCTTACCCAACTCCATTAAGTTTTCCCAAGTCAAAAATGGTGTTAAAGTGACCAACCAATGTTTACAACCACTAAATTTAGATTAACACTATAATACAACAAAATATCAATTTGATACAATCAATATTTGAGCTAATTAATCAATATACATTCATAGTTTTACACCCCCATCTAGCACACTCACCCCTAGATAAGGGTCTAGCTACTCACAAAAGATGATATAAAGACAATACACATATAGGAAATCTTCATTCCAAGCTATTTTGATAAGCAAAACTTGAATTCCGAGCTTGGATTGACACAAATATGAGGTATCTTCCCTTATAGGCTAGAAAGCTCTTCACTATTTTTCTCTATAAAAATTATATGTCATTACATTACACATCATATGTCCACTATCCTTATTTGGAAGAAGACAATAGTACATAAATGCATAAATCACTATTCTATCCTTGGAACATTCTAAAGGAAGCACTACTTTCCATAATTGCATTTTTGCCCTTCAGCTTTCGTCCTTTAGACATGCGTTGGACTGGTGAAATGCCGATCAGAGAAACTGGAGCACCAATCACCTCCTCGTGTCAACCTTTAGTTATAACAGGAGCATCTGCACTGGGATCGGTGAATCGTCGATCAGTCATTGTACCAAACCAATTATATGCCTGTACTGAAGCAACATTGCTCTATCCAAGACAGTGTTTAGCCGACAAGACGCTTGTTGGTTTCTGCGGGACGCCAATTTCATCGCCGGTGTGCTTCAGTGCTATTAGGCTTCAAATCTATCAAACGTCCTTTTTCCAAGGAATTCCTACATCCAAGAGATCTAGGGGTGAAAATTACTCCAATTAGTATTAAAATATGACAATAATTCATAAATTTGACTGTAATGAGTCGGTAAAATACCAACTCATCACATGTATATGTCTATCAGTTAATACATCAATTCAAATGGATCTAGGAATGGCATATGTATATAAAAAACAACTAGGCATACACCATTAGCAATTTTCTCCGCAATCAACCATCAACCGTGCAATAGTAGTGCCCTTACTACTAAGAAGTCCCTATCACTTTCATGAAAGATTTATATGCGAGGGACAATACATAAAACTCATGTTCAGAATAAAATTCAAGCAACGCACACACAACCCATATGTTTTGGAGTTAATAGATTTTTTTGAGTTAATATTTATTTTTAAAATTCAAATGTGGGACTAGCCCTTTTATTAAGAGATGTTGAGTTAATACTCAAAAGTACTTATTTGAAATTATAGTGAACTTCCTTTAATTGGCTGAAACTCCTATAAAAACTAGTTAGATTTTCTTTAAAACCATGTCATGCTTTTGGTGTGAAAATAATGAATTTGGGATGCTTAATGTTCCCTTAAAACTCTTCTTAAATGAAAGCTCAAGTAATTGAAACATATTTTGAATCTGAAAAGCAATGCATGAAAGTAAAGATACAAACTTTTAAACAATTCTTCACTATTTAGGGTTCATGTGATGAAATAGGCATGAAAACATTTGAGAATCAGAATCTCAGAGGGAAATACACTCATAATGATAAGAATCTAATAGCACTGACAAGGAAGAAAAGGCACATTGAAATCCATGAAACTTGGGGTAAAAATCCTAGGTTTAATCTTATTAACTGAATTCTAGTTGTATGGTATGAGAAAGAACTTATTCGATCACTATGATAGCCTTACATATCTATGAGGAAAATAGTTCTTGAAGAAAGTTCTCTTGAATTCTTGAAACCCTTGGTTTGATCCTCTTGTTTCTTGCTCTACGTCTTGGGAAGAGTTATGAGAATGATTTTGGACATATAATACTAGTAAAGACCTTAATTAGGTGTAAAACCGACGGGTTTTAGTCTTAGAATGGATGGGAGAAGACTAAAATAACCCCTCATAAAAACTTATAGAAGCAATCTATGGCTTATCTCTGGTTTGTAAAAGCTTCTTTGAGCAGTAAAGCCTCTCGTAGAAATCAGGCTAGATTTTTTTAAGATTTGGTTTACACACGATCTTACGGGTCGTAAACCCATTTACGTCTCATCCTATTCGTTCGTAGAAATAAGGATAAATTAGAGTTTCAGGACTTTACTCCACAAAATAGTCTACAGTCTGTAGTTACTTTTACGGGCCATAGAACCAGTTCATGAAAGTCAGACCTTAAAATAAGTTTCAAGACTTTGTTTCACAGTTCAATCTATAGTTTGTATTTTTATTTATGACCCGTAGATCAGATGCGGGAAACTCAAGTCAAACTAAAATTTTAGAGGTCTAATTCGACAAGCCCATCTATGGTTCGTGGTTACTTTTACGGGTTGTAGATGGTGTATAAAAAAGTCAAATTTCTACAACAACTCTGAATCTTTTTCTGGGTTTTCCTAGTTTGCTCTGAGTTAGAATAATTGAGGTGTTACAATATCTCCCCCTTGGGATCATTCGTCCTTGAATGATGTCTAAGCTAGGAAAATACTCAAGGCATGAATAAAAGGAAGAAACTAAAATATTCAAACACACGAATAGATGTTGAATCAGAAATATAGAAAAGATCATTACCTTCGATATCACCACTAGAAGGAATGAATAGATCGGGGAATCTAACTTTCATATCTTCTTCAACTTCCCGTGTAGCCTCTTCAATAATCTGTTTCCTCTATAGAACTTTTACTGATGCAATCTCTTTGGTCCTAAAATTGTGAACCTAACAATCAAGAATGTGAACTAGAATCTCTTCATAAGACAAGCTATCCCTCACACCAATACTTCTTCAACTTGATAGTCAGGTTCACAAGTTGAGGACCAAAGAGGTTACATCAATAAAACTTCTATGGAGGAATAAGATTGTTGAAGAGGCTACATGGGAAGCAAAAGAAGATATGAAGAGATTCAAAACTATAATCTCTTCATAAGACAAGTTATCCCTCACACCAATACTTCTATCGGCACGATGAGTGAAGGATCATCTAAGTGCTTCTTAAGCATAGATATGTGAAACATTGGATGGATCGCTAATAAGTCCGGTGGTAGCTTCAACTCATAACCTACATTGTCAATTCTCTTCAAAAGCGTATATGGGTAAATATAGCAGGGACTGAGCTTCTCTTTCTTCCCAAACCTCATGACACCCTTCATGGGTGAAACCTTCGAGTAGACCCAATCATTTACCTCGAATTCTAAGTCTATGCACTTAACATCAGTAAAGGACTTTTGACCACTCTACTCGGTCTTCAACCTCTTTTCAATAATCTTAACCTTCTCCATAGCTTAATGAACCAAATATGGCACTCTAAATTTTTCTTCACCAAATTCAAACAAACCAATAAGAGATATGCACCTTCACCCATAAAAAAGCCTCACAATGAGTCATCTGAATACTCGAGTGATAATTATTATTGTACACAAAGTCTATAAGAGGCAAGTGATCATCTCAATTCAATTTGATGTCAAAAACACAAGCCCTCGACATGTTCTCTAGACTTTGAATCATATGCTCTGCCTAGCCAACAATGTATGGATTAAAAGTAGTACTAAGGTTAAACTTTAAACCCACCCAGACTTTTTCTGAAATGACTACCAAAATTGGATGGTGAACTGAGCACTTCTATTTGAAATAATATACAATGGAACTCCATAAAGTCAGACTATCGTGTGGATGTAAAATCTTGTGTATTCATCCGTAATAAATGAGCTAATTTGGACGTCTGATCTACAGTTACCCAAATTTAATCATGTTGTCGATGAGATCGCGGTAAACCGTAACAAAGTCCATATTGATCAACTCCCACTTCCACTCTAGAAGAGTTATGTTTTGAGCTACGCCACATGGTCTTTGGTGCTCAATTTTGACCTTTTGGCAATTCAAGCACTTAGCAAAAAAGTCAGTAATATCCCTCTTCATGTCATTCCACCAGCAGACTTCTCTAAGTCATGGTACATCTTGGTGGATCTTGGATGAATCGAATTATAACATTTGGAAGTGCCTAACTAAAATTAAGTTGGAAGAATGTAGAAAAGGAACTGAAATGTGGTATAAAGTCACTTGTACGGACCCATTCATTGACAGTATAAGGAAACATGGGCCGTGAAGGGATCCGTTGAGTTGAATAAAAAATTGGAAATGCTAAGGTGGGTTTTATGAGTGGGTTCATGGATTGTGAAGAGGTCCACAGCCCATTGACCCATCTATAAGCCCGACCCAAAGGACTCAAGGAGTCTTATCATTCACGAATGCCTTCACGGTCCATGGAAGAATACACGAAATATGGACGGTCCCTTTAAAGCAATCCTTTAGAGCTCAAGGGAGCTTGTCCTTCACGGGTGCCTAGACAACCCATGGAAGGTTGCACAAATCATGGATGGGTTCACAGATATTGACCTTTCAGGAATCCATCTCCCCTCCTGTGCATGAGCACCTACAAGGACCGTGACGGGTTGTACGATCTTGAGAGGCCTCTGTGAAAAGTGTTTCGACAGTTATTTTCTCAAGGTTATTTGTATCTTTTCCTACTCTTTTAATTCCTATACTACATTGTGTTAGGCCTATATTGAAGATTATAACTGATTTCTAAGACCCCTAACCACCCCAATTCACGCTCATTCTCTCAAACTCCAAATATTTTCACTCAAGGCTTCTTCCTCAAGCAAGCTAGGGTTCCAAGGATTTCAAGTTTCTATTAAAGAGTTTACCTAGGGTTTTCATCAAGGTATGTGGTAAATTCATCAATGGGTTCTTCTTTACCAATTGAGTCCCAAAAAACCTTAATTTCTCAATAATGATTCTTAACTAATTCTAGGGTATTATGATTATTTTATGGGTTCTATTAAATTTAAGTTTATTCATCATGATTGATCATCATGATTTGATCATAATTCTATATTTTCAATGATATTTTCATGAACTCATGCTATGGAAGTATTTTATGATTATGATTTAAGCTATATTGATAAGCATGCATTGTGTTATGTAGGATGTTATGAATGAAGGATGCTTTCGAATAAAGTATCTACAAGTTATATGAAAACATAATTCTTCCAATTGACGTACCTCTCATTATGAATATCATGATTTAGATGCTTTCGATTAAAGTGTCTCTTAAGACTATTTTATGAAATCATCAATTTAAGGAGCTATACTTAATATGATTATCAGATCTTATGAATGATGTAGTATTACTAGATTCTTACTATTTCAGAGAATATGATTATGATTATGCATGTTTTCTATTGGGAGATTACTTAGCACTGAGTGGACTAGTGGCGATTACCAAGGTCCCAAAACTACATGCCCCGGTAGGACTATATTGTAATTGACTTTAGCTTGTGGATCCACCTAAGCTCATGATTATGCTCTTTACCTTTGGAAGTAGGACACTCTCTTTTCGGTGAGGGAGCAGTACACTATTGAACCCTATGTCATAGCTCACATGGTTTATGTTGGTTAGTGGTATCTCTCAGATATGTTATGATTAAAAATTTTCAAAATATTGCATTAACCTTGTACTATGTTTTATGAAATCAAATGATCCGTTTTATGTTATATTTACTTTGTCAGTGCATTATCATGTTTCCAGACATAACATGCTATTATGTTATATTCATGTATATTCCCCATATTAAGTACATTCCGAGTAATAACCGCATACATTCTTGTGCCTATATTGTCTTATAATATAGGTCCTGACGCACATCCATCCGGACGTGGTTAGTACATGATTCTAATCAGCCTAGCACTACTTTGGTGAGTCCTCATTGTTCGGGGACATGCCACTTATGATTTCTTATGTCAATTTAGACATAATTTTAGTTTCAGATTTGTTTGAGTGAGCTAGGGCTTGTCCGAGTAACTAACTTTTGTTAGAGGCTTATGTCAGATATTAGTATTTTCGCATATGTCATTGTACTCAGATTTTTCATGGTATGTTGAGATTTCTATTTGGGGCTTCATTCCGCTTATCATGTTATTTCAGTTATGTATGTTTTTGTAGTATCATGCTATGCCATGTTGTTCACTTAGAGTCTCTCGATAGGGTGCCTAATCCTAAGCCTCAAGGTAATGCTTCTAGTAGATATTCATTCCCCATATGCCAGAAGTGTGGGAAGAACCATCCGGGAGAGTTTTTGATCGATATAGACACTTTAATCGAAAGCATCTAACACTTCTTCAGGTCACCCGACTTAGCAGGGTACTTCATCTAGTTCAAGTGGCAGACAACATTAAAATAGGTTTTATACTCTTCAAACTCAACATGATTAGATGGTTTCCCCTAATGTGGTCACCAATGTGTTACGAGTTTTTCATTTTGATGTCCTTGTTAGATCCAGGAGCCACATTGTCTTTCGTGACTCCATATGTTGCTATAAATTTTAATGTCAGTCCAGAAATCCTGTTAGAACTTTCTCAGTCTCTACTCTTATTAGTGATTCAATTTTAGCTAAATGAGTTTTTCAGAAATTACCCGATCTCAATTTTTTAGAAAATCACCTCAGTTGATCTAGTGGAGTAAGATATGCTTGATTTTGATGTTATTCTTGGTATGGATTGGTTTCATGCTTATTATGCCTTCATTTTCTCTAGAACTAGAATTGTTAAGTTTCAATTTTTGAATGAACCAGTCATAGAGGGAAGGGTAGTAATTCACCGCTATAGGTCAGCTTATTTCGTGCCTTAAGGACAAAAAGATGATTTTTACGGGTTACATCTATCATTTAATTTGGCTTGGGGATACGAATTCCAAAGACCCTAAACTTGAGTCAATTCCTATTGTGAATGAGTTTCTGAAAGAGTTTCCAGATGATCTTCCAAGAGTTTTTCTCGAAAAGGAAATCGACTTTGGAATTGACCTTCTTCAAGATAACCAGCCTATTTCCATTCAGAATGGCTCCAGTAGAGCTTATGGAGTTTAAAGATCAGTTAAAGGACTTTTGGATAAGGGTTTCATTAGACCGAGTATTTATCTATGGGGTGCTCTAGTTCTCTTTGTTCGTAAGAAATATAATTCTCTCAGAATGTGCATTGATTATCGACAATTGAACAAGGTCAGAATCAAGAATAAGTATCTCAACCCAAGGATTGATGACCTGCTTGATCAGCTATAGGGCACTTATTTCTTCTCCAAGATGACCTTAGATCTGGTTATCATCAGCATAAAGTGAGAGAATGTGACATTTTGAAGACAGCCTTCAGGACTCGGTATGGTCACTATGAATTCCTAGTTATGTCTTTTGGACTAAAGACTGCTCATGCAGCTTTCATGGACTTGATTAACAAGGTGTTCAAGCAATACTTGTATATGTTCGTCTGTCGTCATAATGTTTATTGATGACATCTTGACCTATTCTCGGAGTGAGGATGAGAATGTCGATCATTTGAGAATTGTCTTGCAAGTTCTCAAGGATCGTTAGTTATATGCTAAGTTTAGCAAGTGTGAATTTTGTTTGAGGTCGGTTGCATTCCTTATCCAAATAGTCTCAGGAGAAGGTATTCAAGTTGATCCTAAAACACTGAGGCAGTTAAGAACTGGTCTAGACCTGTTTCTCCCTTAGATATTCAGAGTTTTTTTGGTTTAGCTTGTTACTATAGATGACTCATTGAAGGATTTTCCTCTATTTCTTCTCCCTTGACTATTTTCACATAGAAGAAAGTGAAATTTCAATGGTCCAAAGCTTGTGAGAAAAGTTGAAGACTCGACTTACTTCAGCCCCAATTTTGACCTTACCGGAAGGTTCATATGGTTTTGTTGTGTATTGTGATGCCTCAAGAATTAGTCTTGGTTATGTTTTAATGCAATATTGTAAGATGATAGCATATGATTCTAGGAAACTTAAAGTTCATAAGAAGGATTACCAGACTCACGATTTGGAATTGGCGGTGGTGGTTTTTACCTTAAAGATATGGAGACACTATCTCTATGGTGTTCATGTGGATGTGTTAACTGATCATAAGAGCCTTCAGTATCTTTTTAAGCACAAGGACTTAAATATTTATCAAAGGAGATGACTTGAATTGTTGGAAGATTATGACATCATTTGGGTAAGGCAAATGTTTTTTCCAATGCTCTTAGTAGATTGCCAATGAACTGTGTTTCTCATATTGAGGATGATAAAAAGGAGTTGGTTCGTGATGTGCATAGATTACCTTGTTTGGGAGTTCGGCTGGTTGATTAAAAGGATGGTGGTGTTATTGTGAAAAATGGTTTAGAATCGTCTCTTGTGTCGAATGTTAAAGCAAAATAGGATAATAATCTAACATTGGTTGAATTGAAGAAAGCGATTTCAGAAAAAACTATTTAATTTTTAAAAGAGCTTTTTGGTCTTGTCCCTAATGGTTTAATGTCTAATCTAGGTTGGTTACCCTTTTATTTTAGACCCTATATAACCTTTTTTAGACTAAATCTAAATCTTTTAATCACTGTTCAAAGCTTTCCCTCCAATAATTCTCTCTCTAAGGAAGAAGAAGAAGAAGAAGAATCTAGGATTTGAAGATTCAAGTCTCCTAATTCTCCATTGATTTCAAGGTTTTAGCATTAAGGTATGATAGCTTTCACCTATGGAGTCCTTTCCTCCATAGGGTCCCTAAATTCCCCAATTTTCAAAGTAAGAATTCTCCAATTGAAATTACAGTTTTCTCCAACCTCATGGGTTCTTTCAAATTATGATCTAATTGATTGAATTATGTTTAATTATGCATGAATTAAGTTAAATTGCATGTTTTAAGATGAATCCCCATGAACCCATGTGAAATCCATGATTTCTTGATTATGATTAATGATGAGGTTTTGAATTACGAAAAGAGGGAATTTATGAAATTATGCATGTTCTTCATGAATTGAAATAAATGCTTGAGGATGCTTTGAGAATGAAGCACGAATGTTGTTGATTGTTATGGTTGGATTGTGAAAGTATTTCTCACACATCACTCATGATATGAATGAAAAAATGAGTTTTTCTCATTTAAAGGATTCATAAGGGCTGAAAGGTTTTCTCAACTAAACTTGAATCAAGAATTAAGGATCTATTCTAATGATAGACAAGAGGCGATTACCCATGTCTACAAATGATGAGATAAAGTATGAATTATGATTAAATGGCTATTTCATGCGATTTAAGCTTTAGCATCGAGAAGATATCGAGATGGAAGCTCTCCCATTAGTAGAGGTCGGGTTTTTAGTAGCAATCTCCTTATCCCATAACTATGTCCCACCATAGGATGATTGTCTTAGATAAACATTAGCTAGTGGATCCACCTAAGCTAGAAACTATGGTTCTTACCTTGGCAAGTAAGGACTCCTCTTTTCAGTGTGGGGTAGACGTCGGATTCCATGTTATAGCTCACATGGTCTATGTCGGTTAAGGCTCACTTCCCACAATAATGAACTAAGATTACTTTCCAAAGGCTTTTAAGTATATTGTTTTTTAAGATGATTTTCTTGCACTGACTATGGCTCTTTACTTCATATTTTCTATCATGTCATCATATGATTTAACTTGGTCCTTATATCTTATGTATAGCCCTTTTTACATGATTTTATAACCTATATGCATTGTTATTATACTTAGTACATTCTTGTAGGATCCGGCCTATCTCTATCCACCCATGACTAGTCATTGCATTCTACAGTTGAAGATTTGGTGAGTCCTCATATGTTTGAGGACATAGCCACATTTACCATTTTATGTCATTTTACTTTTAAGACTTGTATGGGTTACGTCCCACATTTATTCCATTCATGTATTAGATGGCTTGAGACAAATGTTTAGATTTCCGCTACTTTGATATAAATTGTCTTCGAATCTTCTTACTTACTATGATCTTGTATGATTATGCTAAGTGGCTTGTATAGGCCCTTTCAGGGTCTAGTACACCATGTCACATCTAGGGGGTACATTAGATCATGACAGATCCACTAAGATTTACCATGATCTACGGAAGTCTATCGGTGGAATAGAATGAAAAAAGATATTACTGAATTCATGGCTAAGTATCCAAATTGCCAACAAGTGAAAGTTGAGCATCACCAACCGGGAGGTATGACTCGGGATATTAGCATTCCTACTTGGAAGTGAGAAGATTTGAATATGGACTTTGTTACGTGTTTAACTCATACTCGTCAACAGGATGATTCTATTTGGGTGGTCATAGACCAAATGACTAAGTTTGCATATATTCTTCTAGTGAAGACCTCTTATTCAGCTGAAAACTATCCTAGGATCTATATTCGGGAGATGGTTAAGTTTCATGGTGTGTCCTTATCCACCATTTCCAATAGAGGTACCCAGTTCACCTCTTAGTTTTGGAGATCGTTTTATAAAGGCTTTGGTACTCAAGTTAAGTTTAGCACAACTTTTCACCCGCAGATCAATGATCAGGCTGAACAGACTATTCAGACTTTGCAGGATATGTGGAGATCTTGTGTAATTGACTTTAAAGGTAATTGGAATGATCATTTGCTATTGATTGAGTTTGCCTATAATAACAGTTATCACTCGAGTATCCAGATGGCTTTGTTTGAGGACCTTTATGGTAGGAGGTGTAGGTCTCCTATTGGTTGGTTCAAAGTTGGTAAGGTCAATCTAATATAGCCTGAGTTAGTTCGTGAGGCTATGGAGAAAGTTTGACTTATCAAGGATATGTTGAGAAAGGCTCAGAGTAGACATAAATCTTATGCGGATATAAGGAGGAGAGAGCTCGAATTCACGGTTGATGATTGGGTTTACTTAAAAATATCACCCATGAAGGGTATGATGAGGTTTGATATAAAAAAAGGAAAGCTCAGTCCCCGTTATGTAGGCCCATATCAAATTGAGGCATTTTGGCAATATGGCTTATGAGCTGGATTTGCCTTCAGATTTAGCATCATTGCATCCGGTGTTTCATGTTTCCTTGTTGAAGAAATGAAGTAGTGATCTGACTTCAGTTGTGCCATTAGTAAGTGTCAGTGTTAAAGAAAGTCTCTCTTATGAAGAGGCACTAGTTGAGATTCTTGATCGTGAAGTCCAAAAGTTGAGAAATAAAGAAGTTGCTTTCATGAAAGTTTTTTGGAGGAGTCAGTTAGTTGAGGGTGCTACTTGGGAAGCCGAAGCCGATATGATGTCCAAGTGCCCCCCATCACCATTCCCTCAGATTTAGTTTTAGATTGAGGTATTATTTCCTCATATGTACTCTTTCGGATTCATGCGTTTCAGCTATTCTCATGTTTCCATATGCATGCATGTTCATGAAATCAATTTTAAACGTCATGTTTTAGCTCGGAGTCGATCAATCCTTCAGTTTTATGAGTTTTTACTTGTTTTGCATTCATGTTGGGCTGTTAGATCTTTTCCCTACACTTTTCATGCTTAGTTGAATCTCATTCGAGGACTAATGTTACCAAAAGGGAGATATTATAGAACCTGGTAAGTTTCTATCTCAGATTAAGTTGGAAGAATGTAAAAAATGAACTGAAATGATGTAAAAAGTCACTTGTATGGACCAATTCATGGATAGTGAAAGGAACTACGAGCTGTGAAGAGATCTATGGAGTTGAATCAGAAATTATAAATGTTGAGGTGGGTTGTACGAGTGGGTTTACGGATCGTGAAGAGGTCCACCACCTGTTACCCATCCGTGAAATCAACCCCCAAGGACTCAGGGAGCCCTGTCCTTCACGGATGCATGTACGGTTCGTGAAAGGATACACAGATCATGGATGGTCCTGTTAAAGCCATTCTTCAGAGTTCTGGGTAGCTTGTCCTTCATGGGTGCCTGTACGATCCATAGAAGGTTGCAAAGACCTTGGATGGGTCCGTGGACATCGATACTTTAGGAACCCAGCTCCCCTCATGTGCACTAGCACCTTCACGGATCGTGAAGGGTTGTATGGTCCCTGGAGTCCTTCGTGAAAAGTGTTCCGATAGATATTTTCTCAAGGTTATTTGGATCTTTTCCTACTCTTTTATTTCCTATACTATGTCGTTTTAGGCCTATTTTGAAGAGTATGATTGATTCCTAGGACCCTAACCACCCAAATTCACTCTGATTCTCTCAAACTCCAAATCTTTTCCCTCAAGTCTTCTTCCTCAAGCAAGCTAGGGTTCCAAGGATTTAAAGCCTCCATTGAATTCTTCACCTAGAAGTTTCATCAAGGTATGTGAGAAATTTATAAATGGGTTCTTATTCACCCATTGAGTCCCGGAGAAACCCTAATTTTCCATTTATGATTCTTACCCAATTCAAGGGTTTCATGATTTTTCTTAGGGGTTCTATTGAATTTAAGTTTATTCATCATGATTAATCTTATTATACATGATTTGATCATAATTCATGTTTTCAATGATATTTTTATGAACTCATGCTATGCAAGTATTTTATAATTATGATTTAAGCTATGTTGATATGCATGTATTATATTATGAAGGATTCTTTCGAATAAAGTATCAATAAGTTATATGAAAATATGATGCTTTCAGTTGAAGTACCTCTCATTATGAATGACTATCATGATTTAGATGCTTTAGATTAAAGTGTATCTTAAGACTATGTTATGAAATCATGAGTTTAAGGAGCTATTCTTATGATGATTATCAAATTTTATGAATGAATCAATATTACTAGATTCTTACTATTTTAAAGAATATGATTATGATTATGCATGTTTTCCATTGGGAGATTACTAGCACCGAGTGGACTAGTGGTGATTACCCAGGTCCCAGAACTCTGTGCCTCCATAGGACTTTGTCTTAATTGACTTTAGCTAGTGGATCCATCTAATCTCATGATTATAGTCCTTACCTTGGAAAGTAGGACACTCTCTTTTTGTAGTGGAAGTAATACACTGAACTTCATGTTATAACTTACATGATTTATGGCGGTTAATGGTATCTTCCACATATGTTATGCTTATGACTTTTCAGAATAGTGAATTGACCTTGTACTAAGTTTTATAAAATCAAATGATCAGTTTAATGTTATGTTTACTTGGTCATTGCATTATCATGTTTCCATACTTAACATGCTATTATGTTATGTTCATGCATTTTCCCCATATTATGTACATTCCGAGTGCTGACCTCATATATTCTTATGTCTATATTGTCTTATAATATACGTTCTGACGTTCATCCATCCGGCCACAATTAGTACAGGATTCAAATAACCCTAGTACCACTTTGGTGATTCCTCATGGTTCAAAGACATCCGACTTATGAGTTCTTATTTAATTTTAGACTTTTTTCAGTTTTATATTTGTTCGATTGAGCTAGGGCTTGTCCTAGCAACTCACTTATGTTAGAGGCTCATGTCAGACATTAGTATTTCAAAATATGTGTCTTTTTACTAACAATTTCCATATTATGTTGAGATTTCTATTTGAGACTTTATTCTGCTTATCATGTTATTTCAGTTATGTATGTTTTGTTAGTTTCATGCTATGCCATGCGGTTCTCTTAGAGTCTCTCGAGATTCTAAGAATCATGTCACATCTAGGGGTAGTCTTGGGTCATGAAACAAATACCTGGAACTATGAGCTTCTACCATGATCCTATCTCGGAGACCATCCATATTTGGAACACACAATCTGCCTTGGTACCTCAACACACTATCTCCCACCTTGTTAAAAACCATGAACTTTTGTTTGTGAACTTCAAACTTTAACTGAAATAAGGTGGGGTCTTTGTCTTGATTTTCCTTCATTTCCACTACTAGATATGATTCTGCCCCATTCTGAACAAGAACACTGCCTTCTTCAAAGTCCACAAGGCGAACTCCCAAATATGCAAGTCTGTGCACTTCTTAGCCAACTTTTTCTTCCCCGTCTCTACATGTGTGGTGCTCCTTATGGACAACCTTCTAAGGGCATCAACAACAATATTATCCTTATCTAGGTGGTAGAGAATACTCATGTGATAGTCCTTATGCAGTTCGGCCCATCCTCTGAGGTGCCACTAACACTTGTCGCTGCCCAGTTGGTTATTGCATTAGGAGCTATGACATTAGAGGAGAAGAAGATGCTCGAAGTATTTTTTAGATTAACTGCTTCAAGATTTTCTTAGCCTGTTGGGGAGGATGCCTATGAGTTTCTGATGACCTTTAGGGAGAGATTGTACACTTCAAGTTTAGTGGAGTCTCCAAGAGCATACTTTACTACTTATCAGCTTGATGGACCAGCCATGTAGTGGTGGAGGACCTTTATGGAGTGTCGACTAGATGGATTCCCTCTAATGACTTAGATTGAGTTATCAAAGACCTTCTAGGCTAGGTTTATGCCTAGGTGTGTTAGGGATCATCTCAGGTATCATTTATTAGGTTTGAGCAAGGGTTTATGATTGTGTCGGAGTGTAAGGCTAGATTTCACAAGCTCTCTAGGCATGCTTCGATGATTCTACCTATTCAGTAGGAGAGTGTTCATTACTTCATTTATGGGTTGAGGTTGCATTTACACATAGGGATTGAGTGTATGGCTTCATCGGCAGGTATTTCTTGGATGTTGCTGATCATACCCATACTATGTAAGAGCTCCGTCACAAAGACCAAGAGGGCAGCAATAAGATGGCTCACCACCAGGGCAGTAATACTGGTTCCCATTCTATGGGTTGGGACACTTATGATTGACCTTGCCAGCACTACCGGCCCAGGGTCTGTTAAGCTAACCTGTTTAATTGGCGCTCAAGATTGTAGAGAGAGAGCGGTAAAGTCAGGGTGGTACTGGTACAAGTCAGAGTTTGAGAGGCTCGCATTCGGTTCTTTAGGCCATGATGGCAAATTTCTTAAGGTTATTCTTCTTGGGGTTACTTTGACTTCGGAGAGCTTGATCATTGGTCAAGACAATATCCTTGGTGCGGAATAATTGCACCTACTCCATAGATAGATCAAGCAGTTTCAATAGTAGCACCACCGGCTATGGGCGGTGCTCAGGGTTAGGATATCCATAGTGGTCACTAGGGGGCTTGAGGAGGACCCAGTGGGTATTTTGAGGTAGATTAGATGCTCAATTTAGAGGTTAACAGGGCCACCTTTATGCAGCCTCAGCGAGGGCGCAAGCTGATGCATCATACGTTGTTATCACATGTATGATTCTTATATACCATCTTCCCGATTGAGTTTGTGTTCTGAGAGTCTATCAGTGTCATCACGTGTTTTGACCTTTGTGGGTGAGTTTTTAGTAGTGGATATGTTGTACAGATCATCTTTGGGGACTATCAAGTGTTGTTACATTGGATAAGCTTAGCCCAACCTTATTGTGTTAGATATGCTTAAACTTGATGTTATTCTAGGCATGGACTGGTTATCCCCCTATCACGCGATCTTGGATTGCTTTGATAAGGCCATTACCTTAGACATGCTTGGTATCACTCTAGTGGTGTGTCAAGGCTCTTTTAGTCACACGTCGACTATCATTATTTATTATGTTATGGATCAATGGTAAGTGTCAAGCGGGTTCTTAGCCTATTTGTCTTAGTTTGAGATGTTAGTAGGGAGGGCCCTTCAGGTGATTCGATGTCTTTCCTAATAATCTACCAGGCCTTCCCCCTGAGTGTGATATTAATTTTTCCATTGACCTTGAGTCGAGCACTCGTCTTATCTCTATTATGCCAGCCATACAGCCCCTATTGAGCTTAAAGAGATTATTTTTTAACTTTAGGATCTCTTGGGTAAGGGATTCATTTGATTAAGTGTTTCACCTTGGGTTGCCCCGATTCTATTTGTGAAGAATAAGGATGGGTCTATGGGTATGTACATCAATTACAAGCAACTGAAAAAGGTGATGGTGAAAAATAGGTATCGTATGCCTTCTATTAATGACCTATTTAATCAACATCAGGGTCCCATGGTGTTTTTTAAGATTGATTTGAGATTTGGTTGCCATCAGTTGAGTATCCAGATTGCAGACATCCCAAAGACAGCTTTTAGGACTTATTACCACTAATATGAGTTCCTAGTGATGTCTTCTAGGTTGATTAATGCCCCACCGGCATTCATGGACTTAGTGATGTGTGTGTTTAGGCCGTATATAGACACCTTCATCATTGTGTTCATTGATGACATTCTTGTGTACTTGCAGAATGGGGAGGAGCATGAACAACATTTGAGGACTATCCTCCAGACTTTGAGAGATCAATGACTTTATGAAAAATTTTCAAATGTGAGTTTTATCTTGAGTCTATAGCATATAGTGTCCAAGGATGGCATTGTGTTAACCCGTTGAAGATTGAGTCTATTTTTGATTGGGCTACGCCCACCTCGATTATTGAGATTCAAAGTTTTATTGGTTACCTTGCTATTACAAACGGTTTATTGAGGGTTTCTCATTAATTGCATCACGTTTGAATCATTTGACCTTTCTTGATATTCCTTTTGACTGATCAGATTAGTGTGAGGTGAGTTTTCAAAAGCTTAAGAAGTTGTTGACCAGTGCTCATATCTGACTCTTCTAGTTGAGGGTGAGGGCTTCATAGTGTATTGTGATGCATCCTACATTGGGTTAGGTTATGTATTGATGCAGTAGGTTCGTGTGATTGCATATGCGTTGAGGCATCTTACGGTGCATGAGCTCAACTACCCTACTCATGAATTGGAGTTCGCAGCCATAGTATTCACGATTTAGTTTTGAATACATTATTTGTATGGTGTACGATGTGAGATCTACATCAATCCTTGAAATTTTCAGTACATTATGATCCAGAAAGACCTCAATTTGAGGAAACATAGGTGGCTTTAGCTCTTGAAGAATTATGACCTCTCTATAATATATCATTCAAGAAAGCTAAATGTGGTAGTGTACGCCTTGAGCGAGAAGGCAGTGAGTATGGGTAGTCTATCCAACCTTTCGCTTTGGACAATCAGTCTTTAGACAAAAAGATGATTCACCTTGATATTTTTGATTCTACGAAGATTCTAGCTTATGTTGGGGTTCAGTCGTCATTATTGGAGCGGACACATAGTCGATAATTTGAGGATGATGCCCTAGTAGCTATTCGAGATTGGGTTTTACGAGGTGAGGTCGGGCAGACCACCTTGGATGCGGATGGTATTTTGAGGTTTAATAAGTGTATTTGCATTCCTAAAGTTGAGGACTTGGTACAGTTGGTTCTTTGTGAGGCCCGTGACTTCAGATATTATATTCATCCGGGTACAACAAAGATATATCATGTCTTGAAATAGCATAACTCGCGGAATGGTAGGAGGAGAGATATTGTTAACTATGTGTCTCATTGCTTGTGTTGCCAGTAGGTTAAGGTCGAGCATATGAGGCTTGGTGTTGAATTTTAGAGATTGCCCATTCTAGAGTGAAAGTGGGAGCGTATTACTATGGACTCTTTATAGGGCTGCTTCGTACTTCTAGAGGTGTTGATAGTAGTTGGGTTATCATGGATCGATTGATAAAGTCATCACATTTAATTCATGTTCAATATTCTTTTAGTGCCGACAGGTTAACTCATGATTATATTCGAGAGGTGGTTAATCTCTATGGGGCATCTTTGTCTATTATATCATATAAGGGTTCTTAGTTTACTTCTAGCTTCTAGAGGACCTTTCAGGAGGACTTACATACCCAAGTTGACATTATCACCACATTTTACACACATATTGATAGGTAGTCGAAGCACACTATTTAGGTTTTGGAGGGTGTGTTACGGGCATGTCTGTTAGACTTTTAAGGGTTGTAGAACCAGTTCTTAGCCTTAGCAGAGTTGGCATATAACAAAAACTATCATTTGAGTATTCAGATTGCTTCATTTGAGTACTTATATGATAGGCATTGTCACTCACCGGTTAGTTGGTTTGAAGCTTCAGAGCCTAGGCCACATGGTACTAATTTTCTTCAGGAGTCTTTCTATAGAGTTCAGGTGATTTAGGATGGGCTTAGGTCAGCACATAGTAGGCATAAGGGCTACGTTGACCCTAGGCATTGGCCTTGAAGATTCGGAGTTTGTGACGGGATATTCCTTCAAGTATCGCCCATAAAGGGAGTGATGAGATTTGGAAGGTGGGACAAGGTTAGCCCCGGTATATATGACCATTTTAGATTATCCGGATTGTTGTCGACGTTGCTTATGAGTTGGCCTTACCCCTATAATTTTCATCTATCCATCTGCTTTTCCATATTTTTATCCTTCACTGATATGTTCTTGATGAGTCCTGTGTGCTCTGTTATGACTCAGTTCAATTAGATGATCATTTGACCTTTGTAGAGGAGCCTATTGCTATTTTGGCTAATGATGTGCTGCATTTGCGTTTGAGAGACATTCCTATTGTTAAGTTTCAGTGGAGACATGGTCCAGTCTAGGAAGCTAGCTTGGAGACTGAGCACAAGACTTGAGTTTAGTATCCCCATCTATTCGAGCCTTAGTGTACTTCTTGACCCTTTACTTTTGAGGATGAAAGTATTTTTAGTAGTGGATGTTGTAGTGTCCCTCTAGGTCAATTTCTCTATTTTGAGATATTTTTTTTGTAAGAGCTTTCCTATAGTAACTCTAAGTCATTTATATCTTCATGGGATTGACAGTTTGGTCACTTGGTCATTCGTTTGGTTTTTTTTACAAGTTTTTGTGTTTTGGAGCTTTTGAAATTTGAACAGTTGACATTTGACAAAACATCGTGAAAACAACCTCATAATGCAATTCTTATGGTTCCGTTAGCTTCAGAATATTGAGTTTGGTCTAGGTGGGCCTTTAGTTCGAGTCTTGAGGCATCGGAACTCATTTCTAATAACCTTGTGGCTTATGGCAAAATAAAGCCTTGAATGTGGGATCCACTTTTTGTCAAAATGACCTTCGTTTGAAGTTTTGACATCTCCATTGAGTTTGAAATGTCAAATTTTATTGGGTAGTATAGTTTATTTGCGTGCACGGGTTTTTGAATCAATCTTGAGTGCTCAATCGGAGGCTGTTGTCACTTAGAAAAGTTGGTTGGTGCATGAGTTGTTGTAGCCGCCTAAGCGGCCATGGACGACTTTAGTAGATTGTACTTTAGAGGCCTAGCCCGCTTTAGAGGTAGTCGCCTAAGTGGCCAGGGATTCACTTTACCGGAGTCCACCAGTGAGGGGCCTAGCCGCTTTATCAGCCCTGTCACCGCTTTAGCGGTGGCCGCTTAAGTGGCCAAGTGATCACTTTTACGATCATTGCTGGTATTTAAACCCCATTTCAGCCTTGTTGATCACCATGTTCTCATCCTTAGAAAAGCTTTGGGAGCTCAAACTTAGTGAGAAATAAGTTTCTTGTGTTGGGAAATGTTGTGGAATTGCATCAATACGTTTCTAGGATCGTTATTGACGTATTAAACTTGTAAGCTCCCTTCGACTTTTCCTTTGTTTCAAGACTTTGATTGTGAATTCTCAAGTGAGTTGCATGAATCATTTTGGGGCATTTTGAAGCTTGGATTATGCCCGTTTCCGAGGCATAAACTCCTTGATCTTGTTGGGGGGACCCCTTGGCGGAATCAGTTTCGTGATTCCTTACACGGGTCCCATAATAGCATTCTTGGCTCATTTTAGTCTCGTCTTCAATTGTTGTGAATTGGGTGTCAAAACGTCTCTATTGAACGCGTGTTCATTGATTTGTTAGGGTGGCAGCGTTCCGAGGTAGTTTGTAAAGGTAAAGCTCTGGTTTAGTAAACTTCTTAGAATGTAGGATCGACATTGAGGTAGGCTATGGCTTAACGATCTTATATTGTTCTTGTGTTGATTTTTTCATGGTTTTTAGCTTGTTTTTGCATGATTCATGTTTAGTTGATAAACTCTTGCCTTAGCTTTCATTTTTGGGAAATATTTGGAGGAAACATGCACGTTTTACCTTACATGTGATGCTTATCATGCCTTGTTGATGCTTTGTGCATTCTATTGACATTTTATGAGTTATTCATGGTTTTTGTTTTGGTAACTTTGGAAATTTTATTACCAAAGTGAGAACTCACGCTCAAGTAAACAAAAAAAAACAGTCACTGGACATAGTCCTAGTTCTGAGTGTGCACCCTTATTCCTTTACTAATTATCTAGCTCTATCTAGGATAGAAGTTAAGCCTGGACAAAACTCTAGCTAATTTAGGCTTCTTGGAAGCACAGTAATATACATCTTTGATTATCAATCTCACAATTATAGACAACGTTCGTTTCTTTCCTTGAAATATGACTTGGTTCCGCTCTTGCCACACTTGAAATATACATCCAGCTAAGGCATTCGATAAATAATAGAGTGAGCTCCATTTGTTCCAGAATGACGTTCCATCCATACACGCTCCATTGTCCGGTCCTAACTAGGTCTTATAATTCGCAACCATTTTAGTAGTTGTCCCCATATATAAGCTGCTATTGAACAATGAAAGAATAGATGCCTAAGAGTTTCATCAGCCCCTTCACACAATTTACATTGTCGTTCCCCATCGAGTCCCCATTTAATCAACCTATCTTTCATGTATACTTTTCCATTAGCTACCAAGTACACCATAAACACCCATTTTGGAGGGGCTGGATTACTACACACAAACCTCCTCCAGCTCACTCTAGGCAAAGCACCCATAAACTTTAAGTATATATGGCATATTGAGAATTTTCCTACTTTCATTTCTTTGGATACATTCATTCTAGTATCTTCCATATAGGTGGCAGCTTTGAGGATTTTCCTAACCAGCCACGATGCTTGGTTAGCTAGTGCAGCACCTACTGTTTCTCCCTTTATGTAGTATAAATGGACCCATCGAACCCATGATTTATCTTTTTTGTTACACAGGTTCCATAACAACTTACATAATGCAGCTCTATTACACATACCTATATTTAGGAGATTCAATCCTCCGGCACTCATGGGCATACACATTCTATCCCAAGTTATTAACGCATTCTTGGATAAATTCATGGATCTTGTCCACAAAAATGTTCGGCAAATCCTTTCTACTTGTTCCACCACTTTCATTGGCAATTGGAATATCTGGGACCAGTATATTTGTACAGTTAGTAGATCATTCTTCAACAATTGTACTCTTCCTGCATATGAAAGCAACTTTGCTATCTAGGATGTCACTTTGCTCAACACTCGTTCTTATAGTGGTTGACATTGGACCAAGGATATCCTTTTAGTACTTAGTGGCACCCCTAAGTACCTAAAGGGTAACTCTCTTTTTTCCATACCAAGGAGCTTTAGGATTTTCTTCTGTATTTCTGGTTTCACCCCTCCAAAAGAGTTGGATGATTTTTGTAAATTTGCTTGTAGTCCAGACGTACTTGAAAACTGCTGTAATTTGGCAAATTATCTCTGAACTGAGACAAGGTCTCCCCTGCTAAATAAGAGGAGATCATCTCTGAAGCCAAGTTGCACTATTTGTAGCTTTCCATACCTTGGATGATACTTATAGAGCTTATCTTGCTTCAACTACTTCATAAGACGACATAAATATTCCATTGCTAGAAAATAATAGGTAAGGTGATATTGGGTCACCTTGCCTTAGTCCTTTCTTGGCTGAGAATGGTTTAGTTGGCTGTCCATTTATTAAGATTATGTAGGTCACAGAGGTCATACAATACATGATCCATCCTATGATGACTTCAGGAAAATCAAGACTTACAAGGACCTGCTTCATAAAATCCCACTCTATCGAATCTTATGCCTTCATCATGTCAACTTTCAACATACATCATGGTAATATATTCTTCCTCCCATAACCCTTCACTATCTCATGACTCAACACTATATTGTCAGATGTGAGTCTTCTGGGCACAAAGGCAGTTTGTGGGGGATCAATTAGCACTTCCATCACTGGTTGAAGCCTTGATGTGAGAACTTTCGATATGATTTTGGATACCACTATGCAACATGATATAGGGAGAAACTCTTTAAATGTGGAAGGATGTTTGACCTTTGGAATCACAGTAACAATGGCATAATTAACCGGCGGATGCATTGTATTTTGGTGAAAGAATTCAAGTATTGCATCTATGACATCCTCTCCAATGATAGACCATGTCTTTTTATGAAACAACGCATTGAATCCATCTATTCCTGGGGCCTTGTGGTAATCTATGGACATCACAACATCTAGTATTTCTTTGCTAGTGAGAGGCCTAATAAGGGAACGTTGATGTTGTTTGTTGAGGACAACTACACTTCGCATGATCGTCTCATCAATACTTGGCAAATTTCTAATTAAAGAGCCCAATAACTTGTTGTAGAACCCCCAATATCTCCTTTTTCGCATCCCCTTCGTTGTCCACAATATTTCCATCCTCTGTAACCAAGCTTCTAATCATGTTCTGGGTTGTTCTATTCTATTCTTCATGTAGGCAAAGAAGTATTTTGAATTTAAATCTCCTATTTTCAGCCAGGTGATCCTAGATTTTTTTCGCAAAATACTCTCCTATACTGAATGCCACTTCTCCAATTGTTGTTTCACTCTTGTTTCTTCATCAAATAGGGATACTGGACAGCCAGGTTGTCTCATCTTTGCTTGTAGTTGGGCCAATTTTGATTTGAAGCTTTGGATCTTGATCTCATAGTGACAATATTCTTTCTTGTTCAACTCTTTGAGAGCAACTTGAACATTTTTCAGCTTCTGCCAAAGTTATTCATCGTCTTAGTCTAGTCATAGACTAGAGATTGCCATAGAATCTCTATTTGGAGTTTATTTTCTTAGAAAACTATCTGGCGTCGCCTCGGATGGTTCTAGCTTCTTGTTGACCAATATAGTAGACTTGGGTCTGATAGTACAAATATCCAGCTCAATAGCAACTCTGCCCTTGTTAGATTTTCATCCATAATCTCCCCGTGTTGCGGCCCCGGTGTTATTCGATTGTGACTTTGGGCCTTGTTGGGTTGGATTAGGACTTGGGTTTTGAGCTGGAGTGAGTCTTTTCACAATTCCGAGGGTGGGTTTCGATCCACGGTATACTCTAATGATTATAGACATTTGGGTAAGTAATTGTTTAGAATATACTACGCATGGTCCAAGGTCTAGACACATTTCTGCTAGCCACGGTTTGAGGTCTGGGTGCATTACTTCTAGTCGGTTTTGAGTCTTGATGGTGTGGTTCTATTGAGATCGTTGGGGTGCCTTACCCGCGATTAGAGGTTTGGGTTTCAGTCTATCTAGTTTTGAAATATATCTAATCTTAGTTAGAAATAGTTTTAGCTCTTCTATGAACTCATCGGGCTTATGAGGGTTCATTTGAGTTATTTGCATTTCAATTGTGCACTAGTGTACCTTCTATGCTTAAGGGAGTCCAGTTAGGTTATAGTTAGTTTCTTTGTAGCCAAAAATGAAAATTTTTCCTTTTCCAAAATCTGAGGTGTTAAACCGATCTAGATCGCCGACTTGATGCCCATATTTGCCAAAAGATTGCTAGTTGAAAGGCTAAGGGTCTTTTGACCATTTAAATGCCAACCTTTGATATTTTTCAAACTTTTCTTCTTCCTAGAATTCATATAAACATTCATGAGTAGTTTTCTTTTAATTTTATCATAATTTTGCAACCATGATCTGACTTTTGTGTGAATTCAATTGTGCCGCATCCTATTTCTCCTTATGTCTCGTATTTGTCAATTAGAGGTTGATTTTCTTGATTACTTTCTCCTTTTTTGCTAATATTAGTATGATCATGAGTACAAATTGATGTCAGGCTTGTAATTGTATTAATTCTTGCTTTGAATGAAAGATTGAGATCAGAATTTGGTGTTCAATGATTGCCCTCTAATTTTAGTTTCAGTTTATTCATGTTGGGCTTAATTATTGTGGCTGTAGGGTTAATTTTGTTTAAATTGATTGATGAATATTGATGGGACTTGCTTGATCGTTGTGTGGGTGAAGTCTGAGTAGCTCAGATTTGAAAAAACGATTTGATTTGACTCAATGATAGATTGGGTGACGTCATTCTTAAGGGAAAATCATCATTTTTCGTTGAGTCTTGATTAGTTTGTGGGGAATTCGAAGTACTCGGGGTGTCTTAGATATTGTGTGTTGGCTATAATTGTTGTTAATTGTGCTTAATCTGATTATAGTTGAAATCTTAGGATAAAATTATGAAATTTAGGTTGGGAACTGGGAATTGTTTGTTCGGTGAGCTCCATTGAGCTCGCCAAGATGTTCGGCGTATTGCCATTGAGTCCCCCAGCTCTTTTGTGTGGAATCTTGCTAGTCGCCCCAGTTATTTTTGGTGAGCTACTTGTAGTTTGATGAATGACTTCTGCAACTCACCGATCTGGACGTTTGCTTACTTTTCTTTCTTGAAATTCTGCCAGTTGCATTTGAATATTTTTGTGAGCTACTTGTAGTTCACCTAATGTCTTCGACGACTTGCAGAACAGGAAATTAGCTCGCCCTTGGTGCCTTGAATTTCTGCAGGTCTCCTACCTTTTACTTTCCATCCCTTGTTGTCACGATACCGCCAAATTTAAAACTGTTGATGCGGAAATAAACCATCTCTGATGTTTTCACTAATTGAATTCTTATCTATCCCTGTGACTTAATAAGGGAGACCTCACAACTTTCCCTACAAATTGTTACATTATTTTGCCAGTTTAGTGCTCCTGCACACAAGAATTGTAGGAGTAGCACATAAGAATCTTTTCTGGAAGAGTTAAATTTATAGGGCAAGAATTGCAGTATATGAAAAGTCACTTTGAAAGGTCAAATACTATTAAAATAAATATTAAAAAAAGATAAAGCATGAACATAAACTTTGTAAGATACATGTATCTACTTTATTTTCTCGTCTTCAAGGAGTAATTGCCTGTTTGTTTTCTTTTTCTATTTAAATAGAGTTAAGGTATAAAATAAATATGTTTATCATGAACAGTCACTTTGAAATAAGTTTATTGTATCATATTAGTGATATGATAATAGATATTTTTATTATATTTTAATTTGATGTTGGGACAAAATGGTTATCCAACTTTAAAAATAGGAGCTTCCCACTTTTAATAATATATGATATGATGTGATGATATATAAGCAATATATTTTAACAAATGTAGTTTACAAGGGAACAACTTAACGTTCAAGACTATACATATAAAACACGAGACACTGACTCATTTATTTTTTTAATCCATACTTTTTGTAGAATATCTTATAGGCCAAGAGGCCTTTTAATCGGTAGGGATGACACTATTTTGCTTTTTCATTCAATTTAAGTATAAATGCAACTAAGACAATACCGATTTGTTTCTTTATTTTATTCAATTCATTATTGTTCATTAATTCTCTTACAATGAATGACTTAAATTATGTGATGGTGACTTTGATTCCATCCAAATCTCATTTCAGCATTCAATGATTTTTTTTCTTATTTGTCCTTGTGTTCACCTATATATTAATGGTTCAATTATTAAATTGTCACTACTTTATTGAAGATGTTAATGTCACACCCCGAGTCTACATCCTAGGCGTGTTCAGCACTCAAAACCATTGTTGGTCCAAATTGAATCCTAGGTCTGGCTGACTACTTAGCAGAAGACTAAACACATACATGCAAAAACATTAATAAGGAGCATTTAAAAACACTTACCTAAATATCATGCATTTTTTGAAAATACAGAATATAACTTGATTGAAAGCAAATCATTCAATATAATAAAACAAGTAAAGCTTTACATCTGAATAAGGTAATGCATATCAATTTCTAAAATAGTACTCTACTTTTCCTGGGGAGTTTCTTTAACTGAAAACCATCACTATGAGCCTCGTGATAATATACCGTCTAGCTCACGTTGCCAGGGCCATCCTATACCTTGATGGGGTATAGGATAACAAAACATAACTTATGGATCCATCTAGAAATCCCTCAATGAGGCAGGGTGAGAAGTCACTCGAACCAACGGCACTATCCTATCAACACTGGCAGCACAGGTTATGGGGTTTGAGTTATCTAAACTTGCAACCTAATCGGTTCTCAATACTACTCCCAAAACATGCAATAATACTCATACTAATACTTATATTGATTTAGTACTCAAAAGGCCCTCTCTAGGGAAAACTGTTTTTTACTTACTAACTGAAACTTCTTTTGAAACTATTTATGCTCTTCTTGAATTAGCAATAATTTTCTCAATGCAAAATGGTGCATTTGGAACCATTATTATTCCCTTAAAAACTCTTCTCTACAAATAATTTAAAATACTTGAACTTACTCTAATTCAAAAGTCAATGCATGAAAATAATTATGCAAAAGCTTTCAATATTTCTCAACTAAATAGAGTTCATGTGATAAAATAAGCATGAATAACAATTCAAGAACCAAAATACATGAAGTACTATAATCTGAATGATAAGAATCACATTTTAATGACAAGGAATAAAGGTCAATTCAAAGTTCATGAAAACTTGGGTAAAAACACTAGGTTTAACTCTTATGGACTGAATTTTAGGTGTAGGGTGTGAGGACGAACTTAGTCCATTAGTATGAGTAGCCTTACAAACCTTAGTGGTGCATCTTGAAAAAAAATCTCTGAAGATGATCCCTTACCTTGGTGATTCTTGAAGTTCTTGAGCATAGGAATTTACTAGTGAATGAGAGGGGTTAAGTATCAAAAAAATAATTTCATACACGTTTAGGGCTATTTAGATAACTCCATTTTTATGACAAAAATACCCTTAAAATGAAATAATAAAATCTGGAAGTCGAAATCTTTTATTGCAACGGACAGTGAGGTTCGTTTTCACTCCGTGTCGCGAAGCCATTGCGGAGCTTCTGCCAGGTTAAAGCGTCTCTAGTAAATCAGTCATAACTTTTTAGTTCACTCGATTAAATGCAAACTTGGTGGCGTTGGAAAGAAGACTCATAGATCTTTAATTTTATAGGTTATGCGTCACCTAACTCTTCATATTCTAATACATATAGTCATTTGAAGTTGACCACTAGATGGACTCATGCGAAAACGTAGCCGATAGAAATGCTTTCAACTTGACTTGGTGTTAGAAGTCCCTTATGACCCTAAATCACTTCCGATACCCTTTCTATACTTGGTAAAGGACCTTAAAATACATGATCAAGTTGGACATTACCCGGTTCAAGCTCATATACTTACGACAAACGATTTAGATTCTAAGAGTAGAGTTGCGAGGTGTTACAATTAACTCCTATCTGTAATTTTTTTGGTTTCCTTTTCCTTTTCTCTTTCTCAGTTCTAATAAATCTCGGACGACTATTAACAAAATTTACAAAAGCTTAGGTTTTTCTATTCTCCATTTTTTATTTCTTTATTTATCTCTCAATTACATTAGTCTAAATACAATATATAATTTGCAAGTCCTCACATCTCACACAAACACAAACAAAAGGGTACATAAACATATTTTTGGTTGCTCTTGGTAGAAAATGTTTATTCTCACTTTTTTGCCTCTTTGAATTTGTGGTAAAATTGAGTTTTTTCTTATGTTCAATTCTAGATGTTGATTTGTTGGCCACATATATCAGTGTTGGTGTCCGTATTTTCATAGTTTTGTATGAATATGTACTCAATCTAGTTAAATTTGATTTAAGCAAAGCAAAACAATGATTGAATAAAAGATTTTCCCTTTTTTGATTCATAAGTCATAATTCATCAACGAATTAAAAAAGAGGAAATCATTTTTTCCAATCACCGTTATATTTTTCTTAAATCAAATTTAATTAGTTTGAGTATATATTCACACACAACAATGAAACACGGACACTATAATGTTGATACATGTGGCCAACAAATCAAAATCTAGAAATGAACATAAGAAATGAATCAATTTTACGACAAAGTCAAGAAGGAAAAAAATGAGAACAAATATTTTTTGTGCCAAGAGAAATCAAATATACATTTGTGTACCCTTTTGTGTGTGTTTGTATGAGATGTGAGCACTTGCAATAATTTCCTATATTTAGATGAATATAATTGAGAGATAAATAATGAAATAAAAGTAAATAGAGAACAGAAAAAACAAAGTTTTTGTCAATTTTGCTACTAGTCATCCAAAATTTATTAGAAATAGAAAAAAGACAAGGACAAAGAAACGAATAAAAAATTGCATATCTAAGTTAACATATCTAATAAACCAATGACAATATGCTAATCGAACCATAAATATATATGTGAACACAAGAGAAAACAAGGAAAAAATTATTAAATGCCAAAATGTGATTCGGATAGAATAAAACTCACTATTACATAATCTAAGTCCTTCATTGTCAGAATATTAACAAACAATAATGGATTGAATAAAATAAAGAAGCAAATGAATATTATCTTAGTTTTGTTTATGTGTCTCCTCTTGGTCAATGTGTCATTCGATCTCTTAATACTTACACTGAATGAATTTCATAACATTCTTATTCTAGTTCACAAGTGTCTATAATTTCTAGACTATGTCAAAATGAATTCAAATAGTTCCAATCCATATTTGAACAATCAAATCCACTACCTAAGTCAATAAATATTGACCGTTCCTAGACTTTGACCAAATAAATTTAAATTAATTTCACAAAGTTGATCAAATTTTATGTATATCACATTTGAACGATCACATTCACTACAAATTTTAAGTAGGATGTAAATTAAGATAGTAATAATTTTTTTTATAAAAGACATTTGTAGTTATTTTGCTCTAAAATTAATTTTTTTAAATTTTCAATTTTGGGATGTGGGAGACTTCATGTCACCTCTCTATAAACTTGTGTAAATATATGAATTAATAAATGTGTGACACACTTAAAACTATATATATAAATAGTTTATTTAAAACAATCAATCTGAAGCCTTAGCAACATTATATGATCATCAATGGTAACAGAAGTAACTTTATGCTTAGAAGTTTGAGAAGGTACAATATAGTTCATTATACATCACTATAATGAACTAGTTGATAAAACAACATCGAGTTTTGATATACAAAGTGATTATACATCATTATAAAGGATTGTCTAAAGATGTAAATGATATTAAGTATGAAAATGTTCATATATTTTGAAGCATGGGATCATTTTCAAACGGAATAGCATTTATATTTCAGCAACCAAACTTTTAAATTTTGTATCAAATGTAGATTAGGTGTAGTAATGAGCTACAGATAAGAGGAATGGGTAAGTCTTAGGCCGAAACAAAATGAACACATAAAACATTCCTAGATGTCAAGTTGAACATGGACATTTAAGGGGGAAAAGGCAAATATAAAAATACAAGAGTTTATTGACAAAATAATTAAGCCACAAGTGTAGTGATAAGTTACAAATAAGAGGAATAGGTAGTTTCAAAGTACCTCTGCTTAGAATCTTGTCAAGCCTCCTCTCTTCATTGGTAGTCTGATTTAGATATGCAGTAGCTCCTTCCGGACTTAGGGACATAGTATTCTAGAAGACCTTGGACAAAAGAGGATATTCATGATAGAGGTAAATTATAAGGATCAACAATTAGGCAGAATAATACAATGTTAAAAATGGTAGCTTCAAGTGATAGAAAAATAGTACTTTATGGAGAACAGAAATTACCTTGAGGCATGTTAAGGAAACTATCCTTAAGGATATAATCAGGTGTATCCCCAAAAATTCAACAAACTTTTTCAATGATTAACTTGAAGCAGAAATAATAAACATGAAGAAAGAAAACCCAGATTGGGGAAAGAAGAAAGTAGATAGATAAAGTTGTTTAATTTATGTTCACCAATGTGATGTATATATAGGTGTTTCTACAACAGCTAGCTAACGATTAGTTTGACTCCATTAAATGTAATAAAATATTTTACTAAATAATAAATTGTAATGACCTAGTCGGTCATTTTTGGTATTTTGTGAAATTTACCATTTGCCCCTCCTGATATTGATCCCTGAGCTATTTCTTGATTGAATTTTGGAAGTTGGTTCTAAACTTTGAGTAGAAGTTAAGTTTTTGCAAAATTTGAGTTTGAAAGGCTTAAGTTGCTTAAAAAGTGATTTTTGGAGTCTTTTGGAGTTTCGAGTGTCGGAAGGAAATTCTGTCGATTCCATTAGTTCCGAATATGGAACGTGATCGATGAGATTTATCTGTTTCTGATTTCAAGTCTTTTGAGGATTTGAGATCCTAAGTTGTGAAATTGTGGATTTTAGCCTTTGGGTTGACTTTGGTCAACATTTGGTGTTTGGATGCTCGAATCAAAATTTCCAAGAGTTTTGTTGGTTTCGAGAGATGATTTTAGGCCTAGGTAAGGTCTTGATTGATTTTTGAGAAGTCCCGAGTTTGTTTTAGTCTTTTTAGGCGGGAGTTAGTTTCTTGTGGTTTTGGATGTGGGGTCAAGGAGACCTCAAATTCATATTTTGACCATTTCAGTGAGTCTGGAATATCTAGTTTAATTTATTTGCATATTTCGTTTGTGTGTATGAGATTTCGAATGAATCTTGAGGATCGATTTGATGTTTTGAGAGTTGGCTGATTTTCTGGTTCTGGTGCATGACCATTTTGGTCATCTCGATCGCATAGCTTTGATCTAAGGTGCATCGCAATCGTGTGGAAGTCTATCATGATTGCGATAGTCAAGTTTAATGATTTGACCCATTTAACCTATTTCGATCGCGAAGCCATGGTCATCGCGATCATGATGTGCATTTTGTGCCTAGACAAAATGTTTTCCTAAAATTGTGGTTTCAATTCCATTTAACTGTTTTTGAGTTTTGAGAGCTTTAAGGTGGCGATTTGGATCAGTTTTTCGAGGGAAATCATTTGGGTTACAATTCTTAACTCTAAATCTTCAATTACCGATTATTATTTATGGATCTATGTGCTCAAATCAAGCTTTTGAAATGAGAAATTTGAGTTATCTTCAAGAACTCAAGGATTTAATAAAATAGTGATTTTAATCCCTTTTTTCGAAATGGTTTTCACTAATGAGTTCCTAAAACCTTGAGTAATAATTTCAAGTATTTTTTTTCGGATTCAAACCTCCATTTTTTATATTGGGTTTGAGTTGCTTGACCCATTTCTTTACATAATTGATGTGGTAAGTGTTGTTTCCGATGGGTGATTATGAATTCTTGATTATTTTAGATTGTTTGGCTTTGGAAGTGATTCAAAAAGGGAAGACTCAACTTTTGGTGTGATTGTTCATTCATTTGAGGCAAGTGGCTTCCTAAACCTTGTATTCTTGTTGAATTCGTATGCTTCCTTCGTTGATTGTGTGTTGGGAGTAATGGGGATGAGGTGAAGGGTTTAAATTGTCCACTTGTGATATCCAAATGCATAATAAGAGGTTATATTAAAAAAGGCTATGTGTTGATCGTGATGATGTGAATTGCCTAATTGTAACCCTTATTGATTGCTTGATGAAATGCTTGAAAGTATGAATGTGGACTTGAATTGTGTAAATTATTGTCTCATCTACTTGGTGTGATATTTCTTGTGTGTGCATTGATCGTTGAACACTGTGTTGAGACATGTGATAGCTTGTGTTGCCGAGGTCATTTTCGACGAGTGATTGGTATATGCCGAGATCATTTCTGGCTAGTGATTGACATAAGCCGAGGTCATTTATTGGCTAGTGATTGGTATATGCCGAGGTCATTTCTAGCTAGTGATTAATATGAACCGAAGTCATTTTCGGCTAGTGATTGATATGAGTAGAGGTTATTTCCGGCTCGTGGATGATATGTATCGAGGTCATTTCTGACAAGTGTTTTGATGCTGAGGTCAGTTCCAGCTAGTGTTGTAATTGATAAATTTGATGCTTATGACTGACTTGTGAAATGTGAATGACATGGGTGATATTAGTTAATGAACTACTTGTTACTTGAGATTGACTTAATGATTCTGGTTGATGTTCGAATTGTGACTGTTGGACTGTGAATATTGGGCCTGTGAGCCGTGTATTGTAGAATTGCTAGGTTGGTGTCAAGATCAAAATAATACCCTAGGCTTTACATGGCGTATAGGACCACGAGAGGCCCCACACAAGCCACCTAGCATACATCATACAAGATAATAGAAATTAAAGAGTTCAAAATAAAGCATTTCATACAAACAAGTTTGACAAAAGTGGAAGTCTAACATAAGTCTCAAAGCCATCTAATACATCATAAGGAAAGTGATTGGGACGTAACTCATACATCATGTACAAAGTTCAAAATGAAAAGACAGAAAGCTATAAAAGTGACATCGTCCTCAAAGTATGAGGACTCACCAAGTCTTCAAATGTCTAATGCAATCAACTAGCCACGAACGGAAGACGTAGAATCGTCGAGCCCTACGTTATTGAAACAATGTACGCACAAATATGCAGTGCTACATGGAACGTACTAAGTATGACAGGAATGCAATAAAACATGAGATATGATCATAAGGGGACATAATCGAAAACATGAAATGTATGACCAAGTTAAAACATAGTAAAATCGTTTAAGATTCATAAATCATGAACATGGTCAATACATCTTTAAATCATAAAGGAAGCTTCATTAAACATTGTGATTATGTTAGTTCATTTTGTGGGAAGTTTACCATTAACCAACATAGACCATGTGAACTATAACATGGAATTCAGTGTCTATCCCACACCGAAAAGAGATTGTCTTACTTGCGAAGGTAAGGACCATAAACTTGAGCTAAAATGGATCCACTAGCTAATTTCTATCTAAGAAAATCATCCTATGGTGGCACATAGTTTATGGGACATCGGTAATCGCTGCTAGTCCACTCGGTGCTAAGCATAAATCACAAGGAATAGTCATTAATCGTATTCATCTTATTATCCATTGAAAGGCACAATTTAGTAGCCAATCCAAGTTAGAGTTCATTAGAATAGCTCCTTAGACCATGAGTGAAAAAACCTTTCATCATCCATGATCTTTTCATAATAGCTTTATAAGGCCCATAGCCATTAAATTCATACTAAAAATTCTCTACTACTAATGGAAATAGTTTTAAAAGTGTGATCTATAATCATGGATAGAATATCCGGATACGATACTAATTAAGACCTAATTTAGGAAAATAGCCCAAAAGCATTGAGGGAAAATCTAGATGTCATTCATGTCATGTGGCCAAACTTCATAGAATATATAGATACCTTCGTCTATAAGCTTACTTGAGTCATAATCATTACTTTCATAAAATCATGCATAATTTTGTAAAACATATTCATAAATTCAAGCTTCTTCATAAATTTATGTAAATTAGGGTTCATAGTCAAAAATTCATAGATCAATGCATGGGTTCACATGGAATTAGTTGAAAAGCATGTAATTAAGTCTAAATCATCAAAATAAGATCAAAGTCAATCAATTGAATCCATAGAAATAGAACCCATGAAGAATTGAATGAAAATCTAATCAATTTTGGGAAATTGAATTGGAGAATCGGAGAAACCTTGGGGACTCAATGGGTTAATGGAACCTATTGATGAAATTCCTACATACCTTGTTGAAGCCCTAAGCAATGATGAGGAAAGGAGACTTGAACTTGGAGAACCTTAGCTTCTTCTTCCTTGATCTCGAGAGAAGATTTTTTTGGAGAGTACCTTGGATCAAATTTAGGAATTTGATTGAATGAATAAGTTAGGGAAAATTCTAAAGGTGAAGAGCATTTATAGGGATTAGATTTTGGGGTAAAACTATGTAGTTTAGGTATTAAATGAATAGGAAAAGACCCAATTACCCTTAAGAAATTAACTGCCAGCCCGACCTATGGTTGGACCTACGGTATGTAGGTCCTACTACGGACCATCCTCGTGTACCGTAGGTAGGTTCAGAAACTTTGATTTGGACAAACCAATGATGGGAACCATGAACGGTTGGTAGGTCTACCTACGGTTCGTACATCGCTACCGTAGGTCCTACCTTTTCTCTCAAAATTTCACTTTATTTCCCCACTACCTACAGATGCCATCTACGGTGGGTAGGTACTTCTACCAATCGTAGGTGCGTCCTGCAACTTTAAATTTTTATTTTTCCTTCTTTTCTAAGTTCAAGGTATTACAATATCTCCCCCTTAGGGAACATTCGTCCTCGAATGGAATTCAAGACATCATATGGAGGGTAGGAACAAACTCTAATAGCCCAACATGAATGCAACTCATCAAATTGCATAATACCAAGGAGGAACATCAACTCCAAGCTTAAACATATTCAAAACATCAATTCAAAAGGTATCCACGCAAGTCAAACTCAAATGCACATAATCATGAAGAAATCATTCATAGCTAAATCAAAATCTCAAAAGCAAGTTTTTCATGAGCATGCATGCATGAGGAAATATGAGAATGAATAAGAGCATAAGGAAGAGTGAACATGAGGGGCTAATGCCTCAAGCTAGACCCGAAGATAATGGTAAGAGATAGGGATATTAAGACATCACTTTGACTCCGGCCTTTTCCATACCAAACAATAGCAAAGAACCCTCCCAAAAATTTAAATAGTTCCACACACATACTAACCATGTAGCACACTATCTCCCCCTTGGGAGCAAACCTCACTAGTCTTTTCGTATCCATCTCCCTTAAGCCAAGCATAGCACCAAAGTCTTAACAATTATGGAACCATTGATACAAGTAAACACTTAAGGAATTTCCACAAAGATTTCAAGGTCGACTTCAAACAAAATAACCATACATGGAGTCTTACCATAGCGAACAAAACACCTAACATCAAGAAAAGCATAACCACAAGCTACAAGATCATAACGTACCAATTTCCACATCCAGAGAACCCTTGTGACCTTGTTGAGTCCGTAGTGCATAGAACCTATCTTGCCTTGGAGTACCCAAACCGAAACCACTATGTTGAACTTGCCTACCATCCCGTCCCTTAGTATTAAGCAATGTGTAATCTCTCATCTTGTGACCACTCTTTCCACGTCCAAAGCATGCATTTGAACCGACAAGAGACTCACCCCTATGTCTTCTTCCACACTCCCGACACTTGGGCACCATTTGCTCACTAGAACCATTTCCTTGATAATTGTTACCTCTACCAGACCTTGTGTGTGAGAAATCACCATTATCCATTCTTTCCCTCTTTTAATCCCTAGCCTTCTCCTTAAGTTTTTATTCTTTGATTTGTTGGGCATGAACCATCAAATGGGAGACATCCATATCCTTAACAAGCATGGCAGTTAGGCATTCTTAGACCACTAAGTCGGAAGCACTCAACACAAACTTACTCATCCTTGCCCTTGGATCGGCAACCATAGTTGGAGCATACTTAGCCAATTTAGTGAACTTCAAAGCATATTTTTGAAACTCATATTCACTTGACGAAGGCTGATAAATTCAAGTACCTTTGCCTCCCTCATCTCAAGGGAAAAGAACCTATCAAGAAAAGCAACCTTAAATTTCTCCGAGTCAAGAGGACCCGCATCAATCACCCTCTCACTTTTCCATTGTTCAAACGAAACTTGAGCAACACCTTGAGTCGGTAAGTGGCCAATTCCGCCTTTTCTACCGAAGTGATACCCATGATCCCTACTATCTTGTAAACCTCATCAATAAACTCTTGAGGATCTTCCTCAAATTAAGACCCATGAAATTCTGGAGGGTTCATCCTAGTAAAGTCCCTCACCCTTGTTGCCGTCGTATCCACCCTTGGGTTCATGGGAGCCACAATCTCCCTATTTACTTGAGCCGTCATAGCTTGGACCAATGCATGAAATGCAGCTCAAAACTCATCATTATTCACTTGCTCATCCAAAGGGTTGATCGGTACTTAAGGAACCTCTTGTCTCACATTTTTATGAACATTCCATCTCACGAGATTCCTACATGGAGGCATATTCTAAAAAGCATAAATAGGGGTTAGGAGAGGAGGACCATTATAGAGATAAACTCTATGGTACGACTTTAGAGTAATGAAAGAAGTGGATTTTCCTCAACATCGTAAAGCCTCCTATTCATAAATGTGGTGTGCTTCACACTCATGAACAAGACTATACTTGACGTGGCCTATGAGACATCCTAGGACCTTTCTAAATCTTGTGCTCTGATACCAAGTTTGTCACAACCCAAAGTATACCCTAGGCGTGACATGACGTGTAGGACCCAGAGAGGCTCCACACAAGCCACTTAGCATACATCTTACAAGATAATAGAATTTAAAGAGTTTAAAAGAAAATATTTCATACAAACGTGTTTGACAAAAGTGGAAGTCTAACATAAGTCTCAAAGTCATCTAATACATCATAAGGAAATTGATTGTGACGTAACCCATACATCACTTACAAAGTTTGAAACAAAAAGATAGAAAGCTATAAAAGTGACATTGTCCTCGAAGTATGAGGACTCACCAAGTCATCAAATCTCTAATGCAGTCAACTAGCCACGAACGGAAGGAGTAGAATTGTGAAGCCCTACATTAGTGAAACAATGTAGGCACAAGTATGCAGTAGTAAATGGAATGTACTAAGTATGAGGGGAATGCAGTAAAACATGAGACATGATCAGAAGGGGACATAATCGAAAATATGAAATGCATAACCAATTTAAAACATAGTAAAATCATTTAAGAAGATTCATAAATCATGAACATGGTCAATGCATCTTTAAATCATAAAGGAAGCTTCATAAAACATTGTAATTATCTTAGTTCATTTTTTGGAAATTTTACATTTGACCGACATAGATCATGTGAACTATAACATGGAATCCAGTGTCTATCCCACACCAAAAAGAGATTGTCCTACTTGCCAAGGTAAGGACCATAAACTTGAGCTAAAGTGGATCCACTAGCTAATGTATATCTAAGACAATCATCCTATGGTGGAACATAGATTATAAGACATGGGTAATCACTGCTAGTCCACTTGGTGCTAAGCATAAATCCCATGGAATAGTCATTAATCATATTCATCTTATTATCCATTGAAAGGCACAATTTAGTAGCCAATCCAAGTTAGAGTTCATTAGAATAGCTCATTAGACCATGCGTGAGAAAACCTTTCACCATCCATGATCTTTTCATAATAGCTTTATAAGGCCCATAGACATTAACTTTGAACTAAAAATGCCCTACTACAAATGGAAATAGTTTTAAAAGCATGATCTATAATCATGGATAGCATATCCGGATACCATACTAATTAAGACCTAATTTAGGAAAATAGCCCAAAAGCATTGAGGGGCAATCTAGATCTCATTTATGTCATGTGGCTAAGCTTTATAGAACATATAGATACATTCATTTATAAGCTTACATAAGTCATAATCATTACTTTCATAAAAATATGCATAATTTCATAAAACATATTCATAAATTCAAGCTTCTTCATAAATTCAGGTAAATTAGGGTTCATAGTCAAAATACATAGATCAATGCATGGGTTCACATGGAATTAGTTGAAAAGCATGTAATTAGGTATTAGGTCTAAATCATCAAAATAAGATCAAAGTCAATCAATTGAATCCATACAAATAGAACCCATGAAGAATTGAATGGAAACCTAATCAATTTTGGGAAATTGAATTGGAGAATTGGAGAAAGCTTGGGGACTCAATGGGTGAATGGAACACATTGATGAACACCCTACATAACTTGGTTGAAGCCCTTAGCAATGATGAAGAAAGGAGATTGTAACTTTGAGAACCCTAGCTTCTTCTTCCTTGATCTAGAGAGAAGATATTTTTTTGAGAGAACCTCAGATCAAATATAGGAATTTGATTGAGTGAATAAGTTGGGGGAAATTCTAAGGGTGAAGGGTATTTATAGGGTTTAGATTTAGGGGTAAAACGATGAAGTTTAGGTATTCAAAGCATAGGAAAAGACCCAATTACCCATAAGAAATTAACTGCCCGCCCAACCTTCGGTCCGTAGATCTTACTACGGACCGTCTTGGTCAACCGTAGATTGGTTCAAAAACTTTTATCTGGACCAACCAATGATGGAACACAAGTACGGTTGGTAGGTCTACCTACGGTCCGTACATGGCTACCGTAGGTCCTAACTTTTCTCCTAAAATTTCACTTTATTTCTCCACTACCTATGGATGCCATCTACAGTCGGTAGGTACTTCTACCAACCATAGGTACTGCCTGCAACTTCAAATTTTTCTTTTTCCTTCTTTTCCAAGTCCGAGGTGTTATAGTTGGACTGATTGATGTGTAGATTATAGTTTGAGGAGGTTCGGTTGGAGTGTAAGGGATATTTGATTTCTAGCTAGTTGCTTCGTTTAGTGGGTGGCTTGCTGGGTACCGAGTTGTTGGTACTCACCCCTTGCTTCTACATTTGTGAAGCTTTTGAGCCCGGACCTATGTGATCTTCTTCTTCTTCTCCTCTTCGAATTTTGAGACTTGTCAAGGACTGAAGAGGTAGCTGCTTGTCACTTCGGCGGGCCCTTTTCTTTCCTTTTCTTTAAGCTTTGTTTTATTTGACTAACAAAGACTGAGACTAGTATTTATCTTTCAATTTTGTATTTACATTTAAGGCTTGTACACGTGACAACCAGTTTTTGGGGTTATATTTAGAATGAATAAGTTTTCTGCCTTTGTCTTATTCTGCTTTACTATTTTTTTCTTTTCTTCTGTTTTCGTTGGATTGAGGCTGACTTGTCTTGGTGGGAAAAGACAAGTGCCATCATATTCATTTTTGGGCCGTGACATATATAGATGTAAAAAATATATTCCAAAAATAATGTTTTCCCAAACCAATGATGGACATTAACTACCTTTTGAGGTTACACTAATTTTTTCGACAAGAAGAAGATACTTTTGGTAGATACCCACAAAAGAAAATTGGAGCATACAAATGATTAAAAGTTTGGTACTCTACTTTTTTCCATAAGAAGGAACAAACTTACTATCAAAGAGGGTCACTAAGAAAATGATAAATTTCGCTCAAGCTAAACAAAGATTATATCAAAGAAAACAATTCCACATCTTATGGTCAGGCATCCATGTCACTGAGTTCCCTCACAACCCAGGTACAATAAAAAATCTAAGTTTAGCACCATAAAGGAAAGCAAGCCACCAATTCAACATATTGTGTATAAAATATTAATAAGAAGAGGATAATTTGTATGTTGACTTTCCAAAATATTGTCGCATCCATGCCATATCCTTCAAATTGCACTAGATTTTGAGATTCCAACACACATTCAATGGTATTATTTTGAAGAATTCGAGCAACATAGATAAAAAAACATAAAATTTTACCATTCTTGCGACATCTAAAGTCCAAACTCTTTACAACTACAAACTCATTAAGTGACATGGAGGAACCATAAGTTTTTCATGTTTGTAAATAATTTTATCAAACTCTTTCTTGTAAGAACAATGCAGCAACATAAAATGGATCTTATTAAAATTGGGAAACACGTTGACAATGGGACAATGACATTCAGATTACAACTACAAACTCAACACCTTGATACAATGATTTTCTAAGCAGATTTTTAAGTAGCATATGTTATCAAAATTTATCAAAAGCGCCGGTAGAAATCACAAGAAAAAGAATGTTCCTTTCAACAACGAAAAATATGATGTAATGACATTATAATTTGCAAATATTTTCAATCCCGAATATACATCTAAACTTATTATTTAGTTACTGCTAAAGAGAAAATAACTCTTAAACAAAACTTGTACTTTCTCAAGATAAGTGCTAGACTTTGCATGAAAAAACAAAAACTGAGAATTCGTAAAGTTAAGATCAGAGATTTCAAAATTGTGTGCAGCATACGGTGAATTTGAATAGGTTTTAGTATTAATACTTTCAATTTACACAATTGACAATTATATTCTGAAACGTTTCAACATTTAATAGGTTACATAGCAAAATGCTTTCATATAGAAAAAAGACTATTAACAGAAGAATAAGTTTTCTTTTATGTGTTGTATTGTACATAAACTTTGGGTCCATGCGGTCCAAGCTAAGTGGCATTGTACATAAAGGATCTTGGACTATAATATCTTCTCCACACCCTGAACCGTGATGCTAGGCACATAATACTAAGTAATTCAATACCAAGTTAAGCAAAATTTCAATTGACTATTGAAGCTATCAGTATGTTGATCATACTACTATAAAAGGTTTATATAATTGCACATAACGTGTAAATTCTGATAACAGTATGTGTAAAATAGATCAATATAAACAACACTTACATGTCAATTTTTAGCAAATTGGGGTCAATTCTCTACCAGGATATAAATATTTCTGAGCGGATAAAAGATTCCTAAAAACTTAATCTTACCTAATCGCATCCCTTACATAGATCTTTTCCTACCATTGTACATGGACTCAAGAGATCTTTCTTGAGAACTCCTTTCTAAGTTACTTTAGTCTACTCTTTTGTGTTTAACTTCTTCAATCAGCAACCTACTGACCGAAGCATACGGAGGTCAATGTTGAATAGGACTAAGAGCCTGTTTGAATTTGCTTATTTTAAATATTTTTTTTTAGAAAATAATATCTCTTAACAACTTTTGGAGTGCTTTACTAATTTTAAAAAGTGCTAATAAGCACTTAATTTTAACTTAAAATTATAAAAACAAGCCAAAATCCAATCCATACAGGTTCTAAGTCATCTCAAGCAACCTTCTCACGTTTCACCCTCTCTTCATGTTACTTGCATCTCTATCGAATGTGGTTATGTTTAATCCTATATAATTTTATATGAGTGTAAAAGTACAAGGAACATATTGTTATTCTCACCTTTACTGTGTACTATTGAATGAATAATAAGTGCTCCTATAGATAACAATCTGTGATGAAGTCTTAATATATAAGTTGATGCACGTGAATCAACAAAACCTGATCATTAGTACATTCTAACAACATTAGGTTTGTTCCAACATTCCATAGTTATTTTCAATTGAAACAAGAATATTGAAGTAGGATAAAAAGGTTTCAATCACAAACTAAATACTCGAGAACAACAACCAATTTTTTGTTATTCACTTCTTTAGCGGCATTAATAAAAAATATAACACTTAATTCCATAACTTGGTTTAACTCTCAAATTAATGATAATGTTCCAAATGTCTCAAATGGAAATATTCACTTTCTAAGTTTCCTTCTTCATTTTTTTCTATATCATGGCGAGGAATGTATGTATAGTGCACATGTACCAACTAATTAAAATGCACATGCACCCATGATTTTTCCATAAAATTAGGTATTTTATGTGTATATTTCTAGAATTGATCTAATATTATATGTTGTCTCTCACGTCTAAAAAAGGTTGAATAGTGCACTTAGTTCAGTGTTGAGTTATTTACCTAGAGTAATAGAGAACAATTCTTACTTATTGTTCTAAAAATACTAGTTCCATCTCTAATTACATATATAACTTAAATCTGACATGATTTTAGGATCATGGAACTTAATTATTTTCACAAAAAATAATATTACATTAATCAAGAAAACATACCTGGATCGATGATGTTGTCTGGAATTATGTGTACCAGAATGATTGAAATTTAGAAAAAAATAATTTCTCTTTTTGTAATGCACTCTTTCTCACACTATTTGATGAAAATAATCATGAATTGGAGTTGTGAGAGTACCAGCTTCATAAGACTATTTATATTTCAATTACACATGAAGTATATGTATATAGCTAAAATGAAATTATTCTTTTCTTGATATATAACAACGGAGTCATAATGAGCTATTTATAGAAGGAGGATGATTGTACAAACGCTACATAAGTGTGACACATGTTACACATGCAAACTACCTTCATCCAAGTGTGACAAGTGTCATTCATGCACTTTGCAATGTGTCAAGTGTTACCTCTTATGCATGATTTGACAAGTGGCAATCATGCAAAACCCATCTTTGCATGTGTGAGACATGTCATATAACATGACATGTGGCACACTGACTAATCATGCTAACGCGTATCACATTTCTCAATCATTTTATCATACGGGGGCACCTCTAAATGGTACTTAAAGTTTAATAAATTTATTGTATTCTTTGAACTTAAGGAAAAAACTATTGATCAGTGTGTATATTTAAATATCAGTGAGAGTAAGTTTATTATTTTAGTCTTGTATGTTGATGACATTTTTTGCTACTAATGATCTTAGTATGATGTATGATACAAAAAGTGTTTCTCTCTATCAACTTTAAAATAAAAGATATGGGAGAGGCATGAATCACTGGAGGTGTCCATGTACGATAAAGTGATTGAGAAACGTAATACGTATCAACATGATTGGTCAGCATGACACAAGTCACGTTGCATGACACACGATATACATGATGGACATATGTTGCACATGAAGATAGGGGTCTTGAATGGTTGTCACTTTCCAAAACATGCATAACGGATGTCACTTGACACATTGCAAAGTGCATGGATTCACTTGTCACACATGCATAAACATAGTTTGCAAGTGTGATATGTGTTACGTTGGCACAATCAGCCTCCTTCTTTAAATAACTCATTATGACTTCATTGTTCATCAAGAAAACAGTATTTTCAGTTATGTACATCTACTCTATGTGAAATTGGAGTATAAAATATGCTTAATTAACTAGTCCTCTCTCAACTCCAGTTGATGGTTATTCCCATCAAATAGCTTGATAAATAGTGCAGTGTGATAACTGCATGGATAGAATGAAAACTTTAGAGAAGCTTGATGGACACTAAATAAAGACAAACAATGTGTGAAAGGTCCATCAAACTAAAGAGAAAGAAGAAAGAGACTATGTGTGTAAGTGGTAATCTCTTAAATTCAAGAATTTATAACAGAAGACAACCAAACCAGACTCTTATCTCATTAAGGGTAAAATTGTAAAGAAAGTGTTTTCATGTGGATTTCGATGCTTTCGGGCTAATTCCAATCCCCCTGTGGATTTTCCTAAAAATGAAGCTTTGGTGTGGGACTCACTCTTTATCAAAAAAACCTCAATTGAAAGTTTTGACTTCTTCGTTGAGTCTAGAATGTCGAATTTGATGGAATTGCATATCTCATCTGCATGCATGGGGTTTCGCACCAATCTTGAGCACCCCAGTAGAGCCCAGGGCTTAGCTAACTTTTTCTTGTGCCTGATGTTGGTGCCCCCTCTTTTGCGGCACTGGCATCACTTTAGCAGCTAGGGCTCTAATTTTGTGATCTAATCCAGCCAGGCAGCCTTGGCTCTCTGAAGCGGGCATCGCTTTAGCGGCCAGGGCTTCACTTTAGCGAGCCTGGCTAGCTAGGCCCTGTCAGTTATGTGGCCCAGACATCGCTTAAGCGACATCCGCTTTAGTAGCCAGGGGCTTGCTTTAGCGAGGCCTGCCTTTCTTGCCCAACAGCTTTAGCAACATTAGTTGCTGCTTTTGTGGCACCTGCATCAGTCTTAAGACTTGACGTGAACAACTCTCACTCCTAGTTTGTAATTTCGATTGTAAGAGTTGTGGGACTCTTAAATTGATGATTAAAAGCTTGTTGTATTGGTGGAGTTTTGGGCTAAGCGTTGGAGTATTTAGGGGGCATCGAGGATCAATAATGTAAGGCAAAATCGAACCCTTATGGGGCTGCCTAGCCATTTTCCTTAGCTTTAACGTTGTTCATGTTGTATTTTGTTGTGTGACCTGTTCTAAGCCCTGAATTGTGTTTCATTTTGGGACACAAGTTCGGGGAGGCAATTAGGACCTTTTAAAAGAGTCAATTCTGGAATTTCTAGTGCGGGTCCCATATTTCCTGTTTTGACTCCAATTTGGGTCCGTTTCCATTTAATGTGAATTTAGTATATAAATGGTTGTATTATTATTGTGATTCTATAATTGAGAGAGTCACAGCGTTCAGAGGCCGTTCGAAAGAAAAAAGCTCTAGAGACGTGATTTGGAGCCCGCGCGTTCAGTCTAAAGGTAGGCTACAACTTTTTATTCCTTAGATTGAGCTTTGTTATGTGAAAGCATATTGATTTATGTGAATTTGGGGCGGGTAACTAGTTGAGCATGATTAAATGACTTAGAATCCAAATATTTAGGCTTTTATCGGGCTTTTCGGGATTAGAAGCATGTCAGTTGCTAACTGTGCTCATCCTTATTTTGTGGTATGCCTTGGTTGTTGTTGTTATCGATTGATTTGAGAATGTTTGTCCTTATTCTTGGCTTAGACTAGTTCTTGACATATACTTGCATTATTTGGAGCCACTAAAGCCTTAGTTTTGTTCTGATGTTATTTAAGATGACTTAGCTCCCTATAGACTGGTATAACAGACTTGGGTCTGGTAGAATGAGTCTTACATTAGGCGTTGACTCAGCATTGATGTCCTTCTATCCATTCTCCCTCTTTCTATGGCCCCATGATTACGATTGAGATATAGGGCTTTGCTTGGCGACATGGGACTAGAGTTGGTTCAAGCTTGGAGTATTGTGTTGATTACTTGTGAGTGGACATCATTCCATAGTTGTTGTGTGATAATGGTTTGACATAGGATCCTTCAACAACTGATATAGTCATTGATTTGAGGTCTGGGCATCTGATCTACAATCGCAGTGCATGATTCAGCCTCTTTTATCCTCTACGAAGTTGATGCACATCGGCTAGATCCTATTATTTACTCTAGATTCCTATCCTTGGTTCGAGGTTTGGGTTACCTACTCCCTGGATTCGATGAGATTACTGCCCCTTTAGGAGGCTATCTGTGGTTTGAGGTCCAGGCTATGCACTCCTAGTCTATGGGTGACTCTTATTGGTTACTTGGGAGGCTATCCGCGGTTTGGAGTTCAGGATAAGCTTTCTCCAGCTTTGGACTCACCACAAGTTGTTCTTAGTAGTTTTAGTTATTTTGTGCACTCGTCAGGCTTATAGGGATCCGTTCAAATTTTTACTTAACTTATGCACAAGTGTACCTTTTGAGTTTATGGGGCCCAGTTAGGTTTAGTTATATGTACTTACTTCTTTTATGATCTTTGTACACTCGTGTGCACCTCTTTTAAATTCCTCTCTTTTGACCTATGTTTGTGTTTTATTCTAGCATTTCATATTGTTTTTACTTCTCTTGCTCAGTCAGCCTTTGATGTCTACTGAGTACCTGTTATTTTGGTACTCATGCTACACTCTGCATCTGTTTTGTGATGCAGGTCCGAGCACCAGCTACCAGCGTTGATATTCAAGCCTGCTGCAACATCAATTCAGAGGCATGGGTGAGCACATGGCGTCCTGGAATTACATATCTCTATCTATATTTTTTTGGCTCATCTTTTGTATTTTGAGACAAGCCTTGTATTTTGGATCCATTTTTCAGACTTGTACTCTTTTACTTTAGTAGCTATGTACTTCTAACTTCCTAGTTCTGGAGGGATCTTTTATTGTATATATGTTTTGGTTTGCTTCCGCCTGTTCATCTATTTCTGTCACAACCTCAAGTACCCTCTAGACGTGACATGGTGTACAAGACCCCGAAAGGGCCTCATACAAGCCATTTAGCATGCATCATACAACATAATAGCAATTTAAGAGTTCAAAGAAAACTCATTATCACAATAGTTTACCAAGCATAGCGGAAGTCTACATATAGTCTCAAAGCCATCTATCAAAAGAATAGAAAGAACGTTGGGACGTAACCCAATACAAGTCCAAAAGTAAAGAAACATAAAAGAATAACAATGCAATGTCCTCGAATATATGAGGACTCAACAAGTTTTCAAAGCTCTTCTATTACAAGCTCTAGCCACGAGTAGATGGGGAGGAGTCACCACACCCTACATCAATAAATCAACATAGGCAAGAGTATGTGTTACTACAAACATGTACCAAGTATGATAACTATGCACATAGGTTACAAAATCATGCAAAAAGGGCTATAAATATGATACAATGACCAAGTTAAATCATAGGATGACGTGGTAGGAAATATGAGATAAAAGCCATGGGACATGCAAGGAAATCATCTTGAAGTAACATATATTTAAAAAGCCTTTAGAAAGTAACCTTAGTTCATTATTATGGGAAGTGAGCCTTAACCGACATAGAACATGTGAGCTATAACATGGAATCCGGTATATCCCTCATACCGAAAGAAGGGGAATCTACTTGCAGAGGTAGAATCCGTACACACACCATCATTTGCTAAAGTGGATTCACTAGCTAATATCTATCAAAGACAATCATCCTATGGGGGCACATAGGTATGGGACATGGGTGGTCTCCTCTTGTCCACTCAGTGCTAGGCATAGTTCCCACGGATTAATCATAAATAATATTTCATCTTATCATTAATAGACATGGGTAATCACCGCTTGTCCCTTCATTCATTAGGATAGCTCCTTAGACCATGCGTGAGAAAACTTTTCACCATCCATGATCTTTTCATAATAGCTTTTAAGGCCCATAGTCATTCACTTCATGCTAGCAATGCCATACTACTAATGGAAATAGTTTTAAAAATGTGATCTATGATCATTGATGGCATAACTGGCTACCATACTAATCAAGACCTAATTTGAGAAAATAGCCCGAAAAGCATTGATGGCAAATCTAGATGTCATTCATGTCATGTGGCCAAGCTTCATAGAATATATAGATACTTTCATCTATAAGCTTACTTGAGTCATAAACATTGCTTTCATAAAACATGCATAATTTTCATAATTTCATGGATCATAGTTCAAGACCTTATAATAGGATCAAAGTGTAGAAATCATGGATTTCACATGTGTTCATGTTAATTCAACTTAAAAACATGCAATTCAACTCAATTTCATGCATAAGAAATCATAATTAAAGTAATTTGATCATAAGTGATAAGAACCCACATGATAAAAGAAAACCCTAAATTCTATTGAGAATTCTTACTTTTAAAATTGAGGAATTTGGGGACCCTAAGAGGAAAGGACTACATAGGTGAAAGTTATCATACCTCAATGCCAAAAGCTTGAAACCAATGGAGGAATTGGAGACTTGCCCCTTCAAACCCTAGCTTTCTTCTTCTTCTTCTTCTTTACTTCTAGAGAGAGAAATATTTGGAAGGGTTTTGGGAATAGTTGAAAAGTGATTAGAAAGGGTAGAAATTAGTCATATAAGACTTATATAGTGCTTAGGATTAGAGGGTAACCAAATTTACTTAGGAATTAAACAATTAAGGAAAAGACCTAAAGAACCTTTTTAAAATAGCTGACGACCCTCCACCAACGACCAGACCTATGGTTGGTAGGTCCACCAACAGACCGTAGGTCACACTGGTTTGGACCAAAAATTTCTTAAAAATTCACCCAAAGGCAGGGTCACCCACGAGAGCCACCTACGGTTGGTAGGTCAGACCACCAACCATTGGTGGTGTCGTTGGTACAACCCAAAAACTTTAAATGCTGCCTTTTTCTCCCTCTTTAAAATTTGAGGTGTTACAATTTCTGTCGTTAAATTATCACTTCCACTTGTTTCTACCCTTATATCTATTACTTGTTGATCTGGATTGCGGGTTGACTTACCTACTAGTGGGGTATAGTAGCTGACATCATGATTCGAGAAATTGGATCGTGACACTATTCATGATTATGAAATAAACAACGTTAAATTAAAACAAGGCGAGAAAGCTCCACACACATTAATCGTTGAGTTGTGGAGAGCATATTTCTAGTTCAATAGCTTGAAAACCAATTGATTTATCCGAAACTGCGAAGCTTAATAGGACAAATCTCAACAATACTAGTAGGGATCAATGTATCTCCACTTCCTTAAGAACTATTCCAAAAAAATTAAGAGTTAAATCAATCATTCTGAGATTGTCATTCCATGTATCTTATGTCTTCTACACTTCGATACATATGGAAGTATATAGAGTTTTTCAGTTTAAGTACGATACTATAAGAACAACTATTACTGCATCTTAGTTCCAAACAAGTTGGGGCCCGGTTATATGAATCCTCTCAAACCATGTTTCTCCATTTAAATTCATCTTATTCAACACATTTTAAGTACAATAAACTGCACACGCATGAGGAAAGAGCAGCCCTTATAACACAACATTAGACCCTTTAATCTAAGTAACATTGAATGTGAAGCTAGTTCCTCGAGTAGAATTCATAAAAAGGTGTCACGGCCAAGTACCCTCTAGTCGTGACATGACATACAAGAACCCGAGAGGCTCCACACAAGCCACTTAGCATACATCATACAAGATTATAGAAACAGAAAGTTTAAAAGTAGCCTTTCACATGAAAGAGTTGACAAGCGGAAGTCTAAACATAAGTCTCAAAGTCATCTAATACATGATATGGAAAGTGATTGGGACGTAACCCATATATCACAAGCAAAATCCGAAATAAAATGACATAAATCTATAAAGGAGTCCCGATCCTTGGATCATGAGGACTCACAAATCTCCAACAAGTCCAAAGAGCCAACTAGCCATGGGTTTGAGGAATAGAAACGTCGGACCCTACATTAGTGAAATAATGTGTGCATAAGTATGTGTTAGTACATAGAATGTACCAAGTATAATAGAAATGCATAAGAGTTATGAAATCATGCAGAAGGGACTTTATATAATATGCAATGACCAAGCTAATTCATAAAAATAATCATGCTAGAAATCATAAGTCACAATCATGGTCAATGCAACCTAATCATCTTATAAGACACTTGTGAGATACTTTAGAAGTTACCTTGGTTCATTATTGTGGGAATTTAGCCTTAACCGACATAGACAATGTGAGCTATAACATGGAATCTAGTGTGTATCCCACACCGAAAAGAGATTGTCCTACTTTCCAAGATAAGGACCATGAGTTTTGAGCTAAAGTGGGTCCACTAGCTAATGTCTATTTAAGACAATCATTCTATGGTGGCACATAGTTTATGGGACATGGGTAATCACCGCTTGTCCACTCGGTGCTAGGCATAAATCCCACGAAATGGTCATTAATCGGACTCATCATATTATCCATGGAAAGGCACAATTAAGTAGTCAATCCAAGCTAGAGTTCATTAGAATAGCTCCTAGTCTTGATTCAACTTAGGTGAGAAAACCTCTCCACCTTATGAATCCTTTATGTGAGAAACCCTTTCACAAATCAACAACAAAATCTATGTTTCACTCTCAAAGCAACCTTAAACCAATTATATCAACTTCATGAGGAAACATGTATATCTTCATAAATTCATCTTTCATCGTTCAAAAGCCTCATCATATGTTCATAGTCTAGAAATCATAGATAATGTATGGTTTCATGTGAATTTAACTTAGAAACATGTAATTACTCCAATTCATTCAAAAGAAGACATAAAACAATCAATTGAATCATAATTGAATAGAACCCATGAGATTGAATAAAACCCTAATTTCAATTGGAGATACTAACTTGTAAAATTGGAGAATTTAGAAACCCTATGGAGGAATGGACTCCATAAGTGAATACTATCATAACTTGATGTCAAAATCCCACAATCAATGGTGAATTTGGAGACTTGATCTTGAAAGCCTAGTCTTCTTCTTCGGGCTTTAAAGAGAGAAATTTTGGGGGAAGAACTTGAAGGGATTTGGGGGAATTTGAAGATTGATTTAGAATGGTTAGATTTTGGGCTTAAAAGAATTATATAGGGTCTAGGATTAGGATCAAAATGACCTAGCTTATGAATTAATTAATTTGGGAAAAGACCAAAAAGTCCTTTAAAAATAACTGCCGACTCGACCTACAGTCCATAGGTCTTACTACAGATCATCCTGTTCAACCGTAGGTAGATTCATAAATTATGATTTTGAACCTTCGAACAACGGGACCCAGGTACGGTTGGTAGGTCAACCTACGGACCGTACATGACCACCGTAGGTCCCAACTTCTTCCTTATTAATTAAGTATGGGAGTGACCTACGAGACCTACCTACGACTCATACAAAGGATGATGGGTCGTCCTGGGGAATTGTAAAAAGGATTATAAGACTTGATCTTTTTAAAAATTGATTCCCCACCACCTACGGGTTCCACCTACGGCCCGTAGATACTTCTACCAACCGTAGGTGGGAGCCGTAGGTCATACCTGCAATCCTAAAAACTACAAATTCCTTTTTTTTAATCTGAAATGTTACAGAAGGCACGATAAAATTTCTTATTTTTACCCTTTAAGGAACCACTTCTACCTCTACAAATTAACTGTTGGTAAATGAAACGCATCCCAAAAGAGTAACATATTAGCATAACTAAAAGAAACTTAGTATGAAAGAGTACAAATAGACCTTCAATTCATTATCTTTTCAATACATTATTTTGATATACTTCACTTGTGCAGAAGAAAACTTTGCAAAAAAGGAAAATCTCATAGCCATAGTACCCATCAGCCACCATTAGATCCTATTATTGACAATTTATAACCAGTGTCATGGAATTTGGGGAAATCTATAACAGTAGATATATAAAATTTAACTCGACAATGTCATCATGTGTTAGGTAAGGAAACTTACGGAGCAATAGAGGTACCGATGTCACATAAGTAAAGCTTGTTCATCAAAATTAAAACATGAAACAATGAGCATCCATCTCATTATTTTTCATAATCAAAATTCTGAAATAACAAAGTAAAAATTACCTCATTTTGTAACATGTCTCATGTCTTCACCTGTCGGCCAATTAATCTTTGGACATTGGATTTTGAAGAAATTGTAACCATTAGGTCTTTATTTTGTGTTCTAGCCTTATTTGAAAAATGTCTATTGTGAAGGAGTAGTAGAGTTGTGTCTCCAGTAGTGGGGTGGAGTAGAGACAGGATGGAGGGTCGGAGAAGCTCGGGTAGTTAAAAACAAAAATGAGATATAAATATTTTTGGTGAAACTCAAAATCATTGGTTTGAGAAAGAAACATTGACAAAACCCAAAATAAATTGTATCAACATCAAGGGTTTCTACAATATTTTGCTTTCTCTTCAAAGAATCACTTGTACATTTACACATTAACAATTGGTAATGGATAACATCCAAAAAGAGTATATAAGAACGGTAACACACTTGTAAGATATTCATTATCACAAAATACAATTTAGCAAACCTCTATAGCTCACACATCTAAGTTGAGCTTCTAAATTGTTCAACTATAGTTACAAAACATTATTCGAAGCCTACGGGTGTCTAATGAGTTAATTGGATTGACTTAAAAGTCTGTGCAAAAAAGTATAACTTTTATTTGCAAAGACCTTCAATTCTTTTTAAAACATCATCATTTCGATATACTTCACTGGTGTCAAAGAAAATTTTACAAGAAGCAAAGTTGTACTCATCCAAATTACGGATATCACATAAGCAAAGCTTACTCATCAAAATTAAAACATGAAACAGACGATGGTCAACATTTTGAGTTTTGAGCATCAAATGGGAATTCTGTCAATTCCATCGCATCAAGAACGTGGAGTTTGAGCTAGTAGGGTGGTTGATAAGGTTTTTGAAGCCTTAGGTTGAATATTGGGATTTTGGGGTGGGAAGTTGAGTCTTAAACCTTACTAGTAGGGTAATTCTATAATTTGACCTCTTTTTGAAAATTCGACAATTCCATTAAATCTAGAATGTCGATTTTAGGTGGGTAGCATGTGTAGTTTATTTTTATCGGACTCCAAACGAATTCTGAGGGTCCATCTGGAGGCTTTTTCCTTTTGTTGAGTTGCTGGTTTATCAATTTCTAGTGCAGATCATTTTGACCTTAGCGATCACGTCACTTGGTCTCACAATCGTGGCACATATGCTCGCGATCGCGATGAACCTTTCTCCCTCTTAGCCATCATGATAGCGGACAGGGAGCCTCGTGATCGTGATGTATGTTTTTCATGCCCTTCGTGATCGCGAGAATTAGTGGCTCACAATTGGGATGAAAAAATCGCACCTGGACAGAACCTAAATTCAAGATTCTTCCCAAAATTCCTATTTCCACCATTTTTTTAAACCCTTGGAGCTTTGAGAGGCAATTCTTGCTGCCATATTGTGATTTCTAGTGTGGGTAAGCTCATTTTACTTATCCTCCATCGAATTCCTTCAAGTTTTTTCTTTCGGAAACTCTTTTAAACCTTGATTTTAAAGTGGGTTTTCCCCCTAAATTGGTGACATTGTGCTTTAATAATTTGGAACTCGTTTCTTAATCAATTTTAATGGGTTTTTCAACTTTGATTTCCTCTTGGCTTGTAGAATGTGTATTTCAAATAAAACTCTGATTTCACCCTTTCAATTTTCAAAGTGATTTTTGGACTATTTTACCCCTAGTTTCAAATCCTATCAATATGGATATCATTGGACTCCTTTTGATGTACTCTTTCCATCCTTAATAGTTGAGGATCGTTCCGATTATCATATGGTTAAGGAATAGCTCTGATACAGTTGTTCGGGTGAAGTTTCGGCCTTGAGGTAGGTTTGGCTATCCCTTTTTTAAAATGAGATGAATAATTAACCTTTCTTTGGAAGTCAACTACGAAATGAGTAGGAGTATGAGTCTTACGAGTTGGTAAAGGTTGGCCTTCTTGTTTAGTTCGTATAATGCCTAATTGTGATGCGTAGCCAGTGTAGAGGCTTGTGTGTTATCTGTTATTGTTGCAGGAATTCTATGATATTTGAGTAATTTCCCAAGTGAAGAGGTATGCCACTTATCCTTATTTTGACATTGAGATGCTCGAGCTACGGACTTGAATTGATTTTTGAACATCTTAAAATGAAAGAAATGCTTTCTAAATGGTAAGGCTTGATTTCAAATGGATTCCTCCACTATTCCTATCATTTGAGAATTTGCTTAACGACTTCTTGAGTTTTGGAACTTGATAGTATTTGAAATCCTTGATGTATTAATTATTTCTTTATGTTGTATGTGTTGTGATACATTCATCCTCATGCAGCATATCATTGATCATGGAAATATGAGAAAGTGGAGGAATATTACCTTTTTGAGAAAGAAAATGTGACACCTTACTTATATCCTTGACCATGAGCTAGGTGGCAAGTTGATGAGATACTGAGATTATGATATTGGTATATGGACTACGAGTCCCCATGGGCCCTTACCTGGAAGCTAAGTGCTCGGTAAGGTGTATACGACAGGTCGTGCGACGATCTTGGTACCACCACATCATCCCATCATTTCATTGCATCGCATTGGCATGTCTTGTTGGGTTGTGTAACTTGTTTATGTGCTGATTTAAACATTATTTTACCCCTTATGTGTTTACTTTATTCACGCTGTTCTATATAAATTGGCGGCACCGATGCTAGAATGGGACTTTTCTATGTGTAGGTAGAAGTGTCCATAGTTTATTTCATAACTCTGTTTAGTTGCTTATACTCAGTCGGTCTAACCTGCTGAGTACATGTGGATTGTACTCACCCCTTACTTCTGTTATCCCCTTTGATGTAGATCCTAGTCAGGATGATCCTCGTAGCGGTTGATTGGATCCAGCGGAGTTCTCTTTTTCATAGTCTTGGTGAGATCCTTCTTTCCGAATTGCCATTAGTCTCCATCTATCATTTAAATTCTTTAACTTTCTTTCTTTTGTGGCTTGACTTCCCTTCAGGAGTCTTGCATGTGTATTTCTTTCGGCTTACACACCATTTTAGAGTTTTCGGGGTGTGTTCCATCATGACCTCGACTTTTGGGTTGTGACATTTACGTGAACTTTGAGTTGCTTATAAGCAAAAGCTATGACCTTACCATGTTGAATCAACACGCAATGAAGACCAATTCTGGAAGAATCACAATAAACAACAAACCAATTTGAACCCTCTCATAGAGTCAAAATGTGAGTTGAATTGACTCGAGTATATAACTCGTGTAAACTCTTCTCATAAGCTTTGGAACACTATACTTTGACCTTCTTCTGAGTCAATTTAGACAAAGCAGAAGTAATAGAGGAAAATCCTTTGACAAACCATCTGTAGTAACTAGTTAAACCCAATAAACTCCTAATATCTAAAGGAGAGGGGGATCTAGGCCAGTTTATAATTGCTTCAGTCTTTTGAGGATCAACCTGAATGCCTTCTCTAGTGACTATATGACCAAGGAATGCTACTGAATTCAGCATAAACTCACACTTGATGAACTTAGCATACAAGTGACGGTCCTTAAGGGTCTGCAAGACAATCCTCAAATTGCATGCATTCTCATCCTCACTCCGAAAATAGATAAGGATGTCATCTATGAAGATAATGATGAACATGTCCAAATACTGTTTTAACACTCTTTTCACCAGGTCCATAAAAGTTGCAGGAGCATTTGTTAGACCAAAATACATCACAACAAACTCATAGTGACTATATCGAGTTGTAAAAGCTATTTTCAAAATGTCATATTCTGTGACTCTAAGCTGATGATAGTTGGATATGAGGTCTATCTTTGAAAAGACACTAGCACCCTGAAGTTGATCGAACAAGTCATCAATCTTGGGAATAGGGTACTTATTCTTGATTATGACTTTATTCAGTTGGCGGTAATCAATACACATTCTAAGAGAACCATCCTTTTTATGCATGGAAAGAATTTGAACACTCTAAGGAAAGATATTGGGTCTGATGAAACCTTTATCTAAAATATCATTTAACTAATTCTTCAACTCCTTAAGCTCAGTTGGAGCCATTCTGTAAGGAGTAATTGAGATCGGCTGGGTTTCAAGAAGAAGGTCTATTCCAAAAGTCAATTTCCCTTTTAGGATAGACTCCAGGATGATCTTCATGGAACACTTCTTGAAGCTCATTCACCACTGGAATCGACTGCAAGGTTGGGGTTTTGGAACTGGAATCCTTAACTCGAACTAGATGATAAATGCAACCCTTAGAAATCAAGTTACTAGTCTTAAGGTAAGAGACTGTAACACCTTAGATTTGAAAAGAAGGAAAATTTCTGGTTTTTCAGAACTGGTGCCATTACTGACGGAAGCCATCTACGGACCATAGGTTGACTTACGGGCTGTAGGTGGGAACCGTAGATTACAAGATAAATATTTTGAAAATGTCAATTTCAGAATCCCTTTGACGGTTCACCAGGATAGCCTATCAGTCCATGTACCAGTCGTAAAGAGGTCTCGTAGGTCACTACCAGACTTGGTGAATTTTTTAGGGTCAAAGTTGTGATCTACGATTGGTATGTACGGTCCATAAGAGGACCAACGAATTGTACAGGGAAACCATCGTTGGAGGACCAAATTGAATAGTCTCTAAATCTTTCTACAGTTGGATGGACAGTAGCTCTAAACCGTAGTAGGTCTAAGTCCGACAGTTATTTTTAAGGGCTTTTTGGTATTTTCCTTAATTGACTTATACCTAATCTAAGTTGGTTTAGTCCTAATACTAGGCCCTATATAAGTCTTCTAAGACTAAAAACTACCCATTCTAATTACTCTTCAAATTCCCCCAAATCCCTCTAAAGATTTCTCCAAATATTTCTCTCTCTAAAGGTTGAAGAAGAAGAAGACTAGGGATTCAAGTCAAGTCTCAAAATCCTCCATTGATTATGGGTTTTGAACTCCAAGGTATGATGGCTTTCACCTATGGAGTTTTTTCCTCCATAGGGTTCCTAAATTCTCCAATTTCCACAAGTTAGAATCTTCAATTGAAATTAGGGTTTTCCTCTATCTTACGGGTTCTTTCCAATTATGATTTAATTGATTGGATTATGTCATTTTATGCATCAATTGAGATAATTGAATGATTTTAAGATGAAATTATATGAACCCATGCATGATTTATGATTTCTAAGCTATGATTTCATGATGAAGTTATGAATGATCAAAGGATGAATTTTATGAAGATATGCATGTTCCTTTATGAATTTATGATGATTTAAAGTTTCTTTAAGAGTACAGCATTTTTGTTGATGTTGTTGTGAAAGGATTTTCTCACACGAAGGATTCATAGGGTTGAAAGGTTTTCTCAACTTAACTTTGAATCAAGACTAAGAGCTATTGTAATGAACTCTAGCCATGATTGGTTATTTGATGTGCCTTCCATGAATGATAAGGCAAGAGGAGATTACCCATGCCCCCTAATGATGAGACAAGCGTTGAATACCCATGTCTTCTAATGATAAGACAAGTTAAGAATTATGACTAATCAGTGTGAATTAAGCTTAGCACCGAGTGGACAAGTGGCGATTACCTGTGTCCCATAAACTATGTACCACCATAGGCTTGTCTTAGATAGACATTAGCTAGTGGATCCATTTAAGCTAGAAGTTTACGGTTCTTTCCTTTGAAAGTAAGGATACCTCTTTTCGGTGTGGGGTAGACACGGGATTCCTTGTTATAGCTCCCATGGTCTATGTTGGTTAAGCCAATTTCCCACATAATGAATTAAGGTTACTTCCTAAAAGGTGTTTCGGGTATGTTTGGTCTAAAATGATTTACTTGCATTGACCATGGTTTTTAACTTATGTTTTCCATTATGTTACTTTACGGTTTAGCTTGGTCATTGCATCTTATGTATATCTCCTTTTTAGCATGATTTTATAACTTATATGCATAGTTATCATACTTGGTACATTCTATGTACTAACGCATATTCTTGCCTACATTGTTTCACTAATGTAGGGCGTGACGACTCCTCTACCTCCATTCGTGGCTAGATCATTGTACTTGTGATTAAGAAGACTTGGTGAGTCCTCGTACTTTGAGGAAAATTCCATGTTTATAGTTTTATGTCATTTTACCTTTGAACTTGTGTGGGTTTGTAACACCCCAGTTTTTTAAAAGAAAGAAAAATGCAGTTTTAAAAAAAAAATTCTGGTACCACTGACGACGGAGGCCATCTACCGACCGTAGGTGGAGTGACGGGCCGTAGATGGAAACCATCGATGGCCCTGCCAACTTTATGAATTTTGAGTTTCTGAACCTAGACCTACGTAATAGCAGGACGGTTCGTAGTTCGGTTGACGGGCCGTAGATGGGTTCCGTAGATGCCTTCCAAACTTAGCCAAATTTTCAGTCCAAAACAAACTTTCTGAATCAATTGACGGAAGAGTAGGACGGTCCGTCAATTGATGTACGGACCGTAGATCCTGTCCGTTGTTTGGCCCCGACAGTTTTATTTAAGGGCTCTTTGGACTTTTCCCTAAATGTTTATTCCTTATCCTAGACGATTTTGCCCTTTAACCCTGGCCCTATTTATATTTTCTAAGCTCTAATCCGTTCATTCCAACTCTCATCTCCCAAAAATATTCCTCTCTCTCTGAAAGAACAAGAAGGAGAAAAAGAGAGCTAGGGTTCTCATCAAGGTCATCATTCCTCCTTTTATTTCAAGGCATTGGCATTAAGGTATGATAGTATTTACCATTTGGAGTCTTTCCTCCAATGGGTCCTCTTTTCCTTAAGGTTTTCAAGCTATAGTCTTGCCCAAGAGAGCTAGGGTTTTGACAAATTCTTATGGGTTCTTCATTATGCTTTCCATTGTTGATGTTATCGTTGATAGTGCATGATCTAGCATGGTAAAGTAAGCTAGTGCACGATTTAGCGTGATTTACATGCAACTTGACGAACCCCATGAGTCCATGCTAAATTTCCCCCAAATTATGATTACGCTTATGTTTGTGGGTTGATTTGAGAAAAGATGAATTGCATGAACTCTTTGTGAATTGAGTTAAGGATTGTGAGTATCAATCTATGAATTTCATGTAAGGCTATGAACGATGAAAAGAGGATATTTTATGAAAAGATGCATGTTCAATCGAAATCTATGATTTTCCTCTATTATGTGGGTTCCCTCAATTATGACTAAATTGCCTTGATTTATGGCTTTCTAAGTATTAGCTTGCATTGAATTGCATGTTTTGAGGTGAAGCTTATGAACCCATAATTTATGAGTTAAGAGCATGATGAGCTATGTAAATATGAAGCTTATGTATGTTTATGAAGTTTATGATATGTTAATGAAAATGTTGAGTTGTGGAAGGGTTTCTCATGTAATGCTCAACCTATGAATGTGAAAGATTTTTTCACACGTAATGATTCATAACTTGTTGAAAGGTTTGCTCAACTAAGCTCTAATCCACGATTAAGGAGTTATTCTAATGAATGAAGGGACAAGAGGCGATTACCCATGTTCCCTAATGTAGACAAGAGGCGATTACCCATGTCTACTAATATTGAAATCTTGACTAATAGAAGAACAAGAGGTGATTACCCATGTTCTTAAGGAGCTATTCTAATGAATGAAGGGACAAGAGGCGATTACCCATGTACCCTAATGTAGACAAAGCGGCGATTACCCAAGTCTACCAATAATGAGTTTATGACTAATGTAGACAAGAGGTGATCACCCATGTCTACCTAAGATAAAATGAACTATGATTAGTCTATGGGAAGTATGCTTAGCACCGAGTTGACAAGTGGCGAATACTCATGTCCCATAACCTATGTGCCACCATAGGGTGATGGTCTATGATAGACACTAGCTAGTGGATCCACATAAGCTAAGAAGTTCATGGTCTTACCTTGGCAAGTAGGACAACCCTTTTCCGTGTGGGGCAGACACCGGATTCCATGTTGATAGCTCACATGGTCTTATATGCCGGTTAAGGCTATTTCCCCACAACTAATGAACAAGTGTTATCATGATGGTCTAAAGTAAAGTAAAGGAAAGATGAATAGCTTGTCTTGGCCATGGTTTATGCTTCATGTTTTTTATGTTCTATCATGTTTTAGCTTGGCCATTACATGTCATGATTATATGTCATTCTACCATGGTTTATATGCCATTTTTGCATTACTATCATACGTGGTACTTGATTGTACTAATGCATACTCTTGCCTACATTGATTCTAATGATGTAGGACTTGGAGGTTCTTTTCATCCCACTCGTGGCTAGTCAGTTCCAGTGATAGTGAAGACTTGGTGAGGCCTCCTATGTCTGAGGACCTAACCTTGTTACGTTTTCATGCTTTCCGTTATATTCTTTTTTGATATTGTACTGGGCTGCGTCTCAAACCTTCATTTCTATTCTATTATGTTAAATGGCTTAAGACATGAGATGTAGACTTCCGATGATGTTTTCTTAAACTCTGTTGTGATTTTATCTTTTGGACTCTTTAATTTCTACTATCTTGTATGAATGTATGCTAATTGGCTTGTATGAGGCCTTTCTGGGTCTTGTATGTCATGTCACGTCTAGGGGGTACCTTGGGTCATGACAAACTTGGTATTCAGAGCACAAGGTTTTAGAAAGATTCTAGGATGTCTCATAAGCCAGGTCGAGTAGAGTCTTGTTCTTGAGTGTGAAGCGCGCCACATTTATGAATGAGAGGCTACAAGATTATTAGGAAACTCCACTTCTTCATTATCCTTAAGTCGTGCATAGAGTGTTACTCTATATGCCCATCTCTCATAATTCCTATCCTACGCGTTTCAGGATATGATGTCTCGAAGAGCTTATACTCGAAGGAATGCGAGAGAGAGTGAAGAGCAAGAAACTCCTCCTCAAGCTCCTCAAGTTTCGGCCGATCATTTGGCCGAGCAAGTAACCAATGCGGAGTTCAGGGCTGCTTTTCAGGTGTTGGTGCAAGCCATAGTGGCTCAAGCCAATAGGGAGGTTGTGGCTCCCGTGAACCCAAATGTGGGTACGACAGCGTCAAGAGTGAGGGACTTCACCAGGATGAACCCTCCGGAGTTTCACGATTCTAAAGTGGAGGAAGATCCTCAAGAGTTTATTGATGAGGTTTATAAAGTGTTGATGATCATGGGAGTGTCAAGGCGGAATTGGCCACCTACCAACTCAAGGGTGTCACTCAAATTTGGTACAACCAATGGAAGAGTGAGATGGCGGCTGATGAAGGTCCCCTGGAGTGGGAAAAATTCAAGGGTGCTTTCCTCGATAGATTCTTTCCCCTTGAGATGAGGGAGGCTAAGGTACTCGAGTTCATCAACCTTCGTCAAGGGAGTATGGGTGTGAAAGAGTATGCTTTGAAGTTCACACAGTTGGCTCGATATGCTCCTTCTATGGTTGTCGATCCTAGGGTAAGAATGAGCAAATTTGTTTCGGGAGTGTCTGAAATGGTGATCAAGGAGTGTCGTACCACCATGCTTATTAATGATATGGATATTTCTCGCCTCATGATTCATGCACAACAAATAGAAGAGGAGAAACACAAGGAAAGGTCTAGGAACTTCAAGAGGGCTAAGAACGGTGATGGTGGGTTCTCTCATTCAAGGTCCAATGGACATGGTCATTTTAAGCCTAGACAAAAGTTCTCTAATCAAGGTCCTTCCAATGCCCCTCCTAAGTTCAACAAAGAAAGGGTGTTTAACCCTAAGCCTCAAGGAGGAAATGGTAGTGACTCCTCGTTGCCTACTTGTGCCAAGTGTGGGACGAAACACGAGGGTACTTGTCTAGCCGGTTCGAATGCATGTTTTGGATGTGCTAAGACGGGTCATAAAGTAAGGGATTGTCCCTTGGCTATTAAGAAGGGAGGAGAAAATCATCGAAGGGCTCAACCCCAAAATCTGGCAAGTTCTAGTGGAAATCAAAAGCAAAACCAGTTCTATGCACTTCAGGCCCGTCATGAGCAAGAGGGTTCTCCCGATGTGGTTACAGGTATGTTGAAAATCTTCCACTTTGATGTTTATGCTTTGCTTGATCCTGGTGCTACGTTGTCTTTTGTGACGCCTTATGTAGCTATGAAGTTTGATGTTGTTCCGGATGTGTTGTTAGATCCATTATGTGTCTCTACTCCTATCGATGAATCTATTGTGGCTAAGAGAGTCTATAGAAATTGTTCCATCTCTTTATTCCATAGAGTCACTCATGTGGATCTTGTAGAGCTTGATATGCTAGACTTCGATGTTATCCTCGGGATGGATTGGTTGCATTCTTGTTATGCCTCTATTGATTGTAGGACCCGAATGGTCAAGCCAATTTCCAGATGAGCCTATCCTGGAGTGGAAAGGTGGAAATTCTACGCTTAAGGGTCAATTTGTTTCTTGTCTGCAATCTAGAAAGATGATTTCTAAGGGTTGCATGTACCATCTTGTTAGGGTGAGGGATGTGAATTCTGAAACCCCTACTCTTGAGTCAGTCCCCGTTGTGAATGAATTTCTGGAAGTGTTTCCCGATGACTTACCCGGTGTTCCTCCCGAGAGGGAAATAGACTTCGGTATTGACCTTCTCCCTGATACGCAACCTATCTCTATTCCTCCTTATAGAATGGCTCCGACAGAACTTAAGGAACTAAAAGATCAATTGAAAGATTTTTTGGATAAGGGTTTCATCCATCCAAGTATTTCTCCATGGGGTGCTCCGGTCTTGTTTGTTAGAAAGAAAGATGGTTCACTCTGTATGTGTATTGACTATCACCAATTGAATAAGGTTACTATCAAGAATAAGTATCCTCTCCCGAGAATTGATGATTTGTTTGACCAACTCCAAGGGGCTAGTTATTTCTCTAAGATTGATCTTCGTTCGGGCTATCACCAATTGAAGGTAAGGGATGATGGCATTCCGAAAATGGCTTTTCGGACAAGATATGGGCACTATGAGTTTCTAGTTATGTCTTTTGGGTTAACTAATGCTCCGGCCGTGTTCATGGATTTGATAAATCGGGTGTTTAGACAATACCTTGATATGTTCGTCATTGTGTTTATAGATGATATCTTGATTTACTCAAGGAGTGATAGTGAGCATGCTGATCATTTGAGGATTGTGTTGCAAGTCTTCAAGGACCAACAACTCTTTGCTAAGTTCTAGAAATGTGAGTTTTGGTTAAGGTTCATAGCCTTCCTTGGTAACATTGTTTTCGGTAAAGGTGTCAAGGTAGATCCTAAGAAGACGGATGCGGTTAAGAATTGGCCTTGACCTCTATCACCTTCGAATATTCGTAGTTTCTTAGGTTTAACCAGTTACTATCGACGGTTAGTTGAAGGTTTTCTTCAATTGCTTCACCTTTGACGGCTCTAACTCAAAAGAAGGCTACGTTTACTTGATCCGAATGGTGTGAAGCGAGTTTTCAAGAGTTGAAAGATAGACTTACCTCGGCTCCGGTGTTGACCCTACCGAAAGGGTTCGATGGGTTTGTGGTCTATTGTGATGCTTCCGGACTTGGGTTAGGATGTGTACTTATGCAAAATGGGAAATTCATTGCCTATGCTTCAAGGCAACTAAAGGTGCATGAAAAGAATTACCCTACTCATGATATGGAGCTAGCGGCAGTTGTGTTTGCTCTAAAGATATGGCGGCATTACTTTTATGGTGTCCATGTTGACGTTTTTACTGACCATAAGAGTTTGCAATATGTATTTAAGCAAAAGGATCTAAATCTTCGTCAACGAAAGTGGCTTGAGCTATTAAAGGACTATGACATGAATGTCCTCTATCACCCTTGCAAGGCTAACGTGGTGGCAGATGCTCTTAGTCGGATGTCAATGGGTAGTGTTGCCCATATTGAGGATGGTAAAAGGAAACTAGTTTGTGATGTTCATAGATTGGCCTGTTTGGGTGTGCGATTAGTTTATTCCACCCAAGGTGGTGTTATGGTCCACAGTGTTTCAGAATCTTCCTATGTGCAGGATGTGAAAGCTAAGCAAAATCTTGATCCAAACCTAGTCGAATTGAAAGAAGCGGTGCTAAAGAAGTCCGTGGAGGCTTTCTCCCAAGGGTGAGATGGAGTGCTCAGATATCAGGGTTGTTTATGTGTCTCTAATGTAGATGACCTAAGAGGACAAATATTAATTGAGGCCCATGGTTCTCGTTATTCCATTCACCCGGGAGCTACCAAGATGTACCGTGACTTGCGGGAGATCTATTGGTGGAATGGGATGAAGAAGGATATTGCGGGATTTGTGGCTAGATGTCCTAATTGCCAACAAGTGAAAGTTGAACACCAAAGACCGGGAGATCTGTCCCAAGATATTGACATTCCTACTTGGAAGTGGAAAGATGTGAACATGGACTTTATTGGTGGCTTGTCGCGCACTCGGCGCCAGTATGATTCGATTTAGGTGGTTGTAGATCGTATGACGAAATCAGCCCATTTTATTCCCATAAAGGTTTCTTACTCAGTGGAGGATTATGCTAAGTTGTACTTGAGGGAGATGGTTAGGTTGCATGGAGTGCCTTTATCCATTATCTTCGATTGTGGTACACAGTTTACTTCTCAGTTTTTGAAATCTTTCCAAAAAGACCTCGGTACTCGTGTTAAACTTAGCACAGCCTTTCATCCCCAAACTAATGGGCAAGCGGAGCGTACCATCCAAACTTTGGAAGATATGTTGTGAGCTTGTGCAATTGACTTCAAGGGTAATTGGGATGATCATTTGCCTTTGATTGAATTTGCTTATAATAACAGCTACCATTCTAGTATTGGTGTTGCTCCATTTGAAGCTCTCTATGGTAGGAGGTGTAGATCTCCCATAGGTTGGTTTGAAATTTGGGAAGTTGCTTTGATAGGCCCGGAGTTAGTGCATGAAGCTATGGAGAAAGTTCCGCTTATTAGAGAAAGGCTGAAAACGGCACAAAGTCGACAAAAGTCCTATGCCGATGTTAGAAGAAGAGAATTAGAGTTTGATGTTGATGATTAGGTTTACTTGAAAATTTCACCTATGAAGGGTGTAATGAGATTTGGAAAGAAAGGGAAGCTTAGTCCCCGTTATGTAGGCCCATATCAGATTATGAGGCATGTTGGTAAAGTTGCTTATGAGATCGATTTGCCTAATGAGTTGGCATCAGTTCATCTGGTTTTCCATGTATCCATGTTGAAAAAGTGTGTTGGCGATCCGTTGACTATAGTGCCTTTAGAAGATCTTGGCATTAAGGATAGCCTTTCTTATGAAAAGGTTCTGGTTGAGATTCTAGACCGACAAGTCCGGAAGTTAAGGAATAAAGAAGTTGCTTCCGTGAAAGTTCTATGGAGGAATCAATTAGTAGAAATTAGATGTTTGTTGTGAGGAGTGCTGATAATTGTTTTTTTTGGGGTCGAATTGGGAATTGATTTTGTGAGAAATAGTGATGAATTTTTGTGCCCATAACCTATTTGATAATATGCCTCTGAGAATTCTGACTTTCTGGGACAATGACTTCTCCGCGAACGCGGTGGTCTATGTCCCATTGTACTCCGTGAACGCGGCCAACTGGTCCGTGAATCTGGAGGTCTATCTGCTTTTGAGCCGCAAACGCGGCTGCCTCTCTGCGAACGCAGAGGCAAGGCTACTTACTCTCCGCGAACGCGGACGCAGAGAAGAAATCGATTCTGTCCCAAAATAGTAGCTTTGCAATATGTCACTCGGATCCTTTTTTAATTATTTTATTTTGCCTAACTTCCTAATACATTTTTTTAAGTGTCCACAAAAACTTTTAACATGTTGCCTTCTTTTGTAGGTGCTTTGAGCTAAAAATGTCTACCGACAACATCCCTCATCATCCGGAATTGCACCTAATGAAGATTACTTTGATGCTACAAGATTCCTCTCATCTAAATGTGCCCAGAAGTACGATGAATACCTGGGTCGGGCTGTAGTGAAGGAAAAGGGGATATATTTGGAGAAGCTCGAGAGTGGAATGCCGGAGTTCTATAACAGGCTTGTGGAAGATTTTGATCCATCTTGAGTGATTTGCATGCCATGTGTGGTGAGTTGTTGAATAATGCCTTGTGTTTGCTTGTGCCACCTAGAACTTGCCCGGTTGGTCTTGAAACATTGGTCTTAATTGAGTTGGGTTGGAAAAATGATCTTAGGCTTTCTTAGATTGTCTTGAAGTCCACTTGGCCAAAAAAAATCCCACCTTTGCACTAAATGTATCCTTAGTCGTCCCCTTTGAGCCTAAATCCTTTTTATTGGCAATATCATTACAAGTATTATCCATTTTGAAAATATATATCTCTCTTGAACCCTTTCCCTCCTTGCACATGAAGTTGTAAGAGTTGAGGCTAAAAGCCTAAGTTTGGGGTGTTTCGGGAAATTCATAGAAGGGATGCCTATTGCATAATAGCTTGATAAAAAATAGAGAATGATGAATGGAGGGTAAAGTCAAAAAGAAAGAAAAAGTTGTGAAAAAGAAAGTGAATAAAAGAATCTTGAATCCTCCAAAAGTTGAAAATGGTTGCATGTGGGCATCTAGAATGAAAATGAAGAAAATTAAAAGGTGAATTGTGCATTGGTTTGGAAAGTGAAGAAACTGTGGAAAAGTTGGAAAATGTTGAGTTGTTGAGTAGAGTTCAAGGAGGGTGTAGTCACTTGTACCTGAATGATATCCTTACCTTCCCTAAGCCTACATTACAAGCTTAGCAAAGTCCTCTGTGATTTCTAACCAAATGAAGTTGAGACATTGTTGATTGAAAATATGGGCAAGCCTATGGTGTGGCATTTGTGTTCATAAGATGTTCTTTTGTGAGTGTGAGTGTTTGTGCTTTTGTCCCTTGTTTGTAAATACTTGTGAGTGTTTTGGGACATTTTGTTTTTTATGAGGGCATGTAAATTGATTGAGTGGTGATTTTGAAAATTCAAAAGTGCATCAAGTGAGCATGAAAAAGAGCTAAAGAGTTGACTCAGTTCTTGAGTTTGAGTTGTTGTCACTTAATGATTCTTGGTTTTTAAAAAAATGTTCCATGAGAATAAGCGGTTGTTTTTGTGTAAAGTTTGCTTGAGGACTATTTGTAAGTACCAACCAAAGTCATGATCATGAACCGTAGTTGACATGAAAGTGTGTTGTGCTTAACTTGATTGCCTCTTGTGCTTTTGATTTTGTTTTGCTTGAGGACAAGCAAAGTTTCTAAGTTGGGGGTGTTGATGAGTGGGTGATTTTTACTCATTTGAAGTCCTTTTCTTATGATTTTGTGGCACTCAAGTAGAGAAAGAGGCTAATTTTCCTTTGAATATGGTTGTTTCATGTACATGATGGTTAAAAAGGAGTTTTGATGGAAAAGAAAGAAAATCAGGGTAAAATGGAGCTGAAAATAGAGAAATTGGATAGGGCAGTGCAGTACTCTCCGCGAACACAGAGCTTTGCCTGTTTATGAAGCGCGAACACGGGAACACCTCCGCGAACATGGAGTATAACTTTTTAGAGTACCGCGAACACGGTGCTTTCTCCGCGAATGCGGAGTGCAACTACGCTGACCTCCGCGAATGCGAAGAAGAAATGTGACTGGTCTCTGGGCAGAATTTGAATTTCACATTTTGACCCTAATTCACCATATACACTAAAACACAATCATTTGGGAGATTGGATTGATATTGAATAGATTAGAGAGAAGAACCTTGAGAATTGAGGCTTGGGCATAGCTTTGAGAGCAAGATTCCTCAACAAACACCATTTGAGTAAAGATTGTGAGCTTGGGTTGTAACTATTTTTCATCTTTCTTCAACTCTTTGCTTTGTATTGTTGAATTTTAGGTGTTAATTATTGATTAGTGATTTGGATATTGTGTTAGATATAATCAATATTTGGGTTTTTGATATATACCTTGTGCTTTTGCAATTCGTTGATTTCTTTCTCATATATGAAATGGGTTTTTGATTATCCAATTGATTTCTTGCTTTAATTGCTTTCCATTGAAATTGATCACTCCTTGGACTGGCCCATTTACTTTGATTGAGCTTGTTAGAGTCAATTGAGGTTGGGAAGAATTGATTGGTGCATAATTTGAGGTTTAACAACTCATTTGTCGAATTTTAGCTAGTAATAGTGAATCCTTCCATTGCCTTTAATTGGATTGCTTGTGTTGCCAGTTGATTGGGTTTGTGAGAACTAGTTAAGATATATTTGCCTATGTTCGAATGAATTAGATAGATAATTTAGAGTCCGAGGCATATATGATTTTACCCATGATTAATTGAGATTGTATGAAGCTAGTTTGCAATCGATCGTATGGGTATTAATTGATTTCCCATTCCCAAATCCCTTTGGTAATCTTGTTCGAAAAGGCTTTGTCCCTTGTTCTCCTCTATCCCCTATCCTAAATTTGTTACTTGAAATCTTCTCATTTTATAATTTTACCTTTCATTTCGAATTCAAACTAGTAGCTTGTAATTCTTTATTTCTTCAATCGCCTTGCGCATTGTTCCTCGTGGGATCGACCCCAACTCTTCGTTGGGTTTATACTTGTCAGCAATCGCCCACACTTTGAATCGTAAGAGGTGTGGTTGAGCATTATCAAAAAGTGGCGAATACCCATGTTTTCTAATGATTATACAAGTTAAGAATTATGACTAATCTGTGGGAATTATGTTTAGCACCGAGTGGACAAGTGGCGATTACCCATGTCCCATAAACTATGTGCCACCATAGGTTTGTCTTAGATAGACATTAGCTAGTGGATCCACATAAGCTAGAAGTTTATGGTTCTTACCTTGGCAAGTAAGGATACCTCTTTTCAGTGTGGGGTAGACACCAGATTCCATGTTATAGCTCACATGGTATATGTCGGTTAAGGTAATTTCCGACATAATGAACTAATGTTACATCCTAAAAGGTATTTCAAGTATGTTTGGTCAAAAATGATTTACTTACTGTCACGACCCAAACCGTCGTGATTGACACCCACACTAACTCTTCAGTGGAAGAACCATTACTAACACTAAACTAAATAATACTAACCAAAATACCTACATTTAAAGATATGAAAACAGGTTTAAACAATCAATTAAAATCTGAGTTCCCATAAACTAAGTAAGTTATCAAAACCAAACACAAACAAGTAGAAGTTCAACCCCTAGAAGCTGAAAGTCATTGTACCAAAACTTCCAACTAAACGGTCTACGATAAGGGAATGCAGCCCCAAAATAACTAAACATAAAGTAGGGAGTCTGAAAGGTCTAAATCCGAAGGAAATGGACTAAGACCCTAGATAAATCCATGGTAGCCTGTAGGAACTGGCTCACCCTTGAAATCGACAAGTCAGTGATCTCCTAGCCGAGGTCTCTCAATAGCTCCCTGAAGATGCTATATAATCAACAAAGAAAGAGTAGGTGTAGTATTAGTACACAAAACAACAGTGCACTGGTAGGATCACGTGGCTATTCCAGTAAGTGAGACATACACAAGTAACTACAACATAGTAAATGTAATGACCCTCCAGGTTATTTCTGTGTTAATGCCTTCTTTCTGTCATTTAGAGCGTTCCTGTAGTGACCCCAAGTCATTTATGACTTGCTGGCACTAACTGTTTGGTCGCCTGGTCGTTCGTTTGGGTTTTATGCCTATTTTTCTGATTTAGAGCTTCTGAACCTTAAAAAGTTGATTTTGATCATAACTTTAGGTAAACGACCTCAAATGAGAATTCTAACGGTTCCATCAGCTCTGGAGCGGCCAAATTAGGCTAGAAGCATGGTTTGCCTAAGTCCCGTGGTTTCCGGTGTGATTTTAGGGCCAGTTAGCTCTTTAGTCTTTGAAATTAGGGTTAAGGTTGACTTCGGGGAACATTCTTGGAAAATGCACTCAGATGGAAATTCCAACAGCGCGGTTAGTTTCGGAATGCCGAGTTTGGTCTAGAATGACCCTTCGAAAATTTTTGGGAGCTTCCGATATGATTTTAAGGCCTTCGATAGAAATTGGCAAAAATGTCTAAATGAGTGTGGAACCCACTTTTTGTCAAAACGACCTCGTATGGAAATTTTGACTACGCCATTGAGTCTGAAATGTCGAATTCGAAGGGGTAGCATATTTCGTTTGCGTGCACGGGGTTCCGAACGAATTTCGACCACCCCGTCAGAGTTTTAGAATTGTCCAAAACTCAGCTGGTGCAGCTGTCAAAACTGCAGACTCATTTACTCTCCGAGTTCACGGGATAGGCTCTGCGTTCGTGGGATAGGCTCTTCGTTCGCGGAGGTGTGGGGGAGTACTCCGTGTTAGCGGAGGTCTGTGAGGCTGGGTGGTTCCTAGTGCTCCGAATTCGCGGAAGGCTCTCTGCATTCGCGGAAGCCTGTTGGGTGAGAGGTTTCTTGTGCTCCGCATTCACAGAGGTCTGCTGGGTGAGGGCGATCCTTGCTCTCCACATTCGCGGGCTTGGGATCGCGTTCGCGGAGAGGAAGGACCTGGCATTGTCTATTTAATGAGGTCGAAGCTACCATTTTGGAGAGCTTCAAACCTTCATAAAAAATCTCCTCAGTGGTCTCTTTTTGACGATTCGAAGACCCAGGCACTTGGATTCTCATGGGCTTCGTGGGTTTTAGGTTGGGGTACATTGGGTGTTCCTTGTGTTCAGTGAAATCGAGGGTAAATTCTTTGTTGGCCTATTTTGTTTAGTTTTATGATTTGTTGTGGTGGGCTGTTAGGAGTGGATCCAACCCCTATTGGATGATCCATTTTGGGATTCGTGTTTGGGGAAGGATTTGGGACCTTTTCACGAAGTCAATTCTAAAAAATCCAGAGCGGGTCCCACTTTGCCCGATTTGACTCCAAAATTGGTCTGTCTCCGAATTTGTCATTTTTAGTGTCTAAATGACCGTATTGACGCTGTGATTCTATTTTTGATAGCGTGACAGCAGTTTGACGCCATTTGGAAAGGAAAATCTCCGGTTGAGTGACTTGGAGCGCTTGCGATCGGCTTTTTGGTAGGTTATGGCTTCCCTTCCTACTAGATTTAGCTTGAATGTGTAAATGTTGGTTGATATTTGTGAATCTGGGGTGGCTAGCTAGTATTGTTTCCCTACTTATCTGATTTCCTATTTTATAGGTTACTGTTGGGCTTTTATGGGCTAGTATCATGCTGTATATTGGGTTGTTGACTTGGATTGTTGGTATTTGTGTTGGGGACTATCTGTTGGGTGGTTATCTGTTGATGCATGAGTGGGTCCGGGTCATTGGATTCTGTTCTGGGTTGATTATTGTGATTTCGGACTTAGAATAGGTTAAGGTAGTATTGCCTTAGTCCTATGCACCTGTTGACTTTAGTATGTATCCGACGGCGATTCGGAGGGACTAGATCCTTGTAGACTGGTATAGCAGATTTAATACCCACAGCTTTCAAGGAATTTTAAAGGCAGAACTCACATGGAGACAGTGACCTACGGAGGCCACCTACGGACCGTAGATGGATTGACGGGCCGTAGGTGGGGACCGTCAATGACACTGTGAACTTTCAGGATTTCCAAGTTTCTGAACCTTGACCTACGAAATAGCAGGACGGTTCGTAGTTCAGTTGACGGGCCGTAGATGGGTTCCGTAGAAGCCTTGCAGACTTAGCCAAATTTTTGGCCCAAAATGAACTTTTTGAATCAATTGACGGAAGAGTAGGACGGTCCGTCAATGGATATACGGACCGTAGGTCCTGACCGTAGATGGGCCGTGACAGTTTTTAATTAAGGGTTTTTTGGTCTTTTCCCTAATTGTTTACCTATTAAGCTAAGTCGGATATACCCTTAATCTAAGACCTTTAAATACTTTCTAACTCATTTCTAAACTCTCCTCTCAAATATTTCTCTCCCTAAAAGAAATCCTCTCTAGCTCAAGGAAGAAGAAGAAACTAAGTTCTCCATTGAAGGTCACTCAATTTCCTCCAATTTCTTGTGGATTGCTTTGATGTATGATAGTGTTCACCATTAGGAGTCCTTTCCTCCAATGAGCCCTTCCTCTTCTTCATGATTTTCAAAGGATTACTCTAACCCAATTGAATTAGGGTTTTGATCAATCATTGTGGGTTCTTCAATTATGATTCCAATTATTGATTTTATGATTCTTAGTGCACGATCTAGCGTGATAAAGTAACTTAGTGCACGAATTAGCATGAATTACATGTCTAATTGTAAAGATTGCATGAACCCCCATGATCCCAAGCTAATTCTCCCCAATTTGATAATCTTATGCTTTGATTGTTGGGTTGAGCTATGATTTAATGAAGTTTATGAATTCTCTATGAAATCAAGTATGAATTATGAATGAATTGAGGATAATCTTATGAATTTAGCATGATCAAGTTAAAAGCATGATTTTCCTCTATTATGTGAGTTCCTTCAAGTATGGGTAAATTGTCATAATTATGGCTTTCTAAACATGAGCTTGCATTGAATTGCATGATATGAGTTGAACTTGCATGAACCCATATGAACTCTATGAACTATGAAATTTGAGCATGATGTATTAAGGGTGCTTTGAGAGTAAAGTACCAAAGTTATGATATGATGATGCTATGTTTGAGTAGTGAAAGGTTTTCTCACATAATTCTCCCACTATGATAAAAGGAGAACAAAGAGGCGATTACCCATGTTCTTAAGGAGCTATTCTAATGACGTAAGTTTTGACAAGATCCATGGAAGATGAAACGTCTATAAGCATGATTTTAACTTGAATTGGTAACCCTAGTTGTACCTTTTCATGTTTAATGATATAAATATGTTAATGACTAATCCGTGAGAATTATGCTTAGCACCGCGTCGATTTTGAGACGGAAGCCCTCCCGTTAGTAGAGGCCGGGTCTTCTAGTGAAAGCTCTCCCTTTAGTAGCGGCCGAGTTTTCTAGTTGGAGCTCTCCCGTTAATTTAGGCCGAGTCTCCTAAAGCAATCTCTATCCCATAAATTATGTTGCCACCATAGGATGTTTTCTTTAAGTAGACATTAGCTAGTGGATCGACATAAGCTAAGAAGTTCTTAGTCTTACCTTGGCAAGTAGATCACCTCTTTTCGGTGTGGGGTAGACACCGGATTCCGTGTTGATAGCTCACATGGTCTTACATGTTGGTTAAAGGCTATTCCCCACAAGTTAATGAACAAATGTTCTCATGATGAAGTAAAGAAAAGAAAGAAAGATGATTTAGCTTGCTTTGGCCTTGATATATGTTTCATGTTTATCATGTTTTTAACTTGGTCATTGCATGTCATGATTATGTCTCTATCTCTAGCACGAATTTTGTGTTTATGTGCTTTGCTATCATACTTAGTACTTAATTGTGCTAACGCATACTTTTGCCCACATTAACTTCTTTGGTGTAGGACGTGGCGATTCACCTTCCACTCGTGGCTAGAGCTTGATTAGAGAGTTGATAGAAGACTTGGTGAGTCCTCATCCATCCGAGGACATAGCCTAGCTCTTATTTCTCTTTCATGTATTTCCTTTCAGTTTTGGATTGTATTGGGTTACGTCCCAACTTTACTTTCTATGATAGATTGGCTTTGAGACATGAGATGTAGACTTCCGCTGTTTCTTTGATATGAAATTCTCTTTTGAACTTTTATTCTCTATTATCTTGTATGTAATGTATGCTAAGGGCTTGTATGAGGCCTCTCAGGGTCTTGTACGCCATGTCACATCTAGGGGGTACCATGGGTCATGACAGCAGACTTGGGTCTGATAGTATGAACCTTAGTTTAGGCGATTTCATGGCTTTCAAACCTTTCGATTTTTCCCCTCTATTTCTGCGATGGTGGGATGCTGCCGGAAGACTTGGGTCCGTCAATGGATATACAGACCGTAGGTCCTGACGGTAGATGGGCCCCGATAGTTTTTAATTAAGGGATTTTTGGTCTTTTCCCTAATTGTTTACCTATTAAGCTAAGTCGGTTATACCCTTAATCTAAGACCTTTAAATACTTTCTAAGCCTAATTTCTTTCATTCTAACTCATTCCTAAACTCTCCTCTCAAATATTTCTCTCTCTAAAAGAAATCCTCTCTATCACTGGAACTGACTAGCCACGAGTGGGATGAGAAGAACCGCCAAGTCCTACATTAATAGAATCAATGTAGGCAAAAGTATGTGTTAGTACAATCAAGTACCAAGTATGATAGCAATGCACAAAGGGCATATAAACCATGCTAGAATGACATATAATCATGACATGTAATGGCCAAGCTAAAACATGATAGAATGTAAGAAAAACATGAAGCATAAACCATGGCCAAGACAAGCTATTCATCTTTCCTTTACTCTACCTTAGATCATCATCATAACACTTGTTCATTAGTTGTGGGGAAATAGCCTTAACCGACATGTGAGACCATGTGAGCTATCAACATGGAATTTGGTGTCTGCCCCACACCGAAAAGGGGTGTCCTACTTGCCAAGGTAAGACCATGAACTTTTTAGCTTATGTGGATCCACAAGCTAGTGTCTATCATAGACCATCACCCTATGGTGGCACATAGGTTATGGGACATAGGTAATCGCCACTTGTCCACTCGGTACTAAGAATACTTCCCACGGATTTATCATAGTTCATTTTATCTTAGGTAGACATGGGTAATCGCCTCTTGTCTACATTAGTCATAAACTCATTATTGGTAGACTTGGGTAATCGCCGGTTTGTCTACATTAGGGTACATGGGTAATCGCCTCTTGTCCCTTTATTCATTAGAATTGCTCCTTAAGAACATGGGTAATCGCCTCTTGTTCTTCTATTAGTCGTGATTTCATTATTAGTAGACATGGGTAATCGCCTCTTGTCTACATTAGGGAACATGGGTAATCGCCTCTTGTCCCTTCATAGAATAGCTCCTTAATCATGGATTCAAGCTTAGTTGAGCAAACCTTTCAACAAGTTATGAATCATTACGTGTGAGAAAACCTTTCACATTCATAGGTTGAGCAATTACATGAGAAACCCTTTCACATCTCAACATTTGCACTAACATATCATAAACTTCATAAAACATGAAGCTCATCATACTCTTAACTCAAAAATCATGGGTTCATAAGCTTCATATTTACATAGCTCATCATGCTCTTAACTCATAAATCATGGGTTCATAAACTTCACCTCAAAACATGCAATTCAATGCAAGCTAATACTTAGAAAGCCATAAATCAAGGAAATTTAGTCCTAATTGAGGGAACCACATAATAGAGGAAAATCATGGATTTTGATTCAACATGCATCTTTTCATAAAATATCCTATTTTTATCATTCATAGTCTTACATGAAATTCACAGCTTGATAATCATAATCCTTAACTCAATTCACAAAGAGTTCATGCAATTCATCTTTTCTCAATCAACCCACAATCATAAACATAGTCATAAATTGGGGAAACTTAGCATAAGCTCATGGGATTCATCAAGTTGCATGTAAACCACGCTAAATCGTGCACTAGCTTACTTTACCACGCTAGATCATGCACTATCTACCATAACATCAACAATGGAAAGCATAATGAAGAACCCATAAGAATTTGTCAAAACCCTAGCTCTCTTGGGCAAGACTAAACCTTGAAAACCTTAAGGAAAAGAGGACCCATTTGAGGAAAGACTCCAAATGGTAAATACTATCATACCTCAATGCCAATGCCTTGAAATAAAAGGAGGATTGATGACCTTGATGAGAACCCTAGCTCTTTTCTTCTCCTTCTTGTTATTCGAGAGAGAGGAATATTTTTTGGGAGATGAGAGTTGGAAATGAAGGGATTAGGGCTTAGAAAATATAAATAGGGCCAAGGTTAAGGGGCAAAATCGTCTAGTATAAGGAATAAACATTTAGGGAAAAGTCCAAAAAGCCCTTAAATAAAATTGTCGGGGGCAATCGACGGACAGGACCTATGGTCCGTACATCCACTGACGGACCGTCCTGCTCTTCCGTCAATCGATTCAGAAAGTTTGTTTTGGACTAAAAATTGGCTAAGTCTGTAAGGCATCTACGGAACCCATCTACGGCCCGTCAACCGAACTACGAACCGTCCTGCTATTCCGTAGGTCAAGGTTCAGAAACTCAAAATTCATAAAGTTGGCAGGGCCATCGATGGGTCCCATCTACGGCCCGTCACTCCACCTACGGTCCGTAGATTGCCTCTGTCGTCACTGGCATAAGAAAAAAAAAATTTAAAACTGCATTTTTTTTCTTTTCAAACTTAGCCAAATTTTCTGCATAAAATGAACTTTCTGAATCAATTGACGGAAGAGCAGGACGGTCCGTCAAAGGATATACGGACCGTAGGTCCTGACCGTAGATAGGCCTCGACAGTTTTAAATTAAGGGCTTTTTTGGTCTTTTCCCTAATTGTTTACCAATTAAGCTAAGTCGGATATACCCTTAATCTAAGACCTTTAAATACTTTCTACGCCTAATTTCTTTTGGGATCCGACCCCTATTGGGTGATCCATTTTGGGATATGTGTTTGGGAAAGTATTTGGGACCTTTTCACAGAGTCAATTCTAGAAAATCCGAAGTGGATCCCACTTTGCCCGATTTGACTCCAAAATTGGTCTGTCTCCGAATTTGTCATTTTTAGTGTCTAAATGACCGTATTGACGCTGTGATTCTATTTTTGATAGCGTGATAGCAGTTTGAGGCCGTTTGGAAAGGAAAATCTCCGGTTGAGTGACTTGGAGCGCTTATGATTGATTTTTTGGTAGGTTACGGCTTCCCTTCCTACTAGATTTAGCTTGAATGTGTAAATGTTGGTTGATATTTGTGAATCTGGGGTGGCTAGCTAGTATTGTTTCCCTACTTATCTGATTTCCTATTTTATAGGTTACTGTTGGGCTTTTATGGGCTAGTATCATGCAGTATATTGGGTTGTTGACTTGGATTGTTGGTATTTGTGTTGGGGACTATCTGTTGGGTGGTTATCTATTGATGCATGAGTGGGTCTGGGTCTTTGGAATCTTAGTTGGGTTGATTATTCTGATTTCGGACTTAGAATAGGTTAAGGTAGTATTGCCTTAGTCCTATGCACCTATTCACTTGAGTATGTATCCGACGGCGATTCGGATGGACTAGATCCTTGTAGACTGGTATAGCAGACTTGGGTCTAATAGTATGAGCCTTAGTTTAGGTAATTTCGTGGTTTCAGAACTTCTGATTCTTTACCCTCTATTTCCGCGATGGTGAGATGTTGCCGGAAGATGTTGTGTTTGCGTCGAATGACGGCTGGGTTGTGCTAGGCTTGGAGCCTTCGGTTGATATCCTTGTGGGGCGGTGGCCCGTGATGCGGTTCCCATCCAGTATTTTCGGCGCTAGGCTTTTTGGGGTAGGCTACCAGCCCCGGTCCGTAGCTGACGTTATATGATTGCAGCCCATTATTCCCAGTGTGAGTCTGTGGAGCGTAGGCTACTATTCCCAGCCCGCAGTTGACGTTACTCGGTTGGAACCGGTATTTTTAGTGCTAGATTGTTGAGCTTAGACCGATTAGCTCCAGTCCGAGGCTGATGTTACACGGTTAGAGTCTGTTATTTCCAGCTCGAGACCGTAGAGCGAGAGATATTATTTCCGATCCGAGACTGATGTTACCCGATTAGAGTCTGATATATCCAGATCATGACTGATGATTGGGCGGGGCCTAGATATTATTCCAGCTCGAGGCTGACCTTTCCAGTTAGAGTTCGGTATTTCCAGCTCGTGACTGATGATTAGGGCGGGGCCCAGATATTGTTCCAGCTCGAGGCTGACGTTTCCGATTAAAGTCAGGTATTTTCAGCTCGTGACTGATGATTGGGCAGGGCCCAGATATTGTTCCAGCTCGAGGCTGACGTTTCCAGTTAGAGTCTGGTATTTCCAGCTCGTGACTGATGATTGGGCGAGGCTCAGATATTGTTCTAGCTTGAGGCTGACGTTTCCGATTAAAGTCCGATATTTCCAGATCGTGACTGATTATTGGGCGGGGCCCAGATATTGTTTCAACTCGAGGATGACATTTTCGATTAGAGTCTGGTATTTCCAGCTCATGACTGATGATTGGGCGGGGCCCAGATATTATTCCAGCTCGAGACTGACATTACCCGATTAGAGTCCGGTATTTCCAATTCATGACTAATGATTGGGAGGACCCAGGTATTATATTATTGGGTCTGGGACCCATAGGTGTTACGGCTTCTGGTGATGGATCTCCTTTTGTTCTGTAGTATAGCTCTTATGTGTACCTGTCATACTTATGGGGGTCTGTTCGAGTTTTTTTAAACTTGCGCACGAGTGTGCCCAGCGGGTCTTATGGGGGGGCTCAACTGGGTTTAGTTAGCTATCCTTAGTTTACTTTTCGCTTGTTCTGTTTCCGCTCTGTTGACCTCTGTTGTTGTTGTTGTTAATTCTATCTTGTCCGCCTGTTTTTACCGTTCTTGCTCAGTCGGCCTATGATGCCTACTTGGTACCTGTTGTTTTGCTACTCATGCTATACTCTGAATCTGTTTTCATGATGCAGGTCCAAGCACCAATTATCAGTGTTGAGATCGGGCCTGCAGCTGTCAGTTCATGAGACAAGGGTGAGCACATGGCGTTCTGGGATTACCTATCTCCTTCTGTATTTATCTTTTGGATTGTCTTTTGTTTTCGAGACAGTTGTTTCTGTGGTCCACTTTTGGGACTTGTACTTTTGTTAGTGGTTCTGTACATGTGACTTCCAGGTTTTGGGAGGTGTCTCATATATATTTAGTTTGGTTTCGTTTCAGCCTTCGTTTATGTGTTCTTATGGTATGCTTCCGCTTAGTTTGGACTAGTTTCCACTCTTAGTCCCATTAATGTTAAGTTCTGGGATAGAGTTTGGCTTGCCTACCGGTGGGTTGTAGGCGCCATCATGACTTGAGAAATCGGGTCGTGACAGTAAACCACACATATACAGAAAGAATAACAAACTACTAGTTCATGCTTAATATAGCAGCTTCACAATGTCAATCTCAAATGCAATAGGCATTGATGGTTTTCTCATGGAACCCATACTCAAACTGTTAGTGTGTCGAAATGTGACACCCGATCCAATAATGTGTCAAAACGTGACACCTGATCTAGTATGTGTCGGAATGTGACACCCGATTCAATGTGTGTCGGAACATGACACCCAATCCAATAATGTGTCAAAACGTCACATCCGATCCAATCAGCCACAAACACAATCAGCACCACAATGAATGATTTACACACTTGTATCGTACAATCAGGTAATAGGTTCATTGCATGCTACGGAATCACAAACAGTCATTTCACTAGATTCACTTCATATTTTCCTATTCTCATACATGCATGTACACAATGGAACAGTTAGCATGTATATATAACACAGACAGGAAATCAAACCATCACCTACCTCGAAACCAAGCCTGAACACTCTTAAGGAACTAGAGCTTTCCCTTTCCGGAGTTTCTTAGCTTGTTCTTGGTCTAAAACAAGTAATTAATGCAAAGGATCAATAATAGTGGCCTAGTTTACCCGGATTATATCCAAATATTAACCCTTGCCCAATTCCATGATCCTAACATCCAACTCGGGCTTTTTCCACCATTAGATTCAAGCCAAAACCTTCCCCCAAGGATAAATAGCAAGGATTCTTAGTTCTAAGAATCAATTAACGAATTAGGGGAGTAATTGACTTACCTGCAACGTGAGAATTAGTGAAAAACACGAAGAAATAGCCCTAGGTCGCCCTTTTGCTCTCCAAGAACGAAGTTTACAGAAAAATAACATTTTTGGGACTTTGACTATTTTTTCTCGCAACTGGCCTGCCATAGCGGCCTCGCCATGGCGGAAATAATCCTGCCGTGGCTGGTTACACGGAAATAGAGACTTGGAATTTGTGTTCCAAGTCCCCATTTCACAACGTACCCTCAAAATTTGATGTTCTAAAACCACCCTTCCATGCTAAGATCAATTGCGGGAGTTCTACCCCCTCGAATTCGATTATATAAAGTTGTACAGGCTCCTTATCTTCTTGCCTATCCACTCAAATGATCAAATTCATAATCAAATCTCCGATCCATTATCAAATTACCCTAGAACTCACCTAACTCAAATTTCATCCAAGTCTGGCCTAGGCTCAAAATTTTCAAGTTACTACTCAGAAGTTTTCTTGCCCAAATTCCTTCCCTGTTGTATTATCCATAACAGTGGGAACAATTTATTACAATAGATACCAATTTACCCATCACTCATCCCTGAGTGACAAACTAGGAAAATTAGGCTAAGGCAAGAATAAGTAGTACCTGAATAGTTAAATAACTGGGATACTTGTCTCGCATGTCCTTCTCGGTTTCTCAAGTAGCTTCCTCAACCGGACAATGCTTCCATTATAACTTTCACTGATTTAATCTCTTTAGTTCTCAGCTTCCGAACATCATGATCAAGAATTGCAACCAGTTCCTCTTCATGCTGAAGATCTTTGTTTAACAAAACTGAGTCCCCCTTGATGATATAATCTCCATCCGCATGATACTTCTTCAACATGGATACATGGAACACTGGATGGACTCCAGATAGGCTAGGTGATAAAGCCAACCTATAAGCCACTGGCCCTACCTAGTCAAAGATCTAATATGGGCCAATGTAGCGAGGACTGAGCTTTCCGCAAGGAAATCATCTTAAAACAACATATACTTGAAATACCATTAGAAAGTAGCCTTAATTCATTATTGTGAGAAGTGAGCCTTAACCGACATAGACCATGTAAGCTACAACATGGAATCTGGTGTCTACCCCACACCGAAAAGAGGTGCCCTTACTTGCCAAGGTAAGAACCATAATTTCTAGCTTAAGTGGATCCACTAGCTAATGTCTACCAAGACACCTATGGTGGCACATAGTTTATGGGACATGGATAATCTCCACTTGTCCACTCGGTGCTAAGCATAAATCCCATGGAATATTCATAATTCATAGCATATCTTGTGTCACGACCCAGGGTAGCCCCTAGATGTAACACGGCGTACAAGACACCGAGAGGCCTCACACAAGCCCTTAGCATACATAACATACAAGATAATAGAGAAAAGAATTAAAAAGAGCATTATATAACAAAACAGCGGAAGTCTACAACTTATGTCTCAAGCCATCTAACATAACAGAAAAGAAATGAAGGTTTGGGAGGCAGCCCAGTACAATATCAAAAAGCATAACGGAATGCATGAAAAAGTAACAAGGTTAGGTCCTCGGACATAGGAGGCCTCACCAAGTCTTCACTATCACTGGAACTGACTAGCCACGAGTGGAATGAGAAGAACCGCCAAGTCCTACATCAATAGAATCAATGTAGGCAAAAGTATGCGTTAGTACAATCAAGTACCAAGTATGATAGCAATGCATAAAAGGGCATATAAACCATGCTAGAATGACATATAATCATGACATGTAATGGCCAAGCTAAAACATGATAGAGCATAAGAAACATAAAGCATAAAACATGGCCAAGACAAGCTATTCATCTTTCTTTTACTTTACTTTAAACCATCATCATGAGAAAACTTGCACATTAACTTGTGGGGAAATAGCCTTAATCGACATATAAGACCATGTGAGCTATCAACATGGAATCCGGTGTCTGCCCCACACCGAAAAGGGGTGTCCTACTTGCCAAGGTAAGACCATGAACTGCTTAGATTGTGTCTATCATAGACCATCACCCTATGGTGGCACATAGGTTATGGAACATGGGTAATCGCCACTTGTCTACTCGGTACTAAGCATATTTCCCACGGAATTATCATAGTTCATTTTATCTTAGGTAGACATAGGTAATCGCCTCTTGTCTACATTAGGGAACATGGGTAATCGCCTCTTGTCCCTTCATAGAATAGCTCCTTAAGAACATGGGTAATCGCCTCAGCTTATGTCTTTCTTTATGCCAGGCCACCAATAAAGTCGCTTTAAGTCTCGATACATCTTGGTCATACCTGGATGAATAGAGTACCACGAACCATGATATTTTCCCAACACCTTTTGAATCAGGTCATCCACTCAGGGAACACAAACCCTCCCCCTAAAAATGAGCACACCACCTGCATCAAGAGCAGCATCTAGTGCCTGCCCAGACACTGTCTTCGAGTTCATTCAAACTCTCATCCTCAAACTTCTTGGCTTTGATCTCCTCAATGAAAGTGGGTCTAACCTCAATGATGGCTAACATCCAACCTTTTTCTGAGATTCCCAACTACATGAACCAGGACTCCAAGGTCTGGATCTCCCTAGCCAAGGGTCGCTTGGACACACCCAAGCAAGCTAAACTGCCCATACTCACTATTTTTCAGCTTAATATGTGTGCCACCACATTAGCCTTACTCGGATGGTATTGAATGGTAACATCATAATCTTTAAGTAACTCCATCCATCTTCGTTGTCTCAAGTTCAAGTCTTTTTGAGTGAACACATGTTGTAGACTTTGATGATCAGTGAACACTTCACACCTGACTCCATAGAGATAATGTCGCCAAATCTTTAGAGCAAACACTACCACTGCCAACTCCAAATCATGCGTCGGGTAGTTCCTCTGATTAATCTTCAATTGTCGTGAGGCATAAGCTATGAAATTCTTATCCTGCATCAACACAGCACCCAAGCCCGAATGTGAAGCATCACAATAACAATGAAATCCTTACCTTCCACTAGTAATGTCAGAATAGGTGTTGTGGTCAGAAGAGCCTTAAGCCTTTGGAAGCTCTTTTCACATTTGTCAGTCTACTCAAAAGGTACCTCCTTTTGAGTTAGCCTTGTCAAGTGCATGGCAATAGAGGCAAAATTCTTTAAAAACTGCCAATAGTAGCTGGCAAGCCTCACAAAACTCCTAACCTCAGTCACAGAACTAGGTCGGACCCAGTTCTTGACTGCTTCAATCTTTTGGGGATCTACCATTACCCTTTCTTTTGAAACCACATGCCCTAAAAAGGCAACCGAGGACAACCAAAATTCACACTTAGAAAATTTTGCATACAATTTCTGTTTTCCAAGGACAACCAGAACAATACAAAGATGGTTTGTATGCTCTTCCTTACTCTTCGAATAGACCAAAATATCATCAATAAAGACAATTACAAAGGAATCCAGGAATAGATTGAACACACCATTTATCAAACTCATGAAGGCTGCAGGTGCATTGGTCAACCCAAACGACATCACCAAGAACTCATAGTGCTCATACCGAGTCCTGAATGCCATCTTGGGTACATTCTCGGGCCTAATCTTTAACTGATGGTACCCAAACCTTAAATCGAGTTTAGATAATACTGATGCACCCTGCAACTGGTCAAAGAGGTCATCTATACGAGGCAACTGGTACTTATTTCGAATGGTGACCCTATTCAACTGTTGGTAGTCTATGTACATCCTCATACTACCATCATTCTTCTTAACAAACAAGACAAGAGCAACCCTAGGGGAAGCACTAGGACGGATGAAACCCTTATCAAGGAGCTCTTGGATATGGGTCTTAAGCTCTCTTAACTCTTCTGGAGCCATGCAATAAGAAGGAATAGAGATTGGGCGAGTGCCTGGCTCCAAGTCAATACAGAAATCTATATCTCTATCTAGAGGCATACATGGTAAATCAGCAAGAAACACTTCCTTAAACTTAGAGACTACACGAATAGACTCAATAGAGGGGGACTCTACATCAACATCCCGGATGAGCCAAATATGCTAAATAACCCTGCCCCACCAGTTTCCTAGCCCGGAGGAAAGATATGATCTTAAGTAACCACCCGTAGAAGCGAGCATAGCTGACTGAATTAGTCGGGCTGTAATTTCTGGCCAACCTGAACCCCTGGAGTACGAGCCATTAAAGTTACCTGTATTCTTAGGCTTTTAGCCAAAGCCTTGGCCTGCCCGTCCCATCGATTTCCTTCTACCTTCTTCATAAAGTCTGTCACTTCATTAAAGCTTATACCTACAGAGGTCATGTGAACAGACAATACCTGCAACTCGGGATCAATCCCTTGACGAACAAACAGATCCTCTATTCCTTTGTAGTCACCAACTGCGTAGCATATCTGAACAAGGCATAAAACTTAGCCTCATAAGCAGCTACAGTCATATCACCCTGCTCCAAAGCCATAAATTCATCCTTCTTGCGGTCCCTCAAAGTCCGGGGCACATACTTCTCTAGAAATAAGGCATTTAAATGAACCCAGTTGAGTGGAGGCAAGACTGGCGATCGGCATTCCGCAAAGGCTCTCACCATTGCTTAGCCTCATCTTGAAGCTGAACGGTCACGAACTCGACTCCATGCTGGTGCACAATGCCTAATTTGTGAAGTCTCTCATAGCAATCTAGGATGAACTCATAGGCATCCTCAATTTCAGAACCATGGAACTCTGGCGGCTTTAACTTTAAAAACTTGGACAGCGTCTCCTACTTAGTTCCAGTCATCACAGGGCCCAAAAGTGGATGGAAGAAGGCATCAGCACCAAACACTCCATCCATCTTAGGGATTGTAGTAGCATCAGGGTGGATGACTGGAGGTTGAGTAGCTTGCACCGTGGGAATAGCTTCAGAGCCAACCAACTACTCAGAAAAGTCAAAATTTGTTGAGCTATAGCTGAATCCAAAGGGGGAAGTCCGGCAAACCCAGCTTGTGCGTCCTTCTCTAATTCAGCATCCTCTTCTACCTCAATCTCCACATTCTCTTCTACCTCGGCCTGGGTTGTGGGAGGGGCCTTTTCCCCGGGTACATTCTCAGTTTGGGCTTCACCCCTGGCGGGTACTACCCTTTCGTGGCGTCTGCCCCTTCCTCTTCCTCTACCCCTACCTCGGCCACGTCCTCTTACTGCGGGCTCCCCTGCTAGCTCATTGATGAGAGCTACTAGCCTGGCGCCGTTGTTTCACGTGTTAACCATCTGCAGACCAAAGAGTGAAAGAGATTAGATACCAATTTGGATCACCAAATACCAATTGGAATCAAGTTATAGCACGAAAGGAGAAGAAGATAGAAAGATTTTCCTAAATGTAACACCCCAGATTCGAAAAGAACGAAAATTCCAACTTTTAAAAATTGTGGTGACCTACTACTTGACCTACTAACCGTTGGTTGACTTACCAACAGTAGGTCAAAAGGAGTAGGAGTCGTAGGTGGGTCTGCCTAAGGGAAACGATTTGAGAAAATTGATTTTTGGTGACCTAACATGACCTACGGGCAGTAGGTGGACCTACCAACCGTAGGTCAAGTAATAGGTTGGGGAAGTAGGTGGAAATTGTTAAATTTGGGGCTTAGGCAGTGTGACCTATGGTTGGTCACCTACGGGCAGTAGGTTGACCTACCAACCATAGGTCATGAAGTAAGTGGGGTTGTTGGTGGAGTTTTGAAGAGGGATCGTTTGATCTTTTCACCTAATGGCCTATTTACTAATCTAGGTCGGTTTATAACTACTCCTAACACTATATAAGCCTTTTTAATCCAAAAATCTACCCTTTCCAATTACTTTACAAGTTTCCCAAATTCTCCTCTCTCAAATAATTCTCTCTTTAGAAGTTAGAAGAAGAAAAAGAAGAGGGCAAGCTAGGGTTCAAGAAATCAAGTTTTCTTCATCAATTGCTTAAGGAATTGGGACTCTAAGGTATGATAGTGTTCATTCATGGATCCCTTTCCTCCATGAAGTCCTTAAATCTCCAATTTTCAAGTTAGAAATTCCCAATTAATGTAACACCCCAGATTCGAAAAGAACGAAAATTTCAACTTTTGAAAATTGCGGTGACCTACTACTTGACCTACTAACCGTTGGTTGACTTACCAATAGTAGGTCAAGAGGGGTAGGAGTCGTAGGTGGGTCTGCCTAGGGAAAATATTTGAGAAAATTGATTTTTGGTGACCTACTACATGACCTACGGGCAGTAGGTGGACCTACCAACCGTAGGTCAAGTAGTAGGTTGGGGAAGTAGGTGGAAATTATTAAATTTTGGGGGCTTAGGCAGTGTGACCTACGTTTTTTCACCTACGGGCAGTAGGTTGACCTACCAACCATAGGTCATGAAGTAAGTGGGGTCGTTTGTGGAGTTTTGAAGAGGGATCGTTTGGTCTTTTCACCTAATGGCCTATCTACTAATCTAGGTCGGTTTATAACTACTCCTAACACTATATAAGCCTTTTTAATCCAAAAATCTACCCTTTCCAATTACTTTACAAGTTTCCCGAATTCTCCTCTCTCAAATAATTCTCTCTCTAGAAGTTAGAAGAAGAAGAAGAAGAAGAGGGCAAGCTAGGGTTCAAGAAATCAAATTTTCTTCATCAATTGCTTAAGGAATTGGGATTCTAAGGTATGATAGTGTTCATTCATGGAGCCCTTTCCTCCATGAAGTCCTTAAATTTCAAATTTTCAAGTTAGAAATTTCCAATTGAATTAGGGGTTTTTTTCAATGTCATGGGTTCCTTGCAATGTTTATTTAATTGATTGTTTTTATGAATTTTGAAGTATAAATTAAGTTGAATTTCATGAATTTAGATGAATCCCCATGAACCCATGCCATTTCCCCCAAATTCGAAATCTATGTTTTGTTGGTGGGTTGAGTTATAAAGTGATGAATTTTATGAAATCTCTATGAATCCATGCATGAATTATGATATCTAAACTAAGTTTTTCATGGTGCTATTATGAATGACCTAAGGTTTTATGGAAGTAAGCATATTCAATCAAAAACTATGATTTTCCTCTATCATGTGGGTTCCTTCAATTATGATCAAATTGCCTTGTTTATGGTTTTCTAAGCATGAGTTTGCATTGAATTGCATGATTTAAGATGAATTCTTATGAACCCTGTGAAATCTATGATTTTCAAGTTATGAGTATGATGAACCACGTGAAGATGAAATTGATGAAATCACGCATGTCTCTTATGAAGTTAATGTTGATTTAAAGGTGCTTTGAAATTGAGGCATTAAAGTTTTTGATATGTTGATTTATGTTGGGTTGTGAAAGGATTTTCTCAACTAAGGAGAATAGGGAGTTATTCTAATGGAAGGGACAAGAGGAGATCCCTCGTGATTTCCCCTCCCCATGATAGAAAAGAGATGATCCCTCATGCCTATATGTAATAAGAAAAGAGGAGATCCCTCATGTCTTCTATGGAGCTATTCTAATGGAAGAGACCAGAGGAGATCCCCCATGCCTTCTAATAATATGATAAGATTATGACTATGATTAATCCATGGGAATTATGTTTAGCACCGAGTGGACACGAGGAGATCCCTCATGTCCTATAAACTATGTGCCACCATAGGTTTGTTTAGATAGACACTAGCTAGTGGATCCACGTAAGCTAGAACTTCATGGTCTTACTTTGGCAAGTAGGGCAACCTTTTTTGGTGTAGGGGTAACACCGGATTTCATGTCATAGCTCGCATGGTCTATGTCGGTTAAGGCTCACTTCCCACAATAATGAACTAAAGTGACTCTCAAGATATCTCTCAAGTGTTTCAAATATGTTTAGCTTGCATTGACTATGATTTATGACTTATGTTTCTAACCTTTTTTTTCATGTTTTAGCTTGGTCATTGCATGTCATGAAAATATCTCGTTTTAACATGTTTAAATGTGTTTGTGAATTGCCATCATACTTCGTACTTGATTGTACTAACGTATACTCTTGCCTACATTGACTTAATAATGTAGGGCTTGGCGATTCTCCATCTATTCGTGGCTATAGCTTAGTAGAAGGATTATTGAAGACTTGGTGAGTCCTCATCCATTCGAGGACGTAGCCTTGTTGTTCTTTCATGTTCTTTCATTTTGACATTGTATTGGGTTACGTCCCAAATGTTATTTCTCATTCTTATGTTAGATTGGCTTTGAGACACTTTATGTAGACTTCTGCTACTTTATCAAACTCTTATGATTTGAACTTTATTTTTATACTCTTTTAATTTTATGATCTTGGACTATGTATGCTAAGTGGCTTGTATGAGACCTTTTGGGGTTTTGTATGCCATGTCACGGCTAGGGGATACTTTGGGTCTTGACACTAAAGTCCTATAGTCTCTCAAAGAAAAGTACAGATGTCTCTATACCGTTCCACAAGACTCTACTAGACTCATTTTGGTACAATGAGATCAACGAATCTAGGGCTCTGATACCAACTTTGTTATGACCCAAACCACCGTGATTGGTACCCACACTAACCCTCTAGTGGGAGAACCATTACTACAACCCAACTAAATAATACTAACAAAAAGACCGGCATTTAAAGATGTGGAAATAGGTTTAAACAATTAATTTAAAAGCTAAGTTCCCATAAACTCAGTAAGTTATCAAAACCAAATATAAACAAGCAGAAATTCAACCCCTTGAACTTGAAAGTCATTATACAAAAACTTCCCACTAAACGAACTAAGATAAGGGAATGCACCCCAAAACAACTAAACATAAAGTAAAAGGTCTGAAAGGTCTAAATCTGAAGGAAATGGACTAAGACCCTAGATAAATTTGAGGTAGCCTGAAGGAACTGGCTCACTCTTGAACTCGACAAGTCAGTGATCTCCTAGCTGAGGTTTCTCAACAACTGCCTGAAGACGCCCTGTACTCAACAAAGAAAGATCGTGTGCAGTATCAGTACACAAAACAATGGTGCACTGGTAGGATCACGCGGCTATTCCTTTAAGTGAGAAATACACAAGTAACTACAACATAGTAAACCAAACATATACAGAGAGAATAACAAACTACCGGTTCGTGCTCAATATAGCAGTTTCACAATGTCAATCTCAAATGCAACAGACAATGATGGTTCTCTCATGGAACCCACACTAAAACTGTTAGTGTGTCGCAACATGACACCCGATCCAATAATGTGTCAGAATGTGACACTCAAAATAATGTATGTCAAAACGTGACACCCGATCTAATGTGTGTCGAAACGTGACACCCGATCCAATAATGTGTCAAAACGTGACACCCGATCCAATCAACCACAAACACAATCAGCACCACAAGGAATGATTTACACACTTGTATCGTACAATCTGGTAATAGGTTCATTGCATACTACAAAATCACAAACAGTCTTTTCACTAGATTCATTTCATCTTTTCTTATTCTCAAACATGTATGTATACATCGGAGCAGTTAGCAGGTATATATAATACAGATGGGAAATCAAACCATCACCTACCTCGAAACCAAGCCTGAAAACTCTTAAGGAACTTGAGATTTCCCTTTCTAGGGGTCTCTTAGCTTGTTCTTGGTCTAAAACAAGTAATTAATGCAAAGGATCAATTATAGTGGCCTATTTTACCCGGATTATATCCAAATACTAATCCTTGGCCAATTCCATGATCCTAACACCCAACTAGGGCTTTTTCCACCATTAGATTCAAGCCAAAATCCTCCCCAAGGATAAATAGTAAGGATTCTAAGTTCTAAGAATCAATTCACGAATTAGGAGAGTAATTATCTTACCTTCAGTGCAAGAATTAGTGAAAAATAAGAAGAAATCGCCCTAGGACGCCCTTTTTCTCTCCAAGAATGAAGTTTGTAGAAAAATAACATTTTTGGGGCTTTTCCCATTTTTACTCGCGACTGGCCCGCCATAGCGGGCCAATCCCGCCATGGCAGAAATAATAGTGCCATGGCAGGTTGCATAGAGACAGAGACTCGGAATTTGTGTTCCAAGAACCCATTTCACAACATACCCTAAAAACTTGATGTTCTAAAACCACCCTTCCACGCTAAGATCTATTGCAGGAGTTCTACCCGCCCGAATTGGATTCCATAAAGTCATACAGGCTCCTTATTGTCTTGGCTATCCACTCAAATGATCAAATTCATAATCAAATCCCCCATCCATTACCATATTACCCTAGACCTCACCTGACTCAGATTTCGTCCGAGTCTGGCCTAGGCTCAAAATTTCCAAGTTACTTATCGAAAGTTTTCTTGCTCAAATTCCTTCCCCATTGGCTTATCCATAACGACGGGAACAGGTTGTTACACTTGAATCGACCATGGTTTTTAACTTATGTTTTCCATCATGTTACTTTTACGATTTAGCTTGGTCATTGCATCTTATGTATATCTCCTTTTTAGCATGATTTTATAACTTCTATGCATAGTTATCATATTTGGTACATTCTATGTAAAAACACATACTCTTGCCTACATTATTTTACTAATGTAGGGCGTGACGACTCCTCTCCCTCCATTCATGGCTAGATCATTGTACTTGTGATTAAAAAGACTTTGTGAGTCCTCATACTTCGAGGACAATGCCACGTTTATAGTTTTATGTCATTTTACCTTTGAACTTGTATGGGTTACGTCCCAAATTTCATTCTATTGATGTATTAGATGGCTTTGAGACTATGTTAGATTTCCGCTATACTTTTGTCAAACTCTTTTAATATAGAACTATCTTTTGAACTCTTTAACTACTATTATCTTATACGATGTATGCTAAGTGGCTTGTATGGGGCCTTTCGGGGTTTTGTACGCCATGTCACGTGAAGGGGGTACTTTAGGTCGTAACAGAGACAAACCGACCTATAGGCGCTGAAATGCTACCTTTCCACTCTTTGACTGGTTCATTCGGAATCTAGAATTTAACAACTCTAGTTCTACAGTCGACTGAGGCATAACAAGAGTATAACCAGTCCATGCCAAGAATAGTATCAAAATCAAGCATGTCTAACTCTACTTTATTAACTATGGTGACTTACAAAAAAACTTAGACTAGGCAAGCTCTATATACCCATTTAGCTAAGATTGACTCACCCATAGGAGTAGAGACTAAGAGGTGCTTCAATTGGCTTGAAAGTTGGTCAAACTTACTTTTAAGTCAGTTTTTGACTTCTGAAAGTGTTTTGCAAATATAAAATAACTTTAAATAAGTCCAAAATGACTTAAAATAAGTTAGAAAGTGCTTGGCAAGGTTTAAAATAACTTAAAATAAGTTTAATATGACTTAAAATAAGTTTAAAACAAAAAGTAGGCCTCCCCCAACTTTTATTTTTTGACTTTAAAGTCATTTAAGTTTGACTTTTTATTTTTGACTTAAAAGTTACTTTTTGTCACAGCCCCAAAGTACCCCATAGGTGTGACATGATGAATAGGACCCTGAAAGGCTCCAAACAAGCCACTTGACATAACCAATGGCGTAAGATAATGATATACGATATGAAATCAATCATAAAGCTAAAGAAATCTAAATCATAACATCTCAACATAAGAGAAACCTTAATACAAAACTTGAAATGTGGAAGCTATACTAAGTCTAGCATTAGCCTTTACTATGTAGATGTGGTTAGGGAAAACCCCTAAACCATGAATAAGTCTAAAACTGAAATGATGTGAAAGAAATAAACTAATAAAAGGTGATCCATCCCTCAAACCATGAGGACTCACCACTAGTTAGCACCGCTGAAAGATCCAATCTAGCCATGACTGGATAGAGAAGCGCCAGACCCTATATTTCAACAACAACATAGGCACAAATATGCATCAGTACTTCAAATGTACTGAATATGGGGAACATGCATAAAAACATAAACATAAATCATGAGAAGTTTGAAAACGTAGTAATGCATCACCAAGTAAAACAATATCAAATCTTTATAAGCTAGTATTATAAATCATGAGAAAGAGGTCAATGCAAAACTATGGGAAATCATGTCGTAAGTTTAAACCACTTTGTTTTAATGTATGAGAGAGACCATTAACCGACATATAACTATGAGAGCTAATCACGGAGTTCAATGTATTATCCCATCGAACAGGGACCTAAATATCTTGCCAAGACATTAAGGATCATTTTCATAACATCAAGATTTGGGTACTCGCCACTAATCCCTCTCGAGACCAAAAGTGTTCGTAGATTAGGTAATCATCTCTATTCTCCATACGTTCATGAACACTCGGCCTAACCTATGGTGGTACGTAGTTTATGGGACATGAGTAACTGCTTCTAGTTCGCTCGATGCTAAGTACAAATTCCCACATAATTAATACATTATACTTAAGAGTAAGTCCTTAACATATCATGACTTCATAAAATTGTTCAACAAGGCACTAATCTAAGCATCTCAATCATGATCATATTTCATATAGGAATACTCAATCGGAATAAACCTAGTTAATCAAAAGCATGTTGACAGATTATTCGAAAGTATCCTTTAAGTCTTAATCTTTTCAATTCACAAAGCATTCATGCCATCAAGGCTTGACTTCATAATCATTCATACATACAAAGCATGGGTTCATGTAAAGTACCCCTAAAAGCATATTATAGTCAGAAATTCCTCAATTCAATGTTACATGCATAATCACAAAGCGTAATTCATGATCACAATATAAGCACATAATATGGGTTCATATGAAATTCATCAAAACATTCAATACAACTCACTTCATGCATAATAAGATCATATAGATTGAATTTTGCCAAAAGCAATTGAACCCCTCATAACCATGCAAAACCCTAGAATTTAGATTGAATTCATAACAGAATTTTAGAGAAATCTTTGGGACTCAATGGATGAAATGGATCCATTGATGAATTTTCCACATATCTTGATAACAAAGCCCTAGCAATTTGAGGAAGAAGACCTTGAAGATTTGAAGAACCCTAGAAATCCTTTGGGAGTCTTGGAGAGAAAACTAGGAGAGCTTTTGAGAGTTTTTGGGGAATGAAAGGGAATGGGTAGTTTTCTAGGAGTAAAATCATTTATAGGGTTTAATTATAGGTCAAAATAACGTAGTTTAGGAATTAAAAGGGTAGGAAAAAACCCAAATAACCTTAACTAAAAAATTGCTGGACAGGTCCTAAGGTTCATAAGAATTCCTACGGACTATCCTGGTCGTCCGTAGAACTAAGTACTGGGACCTAAATATTCTTCAGTTTCCATGATTTTGTTCCTATGGTCCTAGGACTTTCTACGGTTTGTAGACACCAACTGTAGAACCTAAAGCCAGTAAAAAATTCACTGAATCTACACCCCTTACGAACACTTTCTACGGGCCGTAGGACTTTCTATGGACCATCCTAGTGGTCCATAGGATAAAGTTCAAAAATCCAAAATCATTGAAACTCTCAGGACCATTCCTATGTTTGCCTTCTACGAACCGTAGAACCTTCTACAATCCATAGATAGGCCCCGTAGACTGGTCCAGTAGCCAAAAATGAAACTTTTCTTTTCAACTTCAAATTTCTAAATTCCAAGGTGTTATAATATCTCCCTCTTGAGAACATTCTTCTTTGAATGGGACTCAAGATAGCATGAAATAGGGTAGAGAAAAGAGATCTAACAACCCAACATGAATGCAAATCACATAAAAATACACATAAATAAGGAGCAATCAATCAAGCTAAATCACAACTCAAAATCAAGTTTTCATGAACATGCATGCATATGGAAATTTAAGAGAGACAAAACGCATGAACCCAAAAGAGTGAATATGAGGAACTAATTCCTCAAGCTGAAACTGAATGGAAAGGAAAGAGATAGGGCTACTAGGATATCACATCGGCTTCGGTCTTCCACATACCAATCCATAACAAAAGAACCCTTTCAAAAATCCAAAATAGTTCAACACACACTACCTCAACCATGAAGCATACCATCTCCCCCTTGGGAGCCAACCTCACTAGCCTTTTTGAAACCGTTCCCTTAAAACCAAGCACAACATCAAAGTCTAACCATCACGGAACCACCAATATAAGAAAATATCGACAAGTTTCTACAAGGACCTCAAGATAGACCTCTAGCACAATAGCCATACCTGGAAACCATGAAGCATACCATCTCCCCCTTGGGAGCCAACCTCACTAGCCTTTTTGAAACCGTTCCCTTAAAACCAAGCACAACATCAAAGTCTAACCATCACGGAACCACCAATATAAGCAAACATCGACAAGTTTCTACAGGGACCTCAAGATAGACCTCTAGCACAATAGCCATACCTGGAATCACACAATAGTAAATGAAGCACCTAGATCAAGTGACGCATAACAATAATCGAGAGACCCATAATTTACCAGTTGTTGCATCCAGAGAACCCTCGTGATTTAGAGCCTTGTGTCCTATCCCTATGCTCTTGTCTAAACTTAGGTATCGGGACATTAGAAAAAGATCTGGCTTGACCTGAAAACTTTTGATGAAACTGAGACCAATTTCCTCTACTCGACTTTTGTAAGAGTAGTCTACACTGCATGTCCTAGCCCTCTTACTCTCTCTCTCTCTCTCACCTTCCATAACTTTCTCTTCATCAATCTGATGGGCATGAGTCATCAATCTAGAGATGTCTATCTCTTTAATCAACATAGCAGTCCTTCCATAACCATGGTCTTAGAAACTCCTGAAACAAAATTACTCATACAGGACCTTGAATCGGCCACCATAGTTGGAGCATACTTTGAGAGATGAGTAAACTTAAGGGAATACTCCTTCACAGTCAAATCACCCTTCTTCAAATTTATAAATTCATGAACCTTGGCTACCCTTAGCTCAAGTGCAAAGAATATGTCAAGGAATGCAGCTACAAACTTATCCCAATCCACTAGACCTGCATCAACACCCCTATCATTCGTCCACTGATCATACCAAATTTAATGCCCTCCTTTCAACTGGTAAGCGGCTAAGCCGGCACTCTCGACGGAACTGACCCCATAATCTGTGTCATCTTTTGAATACCATCAATGAACTCTTGTGGATTCTCCTCCATCTTAGAACAGTGGAACTCAAGAAGATTCATCTGAGTAAAATATCGAACCCTTGTCACTTGAGTATTCCTATTCGAATTGACTAGAGCAGCAACTTACTGGTTGACCTGAGTGGCCATTGTAATACCCTAGATTCAAGGGTGGAAAACTCTTGGATTTTTCTGGGTTCTGGTGCCAGTCATGGAGGCCACCTACGGACCGTAGAAGGACTGACAAACCGTAGGTGGGGACCGTAGGTGGCAAGCCCAAGTTTTCAAAAATGTCAAGTTTCAGAACCTTAATGACAGTCTGCCAGGACAGCCCGTCGTTCATTCAATGAGTCGTGGATAGGTCTCGTAGGTCTCCTCCAGACTTAGTCAAATTCTTAAACCATAAGTCCTAACCTACGGTTGCAGTGTACGGCCCGTCGATTGACCCACGAGCCGTACATTGGGCCCGTCGTTGCAGGGTTCAAATTTATAGTCTCTGAACCTACCTACAGAAGGACAGGACAGGTCGTAGGTCTGACCTACGGACCGTAAGTCCCACCGTATGTAGGGGCCCGACGTTATTTTAAAAAGGGTCTTTTGGTCTTTTCACCCAATGACTTATTTACTACTCTTAAGTCGGTTCCCCTCATTCCCTAACACTATATGAGTCTATTCAATCCTAAAATCTACCCTTTCCAACCACTTTACAAAATTCTCCAAACCCTCATCTCTCAAATATTTCTCTCTCTAGAAGATAGAAGAAGAAGAAGGGCGAGGCAACCTAGGGTTCAAGAAATCAAACTTTCTTCATCAAATTGCTTAAGGAATTGAGACCCTAAGGTATGATAGTGTTCATCCATGGAGCCCTTTCCTCCATGGAATCCCTAAATTCTTCAATTTTCAAGTTAGAAGTCCTTAATTGAATTAGGGGTTTTCTTCCATGTCATGGGTTCTTTGTAATGTTGATTTAATTGATTGATTTATGCACAATGAAGCATGAATTGAGATGAATTTCATGAATTTAGATGAATCCTCATGAACCCATGCCAATTCCCCCAAATTTTGACATTATGCTTTTGTTGATGGGTGGAATTATGAAGTGATGAATTATATGAACTCTCTATGAATCCATGCATGAACTATGATTCCTAAGCTAAGACTTTTCATGATGAGATTATGAATGATCTAATGATGGTTTTATGAAAGTAAGCATGTCCAATCAAAAACTATGATTTTCCTCTATTATGTGGGTTCCTTCAATTATGGTCAAATTGACTTGTTTATGGCCTTCTAAGCATGAGTTTGCATTGAATTGCATAATTTAAGAGGAATTCTTATGAATCTATGTGAGCCCTATGATTTGCAAATTATGAGCATGATGAACTATGCAAAGATGAAGTTTATGAAATTATGCTTGTCTCATATAAAGTTAATAATGAATTAAGGGTGCTTTGAGATTGAAGTACCAAAGTTTATGATATGTTGATATTGTTGTTGAGTTGTGAAAGGAATTCTCATATATTACTCAACCCATGAATGTGAAAGGTTTTCTCACATGTAATAATTCATAACTTGTTGAAAGGATTGCTCAACTAACCTTGAATCAATGATTAAGGAGCTATTCTAATGAATGAAGGGACAAGAGGTGATTACCCATGTTCCCTAATGTAGACAAGAGGCGATCACCCAAGTCTACTAATAATGAGCTTATGACTAATGATAGACAAGAGGTGACTACCCATGTCTACTTATGATAATTGAACTATGTCTAATCCGTGGGAATTATGCTTAGCACCGAGTGGACAAGTGGCGATTACCCATGTCCCATAAACTATGTGCCACCATAGGATGATGGTCTATGATAGACACTAGCTAGTGGATCCACGTAAGCTATATGTTAAGTAAAGGGTCCTACCTTGGCAATTAGGATGGCCCTATCGGTGTGGGGTTATACACCGGATTCCATGTTGATAGGTCACATGGTCTTATATGTCGGTTAAGCCTACTTCCCACAAACAACTAAGGACTAAAAGTGTTGTTATGATGTTTCTCAAGTAAAGTAAAGATGCTAGCTTGCTTTGACCTTGGTTTATGCTTTATGCTTTCTATACTTTATCATATTTAGCTTGGTCATTGCATGCTATGAAAGTGTCCCGTTTTAGCATGTTTTAAATGATTTCGTTCATTGCTATCATACTTGGTACTTGATTGTAATAACGCATACTCTTGCCTACATTGACTTGTTAATGTAGGGCGTGGCGATTCTCCATCCACCCGTGGCTAGAGCTAAGTAGAAGAAGTGTGAAGACTTGGTGAGTCCTCATCCATTCGAGGACATAGCCTAGTTATTCTTACCTTTATGTTTTGATCATTTTGGCATTGTATTGGGTTACGTCCCAAACTTTATTTCTCTTTCTTATGATAGATTGGATTTGAGACATGATATGTAGACTTCCGCTATTTTTCCTAAAAGATTTGATATGACATTATCCTTGAACTTTTAATCTCTATGATCTTGTATGTATGTATGCTAAGTGGCTTGTATGGGGCCTTTCGGGGTCTCGTACGCCATGTCACGTCTAAGGGGTACCTTGGTTTGTGACAGCCATAGCTTAAGCTATCACCTGGAAAGCAGCCTTGAACTCTACATGAGACACTTGTTTGTTCAAAGGGTCTTCTAGAGTTGGTGGTGCTTGATGGTTTTCATTTCTGTTTCTGTTGACAAACTCTTATGGGAGGCATGATTTTGTAAATGTATAGAGCACTGATTAGAACATAACGAGGATAAATAGAGTTAAACTTCATCGCATGACTAAGAGCATGAAAGAAGAAGTATTTCCTAAAATGTTTCATATCTTCTCATTCATAAATGCGCTCTTCACACCCATTAACAAAACTCTACTCAATGTGGCTTTCAGACACTGTAAAACACTTTAAACCTGATGCTCTGATACCAAGCTTATCATGATCTGAGACTACCCCCGAGTTGTAACACAGTGCTTAAAGCCACAAGTGACCCCAAGCTAACTCATGGTCTGGCATAACATTAAGATCCATACACGTAAATTGAAATAATCGATGCGAAAGTTGAGCCTAATGGATATAAGAAATCCAAGTCTTAACTTAATAATCAAAATGGAATTTGTGCTAAAACAATCCATAAAGTTGAAACCTAATATCTGAAGGCCTCTAATAAGATGAGTTGTTGGAACAATCCCCTAGCTAACTATAACTTTCATAAACTAAATGACCGAAATAAAGAAAAATAGTATAGGTTTTGTCCTCGAAAGATGAGGACTCACTAATATTGATACTGAGCTGATCGAATGTTGTACTAATCGCGAGCTGGATGTTGAGCGTCTGAACTTATATTATTAAACAATATAGCATAGAAAGGTATGCAGTCATTACTTTGAATGTACTGAGTATGTGAGACATGCATCACAAGCCTAGCAAGCTAAACATGATAAATCTGAAATGCTGAAGTGAAATACATGAATTGATGCAATGATCAAGTAAATCAGCATGCAACCGATAAGAACTAAACTGAAATAACTTAATACAAGGTCATGCAATATCTGAAAATTAGACCGTAGGAGATACTAATAATCGACATACTCCATTGAGCTAAACGGAGTCCAACTTGTACCCCACCTAGGAGGGCAATCTATACCTTGCTAGGATAAGAGACACTAATGGGTGATCTACTAAACTGATGTCCATAAGGACTAATGTGTCAGTTCTGATCCGAAGGGTGACCCTTAATACCTATGGTAACGCGTTATTATAAGATTTAAGGATTGTTGCTAAAGGTCTGAGTCCTAACTGATGGGTGAACCTTCATCCCTATGTTCGTTGGTGCTAAGTAATACTCCTAACTGAATTTATAATGATGAACTAAATATCTCAATAATATTGATAAACTAAGACTGAACTGATAGGAACTTTATCTGAAAGCATCTTTAAACATGTGGAACTGAAAAGCTGAATTTAAAACTACTCATCGTGATTTCTATACTCTGAATGGAATATGCAATTTAATCATCATGGGTTAAAAGACATGAATTTTTCCTATTATAAGGGATCATGAAAATAACTACATAATTATACTCAATTATAGGTAAAAACATGTAATCAAAAACTATCCATGAAGAAGAAATGAAATATGATCAAAATCATGTTTTTCATAAGAACCCTAAGTTTCGTAGAAATCATTAACTGAAGAAATAAGTTTACTTTGGGACCTAATGGGTGAAAGGATACCCATTGATGAAATCCCACATACCTAGAATGAACACACTTGACAGAATTCCTGAACTGAAGCATGAAGGTGAAGAACCCTAGTTTCTTGCTCGAAAGAACTTAGAACATACTGATTTTATTGTCTGAGTGTTGGGCATAAATGGAGAGGTTATTTGGCTATAATATAGACTTAGAGAAGTTAATTGAGGGTGAAAAGGAAAGAATACCCCTCTTGGAATGTAAGAAGCCTGAAAAATTATAGAAAATAACTTTTTAATGAATTCCGTCGACCAAATTAGTGATCTGGAGGTCCCATCGCCAAAATATTTGGTGGATAGCCAAATGGTAGTTTTAGATCACCAAAATTAATAGTTTTTGAAGGTTTTTGGGCCACTTCAGCGATACGCTAAACTATTTAGTGATTCACCAAATCGATAGGTGTCATCACTGAATTTTTCAGTCCGGACATGTTTCAGTAAAATAGACATAACTTTCTACTCCAAACTTCGATTAACAAACTGTTGGTGGTGTTGGAAAGAAGACGCATAGACATTTAATTTGATAGGTCATGAGTCACTTAAATTTATTATATGTTGAGATATATGGTTGTTTGAAGTGACACTTATATCAACTCATGCAAAAACTTGGCCAGTAGGAAAGCTATGAACTCGACTTAATTAGTGCTAGAGGTCTCTTATGACCCTAAACCACATCCGATATACTTCCTACACTTGGGAATGAACCTTAATACACATGAGCGAATAAAACATCACCCATCCAAGCTGATATGCTTACGATGAATGGTTCGGTTCTTTAGCGTAGAATTTTGCAAGGTGTTACATAAATGAAAGCATAAGATATACATTGTATGACGGTAAAATTGAAAAATCAATAGTTATATTGTGTCATTTCACGTTTGTCTAATTTCTACTCCTACAAAGTATATTTTCATCTCTTCATCTCTTTAAAAAGTCTAAAGAGTCTTAAGTATATCTTGAGGGCTGAGAAGAGACTACACAAAAGTACTTGGAGTAAAGTAAAGTTACAAATCGAGACAAGAAACGAACTATAATTCAATATTTATTTTATCTACTATTTAGTGTTGCTTTTTGTTTTAAAATTTTAATTTTTTTTAATTTTATTTTATTATACTTTCTATTTTATTTTATATATATGTATATATATATATATATATTTCATTTTACATTATTTATCTTTCATTTCCTTTTTCTCATTTCCCAATATTTACTTCTTGTGATTCAATGTAATTGCTTGTATTTATTTATTTCTCTTTATTTTCTTCATCTAACGTAGCTGCATTATTATTCTAGTTTTTGAAGTGAGTTGATAGACTCATGTTTTCTTTTCTGTTGAATTATATTTAATTAAGTTGTATGCAGTGGATGAGACTACTCCTCTATTATCAACAAGATGTCTTGAGTTCAAACTCTGAGTATGAAAAATCATTGATAGAAACTGCTACCCTCCGAGTGGGCCCCTACCTGATGCGAAACTGGAATAGTCGGACTTCAATGCAAGTATCGGACACTAAGTGGGAAACAAAAGAAAAGGTTATATTGAAACTTATTTTATGTTATGTTGAATTTTGACATAAGAGTATTATGTTAAATTATTTTTTGAATTTATGTTATATTTTTTATTTTAATTTATTTTCTTTAGTAGTATTGACTTTTCACGTTGCATGCCATTCATTTTTCAGTTAGAATTGATAGATTATTTTTTTGTCGAACATTTGAACAATTTTATAGCATTACAACAAAAATATAGTGAAACCACACCAATATAATGGGGTGTGACATTATATTTATGATATTAATCTTTTTTTCAAACGTGCCATCCATAATATTCTAACAAAATCTGTGCTTTTAGTTTTTATAATTAATTAAATCAAAATATATTAACTTGAAATATATATATATATATATATGTATATCAATTATTTTTTACAATATTTGTTACAAATATATGTTTATTAATTATTATATATTCAAGAAACAATATGCATCTTAAATACCTAATTACTTAGTATTATTTACAGAAGATACATATTTTTCAAATATTAACTTTAATTTTTGAAAGTTAACTTTTATTTGAAAATTTTAATTTAACTGTGTAATTATATTTGTGCAATCAAACAACACACATACATTACGACAAACAATTATGTGATTGTAATTATTATTATACTGTATAATTACTAAATTGTGTAGTTATATCAATTTCAATTATCATATGACTTTTTAAATAAACCCACCAATATAGAGTAAGATGAAAATCACAAAATTATGCATACATCAAGGGTACAAATTGCAACTCACTCTTCCAAGATACATGAATCCAAATCCATCTTTGAAAAGGTTCCATTTTAGATTAGGCCTAATTATTAAATAGCATAATTATGATTAAGACTGAGGGCAGTCTTTTTAAAAGAAAAAAAAAAGAAGGTAAAGGTGACTCTACACATAGTGATGGAGCCACCCCTACTATTGTTGAGAAAGATAGCCCTTTTGTGGAGGGAGGGACAACCCACTCATTCCTAACTCCTACACCTTCACTTTTAATAATTAAATAAATACTTATTCTAGTACTTAATTATGGATTAGGGAATTGAGAGGTGGAGGGAAGAGAACAAAGGGAAAAGTGGAAAAACTTTAACTCATTTTTTGCTAAGATAGGTGGATGCCCTTATCCATGTAATTTGACTTCCTTGTATTTTAAATTCATGCCTTAATCACTAACTATCACACTTTTCACTTTCTTCCATCCAAAATATTCCACACCCCAATATCAAAATACTAGTCAAAAACTCTCCATATTGTATTAGCTTATTATTAATAATAAATTAAGTAAAAGCTTATATTAATTAATAATACAATAAAAATCTATGCATTTGTTAGTTTGATTTAAAGACTAAGAAACATGAGTGTTCTATTCTTTTAACATTTGACTATGTAAAAGATACCCCAAAATTAGGTTAGAAAAGATTTATGAAATGATAGGGGAGTTAAAGGCTTAAGTACTAGGCCGTTGATGTGCATGTTTCAACAAATGTATTTTTGGAAAAAGTAACAAATAACAACGATATTTATTGGTTCCACTTTAATTTATTTTAGTGTAAAAATTAAAAATTATTTAATTAACACCATTTAAAATTTACTAATATTAATTACATTTATTAGATATTCATTTTACACTTAATAAGATGATTTACTACCACATGATAAATTAAAATAATTAAAAAACCTTTTATAAATACTATTTAAAAAATAAATTTATGAATAGATATTGAATCCGTACACTTCACGAGTTTTTTTCTCACTCGTTTCATAGAGTGTATGAAAACAATGCTAAATAGAGTGTATTATTAATGCTTGCATTAATTATACATAGATTATTTCTTATGCATTGTTTGGTTTGATGTATTAAAAATAACATGCAATGTATAAAAATACTTATTTACAAAAATATCCTCCTCAATTATGATGAAAAAGATGTAAGAGGGATTTTGAAATGTAATTATACCTTTAACCATGCTAATGCATGCATTAAATCTCTTTACATTACTACTAACTAGAAATTTATGGTATTAGTAATACACTTCTCTATGCACAATAATATATACATAGCTTGAAAAAAATATACCAAATACGATATTAATATATATATTATTTTTGTTAATACACCCTACCAAACGACAAATACTAATACAAAGAGAACGCGGATTTCCACTGAAAGGAAAGTGACTTGTTTGAAAATTTACTTGATGGTTTCGTCTTTGTTTAAAATATATTAGTAGTCCTTTGAAATAGGCTTGTGGCCCTTCCTTTTAATTTGAGTATTAATAAGCATTTGTGATTGAAAGATGAAATAAAGTAAGTAATCTTCTTATTATAGAAATTAGATAATTGTAAAGATTATTAGAGATTACAAATAAGTGGAGTCATAATCATAAGAATTATTAATACCCAAAAGGGCTTTAGGGCATGAAATATATTAAGTAGCATTAAAACAACAAAACACTCTCTCTTCCCCCCTCTTGTTCCAAAACGGGCCGTGAGCCGTCCTACTCAAAAACGGCGTTATCATAATTCCGTTAACTCACGTGGCTGGCTTCTTCAAAAAAGTAGTATGAAGCTTGAACGATTGACCCTAATTCCGTCTACCGACTCCGATGGCCGGCTCAACGGCGCCGATGATTCCAGCAAAGTTCCGAGGCTTCCTCGTTGGACTAGACAAGAAATTCTGGTATTGATACAGGGGAAGAGAGTTGCTGAAGGTCGGATCCGTAGGGGAAGAACAGGAGTTGTGGAATTGGGTTCAGTACAGGTTGAACCTAAGTGGGCTTCTGTTTCTTCTTACTGTAAAAGACATGGGGTGAACCGTGGACCAGTTCAATGCCGGAAGAGATGGAGTAATTTGGCTGGGGATTTTAAGAAGATTAAAGAGTGGGAGTCTCAGATAAAAGAAGAAACTGAGTCTTTTTGGGTTATGAGGAATGATTTGAGGAGAGAGAAAAAATTACCTGGATTTTTTGATAGAGAAGTGTATGATATTCTTGATCGTGGAAATGGAAATGGAAATGAAGAAGGAGGGTTGGTTTTGGCTTTGGGGTCAGACGTTTTGTTTGATAGTGGGAAAAGTGCTGCTGCTGCAGGGGATGATGGCTTGTTTTCTGACTTTGAGCCTGATGAAACAGGCGCCGGCGCCACTCCTCGTAAACCAATCAATGACCCTCCTATTCCTACTCCAATTTCAGGTACTTTTTTTTCTCGATTACAACTTACATATACTTCACATAGGCAGAGTAGTTTTTTTTTGTGACAAGGGAAACCTACCGACGCTACCCTTGGGGTGCACATAGGTAAAACTCCACTCCTATGTCATAGCTCGCAAACCACACATAGGCAGAGTAGTTATAGTGTGTGATTAAATTAATATTGTATTAGTTGTGAATTTATTTTTCCATATTTGAGAGAAACCACACGACCCGGAACTCATGTCTGTGTTTTGTACTAGTACTAGTTTCACAAACAAACAATTTTGTACTGCATATTTACTTTGTCACTGTTGAATTAGATTCTTGGTGGAAATGAAATTATTTTTTATGAGATATCTTGTCTTTTAAACACTTTGTGTACTTGGGTGCTCAAAATAATAGAATTGATATACCTGTTATGGTGTTATCTTCAAGTTTAAAGCATTTCTTTCTGAATATGAGTATATCTTTTTATCCTTCTACTTTGAATAGCAATGGACTACCCAATACGACAACCAAAGAATGCTCTCTTCTGCCACAATCCATTTTTCCAAGTTTATTTTCAGCTCCTATTCTTTAGTATAGAGGTCTTGGTCATTGAGAGAGGCTCTTAGCAGTTTTTGAACGTCCTCTAGTTGTTGCCTGAAAGACTGTGCTTTAAGCTCAGCATTATAGAACTCTCTAGTATTTGACACACGTTTTCAGTGCACTTTTCATAAGTTTGAACTGCTTCCATATTCTTTCCATAGGACTACCATGTACAGTTGAGGCCCATGTATCAGCCACAATGTGTTGGAACTCAATATGTGCTACCGAGTGATTCAAGAACTTGAATGGTTTAGGACTTCTAGTCTGTACCTCCTCCATTGTGACACATAGCAAAGAATGGTCAGAAAAGTGAGGGTCCTTAACATCTACTTCTAGTGAGGCCATCATTTCATACAGGCATGATTGACCAGTGCCCTGTCAAGTTTACTATGGATATGTGAATTTGTCCATGTAAAGAATCTCCCTGTAGACCTAAGTTCATTTAGGCTAGTTATTCACCATGTCTTCAAAATCCCCGATCTCTGCATCCATGACTGGGGTGCTCCTATCCTCCCCCTCTGAGAATAGAGTTTGAAGTCCCCCATTATGAGCCGTGAGTTTTGGAAAATAGAGTTCAGGTTTTCAATTGCAAACCACAACCCTTTCCTATCCTCAATTGTATGAAGTCCATATGTGGCAGTAAAATTAATCAGATAGTTTCTGCTATGATTTTTAATAGAGCAGTGAATAAATTGGCTATCAATATCCAAGATAGTAACCTGAACCTCCCCAGGATTCCAGAGTAGCCAGATTCTACCTCTGTCATTGGCACCGCAATTTGAATGCCACATCCATCCTGTCATTACCCTCATGGTTATTTGGCTAGCTTTCTGTTGAGTCACTCTATGTTCCACTACAGCAAGTCAGCAATAATATCAACATGCTCTTTTTTTATTACCCTAGGAAATTCCTTGTGCTTATGCAACTTATTAAGCCCCCTAACTTATTATTTTTATCAACGCTGCATAACTTAGGCAGAATCTAATACTGTATGTAGTGTAGTTATAGAGTGTGATTAAATTAATAAGAAAACATTTTGTATCTCAAAATATCGTATTAGTTGTGAATATATTTTTTCGTATGTGAAAAACTTTACGACCCGGAACTCAGGTCCCAATATTTTTGTGTTTTGTACTAGTACTAGTTTCACTACAAACAATTTTGTACTGCATATTTACTTTGTCACAGTTGAATTAGATTCTTGGTGGAAATGAAATTTTTTTATATTAGAATATCATGTCTTTAAACATTTGTGTACTTGGGTGCTCAAAACAATAGAATTGCACTACAATGGTGATATTGTATACCTCTAATGGTGTTATATTCAAGTTTATAGCATTTCTTTTTCCGAAGATGAGTACGTCTTTTTCTTGTTCTATTTTGAATAGCAATGGACTGCCCAATACTAGGTAAATTCAATTATAGGAATACAACAATATACCCAGTAAAATTTCATAAGTGGGGTCTTGGGAATACTACTAAAATGAAAAACTTGACAGTACTTGAATTAATTCTCGGCCTTCATATTCCCCTATCTAGGGTCATGTCCTTAGTAAGCTGCAAGTGTTTCATGTTTTGTCTAGTCATCTCTCCCTAATAAAAGCTACAGTCCACCTTTAGCCTCCGAACGTCTCCACAAAGCCCCCCTAGGAACTTTGTCATAAGCTTTTTTTTTAGGTCAATGAACATATATGTTAGTCTCTCTTCCATTCCCTATACTGCTACATCATAGTAGAATGTCCAGCATGAATCCAATTCAATTATAGAAATAAACATTTAAATTAGGTAATAATTATTCATTTTCCTTTCCTCTAGAAAGTACTAAATTTTCTTCCTTTTCCTCTACCTCTTCCCTGGGGTGGAATTCAAATTGTTTTGCACTTATTATTTAGCTCTCTCTTGTTTTATTAATTATTTGGTTTTCTTATTTCTCTTGAACTTATTATTTGGTTTTCTCCCTCTTTCTTTCTATCAATTATTTGGTTCTTTCCCTCTTCTTTGTGTCTCCTTTTCCTTCCCTCCAGTATGTACCTAGTTTTAGTATTTAGGTCTGGAATTCGATCATCTTCTTGAAGTAGTTTTGAACTTATTATCTTGATTTTGGATTGCAGAGAAACAACATCAACCACTCTCTCAAGCTTCTCCTACACAAGGTACATTTATATAATGTTAAATCTGCACACACGAAAGGTTCCTTTCTTTTAGTTAATTGTATTTGTTTTCTTGTTTTGCCCTACAAATATGTGTATTGGTTATATATGGGTTTCAACTGAGATATGTGGCAGATAACAGAAACTGAAAGAAGACATATATATTCATCTGATTGCATCAGTTGTGGTGCTACTGTAATTTTTATGAAGTCACACTCTTGACAAAAGTAAAATATTTGAGGGTTGGATATATAGAAGACTAATTGTAGGAGATTGGGCACTATTTGGTTGATGTTTGAAGGAAAAAAGGAGTATTTGAATTTTTTCCCAAATTTTCCCAATATTTTCTATGGACAAAAGGCTGGTCGTCATACTAGACAATTTGCCCATCAACATACTGCCACTAGTCCATAAAAATAGCTAGGAAGTTTTATTTGCATTTGGCTTTAAGCTATACTCCAACGACCTAATATACATACATTATACATATATAGCAAATTCTGTATTTTGTCATTGGTTGCGCCATACACAGGAGGCCAAGAATCTGCTTAAACTTGACTTACTCTGCTGGTTTCCTAGTCACACATTATGGTTTTGTATGCCATCCTAAATTAGATATTCTGTTTCTTATAGTATCCAAAAGAATCTGTTCAATACCCCACGTAGCTGACATTTATTGTTTTCAGTAATCTACAACGGTCAGCCTTGGCAACGTGTACCGTTATTCATAATTAGAGTGCTTCATACTCTGGCAACAGAATGCTCATGATCTCATAAGTTTAGGATCAACAAATCAGTTGGTGCCCTTGTAAAAATCAGTTGGTAAGCACAATAATTTGAAAACAGGAGGTCTTTTAACCGAGAAAAGCCCAAAATAATCCCTTTCCTTGGCTTTAGACTCGAAGTCATCCCTCCCTCTTCTTTCACATGGAGCATTAATACTTCTTCACTTTTGAAATATTGGTGCCTGTAGGTCCCTTCCTAGCCTCTGTCTGTGCACATGGATTCACATCCCATAGAAACAATTTGAAAAGATAGAAATAATGGAACTTCACAATATGGTGACAAACTAGATTTCTTCTTGAACTTATTCTTGTAGTTGCAGACCAAAAGCTTAGAAATTACGTTCTAGAACAAAATACACACTAAAATGCTTAAATAAAGTCTGGCCCTCTTAGTAAGACTCATCATTCTGGTCTTTGATTTGCACTTTTTAAAATTTATTTTGCTGGTGCAATCACTCTTCAGTGAGAAATTCCAAATAGCATAATGTTATCTGGGAAATAAACATTGGAATTTAACCTATAATGCCAATTTGAGGTCAAGTTATGAAATTTTATTCATTTAATATAATTGCTAATCCAATACCCACATAACCTTAAAATATAGTTAGAATTGCATGCAACTTCTACAGATTCCACAGCCACATGCACGAGTATTCACTTAAACCTTTAGAATAAACTAGTACATATAAAATTGAAACCTCTAGTGATAATCTTCTATGCATACATCAGGGGCAAATTAGTACATGGTTTGTACTCAAGCACACAACTCTATGATGATAGTTACAAACCTGTGATTGTTTTATTTTCGGCAGTGAAACACACCCTAGAACTTATAAACTGTGATTTTAAAACCTAAATTATACGCCTTACGCCTATGTTTGGGACATGGTGACCTGATAAAACCACCAGCTAGAAGGCCCAAATATGTTCCTCTTATTTATTTCCTTTTTCTTCTTCGTCGTATTTCTCTTTGGTTCTTTGATTCTGCTCCAGATACATATTGAAAGTTCAAAAGAATCTGGTTTGCAGATCAATTGGTTATGGGAAACAGAGAGAAAGCTAAAGAATCAACAAAATCATGGATATGTATACTGAAGTGAAACACAACAAAAATATTTAATAAGTACAAAATAAAAATCATGACTCTTGATGCAGCTAGAAGTAATAGTTTAAGAAGGAATTTAGCTTGTATCAGATGATATACAAAAGGAGACTAGTATACAGAAGTGTACAGGATCAAAACGTTAAATATCAAATGAATGGTATGGAAGAGACTAAATGTGCACCAATATTTCAACCATAGAGGACTATTAGTGCTTCATGTGAAAGAAAGGGGATGACATTGAGTCTAAAGTCAAAGATAAGGGATTATTTTGTTATTGTTTTTTCTCTTTTAACATATTGCCTGGTTATTTGGCATCGTGATAGTCATTTTCAAGAACTTTGACTTACATCTCTAAAAAGTAAAAGCCTCAGATCGCTATCGAGCTCCTTTACTGTTTATACTTTATTCAGATGGTCCTTGGTTTACTCATGTCTGCTTGAAGTTCCACGGAAATTGTTGTTTTCATGATACACATATGAAACAAATATAGTTTTAAGCAAATTAGTTTTGGTAAAATTTAAAATTGCCTATAATGCTTCATCTCTGTGCCAAAGGTCACTCCTCTATTAACTATTGCATTTTCTACGGCAAAGTGGGTGTGGTTTATGTTTCAGACTGTCACTAAAGCCAACAAAATGGAAATGCAGCTTTTGAAGTGAATCAACTATTATTAAATAAATCTGTATGTATGAGGTAGTATGTCAAATGTCATTCTAACTTTTCCTACACTGGTAATTCACGCTCTTGTTGAACTTTTGCATTTCCGGTAAATATGTCCCTAGCAATAGTTGCTTGCAAGACTAAAAGAAACAATCAAAAGAACAAATTGGGATGCCCTTTCTGAATTGGAGTAATTTTTTTCAGCAGGTACAAGCGAACCTACCACCCGAGAACCTGATATAGGAAGTGGTCAGGAAGGAAGGAAAAGAAAGAAAACTGACTCTGATGCAGATGATGAAGAAGCTAGGAATGTGCAACATCACTTAGTGAGAGTATTGGAGAGGAATGGCAAACTGGTGAGCTCCCAACTTGAAGCTCAGAATATGCATTTTGAACAGGATAGGGAGCAAAGAAAGGACCATGTTGATAACTTAGTAGCAGTACTTACCAAGCTTGCAGATGCTTTGGGAAGAATTGCAGATAAGTTATAGTGCCCTGTTCAGTTAATTACAATGCATAACATGTTGTCTTCATTGACAAGGCTGAAGTTCAGTTTTGGTTGGTTAATTAGTAGTTGGAGATAACATGTTCTTCTTCTCAGCTTTCGAAGGCTTAGTGTTGGCACAACAGGTGTACAGAAGAAATAGTAATAAATACAGAATTTGGAGAGGGTGGTGTCTTTTTGGTTTTCTGTTAATTCTTGTTTATACACAAGTATCTCTTGTTTTGTCACAATTGTCAGGCAGCTAGGATCCTTTGTTTATGAGAGACCTTAAATCTTATCTGACTACTTGGGATTGCTTGCTCGGTTTGGAGACAAATTGTATACAAATCATAATATCTCGATTCTATTGTCATTGTATTATCCGGATTCCCTTTAATCGATGGCATATAATTTTAAAGGTTTGGTTTTAAATTGAATAGTCTTGTTTCAATAAAATTTTCTTTGGCCTCTTTACTTTATGCTATTCAATTTTAGTATTTAGTGTTATTTTGATAAAAACACAATGTATGAGTAGGCAATAATTATTTATCCCAAATAATGAATAGTTTTAAGAGGATTTAAAATTAAATTATGACTACACGAATAAATGAACATCATATATACTGTGTTAAGCTGAATATTGTATTTGACCTTTTCTAATTTTATGATTAACTAGTTAAGTGTATGTAATTTGAACGTGCACGTCACATTAAATTAATATAAATGTATAAAAAAGAACAATTTTTTGTAACTTTACGATCAATACACAAAACTACTAAAATTATGAAGTTCTCAACTAAACAAACAATAATGTAGAAGACATCCTTATCATTGTTTAGACTACTACTAAAGTGTACGTGCTTTGATAGATATTCTTTATTATTAGTAAGTTGATAATAAATAAATAATTAAATCATGTACTTGGAAAGATATATAAGGAAATTGCATAATAATCAGTATCCTTACTAAAATATATAAGTGAGAATAAGCAGGCAGGTCATGGTCAACATGCCTGCCTGTCATCTCAAGGATATATCCGTCATTTAATATCCTAAATCTTAGGATAAACTTGCCTCTTCTCAAAGCTTGCTCTAGCTTCTTCATCTATAAGGATTCCAGCTTTAACAGCAATTTCTTCTTCTAAATCCTTGATTTTCTTCTTCCAATTTGAGATATCCTCTTTCCAGTCACTCTTTTTGGTCGAGTTTACTGAAGATTTTGTTCGAGCTTTCTATTTCAATCGACCCATCTGATTTATACTATGTGAGTTCTCTTTTTCCCTCTCTGTTTAATATTGCTTCTCCTTTGAATTTAATTTTTGTTTTTTCTCCTATGGTATTCCCCTCTGATTTGAACTAAAATTACATTTACAGAAATGATTTCATTTAAAGGTAAACAATATCTGAAGCAATATTGCTCTAGAAACAACTCCTAAAACCCTAATTCAGTTTTTTTTCCCCAACAAAATCAAAATCCATCCCCACAACCCCAAATTCCGAAAAAATGCATAGGCCTCAAGATTTTGGAAGATTTCATAAGGAAAAAAAGCACACAACAACAAAAAAAAAAAAATTACTAAACCCAATACAACTCTGAGTTGTTGAACTTTTTTTTCCTTTATTTCCCATCGAACAAGAAGGAAAAAAACTTCCTTTTAGGCTAAATCAAGAAAATGGGAACCTAAATATATATTTTCCTGCATGATATGCAAAGAAAAAGAAAGAAGAAAAACAGAGGGGAAAATGAAAATGGCTAATCATGAAGAGGAAAAGAAAAGTCTTTTACTTGTTGTTTATCAAATTGGTTGGTTTTTTATTTTCAGAAAATTGAGAACTGCCGTTTAGATAAAACCAAAAATAGGAAATAATCGATATGAAAATTTGAAAATTTATCAAGTTTGATGTGAATAATCTTCTTTTCTTAAAGAGTGTGAAACAACTCAACAATTCAATTAATTTGAAATGGAAGGAGTAATATAATATGATGATTTGGATTGAAGAAACCGTTGGATTAAATTAATTAAATAGTAAATAAATTTGAATTTTAGAGTGAGGGCCTAAAGTAGTTGCTAAATTAGTGTAGAGTTGAAATTTTGAGTTTTTGGGTTATGGGTTTGCTGTTTCTGCGAGTTTGATTTTGTTGACATTGCATAGTTGTTAAGAGTTTGTGGGATTTCTATTCTGTGTTGACGCATTTTCACCGAGGGGTTTCCTTTGTTTCTGCTTCCAAATTGCTCTTTTTTTCTTCTTAGAATTGTAAAGTTGCTGTCTTTTGTTTATTGGGTTGAGAAAAAGTGGGAATTTCTTGTTGCATTACTTGAAAATTGAGTTTGTGGGTTATGGGTTTGTTGTTTCTGCGAGTTTGATTTTGTTGAAATTGCGGAGTTATTAAGAGTTTTTAGAAATCAATAAATAGGTATTTTTACTATTTAATTTAAATTCCTTGTAAAAAATAATCCAATCTCTCTCTGGTTTGATTCAAGTTAGTAACTTGAATGATCACTTCTTCATTGAAGTCTATTATAATCTGATATTAAATGCCCTCTGCTTTTCCATAAAAAAGAGAGTCTCTTCTTTAGCAATCTTTGATGAATACATATATGAATACAAAGAAGACAAGATGACGAAATGAATGACTTAAAATATACGTCAGTATTGAAAGGAGGGAGGACTGGAAGACGAGAGCCGGAAGAATTATAACTTCCCTTTCAGTATACCAAATAAAGGAATTAAATGCTCGGTGCTCCACGTACGAAAAATAAATCAATGAACTTCACTCTCAATGACCTTTCTCACTTTCTCTTGTAGGAACCAAACATAATATAAGTATTTGAATGACGCTGACAATGTCAAGAAGTTAGAGAATCTATTGTCACTGTTACCCTGAGTAATTACTGCTTGTTCTGGAAACCATGCTAACATATGTTTCTTTATAAGCTTTGTTATTCCTCATCTAGCATTGGATATATTCTATATAGGAGCTATGTATATTCAATGGAGCTAAAACAATATAATTCAATTTTGTGAAGAAAGTTGAATTCATACTGAATACAAAAAAGAAAAGTAGGACACTTAAATTGAATTGGAAGATGTAGTAAAAAGTGAAACATATCTATGCATGTTTAATATGTTTCCTGGCAAGGTTTGGGCGATGCTTGAAGAATTGATCAAGCATTTCAATTACTTGTGGCTGTTGAGCAAGGTACTGCTGCAGGAAGTCCAAAACTTTCGCCGCCCCTTGTTAGAGGTCTGCTGAATTCTCTAATTGAAGCATGTTAGTTTGTTCTTAGATAAATGAAATTTCATTACATGCTTTTATTATTCTCCGAGATTATATTGCTGGTGAATAATTTGGAGGCTGTAGGAGTAGGACTAACCCCTTATCGATACTGAATGGTAATTCCACATATATCAAATGGAAAATACTCCAGCAAAGACCATAAAACCAACTTCTTTGATGTTTACAGCCCTGAGGTTCTTAACTCTATTGCTTTTTTATCTTATGTATCTCTTGATTATTTAGAAATAAAAAAACTTCTTTAATGGAGTACAATGGTTCTACTATTGTATCATGAATATGAATTCATTTTTCTTATAGTATGAGTTATAAATTATAAATCGAATTGGGTCTCTCTAAAAAGGTATGATATAGCTTTAACACATTTCTTTTTTCCTGTGTATATTTTAAAGAATGAAAAGGGTTTGAAGCCTGTTTCTTCATCTTGATGAGTTGATTAACTGTTTTCTCGATAAACAGGAAAAAATCACTTACTTGAAGATGAGCATACGAATTCATGCCGAGAGAAAGTTTGGAAAATCATCTATTCAGAAGTAAGTAGGAACCCAATTGTTTTTTTCCTAAATCATGTGTAAGAAATTTATTAAATATCCATAAAGATTTTACTGTGAACTTAGTTCATTATAGAAACCCATAAACTACAAATTTTGAATCCGCATATGATTTTGGTACATCTTGAACAGAGGAGTGCTTATTTCCAACCACTATCATGGAATCTCTGGATGAAGGTTACTCTCGAAGCTGCTAAAAAATCGACAAAATTTCAAATCATCTAACATTTTGCTTGCTGCTGTATGTGGAACTACTTTAAAATTTAGTCGTCTAGAAGTTTTAAGAATATTTCTGTTGACGCAAAGTTGGGCCAATGGGCACTAAAAGTCATATATCTACTATAGTAATGGATAATTGTTGTTATCCTTTACTTGAGCCGAGTGCTTCAACAGTTTCTGTACAGACATGACCTTGCTCACCCAAATTTGTTTAATCTTTCATACTCGAAATGCAATGCTACTTGCTTTGTTCTATTATATAGCTATTCGTTATTTACCTTTCTCACCTTCTGATTGTCACCTAGGCCATCGGCTTAAGCCTTTACAGATTACCTCTGTTTGTTAAAGTTCATCACAATAAAATAAATATTGATGCACGGGCTACCTCCACTAGTATAATTAAAACTAACATTAATTTATAAAATTGCATACCCAATGATAAAAATAAAAAAAGGAACATACGGTAGATGAGATGTGGCCACCTGATAATATTTTGTCCGTATCTGCTCCTAATCTGCGTCATTATAATATTTTTTAAAAAATTATGATACTTTTGTGACAATTTCTCATTTTCTCTTTTCATATATTTTAGGATTCTTTTTTAAGGTACACAAGAAAACTTATCAACATCGATTCTCTATATATTTAATTAAATAATAATTTAAGGAAAATAGTAATTGACAATTTTGTCTATTATATTATCTTTTAATAAAGGCAAAAAGTTCGATCAACATTTCTAAGGACCTTCCTACTTTTAATATAACTAGTCAAGTGTAAGTGTTTTACAAGTGTGAATTCCTATAATTAATAATAAATGTATATAAAAATAATAAATTATTGTATGTATGTTATATTATTAAGTACAATTTTAAAGAAAAACGTAAAAATATTAAGATAAAAAGTATACTTAAAGAGGAACATGATAACTCATTATCACAGTAACAATTAAAGAAGAAAATTTCTCCATTGCTATCAAAATCAAAATTACGTTAGTACTGATACACGAAAACAGACTCTAACAAACAGGAAAAAGAAAAAAAATGAACTACATTACATATAAACACAACAATATAACACAACTACTTGTAGCAAATAAACAATAACATAAAGAATAATTATGAAAAAACAGAAAATGAATATCTGAATGTTGTGATGGAAGAAACTAGAAGTCATCTATCAAGAGATTAACAATTCAATAGTTTTACCACTAAATTAGTATCACAACGTCAATATTTATTTTAGAATTATTTTCAAATAAGAAATTATTATATAGTGAAAATATGACTAATAGTGTTTGTGAAATGACCCTCTAGGTCATTTTATCTGTTTTGTGATATTTTCGGCTTTTAGAGCTTTCCTACAGCGACCCCAAGTCATTTATTACTTACTAGGACTGACAGTTTGGTCACTTGATCGTTCGTTTAGTTTTTATGTGAGTTTCTGTGTTTTAAAGCTTTTAAACCCTGAATGGTTGACTTCGGTCAAAACTTCAGGTAAACGACCTTAGAATGTAATTCTGATGGTTCCGTTAGCTCCAGAACGTTGAGTTTGATCTAGGTGGACCCTTGGTTTGGTTCTTGAAGCTTCTAGACTCATTTTGAGCAACCTTCTACCTTTTGGCCAAAAAAGAACCTTGGATATGGGACCCACTGTTTATCAAGACCACCTTCGTTGGAAGTTTCAATATCTCTGTTAAGTCTGAAATATCAAATTTGATGGGGGTAACATAGTCTTTTTGTGTGAACGGGATTCCGAACGAATCCCGAGCTCCCGTCAAGTCATTTTTCCAAATCCAAGTTGAGTTGGTACGGTCCTTCCTGGTGCACCTCAATTTGCTCTTCGCGTCCATGAGCTTTGATCCTCATTCACGAAGGCCAATGGGATTGGTCTTCGCGATGGAAGGCTTGGATTGGCTTAGCATTCGCGTAGACTAGTCTCGAGCTGGATGGGATCCCTTAACGGACTCAATTTCAAGATTCCTCGCGCTGGTCCCATAATACCATTTTGGTTCATTTTTAGTTTCATCTTATATAATTGCAATTTAGGTGTCTAAACAATCATATTGACGCTGGGATCATTAATATGATAGCGTGGCATTGTACGGAGGCGACTCAGAAGGGAAAAGCACTAGTTTGGAGGATTTTGGAGCGCGAGTGATCGATTCGAGGTAGGCTACAACTTACTATCCTTAGACCTTATTTGTGATTGTTCTAGGCTTCTAGCATGCTAATTAGCTAAGTGTGGGTGGGTTTCTAGCATGATTCCATGTTATGATTCTTACTTGTATCATTTGCCTTTTTCGGTTATTTCGGGTAATTCTTGAGATTTCTAAGGCTTGTAGATACCCCGTTTGTGCTCGTGAGTTGAATTAGGCTAGAATGGCCTAAGTGTTGTTGTTTAGAATCCTTAGCCTAGGATTGACTAGAGTTTCTTTAGAAGTTGATTTTCGGAGCCCACGTGGCTTGTTTCGGGATTGGATTTGGGTTCGGTGTGATCCTCCCAACAAGGTTGTGACCTTCAGGTAGCCCTATTAGTATCTATGTTTGGCTGGTTGTGGTGAGTGGTTGCTTAGACTCATTCATGACCCCTCTTTTTTTAGCGTTATAGCTAACCGGCGGTGAGATTTTGGGAGGGGCTAGCTAGTGTTGTAGCTATTCCGAAGTAAGATTTTGAGATAGGCTACGGTTATATGGACAAGTGATCTGATGTAAGATTCTGGGAGCTGCTAGGTGTTTGTTTATGGCCATTCTGATGTAAGATTTTGGAGTGGGACCGGCCTCTCAGATGTAAGATTTCGAGGACTGTTGTGTTCTTGTAAGGCTTGCTTATGTAAGATTCAGGGAAGGACTAGTTATTCCGATGTAAGATTCTTAGATACGTTAGGTTATTCAATGCTTTCCGGTGAAAGATTCTGGGAAGGACTAGCCGTTTCGATGTATGATTCCGGAGCATGTTAGGTTCTAATAAGGCTTTCCAATGTATGATTCTGGGAATGACTAGCTATTCCAACATAAGATTTCGGGAGATGCTAGGTTCGAGGTGTTGGTGTTCATTTCAGAATTTTGCCTTATAGTATAGCCTTTGAGTGTACCCATCGGGCTAATGGGGATTCAACCATGTTATTGTTTGTATACTCTCTCATTAATATGCCTTTGTATGTGCCTTATGGCTTATGGGTGTTCAGTTAGGTTTAGATAGCTTTATTGCTTTCAATATTTACTATAACAACCTTACTTTGATACATATCTAGTTATACCTTTTTCGTTGTCTTCCTACCTTGCTATATTCACTTCTTATCTTGTTATTGCAATCACAAGTTTGGTCGGCCTATGATGCCTACTGAGTACCCATTGTTTTGCTACTCACACTACACTATGCATTTTTCTCCCTGATGTAGATCTGAGCTCTAGTCGCTCGTGGTGATTCTCGTGCTACTGTTGTTGATATCCAAAGATCGAGGGTGAGCTTACTGGCGATCAGAGTCGACTCATTTCCATCTGTATATAGTTATTGGCTAGTCTTTTGTATTTCGAGACAACTTATGTATTTGTTGTATATGTCTAGTATGTACTCTCCTTTTGGGTGGGATATTGTATTTTTGGTCCTCGTTCGAAGACTGTGTCCATATATTTTGTTTCCTTATGTTATGTTGTTTCCTCTTGAAATGCTTTATTGTGGTTCTTTTAATTCTTTTGATCCCTAGGCCCGTTATCGTTGGTTTCGGGTTAAGGGTTAGGTTTACCAATTTTTTTTCCTCATTTTGTGTTATATATATATATATGTATATATATATATATATGTATATATATATATATATATATATATGTATATATATATATATAAGTATTTTTTTACTTGCTGTAAGACTTCAGTATGCAAGTAGAAAAATATATTTTCCTAAAAATATATGTACATATCTAACAAAAAACGAGAAAAATATAAAATAAAATAAAAATAAACTAGGAGCGGAAGGTAATATGGGGTGGGGTAGATTTTATTTTATTTTTTAAAAATAAAAATAATATCAAATTTTTTTTAGGAAGGAGTGGGGAAGGTTTAAATTTTTTAAAAATATTTATTAAGAAGTTTTAAAAAATAAAAGGCCGAGAGTGGGGGAAGGTGGTGGAGTGGGATGAGAAAAATATTTTCAATTTTATTTTTTACAAAAATAATTAATTTTAAAAAAATAATTTCTTTTATTTTTGGGATAGTAATACTTTAATATTTAGCTTTTAACTATATTAATAGTTTATTTAATTTTTGTCAAGGTAGAATATTTTATCCATGTGGCAAGGTTTTTGCAAATAAAAGAGTGTATTACATACACTAGGCGTGTTTCTCAAACTAATCCGTGATAGTCTAGGTATGAAACTCACTGCCAATAGTTTAAGTATAAAACTCAAAAAAATGGAATAGTTTGAGTGTGTTTTTGACACTTATCTCTTTAAAATAACGTAAAAAAATATTATAGACCTCAATAATTAACACCTTAAAATTTTAAAAAGACATAATCTCGAATTTCTATATATGACACATAAATATGCACAGGGAAAATAACATATATTATTTGAGAATTACTATATATCATAGTAATTAACAACTTAAATTATCTAAAAATTATATTAAAAATTGGGCTGACAGTCAAATTCTAGTCGTGTTGAACTAAGTCTATTTTACATAGAGACACCATCGACAGTGAAAAAATTACCAATATAAAGACGATTTTAAGTAAAAATTCATCAACACCCTTAAAAATACACGAGTCATGTAAAAGCACCCTACAATCCTTTGTGAGGGATGGGACAATATTGTTTTTCTTCCTTTTTTTATTTCCCTAAGGGATGGTGGTTTGGGGAGGGAGGTAGCTAAGACGAGAACTTGCAAATAACATTTCTGCTAAATGAACAATTAACAGATACTAGCTTCAAGTAAACATAAGATCAAGTGTCCTCCATCCCTGCCTTGATTCGATATCGACGTTCTGGTTTTCGGGGCACAACGTTATTCTCAGCCACATGTGCTTCAATATCTTCTTCCATTGGATCTTCAGTTTGTTGAGCTTCTCCAGCAGCAATGCAAACAGGGAAGCCCTTTCGGTGCAAGGATTCATTACAAGAATCTTCAATCGTTCCCTTTGACAGAGTTGCATCCATTGCTGCTATAGGATCCGTGTTCTTCTGCCTAGGTACAAAAACTACTGATTTAGAATTAGTATCTGACACGCCTATAGTTTCTTGTGCCAATTGATCATCCTTTGACTTCTCAACCTCCTCAAGAACGTATCTGCAAGCTTGACTATTTGACTCATCAAGAAGTTCACTAGGTGAGTCCAAACTATAGCAAGTATACTTTGAAGGGTTGAGAACATGATCAGGAACCTTCAGCCTACTGCTAATGGATTCATTCTCTTCAAAACTAGAGTTTGCTGATGCAGGAGCTGCCCAAGAAACTTTTAGTTCTGATGCCCCTTCAGATTCATCTTTACAACCAGGATCAAACCTGACCCGTTTAGCAGAGTTGAGCCCACCATTCACTGATTTCCTTGTTTTTTTCAAAATTGGCTTCACGTTACAATGATCCTGAAGTGGTTTAGCTGAATGCTGCTCACCACTTAGAGTGATACCGTCAAAATGAGTTTCACATTTCTCAGCTGCATCCGCATCTTCCTTCAGCCTAACTTGTGCAGCCATATGATTTGCACGTGGGTCTCTACGTATGTTATGTCCAGAAGGATCACAAGATGTTTCCTGATCAATAATATTTTTCATGTACAAGCGATCACCAGCATCCACTCTGCCCTCAGCAACTCTATCATATTCATCTTCCTCCTCCTGCAGAAGCAATCAAGAAGAATCGCAAGTCTCAAACAAAGAGAATAGTATCCATAGCAGTTCACTTTACAGGCCTGAAAAGATACCTAGTATCATGCCTATAATTACAATTTAGAATGGAAACGGGTTAATTTACCCTTGAACTATGCAAAATGGTCCAAATTTAGCCTCGGTTAATAGTTGGGGACAAATATGACTTCGTCTTTTCCAAAATGAGCTATATTTGACCTTATTTCCAAAGGGCAGAAGCTTTGAGACTAATTAGTTTCCAACCCTAATGCAACAGAAACTTCCATGTGGCTCAAAATTAAGCCACAATTTTTTATTTTTCTCCATCCTTCTTCCCCGCCAACGTTGCCACCTTTTGCAAACAGTTGGTCACAGTTTGACAGTAAGAATATCTGACACTGTTTTCAACCTCAAAAGAAAAATGAAATCCGAACACCATCCAATCACTAACCCTGACAGAAACATGGAATTTAAAACACCTGGAGTTCTCTCTACTTCAGACTAAATAGATTTGTCTGGAAATAATTTCATAACAAAACCCCCCCTTACCACCACCGCTACCACCACCCCCAAAGAAAAATGACCTCCAAAACCCCACCCAAGAGCCTCCATCCTCCACCATTGGAAACCACCGTGTGCACAATTTCTATACTCACAAAACAATAGGAGCTAACTTACAAAAAAAAAATAGAAATACCCGGAGTTAGCAATTTTAGATTGTAGGGTTTGTGAGAAAAGATAAGCTGTACGTATATATGAGAGAGAGATAAAAGGGTGTATTGGGTAATGGCTGAAGAAGCTAAAAGCATGAGCTTTTTTGTTCATTGAGTTGGAAGGCAAAATACGACATCATTTTCTGGGCTGTGCAGTGATGATGATTCACCTTGCCTGATTCTTCTGCGATTCGTTCTTTAGTTATTGGTGAGATCTTACCCCTAATGGTACAATTCTATTCATGGGCATCCTTGTACCGCTGTCCTTTGTTTGGTTGTAGAAGACTCTAGTTTTAAGTGGTCAGTGAATGTACACTTCTCTACTTGATTCAAAGTATCCTTGAACTTCAAAAAACTAGAGATAATCAGCATATTTGCTGTTCTAAGATCATCTGTTTCTGAAATTAGTATATAGATGGGGGTATTTCCTTGTCAAAAGCTTAAGTGTGCCATAAGAAGCTACTGTTATGAAAATACAGGCTTTCAGAGCAACACTAGGCTTAATTAGACTTCACATACACAAAATTAAGGTAAGACTAGCACAAACAAGAATTCAATTTCAAGTTTTAACCAACACAATCAATTTTAACAATTTTAGGCACAAAATCAACTATCTAACTCATATGTACAGTTCAATATGATCTATCTAGCACTACCATAGAAGTTAGACAGAAATATAGCAATATTAACTTTATGCCCATATCAAAAGCAATGATTTCTAAGATTCAGATTTTTTTTTGGGTCAAAATGATTACTTATATACATATATTAAATAGGGTGGTTCATAACAGACAGCGTATTCAGTTATTTGAGTGCTCTAAGTTTATCTTGTTTCACTTAGCAAAATATATACCTTTTTTTAATTTTCTTTCTTGAGATCTAGGAAATAATAAATCTTCATCAAAAATATCTAGAACTTAATAAAAGGCAATTGCTCATCCACAATCCCTCATTATTTTTGGGCAATTTGCCATTTCATGCTTGTTCCCTTTTTAATAGCAAATAATGCATCCTTTCTCCTTCTTGTGATTCAGAGCAACTTGTGCCTTGTTTCACCAATTGGGTAGCTAGTATCCCGTTTTCTATTTACCAACTTTCTTTGATCTCCACATTTCTGTTTTTTTTTCTAAATGGAAGAGGGTCATATCGGCACCTGAACTTTGCAAGGCGATCAAAATCTTCCCTCGATTAGTAGTTGCAAGGTGATCCAAATCTTCCCTCGATTAGTAATTCTAATTCTAATTACGAGAGGTTCTCTTACACCCCAAAAGAAAATATTAGCCAACACCTAAATGTATGCCTAGACCAATGAGGCTTACACCTCATGATACTTTCACTTGGCCAAATTACCCCGGTGTGTTTTTAGTACGCCATGCCCTAGGACTCGCCTAAAAAAAGCCTTTGAAAACACTGGCATTAACATCGCAACACAAAAATCATGTTAACAGCAATAACTCCAATCATTAATATGTAAAATTGATGTTGCTTAAAAGTTCAGTATCAAGCAGAAGGCTTTCAAAGCAAAGTCAAATAAACAATGACGTCTCTGATCCTCCGGAAAAAATGTTCTAAATTACAGCATATTCAACAGCAAAGAGGATAGGCCCGCATTAATTATGTAAAGGATTGCCCATGCATGAATTAGCATCTATTGTGTAATAAGTTCGCATTCTGGAAGCCAAAAATTCTATACTTAAAGAGTGTTTGGTATATAAGCAAATGTTTACTTTGAGGAAAATGTTATATACCCAAAAAGAGGAAAATAGACTTGTGTTTACTTATTTGAAGAAGTCATTTTCATTTGTAAATTTATCAACTTTTACCCCATGTCACTTGCTTTAGTTGAACACTTAAAGCTTTCATAGCAACTTCTAAAACCAAACATGTCACAGAAACACAACTTTAAAGTTTTTTTTTGATGACAAGGAAACCCGCAGGCACTACCCTTTGTATGCGCATAGGGTAAATGCCCCGCTTCTATGCAATAGCTGGCAGGAGAGGTAACCCGCTGCAACGAGCTCAACCCAGAATTTATCAACTTTTACTCCATGTCACTTTCATTTGTAAATTTATCAACTTTTACTCCATGTCACTTTCTTTAGTCGAACACTTAAAACTTTCATAGCTTCTTCTAACACCAAACATGTCACAGAAACACAACCTTAAAGTTTTTTTTATGACAAGGAACCCCGCCGCCGCTACCCTATGTATGCGCATAGGGTAAACCCCGCTCCTATGCAATAGCTGGCAAGAGAGGTAACCTGCACTAGGCAAGCCCACTACAACGAGCTTAACCCAGAATTTATCAACTTTTACTCCATGTCACTTTCATTTGTAAATTTATCAACTTTTACTCCATGTCACTTTCATTTGTAAATTTATCAACTTTTACTCCATGTCACTTTCATTTGTAAATTTATCAACTTTTACTCCATGTCACTTTAGAAACACAACTATAAAGTTTTATATCTACACTAGTCCCTGTCATTAAAATACATCACCCCAAAGGAAACAAACACCAGATTTTAATAAAGAAAATATTTTCCTCCTCCATACGAAATGGCATTATCTAGTTCAATCTAGAATTAAAGTTGAATGCATGAAAAAAGGGGAGAAACATTTCAAAATTTTGTTGTAATATTAAATGAATAAACTTTGACAAAAAAAAACTAATAGACATAGATAAGTGACTTGTGTAAAATACCTCATTATCAAGCGTGGAATCTAAGCCAATAGAGGATCTGATTTCCCAAACATCATCAAAACCATTTCCATCATCATTGATAACATTTTCGACCCCTTGAGTCAAGTTTCTGCGTTTTTGTTTGAATAATCCATCATACGACGAAGAACAAAGGTTATGGTCATCATCGTCTTTCCCTTGCTTCAGTGCGCTTCGATTCCACTCTTTCTTCTCCACATCGTCGTCACTGAGAGACCACACCGATGCCGATGCCGATGGTGGTGATGATGACAGACAGCCGAAAACTTTGTGTACGCGGGCTCTGAAGCTCTCATCGTCCATGGTTTACCACTTTGTACCTCCTGCTTAATAATGTGTACTATTTCCTGGTGAATACCGCTTTCCCTTGCTCTAGGTTACTTTATATACATATCATATTTCTCCTCCACCGCCTTACATTACATGGTACAACTATGACTTGGATGATTTATCTTTTTGAAAAAAAAAAAGGTTGTACCCGTATTTTAAGTGTTTTTAATACTCCCTCCGTTCCATTTTACGTGACACTATTTCCTTTTTAGTCCGTCCTAAAAAGAATGTCATCTTATATAATTAGAAACAATTTAACTTTAAAATTCTTCTTTTATCCTTAATGAAATGATTTACAACCACACAAATATCTATAGATTGTTTTAGATCACAAATTTCAAAAAATCTTCCTCTTTTCCTTAAACACCGTACCAAGTCAAATGGTGCCACATAAAATGTGACAGAGTGAGTATTAAATAATTATTTAACATTCATTTATTTTAAGTGTTTTTAATATTAAATATTTTTTGAGTTTTTTTTGGGCTTGTTTGGAAAGCCACCTGGTAATTAGGTTTTGGCATAATTAAGTGTAATTACACTATTTGATATGTTTGGTTGGCGATGTAATTATTTGATGAGCAGGTAATTTGGTGTAATTGCCAGAGGTAATTTGGTGTAATTGCCAGAGGTAATTACACTCTCAAATTCACAAGGAGAAACTGTGAATTGTTGGTAATTACATGGATGTAATTACAAACGGACTATTTTTTAATTTCTTCCTTTTATTGCTATTTTTTATTTTTTTCTTTTTCATTTTTTTATTATTTTAAATTATTTTTTATTTTTATTATTCTAATGTTTTCTAAAAATATATTTTTTATTTTTTATTATTTATATTTCATTTCCTTCTCATTATCAACATTTAATTCATGTGATTCCATGTAATTTATCGTATTATCTATTTTATTTTATTTTTATTAGTATAATTTTTTTAGTATTCTAATTTTTAAATTAAAGTAGAATTCATTGTTAAATAAGGTTATGGACTTACGTTTTCCTTTTCTTTAAATCATATTTATGTATGTTATGTTGAAATTTGACATACGAGTATTATGTTAAATTTTTTGTTTTGAATTTAGAACTTATGTTTATTTTCAATTTCATTTGTCTTAGAAGTATTGACTGGATATTTTACTTTGCAAGCTATTTTTTGTAGTTAGATATATTATCTTTTTGTCAAATGTTTTTATAATTTTATGACATTATATTTATAATATTAATCTTTTTGTCAAATATGCATTTCATGATATTCATAGAAATTTTATACTTTTAGTTTTTATGATTAATTAAATTAAAATATACTATATTGAAAAATATAAATTAATTATTTTTAATAATATTAGTTAAGAACATATGTTTATTAATTAATATATTTTCAAAAGATTATATATATATAGACACACACACAAAAAAAAATTAATATCATTAATAAAAGTCCTTATTTCTGTAATATAAATATAAATTTTAGATAATTAATTTTTATTTTTAAAATTCAATGTAATCTTATGATTACACTTTGCAACCAAACAATACATTTGTAACTATACTGTGATAAACAAACATGTTAGTGTAATTACTAGGTTATGTAATTATTAGGCTGGTAATTACTACCCTAGTAATTACACCAATTCCAATTACCTGGTGGCTTTCCAAACAGACTCATAATGTTTGAATAAATTTAAAAGGCACTTATAAATATTTATGTTAAAATAATAAAAATAAATCAAAAGACATACAATAAAGCTTCTAACTTAGCTAAAACAAAAATCCAATCCAAATAGGTTGTGAGTCCTGCTTCCAGGGGTCATTCATCCTTAGATAAAATTTGAAAATAAGATTTCATATTAACGTTTGTTTATTAAATTTGTATAAAATTTAACTTAAATTTGTATAAAATTTAACTTAAATTTTAAAATTTTCAATAAGAAAAAAGGTTTAGAATATCATTCTTTTTGTCTATAAGTTAAAATTTGTTCTTAGTTATACTATACGGTCACATATGTCTTTGTCGTTATCAAAGTTAACAAAAATGTCAATTTTTAACATTTTTCTCACCATAACAAACTGAGAGAAATTTTTGGTTTAAATTATCCACGTATCATCTGTAAATGGATGGAATATATAAAAAATTATATTTTTGTTATTATTTCTTAATATTCCTTTTGTATTCCAAATTTCATTCTTTTTTCTTTACTTCTTTTTCTTTTTCTTTTTCTATCATGTTTTTCATCTTTTACATTCTTTTTCCTTTTTCTTTCCCATTGTTTTTCTTCTTCTTCGGGTCTAGTGAATACACCAAACATATTAAAACTAGATCTATTTTTTAGATAAATTAATACATCTTCAATTATCACTACATCCAAAGCTCCTATAACAACAACAACAATATTTTCAGTAAAATTTACCAAGTGGGGACTAGAAGTATAGAGAGACTAATTTCAAAAGACTCTCGACTCGAGTATAGCAAATCAAAGTAGGTATGAAAGAGAAAACAACAACAGTGATGAAAATATATTAGCTAGTCAAAAGAAACAATATAAGTAACAACAACATAATGCAATAACTGAAGCACAATAGACACATATTATAAAGGAAATCAAAAGCAATACACAAATAAGGTTATTACTACAACAAACAACACTCGATTACCCTCTATCCTTCTAACATAATCCGCAACTTTCACACCTTCCTATCTGGGATCATGTTCTCGATAAGCTGGAGTTACTTCATGTCTATCTAATCACCTCTCCTCAATACTTATTTGGCTTACCTCTACCTCTCCTCATGCCCACTATATCCAACCTCTTGCACCTCCTCACTAGGGTCTCTACGCTTCTCCTCATCACATACCCAAATCATCTTTGTCTTGCTTCCTTTATCTTGTCCGCCATATAGACAGCTCTCACTCTGTTCCGTATATTCTTATTCCTGATCCTATCGCTTCTAGTATGTTCACACATCAATCTCAACATCCTCATTTTTGTAACGGGAAAAGGCATAAATTCCCACCTGAACTTGTCCCGAAAAGTCAGTTACATGCTTAAACTATTGTGACGACCTATTACACACCTGAATTACTTAAAAGTGAATTTATTTCAACCTTGATGCACATACAACCAGTCACATGATGAGAGAGTGTTCCATACTCGCGCCACATCATCACCATGTCACTGCCACATCAATAATTACGTCAGATTTAAAAAAAAAATCCATGTCACCTAATTGCTTCTTCTTCCCCTATACACCATCAAAACCACCATTAAATCACTACCATTGTTGCTATTATCACCAAATTCACTTCTCCATCACCATAGATTTCATCACCCACAACCAAATTCACCACCGGAATCTTCCCACAACCACTGTCATCATAAAAAAGTGATAACAATGATAATAAATTTAACTAAATTCACCATCGGAACCATATCACTACCATTAAAATTCATCATAATCTTCCATAAATTTCCAGCATTCATATCAAAATCACGAATTTCATTGCCATTATCGAAATTAGAAGTCATACCACCACCAATTTTATCACTCATCACCAAACCCACCACAACACATTATCACAATTACAAATTTCATTCAAGCTCAAAGAGGAGAATGGTGAAAACTTGCAATATTTATTTGCTATCTTAGTCAGACAATTGAAAAAGTAGTGCTCGATTTACTCTTACAGATTTTGAAGAAAATCTAGAGAGGATTTTTTTTGAGAGAGAAGAAAGATCTATGAACATACAGAAAGAAATTAAATTTTGTAGAAAACCCAGAAACTTTTTACACAGAAAAAGAAAGATCTGAAAATTTTCTTATTTCAAATGCTCCCAATCAACAAAAAAAGACAAAAATAAATTAAATAATTAGTGCTTGACTTGATGAATTTGATGTGAGAATAGTAAGGATTGACCAATTTTAGATGTCTCGCTGGAAAATTTTTCGAGCAATGAACCTAATTAATTGAAGAACTTTGTCAATCTTTACTATGGATTTTTATCCCGTACTATTGTTTTCTGTTTTATTTTCGAAAATTTATCATGAAAAAAATTATTTTTCTTTTTAGACATAGCAAAAAGAGTGTTTGTGATAAGAAAAAATGGAGGAGAAGAAAGGCAGGGTAACGTGAAGGAGAAGGGTGGGGGTGGGGAAAATTTTTTTGCCTTTTTTTTTACTCAAACGCGCTTTTTTATTTTGTATTTAATTTTATTTCCACGTCAGCTTTGAGGCTGGTATTAAATTCACTTTTTAGTAGTATAGGTGTGTAATAGGGCGGCTCAATAGTTTAAGCGTGTAACTGACTTTTCGGGACAAGTTCAGGAGGAAATTTATGCCTTTTCCCTTTTTGTAACCTACATCTTCTAAATATGAGAGTTCTTGACTAGCCAACACTCCATCCCGTACAACAAAATCGGTCTAACCACCACTTTGTAGAACATACTTTTAAATTTTGGTGGTACCTTTTTATCACATAATACTCTAGAGGTAGCCCTATGCTTCATCCACGCCACACAAATATAATGTGTGACATCACTGATGTCCCCATTTCTTTGGATTAGTGTAATGACTTGTTTTATCGTCATGGTTGCTGAGGGCCATAATACCCTTGAATATGGCCCAGTGGGTTGAGAATTGGCAAAAATTTGAAAAATGAACTAAGTTTGCAAACCTGCATGTGCTTCACTACAGCGAAGGATTCTTTGTTATAGTGAAGGCGGTGATGTTGCGAACCTTCACCATAGCCAAAGAACAGTTTGCTATATAGTGAGGTCTTTGATATAGCGAAGGCAATAATTTTGCGAATCTTCACCGTATCGAATGAATTGTTTGCTATATAGCTAAGGTCTTTGCTATAACGACTGTATATATTTTTATTTGTTGAGCCTAGTACTCCTATTTTGATTAGAAGCTCGGCTACCGACTCATGCCAGGTCTTGGGGTTGTTTTTTACGTATATTTATTGTTAGATCTTTTTCTCCTTTATTGATAATTGTTTATTATTACCTATTTCCCTTAGATACAACGAGATAATTCTCCAACATTTCAACCTCATTATTGGGATAAAAGCTCACTAATAGGCATAAGGAATATGAAACTAGAAAGAAACTAATTGTTAACCATCAAACATATTTTCCAACATTACACGTACGACAACCATACAATAAAATCAGTTGACTTCCCAAAGTCCTTCACAGAGGGTCTTCCTAGCAATAGAATAGTGAAAACGACTCACTCGACAGTTTGCCATTTTTAGGGGATTTGTGCAATATAAAAAGAAAAATTTTGCCTTAACATACCTTGAATATAGAATTGCTTCATTCTTACTATATATACCAATTCAGAACTTGCCATGTTAGTATTGCTAAGTAATTGAACTGTTGATTAGGAAAGGATCATGGGTCATTGTTGAAAATAGCTCACTTAGCCTAAAAACAACCAACCGAATGAAAGTGAATCCCTCAATCCAAATCTTTTAGCCTAAAATAGACAATAGACCCTTTCTTTTGATTGCCAAATTCACCTTCCCTGTCACAGTTAACCCCTGGTCTCTCCTTGGACATTGTGCACCTCAACTCAGGAAAAATGTCTAAGTTGAGGGTGGTTACTATAGAGGAAAACGAGAAAAAAAAGGTATGAAAAGAATAGAATAATGAGAAAAGGATAATAAATGGGTGTGACCATGATAAAGAAAAAGAAAATGATGAAGAGAAGAAAAAGTATAAAAAGAAGAAAAAAAGATGAATGAACACAACACCCAAGCATTGTTGAGAAAAGATTAAGCAGAAGGGGAATAGGGGTGAAATATTCATCGGGTGCAAAAAGAGGAGTTAAGCTAAGGTAGTGTTAAGGAGGACAAAAGTCACTATTATCCAAATATACCACACATGTCACCGAGCCTATGTTACAAGCCAATAAGTCTTATAGTGATTCTAATTCAATTGTTCAAGAGTCGAAATATTGAAAATAAGGGCAAGCCTATGGTATTATGTATGCATGGTTCGAATTTCTTTTGTGAGAGTGAGTGAATACCTAGTCCCCATTCTTGGAAAAATTCATGATATGTGTGTGAAAAAGGGACTTATTTTTTGTAAGGGCACAAGTAACACTTTTGAGAATTCATTGTCTATGTGATTGTCATTGTGTATGTGACCTTGTGGATTGGTATAGTAATGTCATGTATTGATCCGCATATTTTAGCTTGATAAGAAAATACTGACGCACTGGTTGTTTAATGAAATCGGAGGGTGTCGTGATTGTAAAGGCTATGCCATAGGTTCTTGATCTTCTTTTGCTAAGTTTCGTGATAGTTGTGTCGCTTGAGGACAAGCAATAATTTTAAATTGAGGGTGTTGATGTGCCGCAGATTTACGGCACTTGGAATGATTTAAACTTGGGATTTTGTGAGTCTTGTAAGCGTTTGTTAGTAAAGTTGATTGTGTTTTGTCTTTGATTTGTAGGGAAATAGGTTTTGACAGCTGAGTTAGATAATACGATGTTGGCAGGAGTATTTTGACCATCTACAAGCCAGACTACGAGCCATGGTCTTAACCATGAGCCATAGATGGACTCGTACATGAAAGATCTGAAAAAGTTGAAGTCTAGTATGAAGTTCATGAAGAGACAGTACAAACCGTACTCTATTTTATGAGCCGTAGATCAGTGGTCGTAGATGAAAGATCAGAAAAGTGAACTCTCAGGATTGGAAAGTATGAACAAATAGGACGATCCATACACCATTGTACGAGCCGTAGATATGAAGTCGTAGAGAGAAATACTGGAGATCTGAAGGAGTCAACTACCAGACCACGAGTCACACTATGAGCCATCATTTGCGGCCCACAGATGACATTCAGAAAGTTGAAAAATGAAGGGCTTAGACCACGGCTGTACAGAACAGATCGTACTTTGGTCTACGGACCATAATTATCATATGTAGAGATGCCTTGAAGATTGATTATTCATTGCCTTCTATGAATGGACTCCACAAGCTATACAAAGGACTACAGTCCATATACTTGAGTCGTAGAAGCTGTCGAATCCTAATTTCTCATATCAGTTTTGTTTAGGATTTAGATGTCTATAAATACTTTTCTTATGGTTTACTTTGCAATATTTATGTTATTTTGGAGTTCTTGAATTATTAGTGAACCACTTTTACTTTAATTCTTGAATTGTGGGATTTTAATTACATTTTTGATTCCTTAACTTTTGACTTTGCAATTCAATTCAAGATTCTGGATTATCAATATTCATATTGTAAGTTCATGATTTCTTTTAACCAAATTATTATGAATTGTAATCAAACAACTATGAGTGGCTAATTCCACAACTAGGGTTGTAGGAACCATGCAAAATTAATGACTTAGACCTAATAAATAGTAATTCTTGAATAATATGCATGCATGTATTATTTTTCCCTTCGCTTTGATTGCTTTTTAACGGAGGCCTATGTTAGAACTCAACTTATTCTTACTTGCCAAACCAAGGGGGTAATGAATGGGGAAAAAAATTATACAACAAAGATTTGAGGCTGTAATGGCCCATAAGTTTGTAACATTTGAAATAGCAAGTTTATGTTTGACAAGCCGATTTATCGTAACTTACGTCAACCCTAATTGAGATGAAGCGAGAATAATGGAAATTAGGAGGTTATACTAAGAAATAACTATATTAAGTCACTTGAATTCGTATATGGAAGTTAGAGGCCGAGAGGTACCGCAAAAGAAAATTTTTAAGTGAGGGATTTATTATAAGGAAGTTCTGATATGTTCTTGTTTATGTATTGACTTGAGAGGAGTATATCTCCCAATCCCTAAAGAGTTATGAAGACTAAAACCTATCAAATCGAAGGTCTACGAGTCTAGTTTCCAATGCAAAAACCGTTTGTCAATACGACATCAGAGTAAAGCGTTATGACCTTTTTACTGCAGATTGTCTGGGCAAACCGGGTCACGGATCCGGGTCAGGTTTGGCTGCCTTTAAAAAGTGTGTTTTGACTTTTAAAAAGATAACCTTCACATTTTCTTAAATGAAAATTGTCCAGCAGCCATGGAAGAGTCCTCCAAGACCTTTGAGGTAAGAAAACACCCCCTTCTAGCTTGATTCTTCATTAGCTCATGTTCGGAGAAATGTTCTCCATCTCGCAAGCTTCGTTTTGTGCTATTTCTTATTGTTTTTCGTTATGGTTGAAGGATTTTCGTGTTTCATCCGTGTTTTAAGTTGAGTATATGGTTGAGCTACTTTGAGGTAAGGTTCTACACCTATTTTTCTAATAAATATCATGGCTGAATGGTTGATATTGACTCCTACGATCTTGGCTTCAATTTGATGTTTTTTTCTTAAGGTTGTGGATTTGGTATGGTGTTTGACCCTTGAGGCAGATTTTTATGCTTGACAAATAGAATCTTTTTGGTTAAGGTGAGTTTCCTCCAATCACATCCCTCTGTTTTTACATTTTTGTGGTCTTGTTGGTTTTGAGCCACGAGGGGTGGTTGAGTGTCGTGGCTCCGTGCAGCCTTGTTTGTGTTGTTTTGAGCTGTTTAGATGTGTATATGATGATATTGAAGTTATGAAGGGATGGAATATTTGTGTGCAACTTTTAGATGTCGCGTACAGAGGATTATCAATTAAGCGACGTGACGTGCGCCTTGTTATACTTCATTGGAAGCATGCTCGTTTTTGCAGCCCGGTTGATTCTCGCATTACTTTTAGTTGGCCAAGCATCATAGATACAACTTTTGGACTTTGGTTGAAAGGTATGTTAAGGCAATTATTTATCTTCTAGTATGATCCTAATGGCCTAAGCTTGCTATGGTCGTTGTATTATCATTATTTGGCATGTAGCCCTGTCATGTTGAGTTGGCTACGACCGTATGATATAATGTCTATCAGCGACACTCTACTCCTTACTTAGTAGCCTAGAAAAGCATGTTATGATTCTATTTTGATTAATTATGATTACTTGTTATTGTTGTGATGCTTTATCGTCTGGCTACCGCCTATGATCTTGTTTTGGCCTCAGCAGACATTGACATTGCAGGGTTCTTGAGCAAACATATTGATTCTTATACCGAGCCTTCAGGCCGGGTAGACCGAGCCTACGGGCTGGGTAGACCGAACCTACAGGCAGGGTAGACCGTGCCTACGGGCCGGGTAGGTTGTACCTACGGGGCAGCATATATGTGTTGTACCACAGAGCCTCAGATTTGCATTGATTCATGGAACATGTACATTTAGACAGTTCAAATCATGGCACAGGTACATTCAGACAGTTTAGATCAGATTATCATTGGGATCCAGGTAAGGGGGCTAATATGGGTATTTAGCGATTGTTTGCGCTCATTAGGACTTATAGTGATTGTTTGTTGTTTGTACTTGTCAAGCTTATGAGGGCCTGGTCAGGTTATCACTTGTTATGTGTTTATATTGTCTTACTGTAGGGAGATAAGATATTTTACTTGTGTTCACCCCCGCCCTTTCATTTTGTCATTATCTTTTAGTTTTAGCTTTCAATCCGCCTTACATGCTTGGTACATTATTTTGTACTGACGTCCCTTTTCGAGGTTGAGGGGAGGGGGCGCTGCATTCATGCCTGTAGGTCCTCAGCGACGATAACATAGACCTGCTGATTAGCACAACCGCCTATCCAGCTGATTGGTTGAGTCCTTTCTTCTACGGGTTGCCGGAGTCCTAGAGGTTTGCTTGTTTTATTTTTTTATAGATTTTGGGTAAGTCGGGGTCCTGTCCCGTCTAAGTGTTATATTCGTAGAGGCTTGCAGACTAGTGTGTTGGGTTGTATAGCTGTGTTATTGGCCATGATGGCCTTGCTTTCTTGTTGGGTGTTGATTGATAGCTGCTTGACATATTGTTAGATACATACCTATTTTTAGCTTCTGTATAGAGATTATGGTGGCTTTGACGACCCACATAGCATTTATGCTTTCCTAGATACCATGGTGGCCTTGACGGCCCAAGCATGCTTCTTTGCTAATTTGTTATTGCTTTATATAAACTATTGGGGGTAGCTATTTTCTTTGTAGAGCTGTTGATAGGGGCCTTGCCGGTCGAGGGCTTATTTTTAAGCTGAGATATACTTGTTTGCTGTCTTGACTGTGTGTGGCTGCCATGTGCCATTAGCAAGTGGTTCAACAGAGTCGGCTCAGGCCTAAGTTTTGGCATCAGGTGCCAATTGCGCCTCTCGGGTTTGGGGCGTGACAGAGGCTATCAACCCTCATTTAATATCTTGAATGGACCAAGGGATAGATAATTTGGGATCAAAGGTAAGGGTTAGCAAATAGATGAACCAAGTTGTGTTGTGATATTCACTTGTTTAGGGGACCAACCATTTAGGTGAACTTAACTTACCGATCTTGCATGTTGCACACTAGATAAGGTTACTACTATAAAGTCCCACTGAGTTAAGGATTCATAGGGAACACATACACCCTAGTTTCATCTTATATTGATTTTCAACAAGTTAAACTGTTACTTGCTACTTGTGAACATTGCATTCAATTATTTTTACACAACCCCCCCCCCCTTTTATGGAAATAATACGACTAAGAGTGTGAATAATAATAATTGAGCTAAGTCTGAACCGTATTCCTCATAGGATTGACCCTAATCTCTGTTAGGTTCTTTATTTGGACAACCACTTTATACTTCGTTTGGAGTTGTAATTTGGGCGTATAAAGCTTAGGTTGTACCAATTTTTGGGGCACAAGTTCTATAAGCTAATTAGGACCCATTGACAGAGTCAATTTTGGGATTCTCACTGTGGGTCCCACAATCCCATTTTGACTTGATTTTGGGTTCATTTCCAATTGTTTTGATTTTGGTCTTTAAACATCTTTGTGATCAATATTATGATAGTGTGGCAGCAATCGGAGATGATTCAGGAAGGGAAAGCTCAACTTTAGCAGATTGAGAGCACGCATGATCGGCTTCGAGGTAGGCTACGACTTACTTTTTTTGGATGTGCTCTATTAGATAATGTTTAGTATCAATTGCATGTGAATTAAGATTGCATATTTCAGGTTCAGAAATTCTTCCTTTATTCCCATTTCTCTTGATTCCCTAGAAACTTTTGGCTAGTCTTGGCTGGAAGGATCTTTAGCTTAAGCTAGTAGCCTTTGCTCACAGTGTAGTTGGTGCTTTTATCCTTCTTGGGATGTGATACATCGGGCCTTAGTTTAGTTTGTGACTTAGATGCCCCTTTAGCTATTTGTTGCTTCTAGTAATGATTGATTTGGGTTGGGTATCCTCTGTTAGTACTTGAGACCTTAGTTGCTTGCCATTGTCATGGGTTGGCATTAGTTGTGCTCAGTTGTCACTTGAGTGGTGTGTTCAGGGTAAGGCATCGATCATTGAGTTATTTCCCCTTCTAATTGTTGAACTCGTAATTAATTCCTTTCGTTTTTAGTATAATGGCATATTGTTGGGCCCGATGCCATGGTCGAGGACCTACTGGACTCCAGGTTAGTTTTCTATGACTTCGCAGTATGATAGTATTGGTATTGTATTTCTAGTTGTTCATTTCTCCTGTTTGAATGTTGGTGATGTCATGCATTGCATTGACACTCATTTTCTCACATGTTTTGTGGTGCAATCCCGGTTCATGCATTAAATTTTCACTACTGTTTTTGGGAAATATTGTTTTCACCCTTTTTACTCTTCTAAACTAGTTTTGACGTGAGTCATACCACCTGGATCCCTTTGGTAACTGATTTTTGAGATAAAAAAGGCATCGAGGATGTGCTCCCTTTTTACTTGATCAGTCGGAACCATTGACGCTTTTCTACTAAATGGTTGCATATATCACTATTTTAATGGATCTTTGGGATAGAGAAACACCGCAACTATTATCCCTGGTGCATTAGCCACAGTTTTCATGTTCGGGTGCACTACTATCAATTGCGGTTCGAGGTCCAAGCTCACCACTGACATTTGGGTTTTTACCCTAGCATTATTGCTCTATTTACTCAGTCTCGTGGTTTTCAGCTCAGTGGCACTACTAGAGTTTGGTTACACAACTTACGTTCATATGAATTATCAATCACCAGTATAATTACTTATTGTTTGGACCTGTCGGTCTTATGGGGGAATTGGGGCTATGTCTATTGTTTGTACATTTTGGGCTTATAGGGGTCCCCGCAGGTCATTGTTTGATTAATTTTGCATATTGTGTTGATTCATTGTTTGTCATATAAATGGTTTGGACTTGTCCTTATCTTGGATATCTTGGACTCTGTTGTGATTGGATTGACCACTCTTGGGTGGTTATGTTGAATAACAATGTTTACCATGGGCTTTTCTTTGGTTAGTGGGCACCAGTTGTAGGATATTGTCGTGATTATGTTGTTGGGCTAGTGCCTCCAAGTATGTTCCCATGTCTCGGACTCTTGTTTATTTGGCTCCATTCCTTTGTCTCTAGTTACTTGTACCGTTATGCGATATCTTTTTTTTTTTCTTGTACTGTGCTTTCCTTACTTTCCTTACTTACCTGTTATTTATATTTGTTTTATCTTTGGAGCTCAGTCAGCCTATGCCTACTGTTGTGAGCCAGGTTCAACCTTTTCTCTCCTTAGCTGCTCTGGATTTACTTATGGTACTCATACTACACTCCTCACTATGTAGATCATCGTATGAGTTCTTGTCGCGGACTTGGACCTGGTGCGGAGCAGCTCTTGAGATTTAGAGACTAGGGTGAGCTCCTGGTATTCAGAGTTGCCGATCTCCGTATGTTTTGACTAGAACTAATCTTTATTTTGCTTTCGGAGATAGTCTATATATATTTGTATTTGGTGAGCCTTGTACTCCTATTTTGATTAGAAGCTCGACTACTGACTCATGCCAGGTATTGGGGTTGTTTTGTACATATATCTATTGTTACCTCTCCCTCTCCTTTATTGATATTTTTTTATTTTTCCTCATCCCCCTTATGTTCTCTTCCGCATGATAGCCTGTTACTTCTGGTTTCGAGCTATGGGTTTGTCTTACCTACTTGTGGGGTGTAGTAGATGTCATCATGACATGAGAAATTGGGTCGTGACAGGGATACAACCCCAAAACCAAAGAAAACATTAATCTCAAAAGGTCTGAGTCCGAAGAGATGGGCTAAGAAGATAAGAGGAATCCATGGTAGCCCGGAAGAAGTAGCTCACCCTTGGATTCAGATATCGCGAATCTCACATTTGAGGTCTTGAAACAGCACCCTGAATATGCCTTGTACTCATCAAAGATAGAGCAAGTTCAATATCAGTACACAACCATAATGTACTAGTAGGGTCATCATCTAGTTCCAGTTATACCAAATATGAACAGGCAACCACAACTTAGTAAAATATATGACATACAATTATAATCACAATTATACATAGCCTGGACTCCCAATCCTCACCTTGAGTTGTTATGTACAATAATCATGGAAAATCACAACATAAGACAAGCCAATCTGGTTCTTTCATAGAACCCACACACAAACTGTTAGTGTACAAGGCATGGTACCCGTGCTAACAGATAGTATGTGTTGGCATAATACCTGAGTCAACCATATATGGATATCCTCGTACTAGGTGTGGTACCCGAGCCAATCGTTAGTATATATCAGGAGTGGTAATCGAGCCAACCATAGGGATATCATGTACTAGGCATGGTACCCGAGCCAACCATCAAACATTCATCACAATCACAAACACAAGAATAGCAATCACACTTGTACACCCAAGTAACCACATTCATTGCTTGCGATGGACAACATTTAAAATTTCAAATCATACTTTTCCTTTTCCCTAATCATATACCATGCATGCAGTACTAAGGAAGCAGTTGACAAGCACATATAATATAAATGGAAAAGCAAATAACCATCACCTACCTCGAACAAAGCCTTGGAAGCTCTATCGAACATTGTTATGAATTTTGGCTTGTTCATGATCTAAAACAATAATAAAATAGCAAAATAAAAAAACAATGGCCTAACTATACTCGAATAATAATCAAATCCAAACCCTAGGCCATTACCGTGATCATCCCTACCCACACCAAGCTTTCTCCACCATTAATTCAAGTCAAACCCTCCCCTAAATTCACCCAACAAGGATTCTAAGACCTAAGAATAATGACACCAAGGTAGGTGAGTGAATCACTTACCTTCACCGAAGAAATTTGTGGAGAAGTGAAAAAATCACCCTAGGTTGCCCTTTCCTCTTCACAAAATCAGTTTGCAGAATTTTGAGCAGTTTACGAGAAATTTCTGCATAAACTCACGACTAACCCCATTATAACAGCTATACCTGCTATAGAGACTCTCCCATAGAGAGATCACCCGCTATAGTAGTGGGCCACTCGCTATAGAAACTTGCACAGATAGAAACTCAAAATTCTCCCCAAAAGTCCTTATTTCACAACACACCTACCAACCTTGACGTTTAAAACTAACCCTTTCACCCCAAGTTCGATATCAGGAGTTCTAATCATCCGAATTCACTTCCAAAAAGCCTTACATACTCAATAATGTCTTAACTAATAGAAAAACCAACCCACACTTAAATTTTACCCAATCCACTCCCGAATTTCACTAGACCTCACTTTGCTCAGATTTTATCGAAGTCTTGCCTAGCCTAGAATGTTCAAATCACTATTCCAAAAGTTTTCTTATCCAATTTCTTTCACCAATGGTTTACTCATAACGAACAGAAATGGTCATTACAATAGATACCAATTTACCCATCACTCTTCCCCAAGCAATCAACCAAGAAAACTGGGCTAAGTTGAGAAGAAAGAGTACCTAAATCATCAAACAAGTGAGGGTACTTGTCCACATGTCCCTCTCGGTTTCCCACATAGCTTCCTCAACTGGATGATGCTTCTATTGAATTTTCACTAATTTGATTTCCTTTGTCCTCAATTTTTGGACATCCTGATCAAGAATCGCAGCTGGCTCTTCTTCATACTAAAAAATCCTTGAATATCACTATTGAGTCCTACTTAATAATATAATCCTCATCCCCATGGTACTTCTTCAGCATGGACATATGGAAAACTGGATGAATCCTAGACAAGTTGGGTGGCAAGGCTAACCTGTAAGCCACAGGCCCCACATTGTTAAGAACCTCGAATGGACCAATGTGATGAGGGATAAGCTTACCCTTTTTGCAAAAACTCATCACCCCTTTCATTGGTTACACCTTCAACAAAACTTGTTCACCAATTTGAAACGCCATATCTCTTACCTTACGATCTCCATACTCCTGTCTTCTCTGAGCAGCAAACAACTTGGTTTGGATGCCTCTTACCTTCTCCTGATCTTCCTTCACCAAGTCAACACCCAAAGGTTTTACGTCACCAGCCTCAAACCACCCTATGGGTGATCTAAATCTCCTCCTATAAAGTACCTCGAATAGCATCATATCTATGCTGGAGTGACAATTGTTGTTATAGGAGGACTCACATATAGGCAATAATTGATCCCAATGACCACCACAAAGTCAATCACATATGCCTTCAACATGTCCTCTAGTGCATGAATCGTCCTTTCTGACAGACCATTTGTCTGAGTATGGAAGGTTGTGGTAAACATGAATTGAGTGCCCCACGCTTCATGCAACTTACCCAAAATTTATAAGTAAATTGGGTGCCTCTGTATGAGATAATAGGAAGGGGCACCCCGTTCAGCCTTACTATCTCCTTGACATAAATCTTAGACAATTGTTGGGAGTTGTAGTCCACTTTAACCGGGATGAAATGGGTTGATTTAGTCAACCTATCAAGAATAACGCAGATAGAGTCATACTTTCTCAAAGTCTTAGGAAGACCAACCATGAAGTCCATGTATATCCTTTCCCACTTCCATGTAGGAATGGGTATCCTTTGTAGCAATCTTGCAGGCCTCTGGTACCTGCTGACAGTTCTGACACATACACACATACTCAGCTATGTCCTTCTTCATCCCAGGCCACTAACAAAGATGCCTTAAATCTCGATACATTTTGGTTACCCCCGGATGAATCAAATACCACAAACCATTATATTCTATCAACACTTTCTGGATGAAGTCATCAACCTGATGGACACAAATCTGTCCTCTGAAACAAAGCACTCCACCTACATCCAATGTAGTGTTTGGAGTCTCCCCAGACATCACTTTGTTTCTAAGCTTGCTAAAATTTCCATCCTCAAATTGTTTAGCCTTGATTCCTCTATAAACATGGGCTTAACCTCAATACTAGACAACACCCCATACTTTCCTAAAATCCCCAACTGCATGAACTTAGATGTTAGAGTCTGAATCTCTCTAGCTTAGGGCTGCTTGAACACCCTGAACAAGCCAAACTTTCCATGCTAACTGTCTTCCAGCTCAATGTATATGCCACAACATTGGCCTTGCCTGAATAGTACTGGATGGTCACATCATAGTATTTCAACATCTTCATCCGCCTCCTCATCCTCAGCTTTAGAACCTTCTGAGCAAACACATGCTATAAATTGTGATGATCTATGAACATATCACACTTAACACCATAAACATGGTGCTGTCATATCTTTAGTGCAAACACTACCACTATCAACTCTAAATCATGGGTTGGGTAGTTCCTCTCATGAACCTTCAATTGCCTTGAAGAATACGCTATAACGTTCCTATCCTAATAAACACAACACCCAAGCCTGAATGTGAAGCATCACAAAACACAACAAAGTCTTTACCTTCCACTGGCAATGATAGAATAGGCATTATAGTTAAAAGTGTCTTGAGCTTTTTAAAGCTCTCTTCACACTAGTCACACAACACAAAGGGTACCCCTTTCCGAGTCAATATAGTCAAATGCGTAGCAATAGAAGCAAAGTTCTTGAAAAGTCTAGGGTAATAGCTAGCAAGTCTCAAAAAGCTTCTAACCTCAGTCACAGAACTAAGCCAAAATTCTTAATTGCCTCAATCTTTAGGGGACCCACCATCACCCCTTTTTCTGAAACCACATGCCCCAAGAAGGCCACCGAATTCCGCTAAAATTCACACTTTGAAAACTTGGCATACAATTTATGTGTTCCCCAAGATACCCAAAACAATGTGAAGGTGCTCTGTATGTTCCTCCTTACTCTTAGAGTATATCAGAATATCATCTATAAACACGATCACAAAGGAATCTAGGAATGGCTCGTAGACACCATTCATCAAACTCATAAAGGTTGTTGGTGCATTAGTCAATCCAAAAGACATAACCAAGAACTCATAATACCCATATTGAGTTTTGTAGGTTGTCTTAGGTATATCCTCATGCCCGCATTGTAAATTGAATGAATGAGAATTTGGATGATTGGAATTCAATTTAGATGATTTGATCCAAATTATATATCGAATATAATAAATTTTGAAATACAAAATCAGTTTAGAATACAATTTTGTTTAGAATGCAATTTAGATGATCTGATACAATTTTATTTATAATACAAATCTATTTGGAATACATTTTAGATGATCTAATCCAAATTATTTATTGAATATACCAAATTTCGGAATACAAAATCAGTTTAAAATATAATTTTTTTAGAATACAATTTGTTTATGGAACAAAAAATATAAAAAAGCCCAAAAAAAACCAAAAATATATAAGGATTCAAACAAAATATAAAACAAATGAAAACCCTTGTTGGATTTGAATAGGGAAGAGAAAAATACAAATCAAATCTCCCAAAAATAACGATAAAATCTCAATGAATACATACCCAAAATTAGACTACCTGAATCAATGAGATTCTGGTATAAATCATTTGTATGAGTTTTTCCATTTTGAAAAAAAAAAGGAGAAAAATTCTAGAAGAAGAGAGAAGGGGGAATGAAAATGGAAATAAGTTGGAATGAATAGAGAGAGAAAGTGGGGTTTTTTTAACTGAGAAAGTGAGGTTGAAGGGTGCAAAAATAGGATGGATTTTAGGATGATAGTTATAAATATATAATCTGCTATGAACATAAAATATTGTATTGTAATATGGATGTCCATAAATATATTTTATGGTACACACATTACATTGTGTGTAAGATATATACACACACATTATATTATGTGTTGTACACTAGATATCCATGTAATATTCTTGATGCCCAAGTATATATGTGTATATATATATCCCTCTCTTTTTGTAAAAAAGTAAGAAGAGAAAAGGTAAGAGTGAGTGAAAGCAAAAGCATTCAATAATAGAGAAAAACTACTACTACTACTTTGTGTGTCTCTCTCTCTCCTTTTCTTCTTGTCATTTTATGTTACTACACATGCTTTATTTTATAACACGTTATTAGCACGAGTCTCTTCATCCACGAGCACCTCCGATGGTGTATTAGCTCAAACATAAATATTATAGAGTATATTCTATTTTGCTATATAAGTCTTCTTATAATTGATAGTCTAAATTTGATGTGTCTAATGTATTTATCGTTAATGTTATCATGAATTTTTGAGCTAAATATAGGAAGGATAACTAATACATACTTAATTAATAATCTTGTTGGAAGAATTGAACTAACCGAAATCATTAAAAGACTAAAAGTGCATAACATTATTTTTTAATTTGGTTGATACTTTGTTGTGGTTATCACCTAGTAATACATGATTGCTTTTAAAAGAGATATAGTCAATTTGAGGAATGCATATCAAAATAAAAAGGAAAAGGTTATTAAAATTTCTTATGTTGACCTACATTAACTTTGATCAACATCATTGATTATTTTACACTTGTTTATCTTTCACTATCTAATCATTTTACTTCTTGAATTATTATATTATGTTATATGTACTAATATAACTTGTTTTATAGTTGCTTTAAAAAGGTAAGCAAATTAATATTTGAGAAGTATCCTATTTTCTTTTGGAATAATCAAAAAGATTTTCCTGTCATGAAGGATTCTTTGAAGAGGCAATGATATGTTATTTAGGTTGATAATTAACAAAATTGTCAATGGCAAGTTAATGATATACTTTTGCTTTATGGTAAGCTTTCTTCATAATACTAATTACATTAATTCTGATTTCTATATATCTATAAAAAAAAAGTATGCTAATTTCTGAAATTCATAAAATATATGCTAACATGTTACTGAGACAATTTGACATGTAGACTTTATTTGGTCCATTTATCAAATGTTTATTTAATTTTTGATTTTGAGGTATCATTTTATTTATTGTGATGATTAGTGTTTACCTCTAGTTGCTTTATTTATGAATTACAATTGTGAAGAAAGAAATTTTCTTAACTAGCAACAAATGAAGTAAATGTTGAGAATTAATTTGTTGGTCTTTCAATAAGTGAATTATTCATAAAACTTTTAAGTTGAAAAGTTGTATTCAGAGCCTCCTATGAGGATCAACTTTGCTTCGTTTAGCAAAGGCAATAATTTGTATATGACCTTTGAAGTGTTATTATGACTAAATTTATTTGTGCTATTAATAACAAAGTGACAATATCTTAAAGGCTTAAAGGTGAATTTTATTCTATTTTGGACTATATATAATGTCATTGATTGAGGGTAAGACGATGGATTCAAGTTTCATCGCACCAAAAGGAGAAGACGTCGATTAAAGTCTCGATGCAACATGATGATAAGATTTTGGGTTTAAGCCCCTTGTATTTTGGCCTAAGACGCCTTTATATGGATAAGACATAGGGGTTAAAGTCCCAATGAAATATATTGATGATATAATGATGAATGAGCAAACTAATGAGCTCTTGATGAAAAATTATGAAACACATAATTTTGCTCCATTCTCTAAAATGAATGTGGTAGCAGTACATGATAAGTCCGAAAGATGACAAAATCACTATTGTGATTGTGTAAAAGAATATGAGTGTGTCAAAGGACAAAACATCATCATTATGATAATTATAAAAAGAAAGAACATTATGAGTTCTCAAAATGATCCTTCAAAGAGTGAAGGTAATTTTTGCCATCAAATTTGGTATGAAAGGTATTGGGCACGCGATTATCGTGCAAACTAATTAATTTGATTTTATAAATCCTCCATCAAAATAAAGAAATGTAAAGTGAAGGTGCACTTGACCTTTCAAAGGTGATGTCGAGGTATGCCATATGAATATGATAAATTTTAAAGCATGACAATGGACTTCTAATGAAAAATATTATGAAGCATGTATATATGATTATAGTCAATTCCTTGAAGAGAATGTGACTTGTGATAAGTATCATGAAAAGTGGACCATTCTTGAAAGTGAATGTGTCAAGAGATGATGAAAATTATAAATAAGGACATACTTATGTGTGATTTAATAAATACCACAACTCACCCCTATGGGAGGTTAGAGAGAAATAAAGAAATTTTATTTTGGTGTAAGTGGTCATTGGTCAACTACTTTTAGTACATTATAAATATTATGATATGCTTTATTATGAACTACCAAAAGGGCAAAAGAAGGAAATAATTCTTGGCCACAAATTTTTTTTGTCATTGGTTATGTATCTCTGTATGTCAAAAATATTTTGTCAGATATTAAATAAAAAGGGAGGAGATACTAATGACAAAAGTAAATCAAGAAAGAAGTTTTTCTTGTAATGATTTTGACCATGACAATAATGATATAAATTTCTCCTTGAAAGAGATGTTTAGCACACAAACAATGTTATGAAATATGTGGTAGTATACAATGTTAATTGTGAGTTTTGGTGAGCTAATATGCTACTACCCAAAGAAATAAATTTGCTCGTGATATTGGAATTGAAGTAAGTTTCAAAAGAAACCTTTTAAGTTTCAATGGAATAGTCAATGAAAAAAATGTATATTGAGACTATAAAATATTAGAAAATTTAAGATCTTCATATTACTACAATCAAAGTGGATTATAAATATTTATGTGAAAGATTATCCATTATTCATATTGTTTGTGGTGCATAAATATGAGCATGATGATGGAATCACATGCAAAAGTAAACTAGAAGTTCACTGAAATAAATATCAGTTGGCATGACCGGTTGACCATCCCGGTTCAAATATGATAAGAAAATAACTAAGAATTCATGTGGTATATATATATTGAAGAAATAATAAATTCTTCAAGAATTCTCTTGTGTTGTTTGTTCTCATGATAAAATTATCATTGTACCAACTAAGGTTGAGATAGTATCTCCCGAAATTTTGAAATGTATAAAAAGGGGAATATGGGCCCGTTCACCCGCCATGTGGACCTTTTACTATTATATGATTTTAATAGATGCATCTATGTTATGGTAACATGTGCTTTATTATCAACTTGCAATTTGAATTTTGCAAAGGTTGTTTGCTCGAATTGTTAAATCAAGAGCACATTTCAAATTATAAAATTATATTGATGATGTTTGTTTATATCCAAGTGGTTTAAGAAGAAATTATATGCCTCCAATCATAGCTAAACCATTGGTTATGAGAACAAAATTCCCAAAAGAAATTTGACATGAGATGTGTTGTTTAAAATGTAATAACACTTGTACGTATCAAGCCAATAAGGTTCCCCTATCACAATTGGTTCAGGGTCAGGAACCAAATAATTCTCATCTAGAAATTTAAATATGCAGTATATTATTCAATTGCTTCACCATTACAATGCACAAAGATGAGTCCCCAAATAAGGTTGGGTGAATATTAAATTCTCTAACATTAGGGAGAGATAAGCAACTGGAAAATAAGTTATACATAAAGAATTATAATTGATATGATCTTCGTTGAAAAGATAATTTACGTCAACTGTCAGACACATTTGCTGACCCTATGTTATAATCCAGTTATAAATGCTCTAATGAATGGTCCTTGAAGGACATAATTTATGGCATGCCTGAAGTATGATAAATTAATCGGTTCGAAAGATAAAACTTCTTGAAAGAGAAGAAGAGCAAATGATCATGATGGTTATAATAATGAGGCAAGTGCTTTAAAGATAGCACCAAGACATAACACTTCATAAAACCTTGGTAAAGGTTCAGATACCTGGAAATGATGAAAAATGAAGAAATCTTGATAAGTTATGTCACATTGGAACCGATATCAAATGACCGTCGACAGTATCTTTGATATAATATAACGCTCAAAATTATAAGTGGTGACGAGGATCTTGATATTAAACCTGTCAAAGAGAGTTGACAAATAAATGATTGGCCAAAGAAAATACAATTCAAGTATATTTTATTTCACTTGAAAAAGTGATGTGCTGGACTTATTTTGTCCATATACCAAGATATAATGTCAGTGGGGTACAAATGAATTATTGTGCGATAAGTTAAATCATAAAATATAAAGTACGGCTTGTGCATTGGAAAATAAAGATTTTTCGTAGAAATCCTGACATTATTGTATGGAGATATATTCTCCTAAGGTGGATGCAATGAAGTTTCTTTCAGTCTGACAATATATGAAAAACTTAAATGAACATGATGAATGATTATCATGTCTAGTTAGACAGTAAATAATATATGAAAATCCCTGAAGGATTTAAAAGGTTATAAAGCGATTCCATTGAATAGTACCCCAATAGTTGTGAGATCGCTTAACATAAAGATCAATTTCGATCTAATTAAAATGGTTAGAAAGTAACATGTCATAGTGCAATTGGTGCACTCATGTATCCTACTATTATTATTCATGGTAAATAATTTTATCAATATGCATGCAAATTATAATATCACTCTTATCGGTGGAGATATTAGAGTGAATCAAATATCGATATAAATTATTCTGATCAATTATGTCAAGGTTTATTGATCATGAAATTGTAGGTAATTATGAGGTTTGATCTCAAGAAAGTTATCTATTTTCATTTGGAAATACTGTCATGCCCCGAGGCTACCCCCTAGACGTAACACAGGACCTAGGATCACAAGTGACCCCAAGCTAACCCTGAGTCTGGCATATGGTAAGCATACTGAAATATAACTAAGTAAGCGGAAGCCAACTATAAAGGGAGTCAAAACTAAAAGAACTCCAAACGAAAATATATCTGAATATCCATGGGAAACAACCCCAAAACATTGAACATTGACTCTATGTATGAAAGCCTCTAGAACTAATGAGCTGCTGGGACAAGTCCCCGGCTAACTCTAATAATACTAAAAGACTGATAATACCACTGAAGCTGCTGAGTACGAACCGAAAATTGAGCTAACTGCGATCTGGATGTTGAGCGCCTGAGCCTACATTATGAAACGATATAGTGCAAAAGTATGCATCAGTACTTTGAATGTACTGAGCATGCAGGATATAGATTCTAAGCTGAAAAATATAAGTGGTACAATATAAACTAAATCTGGAAGGAGGTTGTACTGAAATGTAACTGAAAACTGAGCTAGATGCAATGACCAAGTACTAATCATGAAGATAACATGCTGAACTATATATTGAAGTAAATACTGATAACATGGTCAATGCATTAAGAGTATGACTGTGGGAGCTACTATTAACCGACATAAACCACATGAGCTAAACGTGGAGTCCGATGTATAAGCCCCATCGAGAGGACCCAATATACCTTGCCAGGGTATAAAGGCATGACTGTGGCGTGATCAATAAAACTAATGCCCAACATAAGGGACTTCTGAACCTACGTTGGCACGTAGTTCAGGGACTTTGAGGGTACGTTGAACCCTAGTCCAACTCGGTGCTAAGTCTATTCCCAACTGAATATGCAAAACTAACAATGCAATTGATATAATGAGTAGCTCAAAATACTGACATGCTATCTGAGAATGCGACATAAATATGCTGGAAATTTGGCATTCAAATACTGGAGCATGATTTTTCTGAATGATCTGTCTAGCAAGTATAATTCATGAAATGATGATAATCAATACAAGCTAGGGTTCTGAGTTCTATACATGGGACTACATCAATTCTCCAAGAAAACAGGTAATCAGTGCAATAGAACTATAACAGCTAACTTTTAATGGATTCCCAAAATTTGGGAACCCTAGGTCTAAGCAATTTATGGAGAACTTGAAGAAACTGAATGAATTCTAAGGACCTAATGGGTGAAAGAAACCCACTAGTGAAATCCCACATACCTAGTGACGAAAACTACGGAGAAATCCTTTGGATTTGGGGGCTGAACTTGAAGAACACCTCTGCTTGTTCTTGGGAGAAAACTGTTGCTTCTTTCTCTTCTTTTCTTTCTAAGTTAGATAATTTTGGGAGAATGAGGGTTCTAGGTAGTTTTTGACTAGATTATTAGCCTTAGACTGAATAAAACGACGTAGTTTAAGTGCCCAATGCATAGGGAAAAGTCCAATATGACCCTGACTTAAAAGCTGCCGAAGTGACTTCAAGACAGGCTTCACGGGCCGTCTAGAGCACCACGGCCCGTCAAGTAGGTCGTGAGGATTTCTCAGCCTGAGAGTGCTTCACTAAAATGGACATAACATTTTACTCCAAGCTTCAAATGGGGCAAACTCGGTAGCGTTGGAAAGAGGATTCATAGATCTTTAATTTGATTGGTCATGAGCCACCAATTCATTTTTTATTACAAGATATGATTGTTTGAAGTCGACCCAAAACTCAAAGTCTGATAAGTCTCTTTCACGGATGACTTCACGGTCCGTGTGAAGCTCCACGGGCCGTTTAGACGTCTGTGGCCCTTCTCCAGTGACCTTGGGTCAGTCCCCACCAACTGGGTGACTTTTATGACTCACTTGACGGGTCGTCAAGTCCACCACGAGCCGTCTGGGTCACCATGAAGGTGACCCCTGCATGGGAAGATTCTGGAGAGGGTTCACGAGCCTCTTAACGAGTCGTGGTTCCCTTCCCGGACCGTCTAGGGTGCCGTGAATGGTCCATTGGTCATTTTGGATTTGTGGACCTTTCCTGCTGCCTTTTTTTTTTTTTAGCCCTTTCCAGAATCCAAGATGTTACAAAGACAGTCAATTTTATTTGAAGTGTCCGTCAGTGCTTGATTATTGTTGCTAACAAATCGTACGAGCAATTTGTCTACACTAATAAGATCGCGAATTGAGTGATTATCAAAAATATATTTGATTGAGATCAATAAACATATCCAGGAAATATGTGACCTTTTTTTTGAAAATAGATATTCCAACAACAATATATGAAGACAATGTTGCATGTGCTCAACTAAGAAGAGGACACATCAAAGGAGACTGAATAAAATATATTTCATCAAAGTTCTAATGGTTATTCATGATCTTCAAAAGAAGGATGTAGCAAGTGTTCAACACTTCATATTTACCAAGGCATTATCAACTTCAACCTTTGAGAATCTGAGATATAAGATTGGAATGTGTCATCTTCGGGTTGTTAAGTGATGTATTAATCAGGAGTATAATACGCGCTGCACTCTTTTTTCCTTAACCAAGGTTTTCTCCCACTAGGTTTTTCCTAGTAAGGTTTTTAATAAGGCAACTCTTAATGCGTATTATAAGATATGTGTACTCTTTTTTCTTCACTAAGATTTTTCCCATTGGGTTTTTCTTAGTAAGGTTTTAACGATGCACATTATCTATTAAGACATGGACATCCAAGGGGGAGTGTTGTAATATGGATGTCCATAAATATATTTTATGGTACACACATTACATTGTGTGTAAGATATATACACACACATTATATTATGTGTTGTACACTAGATATCCATGTAATATTCTTGATGCCCAAGTATATATGTGTATATATATCCCTCTCTTTTTGTAACAAAGTAAGAAGAGATAAGGTAAGAGTGAGTGAAAGCAAAAGCATTCAATAATAGAGAAAAACTACTACTACTACTTTGTGTCTCTCTCTCTCTCCTTTTCTTCTTGTCATTTTATGTTACTACATATGCTTTATTTTATAACATATTGTTGTTTTTCATGATATTTTTAAACTATAGTTGTTTTCAATAAGTAAGTTTATAATTTTAACTATTTCCATAATTTTCCCTATTTAAAATCTCATTCAAAAATTTTAACAAAACGAACCAAAAAAACCCATAGCAAAATATAGCATTGACTAAGCACAAAAAGGACCGCGCGCGCCGAAATCGTAAATCTAAAAATCTAATGCCATATCTCAACATTATATCGATCCGTCTTCTTCAATAGTCTAGAACTCTCTTGAAATGTTGTTGGAGGTATGTAGGCAATACCCTCGCCTCACCTTGCTCCATAAGTTTTGGCTATTGGAATTGTTAAATTTTGATTTCCTAAACTCGCAACAAGCAATACCATCACCTCGCCATGCTTTCTTTCATTCTTAGTACATCTATTAATAGTTTCTTTTTCTTATTGCATTGGGATTGGGTGCACGAGTAAAATTTCTCCAGCTGCCAGCAATTTCCACGCATCACTAATGGAACCTTGGGTGACCATCCAAGTGCGGTCCATGATTGACAATAATCAAACCATTATTCCACTGTTCCATTTTTAGACTTAGGAGAAATCAATGGCTAACTGTGAAATAAACTTTATAACAATAACTTTGATGAACCAAGGATACAATGACCCACAATTGGGTGCTAACTACTTGGAAGAACGGAATCAGAACAAAAGAAAAATCAAAACACATGTACACATGCTACATCAAAGAAAACTTTATCAAAGGAATGGGGTGAATGAGGCAGCGTCTACTCCAATGTCTTCAGAAGCCTAAACAGCCCTGCAGCCTCTCTAATCCTTGAGAACTCGATGCAAAATGCTTGTACTTCAATGAAGAGATCTTGGACTGCAACGAACAAGAGACAAATTAAGTGCTCGCCCAATAAGTATATTCTTTCAGCTTCCTGGTACCTCAGGATTATGTTCTCCTCCAAAAAGTCTAACAAAGAACTAAGAGCAAGATATTTCCCCAAATAAAATGCAAATGTAAACTAATGCATAGCACTAAAATAGAAAACGGTGGAAGAACGGAAATGAAGCAGGGTGCACCAAGAAATGGATAAAAGCATGGTCAAACCATACAGTCCACACGTTTTGCACTTAACAGCAGTTTGCCAAGACTAGGGTCAGAAAGTTGCTGCAAGCTGATGTACCAGAATTCAGTGAGAGAAGCAAACATTAACCCAAGCATTAAGGTGTCGTTTGGTTTGAAGACAAGTTATGATGGGATCACTTCTTAGTAAATGTTTGGTTTGTTGTATTAAAAATAATATGAATTGCATAATTTCTAAGAATAAGTTGTTTGTTTACAAAAATACCCTCCATAAGTGTAAAAGATGTGAAAAGTGATACACAAAAAGGATTTGAGGGGGTATTTGTCATTTTAACTATTTTATCCCGGGACAAGTTATCCAGGACTAATTATTAATCCTAGGATCCGAAGCTTTGTAATCAACCAAGGGATTAAGGGGTACTAAAAATTTATCCCAGGATTATATCTTTACCCATCACACTAAACGTGTCCTAAAGGCTGGTTTGATGCAACTAGCCTCTCACAATTATTATCCCAGTCATCCTCTGTTGCAACCCCATAGATAGATTGGCACTCACGCCCTAGTGTTGAGTTCTCAAACTACTCAATATAAACTGTATGCAATATATGTAGTTTTTCTATCTATTTATTGTAACACTAAAGTAATGATAATAGACACTTACCATTAATGATCTTATTCCGGATCAAGCTCTGTAGGAAAACACAGACTAGTCGTACAAGTCTGTTTTGCATATATCTATCCTGAAATTTTGGAAAAGAAATATGTAATCACACAAACAATGAGAATAACATCATAGATTCTAGGAACGCTATTATGCTAGTAAAAGGAAATGAATGTATGTATATGTCACGGGTCCTCTCCTTCCTAAATTAGAAGAATTGTTTTGTAGGTCAACTGAAATCTGAACAGAGGCAGTGAGATCATGTCTCTCTCTTCATCTCTTCCCCTGTTACATCTCCCATGTATACACTAGAGCCACTGCCACCAACTAATATGACAGAGAAGAATAGAGTGAAACAGATTCACATCCCTTTTGCTATGATATTAAACATCAGTTCACTGACTTCAGCTCTTTACCAGCTATAACAAAAATAACTACATGACCGAAACAGAAAGAGATGCAAAGGTCATTACAATCTTCAGAAGCAGGATAGTTGCAGGCAAAGCTTACACTGTTTACCCACATTAGCAGTAGTTCACCCCTTAAACATGTTCTATGATAAAGAAAGTCTGCAAAGAACCTACAGAAATACCAAGTTTTGTCTACTAAAACACCAATCTGAAATTGAGATGCACAATATGGTTGAGAAACTAACTCAAGAATAGCATGGTGACCCAAGTAACTCATGGTCAGTGAAGAGTTTGATTGAGTCACACTCTAAATGACCTAACAATTGCCAGTCAAATAAATTAAGTGAAGGTTCAATTAATAAGGAAGAAGTTAAACAGATAGAGGACCTTGATGTTCTCGCAGGAAGATATACAATTGGTGATGTACATATGTATGAATTCAGTTGGCAATTCAACTGCTTGAGTGAGCCTGTTAACAACTTCCATAGAATGAAGACTCATCTCCATATTAACAAGAACTGTAAAATATCTGCAACCACAAATAAACTACAGAATCTCAGAACGTGTGAAGTTCGGTGCTCGCACATCCAAAAAAAATACAGAATGCTAGTTCTGCAACTTCCAACAAAAAGTTCGAATAAACCACCCAATTGACACTTGTAATATATGAACTAGTATATGGGGCTCTGAAATCGTGATCAAAAGGGTATATCAGGTATGCAAATCAATGAACAAGGGAACAAGGAACAAAGGCATACTCTGCAATCTCTGGTGAATTGACCAGCTTAACCAGAACTTCAACTGCAATAACAGGATTGTTCTCCACAAGTTCCTGAAAAATATACATAATTCTTCAGAATCAAGCACAGCCACTAATTATTAGGCACTCACAATACATTTAAGGTTGCAGAATTCATACTGGCAACTTCCTTGGTGTCAACCCACAATGGTATACAAGTTTTGGATCATTCGCCAACTCCAATAGTACTTGCTGGTCAAGAGAACAAGAAACAATTTCAAAAAATGACTAATGGATGCAATACAAGTCTCAACAAATGTGCATGAAAAAGAATTCTGCACCTAATGAGCTTTTTCACGATCATTACTCTCTTGATAGTCATAACAAAAACAAAAAACTTCCTATGCTAAACTAAAACATCCCATAAAGAATTATTTTGAACAAGGAATGAACAACTTCCATGTAATGAGAAGATCTGAAAGAATACTATCTGACCAGCCGGGTGCAGAGTTTCTTCATTCTCTCAATAAAATTGATTCAAGCAGTGAGCGACTACCAAACAACAACTACAGCAAATCTATGGCAAAGTGCATCCAGTTTCTACCCAAACATGGTAACCTAAGACTAGAATAAGGCAACATGAGAAGTGATCAAGTTGAACCTAGATTTCAGTCAGAGAGCGTAAGGAAAACCTTTCATTGTTGGTAACAAATTCAACAATATCACTGAGGAGATATCACAGGCGGTTTATATGATAATATTGAGTTATATCATTGTCCCATGTGGTGTATAGGACTTCCAAAGTACTTTAAAAGTTTTTGGTTGGTGGCTCAAATTCTTCTGCACGATATCAAAGAAGACAATTGGTAAAGCTCATTCTCACTCATAAGTTCGCCATGTACTGTCAACAATTACACCTCAACTGCAAACAAAATGGGGTCAGCTATATGAATCCTCACCAACAATGTTGTTCCATTTAAGTTCATCTTAGGCTAATATCATACAAATAAAAATAAATGACAATGTCACTCCCCAAAAAAAGTTGGATGAGTGAGAGGATGTTAAGCTATATGGCTGTTCGGTTCCACATGGAATTTATAAGATTTTCCAGGAGTTAATAAAGGTTTTGGGCTTACTCCACAAATGTCTTAAAAGTTTTAGTTGCATGCTTAAATTCGTTCAGAAGTACAAATAAGTGGCAAGGAGGAGAAACTTCATCAGCTGCAAAATTAGTAGAAGATTGATCATTTTTTTTTCTGACAGAGAAATCCATCTGGAGCAGACCTTTTGAGTCAACAACCTTCAAAACTCGGGGATGATGCCCCCTACACTTCTCCACTTATATACCATAGTTAGCTCACCTAGGGGCCAATTGGTAGAGGATTATTAATCCTGTTCTAACATACTTTATCTAGTGTGAGAAGGAACTTAAAACTTCTCCAGAAAATAGAATAAGGTAGGAATAATATGCTTCGAAAACATTTATCTATTGGAGGCATGTAAGCATACTTGCAACAAAGGGCTATAGATGAGATATTCTAAGGCAAAAACTACGGACAACTCCGGACGGAAAGACAACTATAAAATTAAAAGTCTGTTTGATTCATTATTCTTTAACGTTTATAATTCAAAACACAACATGGAACTTTGGTTTCATTCAACTCCATTATGGAGATGGGATAAATTGGTCAAGCGAAATCAATGGTTCCTTGGTCACAACAAGCTAAGCTAAGCTGAAATTACATTAAGAGTGATGCCAACGTGTAAGGAAAAACATCTCTGAGATTCTCAATTATAGATAGTTATGCTGAGGTAGTAAAACAAATAACAATGCTAGACTCGACTCAGAAAATAGGCAATGGATTAATAGGCAAAGAAAATCTTTATGATTGACGAAGACTTCCTTGATAGATGCATAGTCAAAAGATTTGAAGATAATCCACTATACTCCAAGTTAAAAGGTGGATTCTAAGCAAATGGATGGTGGCAGCAGGGTTCAAGTTTATGAAATGAATGGACAACAAATCCTTTTATTTTTTAGTGGGCATTTTATTAGAAAAGAGAGACGAAATAATTAAGGCTCAATAATAAACACTTCTAGTTCTGCACTTCTTCTCAACCGCAATAACAAATCAATAAAATGAAGATACGTCCTCTTCCTCTATTATTTTCACCACTATATTAAAAAATGTCACAATCACCACACCCACACCTTCATCTTCCTTTCCTTTCTTTCCCAATGGCCAACACCACCCACCATCATCTATATTCTCCTTCATCCACAACTTTTTTAGATCTAAAGGATAGATTTCTTCAAAGCTCAAGTGGCTTCATCTTCCTTTCTTCGCAATGTCATCCACTTCTCTCGCTCTTTTTGTATTTTTGATGAAGTGATTTCATTAGAAAAAAGCATCAAGAAGATTGAGTTGTGTTAAGATATGTCATTGAATGTTACCTTAATTAAAAAAAAGATATGTCATTGAAGCTTACAAAAAAGTTCTTGGCTTTTACACAACAAAAGCTGACTATGCCCAAAGCTAGGGAGCTAATAAGTCCAGAAACTGATCTAGACTATTAACTGAGTACAATCTAGACCATCTAAATAAACTAGCAATACATTTAGCCTTTAAAGAGCCACAAGAGTTGAGACACCATCAAAACATCTCCTGTTCCTTTTATGTCCAAATACTCCAAACAAAATGCAAGTCGGTATCATTCTCCAGATAGTCTTGATGGATTTATCAACTCCACAAACACCAGCACATTTATGCCTTTCCCTAACTGATTGAGTGGCCTATTTGAGGCCAAAAATGCACATGAATATGCACCAAATATCAGAGGCAAGTTCACAATGTACAAAAAAAGATGGACAGGATTTTCAGTTTCCC